>BSYO01000008.1:2400000-3600000 GCA_033239525.1 Nepenthes gracilis | reverse complement strand
TGTGAATGAGCTAATAATATAAATAAATTGTTAAATCTCTTCTTCACTCAAGGGCAACGCCCTTAAGAATACATACAAGATATTTAAATATTATATCATAATATTAATCAACTACTAAAAATATAAAATTATCATATTCAAATTAATTAACTAAATTTAGCATAATTTTAAAAATATTTTAAAATAACTAATATTATCATCAGCAGAGTAAATAAATAATATGTTGCATAATTTTATTTTTTGATTTGTTTTAATAATATTATCTGACTATGTATTTTTTACTGAAATAAATTATTACGATCAAAGTTACATTATATAACCAGAATAATCTTTAAAATTCATGTTTTTAATTTTATTTTAAACAGTTATTTTAACATTAATTTTTGAATAAATACAAGTTCAAGCAAAAATGAATCACATTCCGCACCTCATACATGATAGTACGCATATGGTACTCGTAACCCGTGAAGTATGAAAACGAAACTGTCTATGTCAAAGCGGTTGCATTATATATGAAATACATATTATAGTTAGGAATATTTAAAAAGAAAAACAAAAACAAATATTGAAATTAAAAAAATGCAAATTGATACGGAATTTTAAAAAATTAAAATAATTTTAATATTTTTTCCTTAAAATGGGGATTTGGGGGGTTATATTCCTCGGGGAGATATAACCCTTTTTTGTTTTAATCTAAACTGTTCATTTTTTAATAATTAATTTTTATTTAATTATTTTTAATTTTTTTAAAAAATTATTAAATTATTTATTTTAAAATAATAAAATTATAATTATTTATTTTAAAATAAATTATTAAAATTTAGATATAAATAGTCTATATAAGATATCTAACCCTTAGTTAAAAAATAAATAAAGGGCTTGAAAATAAACCTTTGTAAATGTAAAAGTTATTCATTATAACCTGTAACATATAGGTTTAAATATATATATATATATATATATATATATATATATATATATATATATAAACTTGATTTATCATCTGATTGGAGGTATGGGAAAATACTTCCGAAACAGTACCGATTGTCTTCTAAGAAGTTTACACTCACATTCCAAACACCTCTCCAACGTCATCGTGACATTGTTACAAAATACAGGGCTTTATTTAAACCTCTATGCTAATAATTTTATATAAAAAATATATAAATTGATAAAATATCATATTAATTAAAAATATTTAAGGATAAAAATCCTCTGCACGGCTCTCCTTTCCTGCCCATTTTAAGCTTAAAGAAATGGGAGTAGATGTGCCACTTCAAGGACTATCTTTTCCCATTGATACCAAGGGTTCAAAAAAATGATTAAATCACTTTCAGATTTATCATATCTAGTCATTTGAGTTATATAAGACAATATTTTAAGACACTAACTTGTAATCACCATATCATACGACAAAAATTCTATCAATATATCAAAGCTTTCCAACCTTGCAATATAAATGGACAGGAACCTAAGATTTCATTGCTAAAGAGCCATTTTTCATCTTCCTTCTCACTTCTCTCGTTTCCGCACCACATGAAACCACAGATCTATATTGGAAGCCATATTCAACCATCGGTGATTAAGCCTTTATTGGCATGCAATAGGATTTGCCATAAGATCCAATCTATTCGATTTATGTCCATTTGCATTTGAATACTTCTCTTCCAAGCTTTCATTACAGGAACAATAACTAAATTGTCACTAAAAAACTGTTATTTTTTGCAACTGCCTCGTTCACCACATGGTTAGATAACTTGAAGATTAGAAGCTCTACCAAGCAACAAATTCTGCCATTAAGAACCCATTAATCCGGCTAACTCAAAGTCATATATGCCCAGCAATATTACTACATCCACGCTTTAGGTTTGATACTTGAGCATTTTAGAATCAAGGAGCACGGGCAGACTTAACTACCAACCAGAATTCAATGCATTGTATCAACATACGTAACCTGTGACTGAGAAGCAACTACTCGAACTTCTTAATCAGCGAGATATCATTCAACATCTTCTCAATTGCCTCATCATCAAGAGACCGTCCTTTAGATTGTACAGATGGCACCATAGCTATGGCTTCCTCCACAGTTTCTGGACAAAGGTTGCCAAGAACACAGAGCTCAAATTCCGCCAACTGGTACCTGCTGAGGATTTCTCGAACTTGCCTAACAGCATCTGGGTTTTTGTAGCGACTGAAGCGCTTCACATACTGCAGGGACTTTTCAAATACTTGGGAAATTTGATTCATTGGATCCTCTGCCATCTGCTGGAGCTGCTCATACTTGTGATCCAGAATCATCGCAACTTCGCAATTCATCAAACACTTTGCCTTCAGAAACTCATCGCCAATTTTCAGCTCTGCAGCATTTTCCTCCTCTTCCGCAGACATGTTAGATCAATATCTATATTCCAATCAAGTGAGGTTTAAGGTCATGAACTTCACCAAGTTCATCACTGTGAAACTAGAGATAAAAAGTAAGATAAAAGTAAGGTCTGTCTTTCCCACGAGTGCCATTGAGACTCTAGATAAGATTATTTCTTATACAATGACTATAAGGCCATGTCTATAAGCATAAATTTGAGTCTCAATCTTTAACGTAATGGTAAAATTTCTCATTTATGATATGAAAATTTCATGTTTAAACCACTAAAACAAACTCTATCGTCAGAATGCATACATTATACCCTCTCCAAAACCCATTATGCAAAAAATCTGACATACTGGCTACCCTTTTATACGACCATCAATTTGAGGTTATGTTTATAAAACATCAACTCTGGGCACTCAGACAAATCTGTGATAAAAAGTTAGGGCAAAAAGAAAACTGACTAAAAGGAATTTGATTAACTAGAGACAACCAAGCGACGTGATCTAATACTAAAATCTGATGCTAAATTGCTACCATAAGCAACCAGCCTAACTTTATCGCTCAACCATAAGCACGACTATCAATATGAATTCTTGAAATTTGAAAAGGAAAAATCACACTAGGATACACGGTTTGAAATTTCAAGCAATCATGTAACTCGCTAATTAATAAATTTGGATTAGATGTTACCAACCTCAAACCCTAACGATCTCCCCTTTCTCGAAGTTAATGCCCTGAAGGCAGCGAGCCTGTAGAGAGCCGTAGAAGAAAAAGGAATCTACCGCCTGTGAAAAGTGGGAGCGATTCCCCACCCCCCACCCTGCCTATGAAAACGTGTTGATGGCATGGCATAATTCGACCCACCCTGGGTAACGTCGGCCCATGATATGATTGGGTCTGGGGTAGGAAAGGAGAGCGAAGGAAAAAAAAAAAGTGATTAAAAATAATTTTATTTTTAATGTGTGTGTGTGTCGTTGTATTAACTTATAATATGACACAATTTATAGGCACATTCATCTTAACACATCATGAATTATATACCATACTGGATTAAAAATTTAAAGTCTCAAACTATACCCAACACGACTGACTAATAAATGAACAATCTGAATAAATAAATCATATTAATCTGACACGACATATTTAATACTTATGCATCATATTTATAGTGGGCAACCTAAATAATTAGATCACACTACTTTAATATCGCCAGTTTAATACTCATATATTTCCCCCCAATTACATATAAATCTTATTTCTATTCATTAATTTATTATCGATTTAATATTTGATTTGACAGTACTTATAAAATATTTACTTTATTTATAAATTTTTTTCTCTGTTGCATATTTTAAAATTATAATAAATTCAATAAAGCAAAAATAAAAGTTATCCAAGCCAAATTATACCTATTTAATCTTGCTCATTGTGTAGATGCCAATTTACAACAAATTTAGATCATAATATTTAGTGTTTGATAAGTTTAGGTTATCTAATTACTATAATTTAGATAATATACAGTGTCTATTAAATAATAATAATACATTAAATATAATATGTTCGGTCAATTGATCACGCATCTATAACTAAATGGGATAATTTTATCCAATTAAAATTTTACAACTCTTTTATTTTGATGGGCTGATCCAAAGTAAAGTTCATTCGTCAATAAGGCCCCGTGAAAACCAAAGCCCAAAAGACCATGCGATAGGCTTAGCCACGACTAGCACACAATGGGTTGGAAGAAATAAAGACCAGCCAAACCAAGAGGCAACCCCCTACAGTATAACTAATTATGTTAAGGAAATCCTCCAATTTAATTGTGGCGGCCTGGTCATCGCTGATAGTGCTGACATGGCAAGCATCTACCATTGATGGCAACAGTTAAAGCTTAGAGGAAACGGCCATGCTCATCTACCCATAGTAAAAAGGACGTTGTCGCTGCCTCTCCCAATGTGGTTCAACAAATCACCCACCGGAACAATCTGATAAATGTTAGTAGAGACCACCCAGGTCGTACCACCTGTCACGAACTCGAACCAAGCAGGTCGATTAAAATAATTAATTAAAATTTTAAATTTTAAATAAAATTAAACAAATAATACTAACTCTCAAAAATCCGGATGTGACAAACTAAAATGTACAACTTAACGAAATTAAATCCACATAGGACCTCATCGGATAACCGTCCGGACCAAACAAATACGACATACTCTATAATAATCGTAAGAGAGGTAATAATTAAACCAAAATTTATGATCATACATAGCATAATATCCAAATTATTTTCAAAATGTAATCATAGGCCTGTACCCAGTCAATTCCTTAATATAATCGTATCGATTGCCAAATTAAACCATAATAGAATCAAAACTTACCGAATCAAACGAATGGCTGACAGATCACGTCATAATTCCTATAATACATCCGAACCTTCTACTTTGAATAGACAAAATAGAAAAATAAGCCTAATACCCATCAAATATCATATTTAATCAAAAGGAGTCCAATAAATCAGAGAAAATATTAAATTGATAAAAATTCAGTCAAATTACAGAATAAATCCAAATCGTAGATAAAACAAATTCAACCGAAATCCAATACCCAAATTTTAAAATTCAATGATAGTCTCGTATTCAAATCAAATATCTAAATCCAAATAAATGTCCAAATTTTAAAAATAGTCCTTGTCGGGGATATATATATATATATATATAACCAAAATAAAAGTGATCCGGACCAATTTCAAAGTCGATGTCAATCCGAGTCCAAATCCAAATCTGAGTCCAAGTTCAAGTTCAAGGCCCAATCAGCTTGTAATCTGAGATAGAATTCGATAGTCGGATGATCTAATAGCGTGTGCAGAAATCGAAGCAGCACCACGTTAAACATTCCAATAGTTCGGATCAAAACATATAATCAAAATTATTTGTACGAAACATACCAAAGCCCAACCATGGGCAAAATCAGCGAAACTCAAATCCAAGTCCAAAAATCCATATTCAAACCGAAATCCAATACCAATCAATGCAAAAATATAAATTATGTACTAAATCTAAGTTTTAATTATTTAAAAACTAGTTTGAGGAATGGTTACACATAATTTCAGTAACCTTAACTCAAAATCCATGTATTATGTACTCATAGATAAGGTTACTCGTCATGTTTTGTCACCCACAACTTTGAGTGCATTATTCAAACTTATCGGATATATTAGGATGTCCGAATATATTCTAAGGTAGTATCAAATTATCCAAATGAAAATGGTCACTACTCCAAGTCTTTCTGCCGGCGAAAAAGGATTTTCAAATAATAAAATAATCTCCCCGTCGGGAGTTGGTCAGAATCTAATAATCCAAATCCAAATGTAGTGACTACAACTCGACACGTGCATTTGAAAATGCACTGCCAATACAAGTTTCGTGTATATTTTTGTTACACATACTGATAAAAATATATATCGAGTCCAATAAATTTTTTAAATTTTTAAAAAAATAATAAATTTCTAAAATCATAAAACCCATATTCAAAGCCCTCAAAATAATCCAATGAATTACACATGCATGTCCAAAATAAATAAAATAGGCGTACCAAATACATAGATATTAGTAAAAATTTCAAACGGTATCTAAAATAAATCAGAAATTAAATCAGATCAAAGAAAGAGTTTACAAATACTTATCTAGACTTCATACTTTACAGATTTGAAGAAAGGATGTCCCGAAATGCCTCAATTGACACACTCTCTCTCCTGCCGTGCGCACCCCTCTCTCTCTCCCTTCTGCGCACAGCCTCCCGCGCACTACTCTGCTGCTGCCGTCGCCGGCGTGGCAATCGCCGGCCTGCCACCACCGCGCACGGCCAACACCGGCCTTCCCGATGTCAACCCGTCGGCATCGTCGCCGCAGCTCTGCCGCCTATCTCCTTTGTGCCGATTTCTCTCCACCCGCGCGGTCTCTCTCTCTCCCGCGCTAGCTCGCTGCCGAGTCCCACTGCTGCTCACCCATGGCCGACGAGGTCACTGACGAGTCAACACCGGCCACCGTCGACCACAGTTGCATCACCGCCGAACACCGCCGCTGCGGATGCTGTCGGCAACACCATCGACCACTTCAATGGCTTCTCACCGAACACCGCCACCGACCCGCCACTAGCCGTCCCCGATGACGACTCACACTCCGTCGACCGAGCCGCACATTGCTATCGCCGGCCGCCGTCGAAAGGCCGCCTTCCTCCCTCTTCTCCCTCTCTTCTTTCCTCCCTCTTCGAAACCCTCACCATCGATCTTATCTGCCTATGCGGATTTTTTTTTTTCCTCTGCTTTTTTTTGTTATATATATATTTTTTTGTTATATATATTATATTATTAATATTATATTTTATAATAATAATATTATATATTATTATTATAATTTTCTATTTTAAATTTTCTTTTATTTCAAAATCCAAATCGATATTTAGGTGATAACGCGGACGCACCTTGGGTGTCAACCCAACTAATCCAAATATCTTCCAAAATTTTTAAATATTTAATTAATTTTACAACGTCTAAATTATTCAAAATCACGATTACTATTTAATTAATTCGAATAAAAATCTGGGATATTACATCACCACTATAAAACGATAGTTGATACCAGTAATTTTGATCAACGACCAACAACCCGGGACTTTTGATGTGATAGCTATCCAAACTTTGATACCAAAACCATACTGGGCCATTGTCTACAAATATCCCTTCTTCATGGCTAGAGAAGGGAAGAGGCAATTTAGAGAAAACTTAAGAGAAAAAGACCAAAAAGGAAACTAAAGATACAACCTTAATGAAAAGCATTTTTCGACTCACTCTCTTTTCTTTACAAAGTTGCTCCCCGTCAAGCGCACCACTGAGACCAAACTTTTCGGTACTATTAAAAAATTGCCCATTGTTGAACACACCTATTAGAGTCAAGCATTTCAATATTACTCACTTTCTCCTCACATAAGTGCGTTCATACATTCTCTTAAATCCTCATATATTTTCATCTGGTTGAAAAATATTTTTGACTTAAGTATCAAATGATAAATAAAAAAGTAAGCCACACCAATCTTATGACTTCTTATTTATTTGTTATATTATACAGGATTCAAGTTATCAGATATAGAGATTGTGCCCACCTCAATTCAACTCATTATGAAAAATTATGTGACCCCCTAATCCGTACTATAACTCGAATCCAATAATGTATTAAGTTTATTTTTTTCTAAACTTTTGCAGAAATTTATCACTTTTTTTTTTTCCTATGACTCCTGACCTCCATTATACATTTGTTTGGCTTACACCTGAGCATCTATTCGTTGTTGCTGCTAGAAAAAGGTCAGTTATTTGAGTCAAACAAAGTAAATTAAATATCAAAAGTAAAAATAATGATAAATTATAACCGATATAGGATCTAGCTAAATCAAACATCAACAAATCTACTCAAACCTAAGATTATTTGTGGGGGAAAGTATATAATAAAATATTTAAACTACTATAATAATATTATACTAAAAACCATTTACTACCAAGTTTTCTAAATCAAATGAAAATATATAATAATTTCAAGCATCATCAAGACACAAATCCAAGTGCAAATATAACTAAACAAAATTTATAAATCTCATTTGTTTGAATCTTATAAATATCCATATTCCACTAATCTAAAATATTAAAAAAATATTTATAAAATATAAGATTAAAGATTAACAAATATATATAATATCAGATACAAGTTAATAAAATAAATAGACGAGCAAAAAATAATAAAATAATATTATTGGGCCCCAATATAAGGGCTCATAAAAGCACGGCCCAAAGGAATGACCCAAGTGAAAGGGCCAGAAATGCGCTCACAATCCAAGAAGGCTGGACAGCCTGAAAGGCCCAAAACGGAGGTCCAAAACAGGAGCCAACATCCTAAAAGTCCAAGGCCACAGCAGAAGTCCGAGAGATCTCGTCCGCTCATAAGGAAGCCCGAGAACCCCAGAAGTCCTGTCAAGTCTCAGAAGTCGAGAAGAGACTTGTGGACTTTCCTCAAAGGATCTTCCGAGAGCTCCCTTCTCCGATGAATTTGCGAACTAACAATAAGCTCCACGAAAGGACGAGGACTGCCCACGCATGGCCGGAAATGCCAACTCAGCAACTTTACCGATTCCCAGGGAACCTGCAATCACTATCAGTCGCCGTCTCAATAGGGTACGCCTGATCAAATCAAGACTGACCCCTGGACCCTATGCGCCTGACACACACAGGCCTATCAGCGGCGCCAGCCGTGTGCTCTTCTACATACGTCAGCAGCATCAAATAAGGTCAGTGGGACAGTGGACAGCCTCTCGGCCACCCACTGACTGCCACGTGTCCCTCCTCCAACGGCACGTTTTTCTCTATAAATTCTCAGCAAAGGTTCTCAAGAGGGGATCTTTCGAGGCCAATACCTTTCCACTCTCTCCAGAGGAAAAACTCTTCCCTCCAAGCCGTCCCAGGCACAAAGGAAAAACAATTTAGACGCTTTGTTAGCACATTCCACCTCCCTTCTCAACGAGAGAGAACAAATGAGTGACAAAGCTTCCCAACGAGTGAAAACCTTAAAGAGAAATACGAAACAATAGACAAGGAAGGAATGGACCCGAAAACTTGTACTTTGTAAAGACTTCCATAAAAATAATAAAGCATTCCTAAAGGCCCTGAGCCTTATGGTTTTTTCCCCCCATTTACGAGGAGGTTTTTCACGTAAAAATCTGGCCTCAGTCTCTCCCTCTTAACTTCCACCACCAAACACTTCTGTTGCACGTAGACCCCGAGCCCCGGAACACAACAAATATATTTATAGCAAATGTTCCAATTTATTGAATTTCTAAACTTGTAATCTAAATCATGCTTTTATATGTCAAAATTTACAATAAATATGTTGATAGTAAATAATCCAAGACATATAAAATTATTTAAAGTCAAAATCATATTCATTTTAAAGGCTCAATTGTCCAAAGTGTAATAGTTTCAAATATCACATTAAAACTAGTAAATCTCAATATCAAACATTTTAAAAGTTTTAAATACAATGCAGATCAAAATATCAAGCTCTTAAATTTCAAATAATGCTAAATTTTGAGAACTAATAATCAAAAGATTAGTTTTTATGAATGATTGCACATATTTTTAACAATTTTAAACTAAATACTACTATTTATTGTTGCGTTACGGATTTTTGGGTCCGAGCAACACAAATGATGATGATTGAGTGAGAGAGAAGAGAGATTGAACACAATATTTTTACGTGGAAACCTTCTCTTGAATGAGAAGGGAAAACCACGAGGCCTGGCCTGGAAAAGATTTCACTAAGTTTGATATTGCTGTTTACAAGATGGTGTCCGAGAACCGTGGACGAGGGTTTTCTGCTTTTTGCTTTTGAATGCTGTGCTTTTTCTCTCTTTCTTGCTTAAGGAAAAATTTTCGGTCCTTTATCTGATGCCCCAAGTGGGGTATTTATAGGAGAAAATATTACCGTTGGCCGCTAGGTGCCAGGCTGGCCACCTACTCTCCTGACACGTCTCTTTGTGTCGGGTTTTTGTTATCGTGAATGGGCAACTTTTGGCCGCTTGAGCCGTTTCGTCCGTATTTGCAGGGAATGCCGACAGCTGTGTCGATTAGCGGTGGTGGCGTGTTTGGTTTTTTGCGTCTTTTGGGCGTTTATGAAGCCGAGTGGCATTCTCGGACGTCTTGAAGAGTCCTCGTATTGATTGGAACTTTGGCTTTTGGATAAGTCCTCGTGCTTTTACTGGGTCCGCGGACTTCAAAGCCCGATGAGGGTTCTCGGGCCAAAGCCCTCGGACGTTCCTCCTTTTGCTATTTCGAGATCTTCTCTCTGATTGTGATCATTCTCGGACTCCGATACACTTATCTTCCCGAGTCAAGTACTCGTCCCTTTTACCCGGTGGATTGGGGACCCCGGGATCGAACTAAAACACTAGCCCCCATGCCCAAGGGTCCGAGATCTTCACCGTTGGGCATGTTCTTTCCAAGCTTCCCGAGATGTCCTTTTTCTTGTAAATGCTAGTCCGCGAACACGATGATTGTCCGAGGAGATGATGAAGACTTAGATAATTTCTTGGAGGCACTTTTAAGTCCTTCAGAATTTCGTGACTTCCTCGTCCGCGGACTTCATCGAGAACTTTGTTATCGTCAAGAAGACTCTCACGCCGCCGTTTCGGGCTTCGTGGGCATTAAATGCGTGATTGACGCGTTTGTCAATTACCTTGGAAAGGTAAACGTTCATCATTTCGCCAAGAGAACAGTAGGGTGACACGTGGCGAGCCATTAATTATTCTCGCGACGGTCGGGACCCGGACAACGCGTCACTTCTTTTTGCAGATCCAATGTCCGAGTGACACGTGGCAAGGCTTCTTTTCTGATCCGAATGGCCGTCGACGTGGCATGGTGATGATGGCGCCTTTTCAAATTTTTCGGGCTATAAAAGGCGCCCTTCCGCATTCAAAAACTCTCTCTTTGTCTTCCTTCTTCGAACTCTCTCGCGAAAGAAATCCTCTTCGTCTTCCAGCCTTCCTTTTCGTCTCCCAATGAAGTCGACAAAACAGCGTAAGGGATATTGCGTCGGCCTTGACGAATGATAGGCTTGAGGAGCTCGAGTTTTATTCGAGATTCATTTGAGATGGCGATGGTGGTGCCGGAGGCGGAAGCAGTGCCACCGCGCCCTAGCGACGGCTTTATTACGGTCTGAGGTTCACCTCAAAAGTGGGCTTCGATTTCCTATTACCGAGGAGCTTCACGAGATCATGAGGATCCGCGTCCCATTGGCGTGGCTCCAACCGAACGCCATGAGGTACCTCGTCTCCTTGTGCGTCTTTCTTCGCTGCCATAAGAAACTCCTAAACGTCACGGTTGTCAAGGTTATGTTTCGTTTCACACATAACCTCGACTGGATTACCATGACTCCTCGGCCGGAGTTTGCATTGCTTTGTGGGGGGAACCCGGACTCCACGAAGCGTTGGAAAGACAAATTTTTCTTTCTGGCAGTCCCACAGATTTGGGCCATCCCAAATAAGTGGGGGAAGGTGAAGAGTGAGTACTGCACCGAGCCCTCCCTCAGTGATAGGGAGTATGCCAAGGATCTGACGGACTTGGTGAAAGCCAATCTCGGGGGCTTCCACCTGGACAAGCGCAACATTTGTTCTTTGCCCGAGAATTTGAAGGAGGCCAAGTGGGTCTCCCGAGTCCACTCGCGAAGTCCAAATCCAAGAAGAAGTTGAGAAAGGGCGGGGACTCGAGGCATTTCAGTCCGTCCAGCGAGAGCCAAGCAGAGCAGCCGTCCGAGAGTTCCAAACGCTCGGACGTTGAGGGTTCAAGCGTCCTCAAGGTATGGCGAGTTTGCCTTCCTCGGAGGGCGCTATCTCCCGATGCGGATGAGTTTGCGGATGATGATGTCATCGCTCCTCCGTTCAAGAGAAGGAAGTCTCACATCCGAGGTCTCGGGGGTCGAGGACTCTCCATGCCTTTATTTTTTCGGTTTCCTCCGGGGATCTTCACCGAGGGTTGAGAGCTCCGGAAGTCCAAACGATCGTTGAGGTGACTGAGCTTCCAGAAGTCCAAGCCACTGAGAGTCCTGCCCTCGGAGTTTCTTCTGAACTACCTGGTGAAGCGTCCACCTCCGTGGGACATTCATCCGGGGACTTTGAGGTCGAGGATTCTCAGAGGGGCGTCGAAGATGAGGTCGTTGCTGAGCTCCCAGCCATCCCAATCCAAGCAGATGAGGGCGAGCGCCCTGAGGAGGTTCCTGATGATGGGACCCCGAGTGTACACGGCCTCGGACCTTTGGAGGTGGAGGTGGAGGCACCTGTTGCCGAGCCCCCGCCGTTGCTCCTCGTAGATACTCCTACTCCCGAGGGCCGGGCCGAGGCTTCGTGGTGCCTTGCTTGACGCTCCCGGCTCAGAGAACTAGTGGAGAGGCCTCTTCGGAGTGGTGGCTCCCTTGCTTCCGAGGTATTTCCATTTTCCTCGAGGTGCTTTGTCCTTCCATTATACTTCCTTTGTTCCGATAATCCTTTTCTTCCGAACGCGGCTCCAAACTATGGCCGAGAGGCTCGGCATTATTTACGGAGGGGTCGCCGGACTCTCTCCCCAGTGGAGGAGCCAGAGAGGCCTCTCGGAAGGCCGAGGCGAGCTTCGCCGACGCCAGAAGGAAATAGCCTCTTTGAAGGATGTTGTAAGGCGTCAAAGAAGACAGGGTTGCGTCAGCAAGAGGAGAGGCTAAGAGTGTCCCTTAGGCCCGGGACCTTACGCCTTTACCGGAGCGCAAGAGATCCGGATGTGTCGCCGAGTACTTCGTCTTATTCGTCCGGGTTTCCTTCTGCGGTACTCCATCCCCTCAATGCCAGTGCTTTGAGAGCCGATGACTTGTTTGGCATTGCTGGGAGGCCCTTTCCGAGCGACGTCCGTCTGGGTCCTTCTGAAGATCCATTATCTCGGTGGCCGTCGAGCCCTCGGTCGGGAAGCGCCTTGGACCTTCCCGAGCCGGGCCGACTGGTGTCGGGGAGCCGGCCCGGTGCCTTGATGTACTTTTATTTTTTTTTTGTACATGTACTTTGTTCCTTTGTCGAAACGAGAAAGAAGTTGTTGAAGATTGTTGTGCCTTTTTCTTTTCCTTCCTTGTACTTGTTGAATTTTTCGACCTCTAAGGCCGCTCGGTCGATCCCGAGTTTTTAAATACGACCTCTTAGGCCGCTCGGACGGAACCGAGTTTTTTGAATACGACCTCTTGGGCCGCTCGGACGGAACCGAGTTTCTGAATACGACCTCTTGGGCCGCTCGGTCGATCCCGAGTTTCTTGAATACGACCTCTTGGGCCGCTCAGACGGAACCGAGTTTTTGAATACGACCTCTTGGGCCGCTCGGACGGAACTGAGTTTTTTTTTTAATACGACCTCTTGGGCCGCTCGGTCGATCCCGAGTTTCTTGAATACGACCTCTTGGGCCGCTCGATTTTAACCGAAGTTTTTAATACGACCTCTGGGCCGCTCGGACGGAACCGAAGTTTTTTTTTTGCCTTAGCTTCCCGGCCTTTACCGATAGTATTTCTTGAGGTGTGTTGCATTCTAGGTTCTAGGGATTGGCCCGCCTTCCCGGGTTCGCAGTTTGTATGCCTCGTTTTGAAATCTTCTTCAGATTAGGAAGGGTCCTTCCCATTCGGAGATGCCTTGTTTTCGTAGGCATTCTTTCTGTTGCCGCGATGCTTCGGTACCAAGTCTCCGATTTAACCGCCGCGCTTTACTCTCTTGTTGTAATAGCGGGCCACCCGTCGTTGATACATTGCCACACAAAGTTGCGCTTTGTTTCGGGCTTCCTCGAAGCAAATCTAGGTGCTCTCGGAGGCCGCGGTCGTTGACGCTTTGGGTCGAAGTGTTCTACTCGGAGGCTTGGAAGGCCCACTTCTAGTGGTATGACAGCCTCGACCCCGTAGCACAGCCGAATGGGGTCTCTCAGAGGTTCCCCGCCGTGGTCCTGTATGCCCAGAGGATGGATGGCTCTCGTCCACCCACGAGCCCCGGAGTCTAGCGTGCTTGGTTTTGAGCCCGTGCAAGATGGTCCTGCTTGTGACTTCTACACTGGCCGTTGGCTCCGAGGATATGCAGATGTATGAATTAAATTAATTCAAAGGCAGCACACACTCGAAAATTGCCTTCCCGTGAACCGTGTCCGTTATACGTGACGACGCTCTCGGGCACTCCAAACTCCGCAAATAATACCCGGAGGAACTCGGTCAGCGTCCGCCTCGGTTATCCGTGCTAGTGGCATTGCTTCTACCCACTTGGTGAAGTAGTCTATTCCCACGATGAGGAACTTCCTCTCGAGCGGACGCAATGGGAAACGGTGTTCAGAGGATGTCAAGCCCCCATTGTGCGAAGGGCCATGGAGATTGCAACGCTTGAAGCTCCACGTGTGGGTGATGGCTTATATTGCCGTGGACCAGCGCAATTTTCACACTTGCGCGCACGAAGTCCATGGCATCATCCTCATCGTTCACGATAATACCCTTGCGCATAATCTTGAATGCTAGGTTCTTGCCCCCAATGTGTGATCCACAAATTCCTAGATGCACCTCTTCAAGTGCATACTCCGCCTCCTCGGGGTAAGGCACCTCAAATAGGGGGCCGAGTACCCCCGTGATATAAACGGTCGTCGATGACGGTGTACCAGGCCCGCGGACTTCCTCACTTTTCGGCCTGGCGCCCTCAAGGCTAACTCCACCGGGTGAGGTATCTCAAGTAGGCGGTCATCCAAGTGTCATTTCCGGATACTGCATGACCTCGGGCCTCTTTGTCTCTTCTATAGAGGGTCGCTCGCATTTCTCTCATTCCTTTGTAAATGCGGCATTGGTCTCGGCTGCCGCCTTTGCCAACGTGTACGCTTTTTCTCGTTTTCTTCCTTAGAATGTGCACGAATCGACTTCTCGAAATGCGAGGCCAACTCTTTCACCTTTGCGAGGTACTTGGAAAGTCAGTCATTCACTTCAAAGTTTCAAGGGCCTGGCCGATAACCTCGGAGTCACTATAGATCACTAGGCTCTTGCCGAGCACTCCTTTGCCACCAAGTCCCGTGAGCGGGGGCCTCATTTCGCTTCGTTGTTTGTGGCCGGAAACCCTAAAGTTGCGAGTATTTGATTTGGATCCCATGGGCGTTGCATAAAGACACTGACCCGCCTCCGCACTCCCATCCTTCATGGAGGATCCATCTACATGCAAAGTCCACGCTTGGGTGAACTCGCTTCTTCAGCCACGCCTTGGCGATGTCTTCGTCCCGATGTGCCGTTGTTTCTACCATAAAGTCCGCAAGGGCACGGGGCTCTTTATCGAACTTGATGTCGAACTCACCAGGAGCTCGATAGCCCTTGACTCGCCGGAGACCTCGGGCTTTTGCAAAATGGTTCTCGGTGGTGGTCTCGGCACCACGATCTTGTGAGCTCCTGAAATAAGGTCTCGCCTTCCTATGAGTGTCAACGCAACCTTCTCGGCATGCGGATACCGGGTCTCCGAATCGGCCTTGCCTTGTTGACGTAATACCACCCGCCGATCTCCTTGATGTCAAGCCAGTGACCGACCCTAGGGCCTCGGCCACCTTCACCGACAGTATAATAGAGTTCCTCTCCGGTAGTGGGAGGCCGTGAGAGGAGGGTTGGCTCACGCCGAAACGCTTCTTCACACTCATTGCTCCAAATAAACCTTGGGTTTTGGCCCCCGAGTGCCTTGAAAATGGCGGATGCTTCTATGATTTGGCTAGGAAAGGGAGAGGGCAGCCACCCATCCCGTGAGTCTCGGACGTCCCTCACGGGCCCGAGGGGACTTAAATATCCAAGATGGCCCGGATCTTCTCTCGGGTTCGCCTCGATTCCACGTTGTGACACTACGAAACCGAGGAACTTCCCGCACGACACCCCAAAGGTGCACTTGCTGGGTTCAACATTCCGTGCGCTCTAAGCACTGGAAGGTCTCCGCTTAAGTCTTTGACGTGACTTCCACTAATGGTGCTTTTGACGAGCATGTCGTCGACGTAGACTTCTACGTTTAAATCTGGTTTTCAAAGATCTTGTTGACGAAACCGGGCGTTTTGAGACCGAAGGGCATTACTTTGTACAAAGACGTGCTCCGATCGATCATGAATGATGTATGCTCCTCGTCCTCCGCGTGCATCTTGATCTGGTTGTATCCCGAGTAGGCGTCCATGAAGCCGAGCACTGTGAGCCACTCGTTGAGTCCACCACAGGCGGTCTACTCGGGAAGTGGAAAGCTCTTCGGACAAGCTTTGTTGAGGTCCGTGAAATCAACGCACATCCTCCACTTCCGCCTTTTCTTCACCATGACCACGTTGGAGAGCCGGTCAAGATCGCACCTCCGGATGAATCCAAGAGCTTCTTCACTTCTTCTCCGGATAGCTATCGCCTTTTCCGTTGAATAGTTCTGCGCTTTTGTCTAACAGTTTGTGGTGGGATCCACACCCACTTGTGAGTTATGGTTTTGGGAAATCCAGCATGTCCAACGGGACCAAGCAAAGAAGTTCTCTCTTAAGAGAGTCGTGAGGCTCTCTGACGGACTCGGGAGAGAGCTTCCAACTGACACATCTCTCGGGATCCTCGGGATCCAGTTGGATTTTTACGGTGAGTTCACCGACTCGTGCTTGTCGGAGGGTCGCCTCGTCCCCCCCGAGGTCGAGGTCTTCCATTGGTTTGGGAATGGGAGTCCGTGTGAGCGTGACAGTAACACGTTCTCCCAACGGACAAGACTTCCCCCCTACCCAAATGGAGTTGGGAATTTCATTTTCGGGATGTGGGATGGAGGTCACGCACCGGCGTGGCGGCCAGGCGTCCGAGGATTGCAAGAGAATCGACGGGAGGTCCACCACCAAGAAGGTGAGGACCTTAGACGCAGCTCCCTGATATGTCCCTAAGGTGACCTCCACCGCACGATGCCCGGATGGGGATCGCCGTTGTCGAGCCTGCATGTTGGCCTCCGGGCCTTCATTTGGTCTCTTTTTCCTAGCTTTTGATAAGCATCGAAATAAAGCAAGTCATGAACTTCCATTATCGACAAATACTCGCCTGTGGAAGTCATTTACTCCATCCGAAACGAGCGCAGCTTACAACGAGGGGGTCGTAACGGGGAAGTTACATGGGCCATGTCCTCCTTACCAAAACATATGATGTCATCTCCGAGCTAGTCCGCGCCTTCTTTGATGCAGCATGATCTCGGCCGTCGCTTCCCACCGGATGGGTGGACACCATGTTGATAACTCCCGCCGCGACCACTGCCTCTTGGTGGGTCACCAGTTCGCTGCTCCGAAGACTGTCCGGCCGCAGCAGTGAAACGGTTGAGGTGGCCCCTCTTAATCAGCCTCGATCTCCTTTGCAAAGATTTGCGGTCTTCGCCGCGTGTCCTCTGTAGCGGTGGAAATCGTGACCTCGTCCCGTCGCCCGTCTGGATTCTTCGTGAGGCGTGGGCCACTTCTGCCGAACTTTTCCTCGAATTTGCATCAAAGACGTTGGTCCGCGTATCGCTCAAGGGAGTGAGACGTGTTGGGGAACGCCCCACGGCGTGGGCATCTCGGGCCAGGTGCTTTTGATGCCAGGCCACGAACTGGGGCTGCGATCCCCGGCCTTCCTCTTCACTTCCTCTCGTCCCTCGGGCGTGTAGTCTCGCCTTGTCGGGCGCTTTTGCTTCGTCTCTCCTCCCACCGCAATGTAGGCCCTCGCTATGGACTCGGCCTCTTCGAAGTACGGGGCCCTTATGGATAAGGTGCTTGAAGAAGGACCCCTCTCGAGGCCGAGACAGAAGGCATTGACTCACGCCATCGGCGGCTTAGGAGGTCGGCCTCGGACACGAACTGGCCAGAAGCCTCTCGGGCTCTCCCCGGCACCACCGCTCACGCGGTGAGATGCAGGTGGCCGCTTCTCCACCCTTCGCCGGAGGCGACATGGTGACAGAACGCTGCGCGTTCGCCAAGGTGTTAATGGAGCCGCGGCATCCCATGGAACCAAACTCCGCGTCCCCCTTTAACGTTAAGGGGAAGTAATCGGCACGCTGCGTTTCATCAAGCCCTCGAGGCTCGGGTGCTCTCGGAACATGTCGAGGTGATCCATGGGATCGGGCTCCCATCGTATGCCTCCATTGGGCATTTTGAACTTCGAGGCGAGTGCCTCGCTCTAACGTCGGTGGTGAACGGAGATTGCGGGACGCTTGCTCCATTGCTCTCTCCGAACACACGGTTCCATACTTTTCCAATTTTTCCTCCACGGGTGGTGGAGCGGTCGCTTTTTGCGTTGAGGAAGTGCCTCAACTCATTCAGTCAGCGGTGCACCTCCTCTCTCGGGGTCCTTCTCGGGATCTTGTGGGGACTCGGGCGCATCCGCTATCTCCCGGACGCGATGCTCCCCGGGCCGCCCGGGATCGAGGTCCTCGACGCTCTTCCGGCCTCGCGAGGCCCCCGCCACCGAGGAGGCTTCCATCCTTGGTAGATCTCGTGGGTGGGCGCCTGTCGCGTCGTTCGTGCCTTTCCTCTCGCTACGGGATATCTCGCCGGGATCCCCCTAAGGGGCTCCTTTTCCTTCTTGTCTATTCTCGCGCAAAGAGCGATGAAGGCTTGTGCATCTCGCCCACCTTGCCGCCAATCCTCACGGCGGGATCGTGAGTGGTTCTCAATGCCGCCGCAAGGGTTGGGGCGTCTCGAGGATTGTGGAGCCGTGGTTTCTTTCGGGGCACTCGCCAGGCTCGTGCTTACCATTTTTAGTGATTGTTGATTGTTGATCTGTTGAGTGTGTTTAGAATGTGTTTATGAGGATGAGAACTTGACTTTTAATCCAAGGTTCCCACAGACGGCGCCAATGTTGCATTCAGTGGATTTTGGGTCCGAGTAACACAAATGATGATGATTGAGTGAGAGAGAAGAGAGATTGAACACAATATTTTTACGTGGAAACCTTTCTCAATGAGAAGAAAACCACTATAGGCCCGGCCTGAAAAAGATTTCTACTAAGTTTGATATCATTTTACAAGATGGTGTCCGAGAATCGTGGACGAGGGTTTTCCGCTTTTTGCTTTTGAATCTTTGTGCTTTTTCTTTCTTTCTTGCTTAAGGAAAAATTTTCGGTCCTTTATCCGATGCCCCAAGTGGGGTATTTATAGAGAAAATATTACTGTTGGCCGCTTAGGGTGTCAGTGGCCACTACTCTCCCCGACACGTCTCACTCTTGTGTCGGGTTTGTTATCGTGAATGGGCAACTTTTGGCCGCTCGAGCTGCTTTCGCCGTATTTGCAGGAATGTTATCACGCGTGTCGATTCTGGCGGTGGTGGCGTGTTAAGGCTTTATCGTCTTTTGGACGTTTATGTTCGAGTGGCATTCTCGGACGTCTTGAAGAGTCCTCGTATTGATTGGAACTTTGGCTTTTGGATAAGTCCTCGTGCTTTTATTGGGTCCGCGGACTTCAAAGCCTGATGAGGGTTCTCGGGCTACAAAGCCCTCGGACGTTCCTGCACTGCTATTTCGAGATCTTCTCTCGTACTGCTGTGATCATTCTCAGACTCCGATACACTTATCTTCCCGGGTCAAGCACTCGTCCTTTTTACCCGGTGGATTGGGGACCCTGGGTACTGAACCCAACATTTATATATATATAAAGGATATCTATAAATTACTTTTTATAAATTGGGTTAAATGTTACATTATTTTATCACTTATGGATGATAGGTATAATCTTCAAATATACATAATATATTAAGATATTTTAATATATTATCTTTGTTTAATTTTTTTATAATAGTTCTCAAAGAAAACATAAACGAGAGATTCTATATTAAATTTTTAAAATATTTTTTACTATTTGAAAAAAGTTCAGATATTTAAAATTTTTTTATTCTAAAAAGCATAAATATCTAAATTTTTTTATTTTAAGAAAAATATAAATGTTTAAAACTTTTCACCATAGTAAAAAGATACAAATCATGTTAAATATCAAAATAAAGTTCATTTCAAAAATATTGATATGAAATATCAATATATAAGATCAAATGTATAAGTTTTATAATTTTTTTCATAAATATTTTTTATATATACATATGATATTTTAAAATATTTACTTGCTTTATAAAATATCACATGTTTTATAAATCTGATTTTAAAAATTTTCATAAGCTCTCTTATTCTCTTTCTCTTTCTTTTTCCTTTTCCTATGTTCTCATTTCCAGTATTCTCAATTGCTTTTCCTCCAAAACGGCCAAAACAGTTCAACCAGACTTTATATACCAAAATTAATGCACCATTGCCACTTATCAAATGTCGTATATTCTGTTCAAAATACAAAAGCGCCAACTCCAATGCACCTCGTGTAATACTACATTGTCCAAATAATACATGAGCCTTTCATAGGTACACATCAAGCAAACATTTACTGTCTCAGGCACGGAAGAGTGTGAAACAAGCCCATTTTAAGTGCTGAACATTATTTCAAATAATTTAATTTTTTAAAAATTTTATTATAAATTTATTTTTTTTCATTTAATGTAATATATATATTAATATATAAATTATAAATAAAAAAATATTGGGAGTTACAATTTACATACCTTATTTTTATTTTGTTTTATTTTTTATTTTTACCTTTTGTCCTGTCGATTCCATTTTATAAAAATTGATCCATTCTTGACACCCCTGTTGCAATAATTTGACAGACGAGACACTCCATTGTTTCTTACTCTGACTCAATTTAAATAGTAACGACATAAATAAAAAACGACAAACTACAATGCTGGTAGCCTCAAGCTCCTGTTTTTTCTTTTTCTTTTTTAAATATTAGCAAAGAGAAATCCTATGACAATAAAAATTTTAAATTACTCTAAGCGATATCAATGATATAAATGTTTGTACCATTTAACTTTATTTATTCAAAACCTTTTTAAATATAAATAAATTTTAAGATAAATAGAAACATTGCTAACGATTTTTATAACATGTGTCAAACATTGAGAAAATAGACTTACCCGCATAAATAATATATCGGATAAATTTAAATATTTAATAATAAAAATTAAATTTATAACAATAAATTATCAATTTTGTTTTAAATCGTATTTGTTAAATTTTATTAATTTGTCTAAGTATATTTTGATTATCTCGAGTCTAAATATAGTGGATTGACTTATATAGTTGAAATCATTATATCAAGTGGGAAATAAACTTTTAAAAATATATTTTCTTAATAATATTCATATTTCAGTAATTAGGGATAAAATATAATATGAAGGGCAACTTTTCACATAATGGGTGCTATGGGGCAAAAATAATATTTTTTAAATATTTATTCAAATGTCTATGATTTTGAATTCAATACCTATCTGACTTAGTATTTCAGTAATTAACAATGTCCATTAATTAAAATTTCGATTTGGGGGATCCCTCATTAATTAAAAAAAAAGGATGAAAATATTACTATATTTTAAGAAAATATAATATTTTAAGGTTTAGGCCATCAAATGGTCTCTATTCAATGGACTTTATTTTATAATTTAAGAATAATTTAAAATAAATTTTAAAATTTTTAAAATATATTAAAAAAAAATATATTATAAAATAAATATTAAATTAAAAGGAAAGATTCAATTCGTTGGGATAGTATTGTGTCGAGGTAGTTGACATTGATATTTACGATGGTGATTAGCAATATTAATGCCAAGGAGTTATAATGAATTTTGGCTTAGTAATTGAATAAGAAATTATTATAGAAAGAAAAATTATGTAAAATAATATTTTGTTATCAATTATTCACTATATATAATCTAATATTATTTTATTTAATTTAATAAAACACATGATTATACATTTTATTAATTATTTAGATATTTTTTTTAAATATAACATAATATAAATTTTTGCTTCTTCAATCCAAATATTAAAAGAAATAGTGAAAAGGACAGCCAGCCACGCTGTGACTCGGCCAGCTCTCCCAAAGCCTGAGAAAGCATGTGAGAGGGGACGAGGGAGGCTTTTATATGTCAAAGAGATGAAAAATTATTTTTTAAAATTTAACAGTTTTGTTTTAAAATAAATAATTGTTATTTATTATTTTTTAAAAAAATAAAAATTAATTAAAATAAAATTTTAAATTATAATTATTTATTTAAAATCAAACTATAAAAATATTGAAAGTAGCGTCATCTATCTCTTCAAACGATGCCCCGTTCCGTGAGAGACGTACTGCAATGGCTAACCCCACAGCTGCCTCGCTTTCTCTCTCTTTCCCAAATGATTGGTCTCCTACAAACCTAGTTCATTCACGTGGCTGAGCATTTAATTTCTCTAGTGCTTTTTCCTCTGCTCTGCAAGACAACATTGTGCATTTTTCAAATTATTTTCCTCGTTTTTCTTGTGCAAGAATCGGATTTGCCCGATGCGTTTCAGACGTGTTGCTATCAATCTGGCGAAGAGCTTTCTTTAAATTTGTTGGTTACCGGTAAGCAGTTATTGATTTATATAATTGTTCGACTTTTGTGTTCAAAATTGCGTTTATGATTCTGTTATGCTTGGATGTTGAGATGGCTTGAGGTCGCTGGAGGCAGCGGTTCATCGATCTGTTCCTGAACTAGTTGTTTACACTCATTACAGTAGCCGATCGATAAACCTCTGCATCCAGCGCTCAACTTCTCTTTCTATCTCTCACTCTACCTCTGTTCAATTTCCATGGATTTGTTTGTGAAAACAATTGTTGCATGTCCAATCATCATGCTTATTTTCGGCGACTACAACGAATTTCACATATTCGGGAGCACTGCGATTCTTTCCTAGTTAAAATAGGTGGCTCAGGCATGAGGATCTTAGTTCTTTGATTCTGGCAGGCGGTCAAATGTTCACAGTGTTGCCTTACACCTAAAGAGGCTGTTTCTACTCTAAAATCAACTTCTTCCAGTGAAAGGATTTTTGTTTTTGTCATTTTTTGGGAGCTAGGTTAAGCGTGGAAGATTCAAACCCGAGACATTGTGATCTCAAGTCTTCATTCTTAATTAACTCCGCTAAGATCTCTTCAGCCTGTTTGTGTCTTAGTTACTGCCATTCATTTTGGTTTTATGATCTTAGTATTAATTTATGGTAATTTGTTCATCATTTCTTAGGGAAGAGTCACGTTATATCATATGTTGACATATTTTTTGCTCATCCAAGACCTTCGTTAATCTCGGTTTAGCATGCTTGACGCCAGTGTCTGTCGCATTATCCTCCATTTTGATCATTTGAGTTTTTACCAACAAGGACGCTGGTAGGCAGTGGGTAATTAAGTGTTGTAATTTGTTATTTAATACTAATTGTTAGTAGAATATGTTTGTTTGTAGGCAGGATATTTTTATTAGGTGTTTGTGCTTTAGGTAGTTCTAGTTGCTGATAAGTTGGCTTCTAGGGGGATGCAGGCTTCATAGATAGATTTGTTACTTAACCAATAAGAGGTTTATCCATGCCGTGGTCATCACATTGTGTCATTATGACATTAAGATCTAAGATCTGAATCACAGAAGAAATCTCTTTGGAACGTGGCTGAACACATCTAGTCTCACAAAGCGAGGGCCTTGTTTACTGATTTTGCAGAAATTTTGTAATTTTGCTTATCCACTGGGGCATCTTATTGTTAAGAATTGAAGGTGTCATCTAGCTTGCTCTTTTGTGGACTTTGTGGTTTAACGTCGATGCAGTTGATGATTTAGAAGCTACAATACTTTGCATGTGTTTATAAATTGTTGATTAGAAGCTACAAAACCCCCATTCCTGTATATCTTGGTGGCATTGGTGCAAATGACTGCAGTATGACTGAGCCTATTATAAGCAGCATTTATGGCCTGTGTCTTACTTCGCTTCATTATGCGAGTATATAATGTCAAAGCTGATGTTCTTTAGGTTTCTTTCTAGTATTTTGCTGCTGAATTTGTCCTCGATTTATAGTTGGTTACTGGCTTGTTCCCCATATTCCTTTAGTTATTTCAATACCCTTTTTACTTGAATTCGCCTGTGTTTCAAATCTCCAATGTTTAGTAAATTGTTCATCTATTTGTTCAACAATATTTATCATCCTCTTAGAACACTTTTGGTTCAATTGATTGCTGAAGTGAAGTGTTGAATGAAAAAATCTGCCCGTCAAACAGGGATTCCGACTTCCTTTTAGAATTTGTTGGTTTCCTTGTTTCCTCTTTTTTTTGGTTTTGTTGGACAAAAATTGTACTCCCTTGTTTATTTTGATGCTAATGTGTATTGTACTATGATGCAAACCTTGTTAAACTCTGCAAAAAATGGTTTTATGGGATATTTCAAATGACAAGATGTCCCATCCATCAGTATAAATAGGCTCATATAAGAATAAAATGATTGGTGGTCATCATGTTACCCATTGTTGCCCCCCAAATATCTTCCTTCGCATAGGAACAACAAAATTAAACTTCACAGCTTGCACGAGTCCTTTACAAGATGCTATAGGCAACAATCCTGACTAGTGATATGCCTCTTCCTTTGTTTTGTGCATTTTTCTTGGATTGTGAACTTTAGGGAGAATCATGGCACTTAAAATTCTTCACCTAGCATATGAGTACTGTTATTGTTCTCTTTGTGAGAGATTTTTATATCCACTTAATGGTCAGAATTAGAAGTTGGTTGAACAAAGAAGATTATATCAAGTGGTTTAAATGGCTGTTGAATTTCTACTAATCATTCACCCAACTTCTAATATTGACTATTAGATGGACTTGGAAACCTCAGTGCTAGGATGACTTTAACAGCTTGCCAACCGTTTGTCCTTCTCCTATCCAGTCAGTTGGAAGTTCCTTTTTCTGATTTGGGGGCGTGAGATTGTATCAGAAGGTGAGAGTGAAAGCTACGCTGATAGGGTAGGAAAAAAATCTGCTGTGGTCTGAACCCCAAGGCATGTGGGTGGGTATCCAATAATTGAAGTTTGAGAATGTTGAGATTCTGTTGTTTCCCATGTAAAAAGGAATCCCCACCTCTGGAATCTCTGTTCCTATGAGCTTTGAAGATGACTTTATGGTGTGCACGTCGTCCCCTTTACGTGAAGGGGAGTTGTAGTGCAATAGTGGAGTTATTGCTGTGTAATTTGGTGGTCATGTGTTTGAGTTGTGGAAGCAACTTCTTGCATGATAAAGACAGCATACAATAGGCTAAAAAATAGTTCAAACCTTTCCAAAACCTCATATATAATGGGAGCTCTATTCTCTGGGCTGCTCACTTTTTTTCCTCTTTCTGTGTCAAATGGAAAGGCATTGCTAAAATTTAGATGATGTTTTCAGATTATAATGTTCATAATTTAGGAGTAATCTTATCCCCTAGCCCAGTCTAATTGTTCTCGTATAATTTAATTGGTCACAGGTCTGAGTCATTTAAATATTCTCTTACATTATGTAAGTTAAGATTCTGAACATCAGATTCAAATGTGGTCCAAAGGCTCAAGATGCTTCCTGAAAAATGTGTCAGTAATGGAAAACCATTGATTTTTCAATGAAACAAACCATCTCTCTTACTTCCTCTTCCTTCAATAGTAGCACTAGATAGGGACACAGATCTGTGTGCGAGATGATCTCGAGCCAATTTCATACCCACTAACAATTCATTGCATTGTTGAAAATTAGAAGACATTGTCTAGATTAAAATAAAAATTAGATTCATATAATAGGAGAAATCTCTCTTATTCCCATCCATGAAAAATTGCTGTCATATGACTAGTTTAGTCACGAATTTAAATTATAAAAATATTTTTTTATACAATATAAGTTAAACAATGTATAATAAATTCAAAAGTAGTCCGATATTTTTTGCGACCTCGGTTTATGCTCTCAATTGTCAACTTATATTGTGTACCTAGTCATGGATAGGCCACGCTCTGGTTTATTATGCTGGTTTTATTTGTTGATGTTTAGGTAGTTTTTGCTCTTTACCCCCTCCCCTAAGTTGATGGTTAACTACTCTGCATCACAGCTTTGGATATATAAAAGATTTTGTTGTCGATATTTACAACTTTGTAATATTTTTTAGATTATCAAATTTTCCATAAATTAATCATATTTTTCTTTTCTCAGTAAATCTTATACTCGCAAATTGTTGTTCTATTAAACCTCTCAAAAACATAGTTTCAAATGAGATGCATATTTGATCTATTTGACTTAGCTACATTTTGATTTATTCATAGATAGCTACATTAACATAAGAAATCTAAGCTATTTATTTTGTTTGAAATTAGATAGATGAAAATTTATTATTTTCAATTCAATTATATGAATTATTTTAAAATATCCAAAATTTTTTAACTTTTTGAGACTTTATTTTTCCCCAATTGTACTCTTAACTTTCATTTTTAATTCTATGTTAATTTTGTTGCAGTATAACTGTTTTTCTACGTAAAAAATTTATCCAAATTATTGTAAAAAATTATAAATTAATATGTTTCTGAAGTTTTTTCCATTGTATGCGTATATATTACAAAAACTATTTATAATACTTATTTAGAAAGAAACAAATAAATAAAATGAAGAATATATATATTTTTTAAAAAAAGTTTAAAGATGAAACATTATATATTTATTTTTCATTTTTAAGTTCCTTGATGTAAGTGTGGATGTGTTAAAGGCAGTTCGGACGTGTGGGAATATGAGGGGTTGATATGCATTGATTTGGTAAAAAGTAGAAGATAATTTCTTGTCATATAGTATATGTTCTTTAGATTTTTATCAAATTTAATTAAATCATTAGTTGATACAAATTGATTAAATGGTTAATATAAGGATTAGCTTGGTTCTTGATTGGTCCATGGGCCAGCCTAGAGAGGCCTGCAGGGAAGATGAACCTAAGAGCAGCGTAGGCTCAATAAAAGGTTTGTGCAGCTCAAGATTTATTTGGTGGAGTTCGGATCACAGAGACTGACCATTCGACTGACACATTAATGTGGCCTAGTGGTGTACACCTGATAGATTTAGTTCAACACACAAGCTTGCTACGCCATGGGTACCTACTACCACCTATCTCTAACTACCTAAAAGGGCACAACAAAAAATGCAGAAAAAGGGTGCCCACATCATGCTAGAGAATTGCGGCATCATCAAGGCCCTATCGGCACTTACCAGTCACTATTTTTCTACAAATATCTCTTTCTTTTCATCTAAAAGGGGGAAAAAAGGGGAAAGAAGAGAAAGATAGGCAATAAGAATGGAGGAGAGAGAAAGAGAAAAATAAGGAGGGAAAATGAGCGTACATAGAGAAGATTGAGAGGGCATACCTACTCTCTTCTCATCCCCCATAAGGCATCATTCTCCCGCTTTGGTCAATGGTTGAGCATGCTTCCTGTTGGCTCTGAGTCTTCGCGTTGCAAGACTTATAAAGGCGACTTATAGAGTATGGAGCAGAGAGCTCCACCGTCTGGAGTTAGAGAGGAGATCAACAAGCACCCCTCACCTCATTATCAGCGCTTAAGAATCTTTCTTTAAACTGGTTAGCTACCTGCCCGCGAGTGAATTCATCAATTAGCCACTCTTCGACGAGCATAGCCCTCTATCTCTCTCTAGTAAGCCGCCTCTCGATCGAGTGCACATACAAGAGCTCAATCTTCTATCTCTCTAAGTCGCTTCCTAATCAGGCGCACTCATTAAATACAACCCTCCATCTCTCTCTAATAAGCCACTCGTCGGTCGAGTGTACCTATAGGAGCCCAGTTCTTCGTCCCTCTGAGCCACCCTTAATCGGGCACACTCATCAGAGCACAACCATTTATCTCTTTTTAGTAAGCTATCCATCTATCAGACAGACTTGTAGAAGCCCAATCCCCAGTTTCTTTAAGCTGCACCCTAATTGGGCGCATTCGTTGGAGTATAGCCCTCTATATCTGTTTAGTAAGTCACCACTCAGTCAGGTGCACCTGTAAGATCCCAATCTTTCGTCTCTGTAAACTACTTCTCAATCGAGCGTACTCGTCAGGGCCCAGTATTCTGCTAATACTCAATCTCAATGCACGAATCCATGCATATTTGTTTTCCTCTTATCGTTCCATTCAATTGAGAAAGATTTCTGATTTGAGTGTTGAATGACATTTCGAGGGACGAGTCCCGCTATTCTTTGACCTCTTATTCGTTAGTTGTGTTGTGCAAGATCCATGTTCGAAATGACGAGAACTGGACCCGCTTTGGCTCAACCTCTTGAAAAAATCAAGTGGCCTTCCAACTCATTTAATAATACAGATTTCAAAATGCAGTAGTTTATATAGATTGTATTATTAATTTTATTAATTATATAATATAATAAAAAATAAATAAATAAAATGAAGAATATATATATTTTTAAAAAAGTTTAAAGATGAAACATTATATATTTATTTTTCATTTTTAAGTTCCTTGATGTAAGTGTGGATGTGTTAAAGGCAGTTCGGACGTGTGGGAATATGAGGGGTTGATATGCATTGATTTGGTAAAAAGTAGAAGATAATTTCTTGTCATATAGTATATGTTCTTTAGATTTTTATCAAATTTAATTAAATCATTAGTTGATACAAATTGATTAAATGGTTAATATAAGGATTAGCTTGGTTCTTGATTGGTCCATGGGCCAGCCTAGGAGAGGCCTGCAGGGAAGATGAACCTAAGAGCAGCGTAGGCTCAATAAAAGGTTTGTGCAGCTCAAGATTTATTTGGTGGAGTTCGGATCACAGAGACTGACCATTCGACTGACACATTAATGTGGCCTAGTGGTGTACACCTGATAGATTTAGTTCAACACACAAGCTTGCTACGCCATGGGTACCTACTACCACCTATCTCTAACTACCTAAAAGGGCACAACAAAAAATGCAGAAAAAGGGTGCCCACATGATGCTAGAGAATTGCGGCATCATCAAGGCCCTATCGGCACCTACCAGTCACTATTTTTCTACAAATATCTCTTTCTTTTCATCTAAAAGGGGGAAAAAAGGGGAAAGAAGAGAAAGATAGGCAATAAGAATGGAGGAGAGAGAAAGAGAAAAATAAGGAGGGAAAATGAGCGTACATAGAGAAGATTGAGAGGGCATACCTACTCTCTTCTCATCCCCCATAAGGCATCATTCTCCCGCTTTGGTCAATGGTTGAGCATGCTTCCTGTTGGCTCTGAGTCTTCGCGTTGCAAGACTTATAAAGGCGACTTATAGAGCATGGAGCAGAGAGCTCCACCGTCTGGAGTTAGAGAGGAGATCAACAAGCACCCCTCACCTCATTATCAGCGCTTAAGAATCTTTCTTTAAACTGGTTAGCTACCTGCCCGCGAGTGAATTCATCAATTAGCCACTCTTCGACGAGCATAGCCCTCTATCTCTCTCTAGTAGCGCCTCTCGATCGAGTGCACATACAAGAGCTCAATCTTCTATCTCTAAGTCGCCTCCTAATCAAGGCGCACTCATTAAATACAACCCTCCATCTCTCTCTAATAAGCCACTCGCTTGGTCGAGTGTACCTATAGGAGCCTGGGATTCTTCGTCCCTCCGAGCCACCCTTAATCGGGCACACTCCTTGAGCACAACCATTTATCTCTTTTTAGTAAGCTATCCATCTATCGACAGACTTGTAGAAGCCCAATCCCCCAGTTTCTTTAAGCTGCACCTAATTGGGCGCATTCGTTGGAGTATAGCCCTCTATATCTGTTTAGTAAGTCACCACTCAGTCAGGTGCACCTGTAAGATCCCAATCTTTCGTCTCTGTAAACCACTTCTCAATCGAGCGTACTCGTCAGGGCCCAGTATTCTGCTAATACTCAATCTCAATGCACGAATCCATGCATATTTGTTTTCCTCTTATCGTTCCATTCAATTGAGAAAAGATTTGATTTGAGTGTTGAATGACATTTCGGCGACGAGTCCCATTTATTCTTCGACCTCTTATTCGTTAGTTGTGTTGAAGATCCAGTATTCGAAATGACGAACTGGACATTTTGGCTCAACCTCTTGAAAAAATCAAGTGGCCTTCCAACTCATTTAATAATACAGATTTCAAAATGCAGTAGTTTATATAGATTGTATTATTAATTTTATTAATTATATAATATAATAAAAAAATAAATAAATAAGTGATAATGTTAACTTATTGATAACTATATTTTAAATACATTCCACAAGAAAATATATAATGAATAAGTAAAAATAGCATTTTAAGTGAAAATTTATTGATCGATTAAGAAATATCTTAATATTAAATTTAAAATTAGTTGATAGTGATTTAAAAGATATACGAGATGTTAGTTAATTGAAAATTAATATTAAAATAATAATATATAATATTAAAAAAATTAAAATTATATGTGTAACTTTTTAAAACTTTTAACTTTATTTAAAATTTATCTATTATAATTAAAATTTACTTGAACGTGACTAATATTGATAATAAGGATATCTAATAATTCAAATAATAATAAATTTCATAAAAATCATGAATTCAATCATTTATTTTAAAAGATAATTTAGTATAAATTATAAATAAATATAATTAAGATATTTTTAATTTATTATTAATCATTAATATTATTATATATATGTATGAATGGATGGATGAATGATGTGAGTAAAAATAATATTTTGTAGGTTAAGTGATTTATGGAAAATATGGGATTTTGTTATAATTTTTATAAATGTTAGGTTTTTTCATTCCCTCAATAGTTATAATCATTCAAAGATAATAAATGATAAAAAATTATAATAATATTTTAATATATTATTTTAATTTTAATTTTTTTATTATGAAAATAAATTTTAAATATTGAGAAGATGAGAGAATATAATATTTAAAAGAATTTCAATAAATATAAAAATATTTGCGAGCAAGTATTTGGTTTGTTTGGACCCCTAAGCAATACTTTCATTTTTTTCAACATAACATGTTATCGGCTTTGTTGTGTCTTTGGTTTTTAAATTGTGATATGGATTAGGAAGTTATTCAATTTTTTACGATGGGTTGAATTGGAGTGGGTTTGGTATTCGTCGTGCTAATGTGGAATCTGTGCATCACAAATTACAAATAAGAGGTTAGAGGATTTGTAGGGATTTCTTTTTGGTTTATCCTCTGATATTCAAGTCAAAATTTTTTTTTAAGAAATAGAAAGACGTAAGGAGGATGCTGGATAATATAGAATTGCATGTGAATGGAGATGTGAGAGGAGGACTGGCTTTTATTGAGCATCCGACAGGGGATGGCTTATGGAGAAAAGGAGGACTGGGTTCTTGTTGTGCGCCTAACGGGGGCTGTTTAGAGAGGATGGAAGATTGGGCTCCTTTCTGGTTGTAGACGGTCGGTGGCTTACTAAGGTTACACTCAGTGAATGGTTCACTATGGATGCACTTAATAGGGGGTGGCTCACTATAGATACATTCTATAGGGAATAACTTTCTAAGGAGGAGAAAAAGCTGTTCAAGAAGAGAGCTTGGTTCTCTATCTTTTCTCTTATGTTTCTCATCTTCTTGTCTAATCTCCTTTTTCCTCTTCTTTTCTTTTTATCTCCTTTTTCTTTTAGCCTTATGGTGGCAAGGAGTATTTGTAATGATTCATATGTGAAAATTTAGCGCCAAGGTCCATGACAGGTGTCACTTCTGGATTTGCTAGTCACGGGGGCTGACGGGAGCCTCCTTTATCAGGCGTTGTTTTACTGTGATAAGGAAGCCATGAGTGGTCCCTCAATCCAGTCGCCAGATGGCTTTAAATGGTGCTTTGCATGTATGTGTTCTGACTGCTCTACTGGTCGCCTGCTTGAGAGCCTTCCAGATTAGTTGTCTGAGTGTACTGTTGGTTGGACTATTAACGCTTATCCCTTTGACCTATTGCTTTTTGGGCCTCGTTCTGGTCGCCAATATATCCCAAGGATTGGGCCACATTACCTCTTTGTTGAGGGTTAGTCTGCCGTTTGTTGGCCTCTTTATCGCGCTGATAGTTGGGCTTGGGGCTAGACTAGTCCATGGTGTCATCAAAACTATCAGGCCTCATTATATTTAGGAGTGTTTAAATAAATTATTGATCCTATAATCCAAAACAAAATTGTTAATGTTATTCTAAAGATTCCAATAGCCGCAAGACTCTGCAGAGATGAATTCTTGATTTTTTTATATGTGGATTGAATAATTTTATAATTTTTATATTTTATAAAGTAAATTATAAAAATAACTTATTATTTTTGATAAAAATGGTCAAAATTTGATAATTTTATAGAGATAATTAAATCATAACAATTAACAAAAAAAAAATTATAGGTAAAATTTTAGTGGGATCATCTAATATTTTTTATTTAATATTTAATATATTTACATTTAAAAAGTTTTTAATTTAAACATTTTAAGTGGAGCCAATAGACCCCCTCTTAACAATTGTGTCACTTGCCAGAAAACGTATGCATCCACCGCTGCCGTTTGGTTTTGAATCGCGTTCGAGAAATTTCAGTTTTGAGGCTCTTGTTTTTGAACTAATGGATATGTAAATAGAATATATGTATATATTGGTATAAGAATATGTTATTTTGCTATTTTATAAAAATAATTTGTGTAATATCTAAACCCTAGATTTATTTTATAATGATAAATTTAAGTAAATTATAAGTTATTAAATTTAATTGTGAGTTTGGATTACAAAAATTTAGTGTTAGACTAAAGTGGTTAGGTTCTAATGATGCTTGACGTGAGTTAGATCTATGCACGAGTTTGATTTAGAAAGAATTGCCAGACCTGAGACACATATGGGAAGGGCTGATACATGTTTGGTCTAAAAATGATAACAATTAAAGCACTTCTACTGGCTGTTTATACATAAGCTTAGGAAGTCTTTGTGCCCAATCCACATCTAACCAATGCATGTTCACTTATCTATTGTATAAAAAGATTCTCTCCAATTTTATTTCATTTTCTAACAAAATTTGAAAGAATAGAGAGAATGAGAAGAGCAAAAAAGTGAGCAGAAGAGATAAAGTAAAATTCTAATTAATTTGAATTTAATCCAATAGAATCTTTGATAATTTCAGGCCATTTAAACATATTTCTTTCTTTATTATTAAAATTTTTAGAAGTTTTTAAATATTTATTTTGTAAATACTTATATATGTAATATTTACATTTTGCTCATAAATATATATTACATGTGCATCAGTTTAATTATTATTTTATGATATTTTTAAAAATTTACGTCTTAAATATATATATGTTATTTTAAAAGCCTGAATTCTTTGTATATATATTCTTACATGTCTTTCATTCATAAGTAATTTGATAAAAAGTTTACCTTTAATTTTGATAAATGTGACTTATTTTTAAAATTTGAAAAAAAAAATTATATGATTGTATTTTTGTATAAAACTTTCAGTTTAATGTTACTTATATAAATAACATCTACTATAAGTAAATAATGTTACTTATAGTTCCAATTAGTCTAAAAAATAAATTATCGGAGCCACTTTTAAATATATCATGGAGATCCTATGCTTTGTTATTTATTCATTAGCAGACCATTTAAAAATATTTGTCATAAGATTGTATCTCAATATTTAGTTTAAAATTAAGTTAATTGATTAAATATTTATTTATAAATTTTAAATTAAAATTTGATTATAATAAACTTTATTTTTGGGAATTGGGTCAGGAATGTGATAATTTGCTTGACAAAAAGAAACATAATTTTATTAATATTGCTAATTAATTGAGCCTATAAAAATTTAAAAGACATATAAATTTAAAAAAGATGAGTATATGGTTATATAAAACCTATATTATTGGTAGTTATTCAATAAATCATTTATTAAATATAATTATATATTAAGATTTGTATTTTTAAATATATGAATTCTATATTTTTTATTTTTACAATTTTATGAAAATATTGTAATACTTAAAAAGTTATTAAATGATGGAATCAAGCCTATTAATTATTTAACTGATTAATCTATCAAATTAATTTGACCACTGTTGGGTCTAGCACAAAGGGCCAAGGAGGATCGAAGCTCAACTTGCGAAACCATGGCTCCAAACGGCGGATCAGCCCAACGTCCCAAAGCGGCCTACGTGGCAGTCCACGCTTACAGCCAATGGGTATCGTCTGCAATCAATTAATGAGGATGTCGGGTGATAGTGGTAGTGCAGAAGGAGGAGGTCAATGGGGAGAGAGTCAGTGCTGCCAGCTACGACTGGCGCTGTTACACACAACTTTCTAACCAATCCCAACGCAAGAGGTAGACTAAGCGTGACCAGTAGTGTCCAGTGGTCTACTTGCCACTGAAAAACGACAACCGACACACCGGCGATCACCAATAACAGTCAGGGGCCAACGAGCCCCTGCAATGGGGACTCTTGCGCTCAAAGCCCCCAACCAGAGGGTTTATAAAATCCCTCATCTTCTACAAGGAGAGGGGAGAGGATTGATCGATTAATTGGACCTTGGATAATCGACTCTAAGTCGAGCCAACCAAGCTCAAAATCATCTATCAGATCCGACTCTCTTAACCTTTTGAGGCAACAAGAGTTAACTGCTTGCTACGGTGTATTTCGGGAGCCGGGCCTCCCAATCTCCGGTCATTAAACCTTACCTGCCTGTATTCACGCACTCCCCACGCATTCACAGTATATCTTAGTGCACCTCTAAGCATGCACCACTTTTTAGTTTATTACGGGGAGGTTCTGATTTGGCTCTTCTACAAGTTTGGGTCGGAGAAATTTCGCTGGATATCTAATATTTTATTTATTAGTTGTGTTGTGCAGGTCTCAGGTTAACAGAGATAAAGATCGAATTCGCTCGTGACAGCCTCCCGACGACGAGAAATCCAAAAGCTCCTTAATCTGTATGGCAAACGAGACCCGGGATGCAACAATCACAATACTATTTTTTATTAATTAATTTCGTAAAAAAGTATACAATTAGTTGTACATTATAGTACTAAATAATATTTCAAATATATAGTTATTATATACATTAATATTGAAGTATTTAATAGATGCTTTAAAAATAGTTATATATTTTTAGCATTATAAATAATATCATAAAATAAATATTTTATCTCAGAAAAATATGTAATTCCACTTGGTGGGCCACAAGTAGTTTTTTCAAGACTATAAAATATAATTCTTTCCATAAATTTTAAAAAAATATATTAATTTTTGTGCATTTAGCAACGAAGAATTAAGCAATAGAAGTGCAAAAATTAAAATTATAGAGATATTAGTTTATTGAAATGAGATATATTTAGAAGATATTATTAAAATACTTTTAAATAATATACAAGATCTATTTTTGTTGCGTCAGGGATCGATCCGTTGCCCAGACGGATTAGAAAGTTTCTGATTCCCTGGCTCGTGGCGATTTCGGGAGAAGGATCCGTCTTCGGCCTCTACGAACCCTGGACCGCACAACACAAACAATAAGCGAGAGGTTAGAGGCCGACGGGGTTTTGGTCCCCACTGATCCGACGCCAAGTCGATATCTTCCTAATAAACGGAGAAATGCATGCGTGAGATGCGAGAATGAGGGGAGAGGGAGGATGGTCGAGGCGTGAGCTCCATCGATGCGCCCGACAGAGGGCGGCTTATTTGCATACCCGCAGAGGGTGATTTGTGGTGCGCCCAGAGAGGGGCTTATAGGTGCGCCGTCGTGGGGCGGCTTTTAGATGTTCGTGGGCCTCGGGTAATATTTGGAGATATCCGGAATAAGCGAGTGCGGCCCGTTGGGTCAGCCCGAGTGGGCCTGGGCACGGCCTCACTTAATGGTTCACCTTTGGGTGATTTCCGGGCAGCCTTAGTCGCCCGAGGGTTTTGGGCGTCATTTTGAGGCCTCGGTGCTAGAAGGAGGGCTCTACGACGCTGGGTTTGGCCGAGGACTTGGGAGCTTATATACACGCTCTTGTTCGCCGGGATCCGGGAGGACGTATTTGACGCCATGGCGTGGAGCGAGGATTCGCTCCATATTGAGAGTTGAGGATTGGGCTTCGCCACCGTGAGGAGTTAATATCATGGGAAATCGGTTCTTTGCTTTGGGGGAGATTATGCCTTTATCTCAGGAGGAAAGAAGGACCGCCACCTTTGGGTCGTGGTTTCGCTTTCGCCATGGCCCGGGAAATGGCCGAGTGCCATTCTCGGAGGGACCCGGGCCGCATACGGGGCCGTGGCTCGAGATTGAGCATTTAACGCCATGGGAGAGGATTCAAGGATCCTGGTTACAGATTAAGAAGGGGAATTGCAGGATTTGGCTGCCGGGACCGTCCAGTGCTTCGTCTGTGTCGGGAACGGCGGAGTGGTGCCGACTTCCATGGGCGGTGAGCTTTGAGCTCCGATTAGCACCGTTCTGAGAGGAAATCGTGGAGTGTCGTCAGGATGAAAGCTATGGGCCTTATCATTCTTCTGGAACGACCGGCGGTAGGGCGCTTTGGGCCGCCCACGGAGAGAGCCCCGTGGTTTGCCTGGCTCATCGTCGGCTGAGTCTCATTGCTCGATTTTCCCCCTTTGCTCCTTTCCGGCGAGGTCGGGAGAGAGGAGAGATGATCGGTGGATTTTAGCGGCTTGGTCTGGAGATGCCCTAAGGCGCGTGCATTCTCCGTCCTTTTATGGAGAAAGTAATGAATATTTTCCCGCCAAAACGAAAGATTTCTATTTTAATATAATGTTGGGACCCAACAATTTTAATATAATTAATATATTAATTTATTTTTATAGATTATATAACAATATTTTAAAAATATTGAAAATATACTTTCTCTCGGTTTGCAATTTCGCACTTATCCCAATCTTCTGGTTTTCTGCAAGGGCGAAAAATGGGGTAGTGTAAGTATTACAAGACGACGTCGTTTTTGCCAGTCATCGTTCCCATACCGTGAGCGGACTGTTACACTACCGCTCTCCGTCTTCCACCTCGTTCACTGGACAGGGTCTTCTCTCTCTCTCTCGGTGCTCTGCATTCGATGGAGCTCTTGCACTGTCCATCCACCTCTATTGGTCAAACTACCGCCACAGTTACGCAACACTGGAGATTTTCATACAACAGCATCACCAATTGCAGAAATTTCAAAGTATCTTCCAGAAAAACATCTTTCTTTGATTTCTTTCACTTAAGGATATGCGGAGCTCCTGCGGCACGAATATGCATGAGGCCTCTTTCAATTCGGGTGAGTTCGTCTACTTCCCAATTTTTCTTTTTACATATAACAAGTCTTAGTGTAGTTGGTAAATTTGAGTGGCATTTATTGATTATGAATGTTTTTGTTTCTGCTTCGGCGTCAATACAGTTGAGCATCTCATCTGACTCCGATTTACACATAAGAAGCGATTTGTAATGTTTGATTGTTAGTAGTGGCACTTTTGGTGAACGACGCCTATTGACTTTACGACCATCGGCACGCCATTTCGGTGCTTGGTCACTGCGTCGAGACACAAAGGCGTCGGAAAACGTGGGTAAAGAGTCTTGTTCCTGAGAGTAAGTTCTGACTGAGAACTTGGAACACAAGGACATTTAAAAGGGAAGAGCAGGGAGATAATGAATATGATGATCAGAAGAAAAATTAGCACAATTTTATCGCAATAAAGATAAGAGAAATTACGCAATATGCTGGAGTGTTGTGTGATTTCTTACTACCAATCAATTATTAAATGATAAGTAATCATAACCAATTAACTTAGTAAACATTTCAAATTGAGCATATATCTTTTAATAATTAATTGGTATCATGAATAACACTGGAATTCTTGGTGTGTTATGTATTGTATAATTTTTCCTAAGTGTGCATAAACAAATAACAGGGATTGAAAAGATAGGATATAATCTTTGGTATATAAGGAAGGGAACACACCAAAAAAAAGGGTAGGCATTATTGTGGATTAAAAAATATATATATGAAAGATAATGTCGTAGTATGAGAATTGGTGATAATGAAAATTTAATTGGTCTTAGGTACAAATGGAGTATGCATCATTGCTTACACTAATAAAGTTGGCTTATCAGAAATTATCGAAGACTGTTTTGTGGCAGATGAGAAAATTTTTTAGGGTGGAGTTTTGTGGCAGATGTCTGTTGGTTCGATGTTGATAGTTACCAGCAGATCATACATTCAAAACATAAAATTTTTATTTTTTCAATTTTGTTCTATTTTTGGTGGTTAATTCTATAAATACGGTGTTGGCCAGGCTTGCACGCAAGCTGGAACCACTGGATCTGATCCACTGCTTAACAAAGTTTCAGAATTCAAAGATGCGTGCTGGAGATTCCTGAGGCCGCATACCATCCGTGGAACAGCCCTAGGTTCCATGTGAGTCCTTACCGTGTTAACACGGCTGTTCTGGTTGCTGGTCCATTCTTCTTACCAATTGCTCCCAGTACACTTGATTACGTTGCTGTCATTGTGTTGGCAGTGCATTGGTGGCTAGAGCATTGATTGAGAACTCAAATCTGATAAAGTGGTCCTTGTTGTTCAAGGCATTTTCTGGTCTTTTTGCACTAATATGTGGGAATGGTTATATAGTGGGCATCAATCAGATCTACGATATCGGTATTGACAAGTATGTCAATTACACTTACAATTTTCTTTGTTACTCTAATATATAGCATGTATAGCACTTGGATATGAGTTGCATCGGAGGCGTCCAGCTGATTAGAGCCCTGTTTTTGGTTTGAAATTTATTGCATACTTTTCCTTATATCTTGCTAGCTCCAAATCATAGTAAGTGAAGCCCAAATGTGCAGAATTAAACAGTCATATAGGTCTTAAGTATCTGAGGCCGCGCCTCTTTTTTGGGGTAAGCCATATCATTTATATGGAGTTCCTATTCTCAGGTATTTTTATCTCATATTTGTTTTGGGATTTTAGAATGGAATTAAGAACTAGACTGGACTTTTATGATAAAGTGTTATATTGGTATGGAAACTGAATTAATTGATAATAATTTTTTTTTTTGGCAGGGTGAACAAACCTTATTTACCTGTAGCTGCTGGGGATCTTTCCGTGGGATCTGCGTGGTTGTTAGTGTTGGTTTTTGCAGTTGCTGGACTTTCCATTGTTGCATCAAATTTTGGTCCTTTTATTACTTCTCTGTATTGTCTAGGGCTGTTTCTTGGCACCATCTACTCAGTTCCTCCTTTTAGAATGAAGAGATTTCCTGTTGCAGCATTTCTTATAATTGCAACTGTAAGGCTTTTGTCCACCTCCTTCCTGATTTAGTACTAGAACTGCAATATGCTTGTCTTTTCTTTCTGTGGAACTGTCTTTTTATGGTTTCCATAACTGAGAATGGCACTCATGCTTTTATGGTTAGTTTTTTTTCGGTAGGAGTAACCCCGTCATTTCCTTATTCTACCTTTTGATAAGAGAAGATTTGTCCTTATTGTTCATTTTTTCATTTAATGCAAAGGGAGATCACATAAGAAGAGAATCTTAGAATGTGCATTGGTGGAGCCTTATGTCCATTTTGATTAGACAACTGTATAATGCTTTCTTTTAATCCTAATGTAAAAGTTATACCGTGATAAACGATTTTGGATTTGATGGTGCAAAGATAAAACAGGGCATTACCTAATATTGTTTTATTAGTGGTGCATATGTGACTAAAACTGTAAATGAACGTATGACTTCTGAATTTGTTGATGCATTAGTCCTAACGTTGATGCATGCATATGTAAGAGCATCGTAGTAGAATCTGAATTTACATCCTGGAATATGTGAAATTGGTATAAGATAACCAAGTGAAACTTTTGCAGGTCCGTGGATTTCTTCTGAATTTCGGTGTATACTATGCCACAAGGGCTTCTCTAGGACTTCTGTTTGAGTGGAGGTGAGTCTCCTTCATGAAGACATGTTAATGTAGTAACCTAAGACGATCCTTTAAATTCTCTCCCCCCCCCACCCAAAAAAAAAAGGAGCAGAAAGTTGAGGTTGGATGAGTGGTGCAGAGTGAATGGTGACCTTGGCTTTTTGCAGTGGAGTCTCCTGAGGATGTTTAATGGCTCTGCAAGCACATTTTTCCCTGGGATCATATATTCTATCTCCAAGTAGATATAAGAATCGAAAGTGCAAACGGGGCTTGTTGGTGGCTACCTCTTTTCATGATCTTAATCCAATGATGCATTAACTATATGCCTATTTTCGTTAAACGTGCTGTCTAGGATTTTTAACTTTTCCCATAGAGTTTGTACTGGCAATCTATGGGAATATATAATGTTTTTCTCTTCTCTCCTCCTCCTTCTCTTAAGTTTTTTTTTTTTTTTTAACTAAAAAATTAGAAGTAGTTTATAAACTTTGTAGCAGTGTTGGTTATACTTTTTGATTCCTCTGATTCCTGGTCTCATGTTCGAATTTGTGGATTTAGCTCCAGATACCAGATACTCAAGCAGAGTACTTTACAGCAGTGTTGATTATACTTTTTGTTCCTCTAATTCCCAGTGTCATGTTCTAAAATGTGGATTTAGCTCCAGATACCAGATGCTCAAGCAAAGTACTTTTGTTGTTGAATTCCCATAGTAACACACAGCCTCACTATATACATGCAGCTCTCCAGTGGTTTTCATCACCGCATTCGTAACCTTGTTTGCATTGGTCATTGCCATTACGAAAGATCTTCCAGATGTGGAAGGGGATCGCAAGTAAGTTCATTACTTCTGATATTTCTTGTAAATGTTTCCCCCTGATGTTCTTGTCACTGCTGTTTCACATTTTTTCCAGTATGCTGTTCTTACCATTTAAATATTTGAACAGCATTGTGTGAAAAAGGCTTCACAGTAGAACTATGAAGTCAATTGGAAGTGTACCTGACATGATTGTTCATTTAGGTTTCAGATATCAACCTTGGCAACAAAACTTGGAGTTAGGAACATTGCATTACTTGGTTCTGGGCTTTTGCTGTTAAACTATGTCGGCTCTATTTTGGCAGCTGTCTTCATGCCTCAGGTGAATATGCCTATACGCAAAATATGTTAAACTATGTTAAAATGGAATGAAATATCTACCAATAGATATTGGTATCAAGCCTTTTAATACCTAGATAAAATCGCGATATGCTGTAGTTTCTTGCACCCTATAAATCTAATGTTTTCTGATATATCGGCTAACATTTGTCCTGATTTTCCATTTGCAAAAGAAATTTGTGTCCACTATGTTCAATATTGATATGACTGCGATCAGTACTGATATTTTCATCTGGTTTGATGCTACATCTATTTTGCGTTTTATGAAATTTATATTGGGGCTTGAGAGATGGTGGGAGGTTTGAATGTGGTTCTGCTGTGCAGGCTTTCAACCGCAGCTTAATGATACCTGCACACATTGTCCTGGCTTTGTGTTTGGTTTTTCAGGTATGTGCTCTCAATAAGGATTTTGGAGGAAGGATTGTCAAACGGTTTTTTCTTAATTATTCATATCATGATTCTTATCTATTGTGGGGCTGCCTTCTTCCTCTTTATAAGATAGGTTTTATGGTGCCAATAAGGCATGAAACTGAATATTACATAGACGAGTGGTGATACCCTTTGAACACTCTTGGACAATGTGGTGCCCCATCCATTTATTTACATTAATAAGCTTTCAAAAAAATTGATGGATAAATGAACGTAAAAGTCACCCATAAAAGTATCCCAAATATGTCTAAAGGATGTGTCGCAAACATATTTCTTACAAAAATATACAAACAAGGGACAAGATAACCTGAATGCATGCTATCTACAAACACTGATGCGGAGGCAATAAGCAATCCCTTTCTCCCAGATAAGCCAGGAAATCAATCTTCATTCTTATCAAATCACACTTGTTTATTTCTTTCCAAACAGCCCACCCAATAGCATGAATAGTTAAATGTAGCTCATAGTATAAATGATACGAACACTTGTTTATCAAATCAAACCGTAGAATGCTAAGAACTGTATATTCTCCATAGTATAAAGCTCTTTGCACATTGCATGAAGCACAAGATGCTCCTCAATTTCCCCCTTTTTGACAGGAGAATATGCTCCATAGATGCAGCTGCCTCTTTTCACTTGAAGCATCCATTCACCATGAGGCGGCCTCTCCTTTGCAGATTGTTCATAGTGAGAGAAATGTGTTCGAACTTCAAAACTAACCTAAAATGATGGTCTACCATTCTGCCCCTCCATTTTTAATGGCAAGATTAGGCTACCAAATTGACCTAAAAAGAGTTAGATCAGATAAACCCTTTTGGGGAGGGGGCGTGCTCGGAGTGATCAACCAACCAGTCTTCTTGTTGGACCTACATTTGAATCTTTAAAATAACTCAACTTTATTTGCCGGAAAAGAAAAAAAACCTCCAAACTTGTCCTTCATCCAGTTCTCTCACCACAGCTTGACAAAATCAGGGACTCCAAGAACTACTGTCATCCTGGATGAAGATGTCAGTATCAGTATTGGTTGCAACTATATCAGGCAATATGTATATGTATCAGACTATCAGACACAAATTTGTGAAGTAGAACAAAATGACTAGGGTTGAAATATTGGTGATATATCTTGATGCCGAGACTGACCACAATTTCGTCATGGTATCGTCCAATGTTGTTTTTAATTGGCTGATATTTTATTCCATAAGTCTTATGGTTCCTAAATTATTTTGGACCTTGAGACTTCTTTTACACGTTATTATGAAACGCATTTTTGAGCTCCTTACATTCTAAAGTTGATATTGAGAAGTTTCCTCCTAATTTGGGGGATAGTGGCGAGTTAGATCATGACAGATTGAATTTTGGTGAGCTGTGCCTGTGAAAGATGATTGCTAGCTTATAGTCATGGATCATAGTAACTGAGGCAAAATTTTCTGTGGATGGGCATGAGCTACTTGAACATTTATAGACAAAGGAATTTGATGGCTGTGTTATTCTGTATATATTTCATTACATATGTACATTTTTCAATGAGTAATATGACAGCAACTGGTTTAGACTTTATGATTTCCCTACCATTTTGTGTGTAGCAAATGGAACAGCTATACCTAGTGCGTTCTGTTTAGTCATTTGTTTGATATTCACTCTGACATGGGCATCTTTGTTGGGTCATTTCAGGCATGGTTGCTTGAGCAAGAAAATTATACTAAGGTAAAACTCTCTACCATGATATAGTTCAGCTCTTTCTTTTATATATATTTTTTGGGTGTGGGTGGAGGGTGTACGTGTTGTGTTGGGTAAGGTACCACTATATAGTGGAATTTGAGCCTGTAATAGTCAGAGGATTGCCCACACAGGTTAGCACAATTAGTAAGGGTGATTTGGGGCTGTGTGGTTGGGTTTGTAGTCATGATTTTGATTCCTACTGTAGTGTTCTTAGACGTAACTGGTTCATTCTTTGCCGGTGAGGAGGTTATGTTCAAGAAGTTTTTCCTAAACCCTTATAGTACGTTTGGTTGCTGAAATATTATGTTTGGTTATTGAAATAGAATAGGGTGGGAATTAGTATTTTATTATTTGGTTTATAGAGTTTGGTTGCGTTGGAATGGTATAAGATAGGAATAGAATAGTTATTTCAGGAAATAGAATTGGAATTATTATTCTCATGTTTGGTTATTGAAATAGAATAAGGTGAGAATTAGTATTTTATTATTTGGTTTGTAGAATAGTATGAGGAATAATATAGGAATAATAATAATAATAATAATAATAATAATAATAATAATAATGATGATGATGATGATGATGATAATATGAGAATTGTTATTTTTGGTTAAATTTGTAACCAAACGAAAGAATTTTTATTCTCAGGGAAGAGAAATTCTATTCTCATTTTGTTTGTTTTTTCCAATTAAACGTGAGGTTAAAGTGGGGTTTTTTCTTTCAACAATATGCTAAAAGCATTAGTTGTTGGAGAAACCTTGATACCACAAGCCAGCTTCTTTACTCCCGTTGAAGTTGTGAAAAAACAAAGATACACACACAATTAAGAACACAAATTGTTCAAAACAATTTTACATTGAACATCCTTTTTTATTAAGAAAAAAATTACGAAATCTTACATCCGAAAATATCTCTACAATATAGAAACTTTGGTTATAAATAATCACTTGGTATCAACTTGCTCACAACACAATATAAGAGTGAGATTCGGTTACCACTAACCATAAACACGTTGCTTATACAACATGTGTACAAACATTAACCATGAATAATAAGAGAATAATTGAAATGAAGACAATCAATAATATATTCTTCACAAAAGGAAGAATAGCTATCCAAGTTGACAAAGAATGGAGTGCAAGCAAATCATAAATAGATAACCAAGGCGTGCCTTTCTGTCTCTCTCTCTTTTTTTAGCATATCTTGTGTAAAAAATGCCTCTATTTTGACCAAAAAAAAATCGACAGTCATTTTATAGTACATCTGATCAGATGATAGCTCAAATGCCAGATGTGCTGTTCAAACGCTAGAGGAATGTATGGAAATTGGCGTTTGACATTGCAGTACGATTACCATAGCCATGCCGATCCAAAACCCACATTAGTATCCTTAGTAAATTGGCCATTTCCTACATGCTGCCACATAGTGGCTTATAAAACCCAATTTCTGTGGCACATTTGCCCTTTGCTTGCAATCTCATTTGCAAAGCGCTGCTAAGCTGCTTAAGGTTCTGGATAAATATATCGGTAATATATAGTCAACAGTACTACAATTAGCATATGTTTAGGTGGAGAGATTTTTATATCTACCTAATGATTAGAAATAATAAAGATTAAATAATCAATTAAATCAGTTAATGTAATTTTTATAATTCATCATCTGATCTCTAATTGTAATTATTGAAGTGGATGCAATAGTTTTTCCATAAGAGAAACATAACAACAGTCCTTAAGTAATCCGACCTAGATAATTTCTGCTTCTTGTTGGCCTTTTTATTGCTGGGAATTTGTAAATTCAGTATCATTCATACCCTCATGCATCTGTTGCTATTATTCTTTCCAATTCGTTCAATCTTACTTGATACTGTTGGATGCTGGACTTGTTGAACTTGTTGTCTTTGATGATCAGTTTAACAGCTTGACGTGAAGAGATTGTTGTATGTCAGATTTCAAGCATCCATCTGACGGTGCGCACATCTGCATTTTTTGCAGGAAGCAATCTCAACTTTCTACCGATTCATCTGGAATTTATTTTATGCAGAGTATATCATATTCCCCTTCATCTGATAACCTGGTATCGCGACGCAGCGGGGAGAGAGAGAGAGAGAATACAAACTCCTTTTCACTGTATTTCCACTGATTGCATTCAGTAGTACGAAAGCGATGAATTGCCTGAATGTTCTTCCCTTGTTCTTGCTTCATTTTTATCATTTTTAGAATGTATTTTTGTGGCTATTCGGAAATATTTATTTTTTGTGTAAATAATTGGCAATTTAACGGTAACTTGGTAAATTATTTGAGATTTAAGGACTTTAATTTGGATTATTGAGATTTTAGAACTTTAAGTTTGGTTTGATGGTTGAACGTTATAGTTTCTACGAATTTATCTATATTTTCTAACATATATCTTTAGGGTTGAGGTGATGAATACGAAGTTGCGTATTATTAGTGGGTCAATATTTTTTTTGTTAATTTTAATTAAAAGATTATTGGCCTATTAAAAAAATTTGACACTCAACAGGAACAAATTTTGGAGTTACAGGGCAGTGCGAAAGCATATGTTTTTCATCTCTAAAAATAATAAATTAGATACAATAAAAAATTTGCACCTTTGAGCATATATATTTTTAAATTTCTTTAAACACGTTGTACAGTTCAGAAATAAAATTTCAAAAAAAAAAATAAATAAATAAGAAAAATTTAGACACATTACAAATAAAGGAATTTCCCTATTCCATCCATTTCAACGCCGCATCATTTCGGCAATTATTTCGCACGCGCATGTTTCTAGTTTTCTTAAATACCAAAAAGTAGAGCATAGACTTGATCATGGTCTTGGGAGAAGATTAGTTATTTTTGAAGATTGAATCACAGTAGCTGGATTATTTTTTAATTAAAACAAGCTAACTGAATAAAGTTTTCTCGCTGATGGTGCTTATTTTCCTTGCAGGAGGAATATTGACGCAGCAATGGCAGCAGGCAGTACAGGAAAAGGCAAAATAAAAACATTGTGGCCTCAGAGATCTTGGTGGATATAGTGATCATCAGATCGAACGAATCCGATCAAGAGTAGCAAATATTATCCTCACATCACCGGCCACAGAAACTTATGACCATAGATCGCTATATCAACAATATAGAACAGAGATTTAAGTCAGATACATCTAAAGTAAACAAGATTCAAACAGGAAAAAATTAAAAAAAAAAAGCCTTCAGCAGGAAGTGTCAGAAGTAGCTGGTCGTTGATATCTTGTTTTTCAGAGGACTGAAAAATCAATGGGAATCCGTCTGATTTACTTCATCATCCACCATCCATGCATCAATAAACCAATTGATTAAAGCAAAGAACACAACTTCTGATTTACTTTCGTAAAAAACAAGTAAAAAAGATTAGAAATATATCTACCTTGTCACCGAAAATTCCTACTATGATGAAGAGAAAAAAAGGAATAATCGGAGCTTAAGGAAGACATTTGTTCGTGTAGCCTAACGATAGATTCCTTGAAGCATTTCGATTTCTCGTTCATATAACAAGGAATTGCAATATTAGGCGTTCGAATCAGAGGAAATAGAGCAAATCAAGAGAACTGCCGGGGTGGAGGGGGGAAGAGGAAGATGAGTACGGAAAAGAGGCGCGGAACAGATCTTCAACGAGACGCCATACAAACCCTAACAGAGGGCTTCGGGCGGTCCTCGTAAGTATTAATAGAGCAGAAGATTCGGTTTTATGGGCCGAGCCCACCAGCTATCTCTCAATATTTAGTTCTTTGGGCCGGGACCATTGTGTCACGCCAGGGGTTAAGATGTACATCAGTTAACTTGGAATGCTTTATTACTATTAAATTATTTTTCAGAACATAAAAAATTTCCAGATCTCAACTAGACCCCGCTATTTATTATTTATACAATTATAGTCATTATTCAATATCAAGTTAAGATAAAAATCATAGGGTTTCAACAAAATAATATTCAGTTTTAGCTCTGTGGAATTTTATAATAAAATATAAAAAATGAAAAAAATATATTTAACTAAGAACTATTCATGCTGAATTTCCTTAGGTTTAATATAAGATAAGACATACGAAAGTAAATTTAATTTCAAATACAATTATAGAGTATAGGAATTTATCGAAATTTTACGAAAACACGGTCAAAGCCTATAAAACTAGACTAATTTATTTCGCATCTTATAAAATTGGGTCGGAGTTTGGTTTCGGGCCTTACCCGGAGAAAGCCCAAAAGGCAATTAGCTAAATTGCAAGGACTATGATTACGAAAATGAAATATAAGCGAACTGCAGGGGTACTGATGTGAGTAAAGCTTCTCGAAAGTGTACGCTGTCAAAATTCGATCGGAGCAACCGAAGCTCGTCTGGTTTCTCCCTTCGCGCTCATATTCTCGGCGATCAATTTGGGCTTTCAGGCGTTTAATCGGTATAGTCACTCCTCCCGTCGCTTGTTTGTAAGAATCTTCTGTTATTTCCTTCTCTCTTCTTACTCTGTGCTGTTCATATGTCTCCCTACCTTCGCCGATGCGTAGGTGTTAGCCGAAATATCGATGCATAAATTCGTAGTTTGGGAATCGTTTGTCTGTTTTGGAATGTTTATTATTCATTTATTTAATCGTTGGAATGCGATAGAAATTTGGCATCTGAGTTACAACGCTAAGTTCTTTGGTTAGGTTTAGATTTCATTTCGACGAAGGAATCTGACTGAGAAAAAGGTCTCGCCTTACAAAAATGCATGTGTTTTGTCTGCGTCCTGCGATTTCTTGAAATTGGAGAATGATGGAGGAGATTATACCGCTGCTGTGTAAGTTTTTTCTAATCATTTGGCTCGGGTTTGACGTTTGAGTTTGGAAAGAACGGTTCTTTTATTTGCTAACCGCAAATTCAATTAATAGAGAGAGTGAGTTCTGAGGTATTATGTAGTTAGAATATATAATTATTGGCCATACGAATAAATCCGTGCTTTGGATTAGATAAAGGATATCTTGAACTTTAAGCATTTTAGCATGTGGAGCAGGGAGGGAAATATACAGTGGTTACTGTGTAGGGCAACACGGTGGGTGTAAGCATTTTTTATATATAACTGAAGTATCACTGTACTGTGGGGATTGTCAAGGGCATGAAGCTTCCGTATGGTTGCATAGATTTGAATACGGACCACGTCTGGCATTGTGACCATTCCAATAAGGCTGTGATAATGTGATAGCCCCGATATTTGTTGACTACACTCATGTGACATTACCATTTTAAAACAATGCATTGTGGTGCATGAAATGTTCAATATTTTCAGCTCTATTTGTGTATTGTAGAGAGATTGTTTCTATTTTTAAACTTTTGGCCTTTGTGTTATAATGAAATAACTTTACCATTGCATCATGCTCCCCCTCTAACATGGAGATGTAGAGGAATGCTAATTTGGGACTTAGCTATTCTTAGTCTTCTTTTTGTTTAACTAGCTCATCATCTAAGAATCCAATGTCAATTTTAGGTATGAGTACATAGGGCAACCAACTTACTACATCTTTGTTAGTATGTAGATTGGAAGGCTTATATATTTATACCAATACACATTGTTGTATAACTTAGATTTTGGATAATGGATCAAATCAAAGCTTGGTGGGTATTGGGATTTTTTAGTAGTATGAATCTGATTTTTTTCCCTGCTGGTTTTAGTTCTTAAATATGTCCATGACCCTAACCTTCAACGATACAGAAGTGGCTGCAACCTCGCTGCCTGGGCAACCTTACAATGATAGAGAAGTGGTTGCAACCCCACCGTCCTGCCCCCGGTTGGGGGAATGCTGCAATCTTACAGCTCAGTTGCTAGACAAAGCATATGATTTATGACAATTGCTGAATTTTTTGAGATATATGCATAAATAAAGGCCACACTTCTATATTCTAATGATTTTTTTGGCATTGACTTGTGTGTCACTCATATTTGCTGCATCTCTACTTAACTGTTTTACTGCTAGTATATTTTCTGGCCAGGTGAATATTGCAAAATAATGAGGCGAAGAAACTACAGCTACAGTCCCTCTCCTCCAGGAGGTTATGGACTAAGACACAGGGGCCCTACCCCAAGGAGTCATTATAGTTGTGGTAGGGAGCTCCCTACCAGCCTGTTGATCTGCAACCTTCATCATGATTGCAGGTTTTTCCTCATATGATAATGTTTTTACCGCAATCACCAGATTTCGGTTCTGATTTTGACTTAGCTATCCAACTTTCGTTGCTTATTCCTACTATTTAGTCTCCTTGTAAGTTTTCATACATGCAATTTTTGCATGGAGTGTTTGATAATCCAATGTGACATCCATGGCTGTTGAAAGTGATGTATCAAAACAAAATCAATCGCTAATTTCATTGGCTTGGATCACGTGCCTTTCCTAGTATCCCAGCAACGCAGATACGTTTCTTGTAAAAGAATAAAAAGCACCAAGATCCCCGAAATGTTTCCAATGCATTCATTTTGTGAAACATTTCAAAAATGTGGGATGTCCCCCTAAAACATTTTCGTGCTTCATAGTGATGTAGGGAGGAGGGAAAAGTAGAGAGAAGAGTAATAGAGGGGTAGAGACAAAAATAAAGATTAGAGGGGTAGAGACAAGAAAGAGGAGAACCCAAGGAGGAGAGGGAAAAGGAAGTCACAAATACTCAATGGAATTCAATTTCTCAAAGCATTCATCAATGTCTTAAACAATACAAGTAAAGATTCTTATATAAAGAACCCGATGCCTAAAAAATTAGAAATAAATCACCACCATATAACTTCTAAGTGGAAAACAAAATAAAAGAAATAAAATCAAATATCTACTAAATAAAATCAAATTAAAGCTAATTAATAATCAAAACTGCTATGGAAATAAAATAAAATCAAATATAATTTGGAAGGCAAATCAAAACAAATCCTCGTCTTCGGATGTCCGCATCAATTCTCTCCGAGTGGCTGGAACTCGACTTCGACGAGTAAACCTCGGCAATCAAGTCCTCAACTACAAGCCGAGTAGCTGTGCAACCCTTCGACGACGGTAATAGACCCGTGTAAGGGTGCCGAAAGTTGATGGAACGACCGAGATCTCTGGAAGGAATTGGATTAGGGCTGGCAAAAGTTCTATTCTGCCGACTCTGATAGAACTTAAAAAAATCTCGGTCGAACTGCTGTAGTGCTTCGCAAGAGATTCAAGCATGTTAGATATGATGACATGTTTTTCTAAAATGGCCCACTTCTAGCAAGACTGCTAATGCTTCTCGAGTTGCTCGCCTTTATTTCACTGAAATTCTCAAGTTATATGGTCTTCCTAAGATTATTATTTCTGATAAAATTATTCATTTTACCAGCCATTTTTGGAGAACCCTATAGCACGTGGTTGGTATCAAACTAAAATTTTTCACTAGATACTACCCCCAAACCAATGGTCAAACTAAAGTTGTTAATCGGAATTTAGGTAACTTATTACGGTGTTTGGTCCAGGAGCAACTTAGGAATTGGGACTTGATCATTCCCACTCCCCAAGTTGCATATAATAGCTCTTTCAATTGATCCTTAGGTATGAGCCCATTTGAAATTGTGCATGGTTACAAACCCTGAAAATCATTGGACCTTATCTCGATGTCTCCATATGTTAGTGTGTCAATGACGGCCGAAGCTTTTGCACAACACTTTTATGACTTACACATTAAGATCAATAAACAATTGGAGGCAAGCAATGTTGCATACAAATTTCACGCTGGTTCACATAAAAGAGACATTGAATTTCATGTAGGAAATTATGTTATGGTTCGCATCAGACCAGATCAGCGCCTATCTAGGCACGTCTCTAAATTGCAAGCTGGTAGTGCTGGTCTATTCAAAATTTTACAGCGCATTGGATCAAATGCATATGCCATTGACATTTCATCCCATTTTGGTCTTCATCATACTTTCAATGTGGAAGATTTAATTGCTTACAAAGGCGACTTTTTTCCACCTGTTGATCCCTTTGCCACCCCCCGAGTGCTTCACCGATTGACTGTCTGTCCACTCTTGCGCCACTTCTCTTCCTCTCGGCACACCACGATAAAATTAATACTACTTTAGATGAGTAGGTTATGCTTACTAGGGATGGAGCTGTTCACCGCTTTTTCGTCCATTTGGTTGGCTGACTAGAGTCTGAGAATGCTTGGATCTTTCGCGAGGCACTGCAGTAGTTCGACCTACATCTTTTGGAGTTCTATCAGAGTTAGCAGGATGGAACTTATGCAAACCCTAGTCCAATTCCTTCCTGAGATCTCGGTCGCTCCATCAGCTTTCAGCCCCCCTTACACGAGTCTATCACCGTTGCCGAAGGATTGCACAGCCGTTTGGCTTGTGGGTGGGGACTTAATTACCGAGGTTTACTCGCTGCGGTCGAGTTCCAGCCACCTGGAGAGTATTGATGTTGACATTCGAAGACGAAGATTTGTTTTGATTTGTCTTCCAAATTATATTTGATTTGATTTTATTTTATTTTATTTTCATAGCAATTTTGATTATTAATTAGCTTTGATTTTATTTAGCAGAGATTTAATTTTATTTCTTTTATTCTGTTTCCCACTTAGGAGTTATTTGGTGGTGATTTATTTTTAATTTTTTTAGGTATCGGGTTCTCTATATAAGAACTCCTACTTGTATTATTTAAGACATTAATGAATGATTTAAGAAATTGAATACCATTGAGTATTTGTGACTTCCTTTCTCTTCTCCTCCTTAGTTTATCTTCTTCCTTGTCTCTGCCCCTCTGTCTTTGTTCTTGTCTCTATCTCTTTATTGCTTTTCTCTCTACTTTTTCTCTCCTCCCTACATAAAATTGGGAGGGTAGGGGAAGGACAAAAGTAGGGGAGAGTGACAGAGGGGTAGAGACAAGAGTAGAGGGGCAGAGATAAAAATAGAGATTAGAGGGGTAGAAACAATAACTGATATTAGACGGATAGAGAAAAGAAAGAGAAAAAACCAAGGGGGAGATGGAAGGTGGTCACGAATGTCCAATTGCATTCAATTTTTCAAAGTATTCATTCATTCCATCATTCTATCTAAATAATAGAAGTAAGGTCCTTATATAGAGAACATAAATCCTAGACTAAATTAGAAAGAAATATAACTTTCGAACTAAATATTGCTTAAGTTCTTAAAAATAAAAAAATCTCAATAATAAATCAAATAAAATTACTGTATAATAAAAGTAAATAAAATCGTAATCTTTTAAATAAAATAAAATCAAAGGGAATTAAAGTAAACTTTTCTAATTTGGTATAGTTTAGATGTCCACATCAATTTGATGTAGGGATGAGGGGAGGGGAGGGGAGGAGAAGGAGAAAAGTAGGGAAGAGAGATAGATGGGTAGAAACAAGAACAAATATTAGAGGGGTAAAAACAAGAAAAAAAAGAAACCAGGGGGGAAAAGGAGGTCACGAATGCTCACGGCAATGAAATCGGATTCCTTCGGGTCTTCACGTCAATCTTCCCACACAAATCGTTGGGGTTCAGTTTCTATGCCTTTCACGTTACTCACGAGGGTTTGTATGCTGTGTAGAAAGTGGAGTCGAACAATATGAATGGAAGAGAATGCTTTGGCAAACTAGCATATAGAAACCGTGAAGCTTTTCTCCGATGGGTACAAAGTCTTTGCTCAAGATTATGAATAATAAACGTAACCTTTTTGTGTCTCAATTTTCTTTCTTCAAAACCCTAGGGAAGAGGAAGAAAGGCTCATGTATATAAATGAGCCCAAATGGTTTAAAAGATAAAAGAGCCATTAGGAACAAAAATACCTTAAACTGCTCATTGAGCTCCCCGATCTGGAAAACCTGCCTAGGTGGCGCCTCGGGAGCTCATTGAGCGCCCGGTACTAGTAAACATGCCTGGTACTGGTAAATGCTCATCGATGAGCGCCCGGGTCCGAGATGTGCGCTTGGTTGGCGCCTCTCTCGAGGAGGCACGGAATGGACGATAGGGAGGCGGGAACGCTGAGGATGTGACGCGTATGACCTTCAGGCATGAAACTGATGGAGTTCTTCCAGGCAAGAATAATATCACAACTATTGCATGCTCCCACGCGGTGACGGAATATGCCAATATATAACACGACTAACAATCTCCCCCTTTGACAATTCCGTGACAAAATCCCATACAAAATAAGAAAAGAAAATACAAATAAGCACAAGTTCAGATACCATCGAAATAGAATCCGTGTATATAAAAATCGACGCCAAAAGACAAGTGACACATTACATAATAAATAAAAGGAAGCTAAGTACACGGCCGAGCTGCTGTGGGCCAAGAAAGAGTTGCGGGGCCTGAAACCATGGTTAGTACAGAAAAAAAGCAGAATAATCGCAGATGCATGTAATAGCAGCGACAAAAGATCCAACAGTACTTAGAAGCAGCAATAATTGGAAAAAGCAGTGAAATAAAAACAGCTGTAGTCATATAAGTAAATCATATAAGTAAATGGTATACATCGCCCCCTCATAAGAAAAAAAGGAAACTCCTCCTCACAAAAAGAAACTCCCCCTCACATTACTACTCCCCCTTTTTGTCACAAAAAACGAAGGGGCATCGCTTAAAGAGAGCGCCGAAGGGACCGGCGAGAGGAAGACGAACGAGGATCTGCCACCGCTAGAGAAAAGTACCGATCCTCTTGCGTAGGAAGTCAAGAGTCAAGACGCTCAAGGACCTCGGACCGAGACTGAGCCTGAGTATCCACCACATGTTGAAGCTAGGATGCCAACTGCCCATGGGAAGCGGACAGGCGAGCCAGCTTCTGAGAAATGCGGGAGAGAAGGCCCAGAGTACGCGATATGGTAGAGGTAGCACAGTGGGAGAGACGCAAGGGGCCCGGAGTAGACGACTCGGCCGCGTCTAGAGAGGAGGGAGCCTCGGGACGAAAATCATCGAGAAAATCATTGGAGGAAGGGGAAGGTTGACGAGTGTGGAAGCAACTTTACTCAAAAGTGGAACGTGTAATAGGTCACCAAGAGATGCGCAGGGAAGGTCCGAACACTGAACGCCTAAGGTAACAAGGAGACACTGAATGAGATAATCATGCTGGAGGTTGTCATCCTTCTTGGAGTTAAAGTGAGCGAGCATGTGAATACACAAGTGAGACGAAATGTCAATCGACCGCCCACTGAGAAGAGCGAAAAGAAAATGAGCTTTATCGAAGGGAATGGAGGAGAAATGAAAAATCGAAAATATATTTGTCAACATAATCCGGCTCACAACCAAACGTTGAGGACTAAGGAGCATACTCAGTGATGTGACATCTCATACGAAAATCATCTAATTGAGTCACATACTCAGTGACAGACAGATTATCTTGTCGAAGGGCGACATTTCATTTCGGCCCAACTCCGAACAGGGATAGCCTGACGCCTGATGAGGTCCTCAACACTTCTTCAATATAATTAAGCTTTTTCGGTCAATCTAAGGCTAGTGAAATGAATTCTTCTGTCTTCTGATATGCCATACCAGTTAAAGAAACGATCTATATCTCGAATCAATTGAGTAAAAACTCGAGGTCTAAGCAGCCATCAAAAGTAAGGGCATCCAATTTGATATTTTTAAAAAGGTGATCATCTATGTCACACTCTTAATCAAAGCGTCGGGGTCTGTAAATGCATCTACGAGGGGCTTGACTACCGTGTCTGCATTGGTGACCCTTATTATGGGATGCATCAGAGTTGTCATCATCTGATAAATGAGGCTCTATTTCTAAAGTGGCAACTCGATCAGCGAGATCCAAATTGGTTTGACGAGTCGTAATTAGGTCAGTTTAAATGGCCATCAGGTGGTCTTGCAATTGTTGTTGTTAGGAAGCTAATTGGGCTAATTGTTGACTCAGAATTTCAAATTAGTTAGAGTCCATGATTAGGTCAGGGGTATTATGGAAAATAATCCGATCATTTCACAAGTGCATACAACACCGGTACAACTAACGGGGTTGAGATCAGTAGACAATTGAGACAATCCTAGTCAATCAATTCTATTTTTTTTTCTTTTTTTTTGTAGAAGATCTTGTATGGTTCAGATCACGCAAATTAGTAATTTTAATTTATTAAAATAATAAAGCAAGAATCAAGTGTAACGGTAATAGGAGGTGAAAGGAAGGGAGGGTTTGTGTTTCTGTATGGTTTTTTTTTTTTAATTTAGTTTTTGTTATTAGAAATAAAATGGCACATAGAGATAAAACTAAATTCTACTAAAGATAAGTTAAATATGTTACCCAAAATGAAATGGAACAAACACACCTGGAGATGGTCGGACTCACTTGTGGAGATTGCCTTGGATATGATCCGGACCGCCTTGTTTAAACCGCCTTGCGATGAAAATTTTCTACTGTCTAAATGTTATCTGTTATGTCTTTATCTGCTGTTTTTTGTTCTCTTTTTTTTATCCTTTTTTTTCTCTCTCTCTTTTTTTTTCTCTTTTTTTTTTCTCTCTTCTTTTTTTTCTTCCTCGGTTACTATTTTCCCTTTTTTTTTTAAATACTATCACGCCCCTTCTGTTTTCTTTACCTTACTCGGTCTTAAAGCACGCAGAGAGAGGGGGGGCAGCGCAGCTGCTCAGTGCGTGACCTCCCTCTCAAGCGGCAGCTGCAATGGCGACGGCAGAGAACGAAGACGAACGCAGACGAAGAAGATGAGGACGAGGATGCGAAGACAACGACAATGCAGACGAAGAATGGGATTGATCCGACTCGGGACTTCTCTCTTTCTACTTTTTTTTTTTCGTCGGTTTCTCTCTCTTTGAAGAAGGTGGCGACTAGGGTTTGGTGGGCTTCGGTTCAGGCGTCTGGTTAGGGTTTGATGTATTTGATGGTGGTGGATTGTGGGTGTTGGGTTTCGGGTGAACGGTCAATTAGGTTTAGGGTGAGTGGTCGATTAGGGTTTGGGTGGAGAAGATGAATGCGAGTGGTTTGGATGGTTATTTTGGGCTCGATTTGGCTTGGCAGTAACCGGAGAGGTGGTGGTCAGCAGCAACGTAAAGGATGGCTTGTGGCGGCAACGGGCTCTGCCTCTTGCTGTTGCGGCGGTGCCAATGGATTCTGCCTCGTGCTGTGGCGGCGGCGCGAACTGTAGCTGCTTAGTTGGTGGGGATGCTGCTTCGGGTGACTCTATCTCTTTGATTGCTCTGCTTCTCTCTCGGTTTTTTTTTTTTGCCTGTTTTTTTTTTTTTTAACATAGACAATATATATATTTCTAAACAATTTTTTTTCTATTGAGACAGAAAGAAAGTTTTTTTTTTTTTTTCAAAATAAGTAGAGAGCAGAAATAGATGATATGTCCCTTGCCGGAAGAAGATGCAACCAATAGGCTATGGTGCGGGTCGGTGGGATGGTGGAGGTGGAGGTGGTGGCACTGCTGGTTGCGAGACGGAATTTATGGTGGAGGTGGCAGCATTGCAGGTTGCTAGTTGCGGGGAGGAATTTAGTCCTTGATACCAATTTGATGTAGAGAGGAGGGAAAAAGTAAAGAAAAGAGTAATAGACAGATAAAGATAAGAACAAAGACTAGAGGGTAGAGATAAGAAAGAGGAGAAATTAAGGAGCAGAGGGGAAAGAAAATCCCAAATATTCAATGATATTCAATTTCTCAAAGCATTCATCAATTTCTTAAACAATACAAGTACAGTTTTTTATATTGAGAACTCGATGTCTAAGAAAATTGAAAATAAATCACCACCAAATAACTCCTAAGTGAGAAACATAATAAAAGAAATAAAATCAAATCACTGCTAAATAAAATTAAATCAAAGCTAATTAATAATCAAAGTTACTATGAAAATAAAATAAAATCAATTATAATTTTGAAGGCAAACCAAAGCAAATCTTTGTCTTCAGATGTCCGCATCACATAGGTTCTTTGTACTTTGTCCAAGCTGTTACCTTGTCACTGGGGGGCCTACGCTGACTAATATTAGCATGAGCCTTTGAAGAAGTGTGAGTTATTGGTTTAATGTCGACCCATTTTTATTGTGCACAAATAGTTCCTACAATTATTTGTGGATTATAAAGTGGTTTTTCCCCCTTGTTGTAAGGCCCTATCAATTTTTCTTCTCAATATTGAAAATTCTTTTTCAGCTAAGTATGGAGCAGTCAATTTCTCTGTTGTAGGACAATCAACACGTAAGCAATTAGTCTTACGATGAAGTTTTTGTGCATCGTGGTTACAAACTTCCTTGAAAAATGGGAAGTTAAGCACATGTTTAGTAATGGAAAATTAATGCTTTCTTAGAAATTTTTATAATAAACAAAAAATTTAGAAAACGCTTTTAAATCTGTTTGGTTTCCACTTATAAAATATACATAATAAAGTTTTACAGTTTTTCAACATTAAACTGGATTTTATGAAACTTAAAAATAATTAGGAAGATGATTTTCAGAATTTTCAACAGGCTTGAAAGGAAAGGTTTTATGGTTTTTGATGTCTTACTTATACACTGATATTTTAAAAAAATTTTATTTATGGAAATATTATTTTATAAATTTATAAATATAGATATATGCAAATTTTGAAGTTATTTAATAATCGGTCAGTTTTGGTAGTGACATTATTTAGGTAACAATTTCTACATCTTAGAAAATGACTTTGTTGTTATTTAATGGCAAAATTAAAGTAATTCCATTAGAATAATTTGAAGAGTCGTCATTAAGAATACTCTGTTATTAAAATCTATTTATTGACTTGATGCAATTAAATACATTGTAAAACCACAGATAAATTGAGTTGTACTCAACTAAGATTTGACTTATTAATTTAATGAGTAGAAAATCAACTTTGAGCTCAATTTATTAGTTTAATGACCTTATTTCAAATAAACTAGGCTCGGTTTCTAACAAAGCTATGGTTAAAGGCTGAACTTTAGGCAAGCTTATTATAATATGAAATATGTAGACGAGTGTCAATTTATATGATGGATTATTATTAAGAACCTCATTCGATACCTGATATGCTGGTTTGCCATATGTAGGATTTTTATTTATTTGTTTAATGAGTTTTGTTCAAATGTACTGAGCTTAGTTTCTAAAAAAAACTGTGGTTAATGGCTCAACATTTGGCACACTTGTTATAAATGAAATATTATGATGAGTTTCAATTTCTATAAGAAATTATTATTAAGAACTACATTTTATATGTGATATACTGGTATGAGGTATGTAGGATTTTTTTGTGACTTTATATGACTATTAAATGAGATATCATAAATTTAATTTTGATCTATTAATGTATTTTAAATGAATATCCTAAGCAAAATTTTCAAATAATTTGTTCAATTGTCAATTGTAATATAATAACTTGACAAAATGTTTATGTTTCTATCAGAAACAAATGTTTATCAGAAAAATTGCGCAAATGAAAATGTGAAAAAGAAAAACAAAATGTTAATTTTCCAACTAAACAAAGCATAATTTTCCCCAACTGAGTAGATTTCTGTCTCGTGTCCTGGGAGCCTAGAAACTAGCCATAACAGGGCTTGAAATATGGTTGCCTTCATCTATTATTTTTCCTCACATTATGGCTCCTAAGCTGAATATTTATTGTGTATCCCACCTTCCTCTCTGGCCCCTCTTTCTTTCTATGGTGATGGGTCAGTTAGTAAGGCTTGACCTGCCTCCTTCCGTCCTTTTTTTGTTGAAATATTGAAATGTTGTATTATATATGCAGGCCTGATCAAAGACATTTACTTGCAACGAGACTATTATACTGGGTGAGCTTAGTAACATTGGTGTGATCTGTCTTACCTCTTATCTGTTTTCAAAAATCTTGATTGGTCATTTATATGCAAATCTCAAATGTGCTACAATACTAGCTGCATCTGCTGTTGTCACTAGATAGAGCAAATGTAGATGGAATGTATTTGAGACTACTTTATCCAGCGGTTTTTAGATGGAATGAATCTCCTGTGTGTTCCCTACCGTGAGATGGTGGGGCTGTTTTTATCTACTACCTATTTTATTGTTATATGTTTGTTTCATTGGAAGAATCAAGATGAAGACACCAAGTAATAAGGTTCTGGTCAAGATGTTCTTAATGTACATGAAGTCTTGTTCAAGAATAATATTCGCGATGGTTGGATGAAGTTAAAAGGTTGAATGCATAAAGAACTTTGAGGCTAAAGAAATCCCAGTTCTTCGTACTACTTCCTTTACTCTTGCAAGGTTAGCTGCACCGTGATTGATTTTTTTTTACTTGAATTGTGAACTGTGAGAAGAAATTTTTTGATATTTCCACTTGAAGGGAAATTTCTACTGCAATGTAAAATTTGAAGGGTTTTGTTCTGTTATGTGCCTAACTCAATAATATTAATGGTGCAGGAAGCCCTGTGGATTCAGTTTTGTCCAATTTCTGGATCCCGCTGATGCTGCAGATGTCAAATATGAGATGGATGGCTATGTTCTTTGGGTCGGGAGATGACCATTTTATGTGCGGAAGAAAACAGGAAAAAGCCAGCCAAAATGAGTGCAAGAGAGCACTTCAGGTAATTTTAGCCTGCTGTTATAAGTGATCATTTTCAGTATGCATCCTGTTTAGTGGCTATGTGGTGTAGGGAATGAGAAATAGGGAAGGAAAAAAGAGAAAGGGTGAAGTGGGAGAGAAGAAAACACAGCAAAAGGGAGAAGTAGAGATTATCAGGTAGAAAGAAGGAGAATCATAATTTCTTAATTTTAATTTAATTCTTTAATGACTTTTCAAATGATAAAGTTACAATTTCTATATAAAGTTACTTTGCTTCTAGGTTAATTAGAAAATAAATGTAATATTTTAATTAACGATATAAAATAAGGAAAATAAAAATAAAATATAACGCTTCTAAATATGCTAGGGCTACAAAAACTAAAAAATTTTGGGAATCCTTAGGATATTACAAAACATGGAAGTAACTCAATTGAGACCAAAATCAAATAAAATCAAATCTCTCTCATAAAATCAAATTTCTCCAATATCTTGAGATGCCTGAATCTTATGCCTCTTCTTAGAAAGATGAAATAAGAAAATATATATGGAGCAGATAATAATAGTGGATAACAAGTCAATTTTAAACCTGAGACGAACTTATATTGGTTTTTTAGGCTAGTGGGTGAATGTCCTTTTTATGTTGCAGAAGACACAGGCCATCATAACTCCACTGTCACTAAATGGGAGGTCTTTTTACTAAAAAAAGGACTACAAAGTAAGAGAAGATGTTGGCTCTATTGGATGGACAGTTTTTATTAATGTAGAAAGGGAATCTCATACAGTAGATTATAATTAATGTTTTCTATGGTAATGGTGTCTAGTGTTATATTGGAAATCATTATAATTTCTTAATTTTTTGTATTTTGGCAGGTTTTAATAACAGTATGCGTGGAGGAGTCCAAAATTCATATGCAGTATGCAATTATTATAATTTTAGGTCTGGCAGGTTACCAAATTATATAGGACGACTCTGATTTCTTCTTCCTCTCTTCTGCCTTCTTCCTTTCCCATCCTTCATTAATTTGGTATAAGAGCTGAAAATCGCTATTTTCCAGACTTATCTGAATTATAGGGAATCCATCAATCATTCTAATTTCCGAGCTCTGAGATCAGCCAGCCCGTCACCATCGCAAAGTGCACACCACTGACACTAAGCTGCCGCTGGCTGCCCACATTGTCACACTCTGACCCTCGCAAAGCCTAGCTGGCTGCTAAACTGGACAAAAGAAGATGAGACAGAGTGATTGAGTGAAACACAGCAGAGAGAGAGAGAGAGAGAGAATGTTGCCCAAGAAAGAGAAGGATTTGTTTGATGGACGAGTGTTTCTATATAGTATAATTTTTCCTAACCAAGACTCTTCTCCTAAACGAGGGCTTTATCTGAATTGATATTTGAGCAGTCGATCTTCTTTATAAAACCCAGCTAATTTTCTTAGAATTAGAAGTAATTTAACAAAGCCGAGTAATTATTCAATAGATTATTTTCCCCTGAGCCTATTCTTCTATTGCATCTCGAAGTGCAGTCATAGATTATTCAATAGAAACTACTGTCCTTATCCAAGTGCAGTCATAGCCGTCAGCTGGTTTTGCTTCGCTGCTTTGTTAGTCAGTTCACCTATTTGGCTATCCAAGCCCTTTTGTCTGTAGCAGCTTGTTACACTACAATGAACAGGAAAAAGATTTAAAGAAACGAAAAAAAAAAATTGTCAGACTATGGGTGGCTCAATGTACAAGTCTTCCATTATTTCGGACTGTAAGTTGGGTCAAATTAATGCAGTCTTATGCTTACCATCTCTCATAAAGGATCACCTTATAAGTACTCTCTGCTTTAGTCTATCTCCATCCCTTAAAATTCTCCTCCTTTCCTTCCTCTATTTCCCATCCTAAAGCATTTTCACCTTAATTTTTAGCTCTAATTATTTCAGGGAATTGTTTCTGTTACAAGCAGGCAAAGGAAATTAGACGGGGCAATGAGTTATTTCCCATGAAAAATATTTTCTGCTGAGAAAAAAAAAATTCATTTGAAGACAGGAAAAACGAAATCATCGTTGTAAATTAGAGTAGGGTGGGTGGAGTTTTTTCAATGTAGAATTGAAATTAAAAAAAAAAAAAAAAAGCTTAAATGTTTTAATAAAAAGCATGGTTGGTTGTGTTTTTGTGTGTGGAATTCCTTTTGATTCGGGCTTCTACTAATTTGGGCATATTCTGAATCACGGGATGCTCCATCTCACGTGATCCACATTTTTTAGTTTAAAAATGAAAAATATGAAAATAGTTTTTTGTACAACATTTTACTTATTTACATTATTTTTTTGTTTTTAATACTTTAAAGCGTGGACCATGTGATCAACCATCAATGGTTCACGTGGTACAGGAGGCTTCCCCATCCCGGCATATTCTTGTGTTGATTATGGTTTTTTCACAGGAGTCGAGCTTATGACTGGAGGCATTCTTCAGGTCGCTGTGATTCTCAATTGCCTCGTTACCCGAGATCTTACTCCCAAGGCCCAAACTATTTCTATTATAGGCATAGGTGTTATTCAAGGTACGTGATGCTAAATATTTAAGTCCGTTGCTCTATTTTATGTTCTACTTAAAAACAGTCTAGTCTCTACGCAATGACTGCAGGTCAATTTCACCTCGTGATGGATCAAGGTCTAACCGAGGGCGGTCATACTCAGGGTCTCTGTATGGGTCTCCTTATGGTTCAAGGAGCCCGAGCTAGGGCTCATATCAAAGCTGCAGCCTTGAGCCATCCATCGTGTTACAGGTGAATCCATTTAAGACTATTTGAGGCAGTATGAGAATGGACCATCTTTCCTTGTTAGCTTATTTGGCTGAGTTAGTTGCAGAAAAATATCACGATAGAACTCAATATACATAAATATATAAAGTTAAAAAACTTAGGAACTTGTCTAATCTAAATATGGAGGTTGAATTACTGGCAACTATCTCATGCTAAATTAGAGGATAACTTTCCTCTAAATATGTAGTTCATATTTTGATTAATGCGTTTTGGGATCCTAATTTTGGACGGATAATGTTCCTAACAATTTGGAACTTATATACCACAACTGAAAACAAGAGAATTAGAGGACAAGCGGGGTTTGCTTCCCGATAAGTTCTTCGACATTTAGGTTAGAAATTTTTTTTAAAAAAATAAAAAGATACTAAAAAAATGATAAATTTGTGTGAAAGAAATGTAATATATTTTTGTATTTGGTTGTCTCTGATTGCGAGACCACGCGAAGGCTAGAGCCCTCCTCTCACTTGGGAGCCCTCCATTTTATGACGCTGGGGATAGTTTTGACTATCCATTGTCAGCTTTCAATCATGCATGGAATCATATTGGATAAGAAAAATCAGTTTGGACTATCGGCTTCCTTTTTTCTATTCTTGTAGGTTGCAGCCAGTTCTTAAAGCACCAAAGTGGAATCGTGGGCTAGAATCAGTTGTGGTGGGTTACATTTATGGGCCTGGATGTGAGACTAGTCCATTTTATGCCATGATTAGGGTGGCGACCTTTTTATTAAGCTCTTTTATTCAGGTCAATGCACTTATAGACATACCCATCGCAGAGATTTTTCAAGATTCATTATCGGCAGATATGCTTCAATTTTGTTTTTATTTTGGAAGTATTTTTGAAATAGGGGTATAATTTGTGGTTTTTGCTAAGAATTTTTTTAGAAGTTTTCAGGAAATATTTTAACTGAAATTTATTTTTAAAAAAAAGATAATTTTAAATTTTTTTAAAGGAAAATAAAAAAATATTCAATTCGTTTGTTACTTCTGAATATGTACTTGATAAATCAAAATTTGACAAAGATAATAAGTTTATACGAGAAAATAAATGAAATATTTAGAGCATTTATATAGATCTATTTTTTTTTTTTTTAAGATTTGAGGGATTTGTAAGTGATAGAGGTCAAGAGTTCTATATTTACCTTTTTCTATTGTTTTCCCTCTTCATATTTCAATAGAAGTAAGCCTGTTTATAATCTGGCTGCCAACTTGTGGTCTTCATTAAGGAAAATAACTATTTATTATTTTAAGCTATTACATTGACTGATAAGTAAATTATCCATTCGTTTCATAAATTTTAAATTAATAATGTTAAATATATTAAGTGTTTATCTTTTAACTCATATAATTATTTATTAAGATTAACATTTGAATTAACTAATTGTCTGACTATTCAATATATTAGTCATTATTATTTTTAACAATTTGATTACTCGATAATTTACTTATACAGTCAAAATATGTTCTAATACAAATTTTATAACTTAGGCCATTCAATCTCTCTTCGCATGGTTCTTTGTTTGCAAGCCTAATATGTTGGCCGATTGAATTAGTTTTCTTTTAGATAATACTCAATAATAAATAAATGAATAAATAAAATATAAAAATTGAGTTTTGTTTTTATCTTTGTATTCCTAAATCCAATCATGGGTGTGAAATTTGATCCGACGATTTGACAGACTTTCACCAATTAAGATGAAAAATATTATGTGGATATTACGTTAATATCATTGACGCATTATTAGATTATATATATTTGTCTATTAATACAAATAAATAAACCAATCAAATAGATACATTAAATATGTCACTTAAAGGACATGTGATTAAATTTAGTGCGAATTGGGAATTTCACCTGACAAAATATTTTGGGATTACATAACAGGGTTGCCAAACCGTCTAAAATAGACTATATTTAAATATTTAAAAATTATTTGAAAATTATAATTAAATATTTTAAACACAGTTCCTGATAAATATTTAAAAATTATTTTTACAAAAGGTAAGATTATAAAAAATATATAATATGATTTGCACTTAAAATATATGTAAAATAGATAAATAAATAAATATATTTAACAATTTGACAACCTTTATAAAACGGCAGGACGGTTTACAATAGAATCCCAAAATAAGAACTCCAAAACGCAACGTTTAAGAAGGAAATGCCGTCAAATCTCAACGCAGCAAGCCGACCGGATAACCCCCTGGAATTTACGAGGCACGGTTAATTCCTTGAACGCGCCGTATTCACCGTTCTCGTCCCTTTCCACCAGGAAACACCTGCGAGTTTCTTCGTCCGCCGCTGACCCACTCACCAAGATTCGGTTTCCCAACTCGACCGCACACGTCCCAACTCGGACCTCCGAGTTTAACTCGGCCCAGTTGATTAATTTCCCGTTCTTCCCAGCTCCCACGCATAATTTTGGGCTTTGACACCAGTTCCAGGCGTCTTCAACTCGCCGCCACTGAGCCAGCTCGGTGTCGTAAACCTCGGCGCTCGGCTTGAACATCCCCTGATGGTCCGTGTCATACCCACTAATGACCCAAAACTCGGACCCGATGACTAAACCGTGGCACTCGTCTCGCTTCTCGCTCATCCGCGTCAACTCGGTCCACGCATCCCCCTCAATGTCGTAGACCCATGCCGAGTCCAGCGCGTTCTTTTCCTCGTCATGGCCTCCGGCGACGAATACTTTCCCGTGGATTTCGCCGGTAGCGAACAGAGACCTCTTCGACGGCATGTCCTTGACTCGCCGAAACCTCCGAGTCGTTATGTCGTAGACGAACATGCTACTCATCTCCTGGAAACTCTTAGGGTGCCACCCGCCCATGAGGACAAGCTTCCCTTCCGAGCTCGAGACTTGACAGAAAAGAGGTACCCCGTCCGGAAAGTCATGAACCGTGTCAACTCGGTTCCATTCCAGATTCATCGGATCAAAGAAGGTGATCCCAGAAGCCGGCGGTCCGGTGAGTTCCTCGTCGATCCCGTGGGGTATCACTGCCTGGATTAAGCAGGCGGCGAATTGCGTGCGGCCAGTTTTCTTCCTGTGGTTGAAGAAATCCCTGCTCTTGATGAGGTGATGCCACCGACGGCAGACGGCGGCGGCGGCGGCAAGGTGGGCAGTGTGGTGGAGGCGGCTGAGGCACTCAATCGCAAGTTCTTCGGGAAGACCGGGGATAAGCGCTTGGAATTGGGTCATTGAGCTTCTGTATTATCGTCGAGAATATGTACGTCTGGAAGAATTTGCTCCGGGCGTTGTCGTATTTAAGGCAGTTCGTTCGGTTATGCCTTGCAGTTACCAGTTAATCCTTAAAAAATAATGAATTATAATTATAATTTATATTTGTTGCCAGCTCAACCATAAACAATTCCCCATTATTTTTCATTCAGCCGGGCTGCGCCTCTCCAACGCCATACGGGCCGTTGGATGCAAAATCCAACGGCCAGTATTTAATATTAAAAAAATATTTATTTTTATTATTATTTTAAAGATAAGTAAAAAATATATTTTTTATTTTTTTATTTTTATTATTATTATTTTTTTAAAAAAATAGGGAACATTAAATTATTTGGGCTATGACGAGGCGGTCCCCATTATTTTAGCAAGAAGAATTGCACAGCAAGGCATTCAACGGCTAGCAGCCAATAAGCTTGTTGATATTATATATATATTTATTTATTTTTTTGACTTTTTTTTATTTTGTTTTATGAAGATTCTTTCGTGATTAGATTAGGGAAAAGAAGGAAAGACTTTTCCGGGATTGGAATTAGTGATTATGAAATATAATTTATCATAAAGTTTTATACTTTTGACTGTAAAAAACATTACCGTGAATGACACGTTAAACAGGTCCTATTATAGTTTACTATATAATAGAGGATTTGTATTCATACGGTTGAGGGTAACTCCAAATTTTTTAAATTATGAGATCACTTTTAAATAATTAATTAAAATTTAATTATTTTTAAATAATTAATTTTTAATTTTTTAAATATAATTAAGTCACAATCATATATTTTAAAATATACAAATATGGTTATGAGAATAAATTTTTCAATATCTACAAAAGATAGTACTTTCCCAAAATTCATAATCATAAAATAAACCATCATATTAAAGTCTAAGTCTTTAATTTATATTCTCATATCTGATCGGTTACTTTAAATAAAAAAATTATAAATAAAATGATTATTTTTTATGAATATAATTGATAATTAATATAGTCATTTGTATTAATCACTTCATATATGTAAAAATTTAGTAAATAATTAATTTATCAATAATTGGTATGTATAAGTAACAACACAACAAATAAGCATGCCACTAACACGCCCTAAGCAATAATATTTAGGCACGGAAAATTGTGGCTGCCCACTTGGCATGAGCCATCCATGTCAAATCAAAACGCATGGTCTGACTTTAGAGAAAATAATAAATTTTAAATTTGTACGATTAATGATTAATAAATTAATAAGGGTGAAATTCAAATTCATATTAAATATAAATTTAGTGGTAAAGACAGCTTAGCTAGTTATTTAAATATTAGCTAACCATGGGTTTGGTCCAGATAAATTAAATTTATTAAATACGACCGCATATTATTTATTGTTTTGTGATGTAATGATTCGGTAATTAAAATACTTGAGTTTGGATCCGAATAAAATTACATAATAGAGACGTCGAATTTTCTTAAGAAATACAACTGGATTAGTGCTTTGCATGCGTAGGAAAAGTTATACCATAGACAATATGATACATGGGTGATACAAATTGACGATTATATATATATATATATTTATTTATTTATTTATTTAGTCTTTCAAAACAGCTATATATTTTAAATAATCTATATTTGATGCGTCATCGGATTTTAATTGTAGTATGAATTAGGAAGTCAAAATTTATTTGTCGGGCCTGTAGTAGGTCTGGTCTCCGTACGTCTCTAATCCGAATCCTATGCAACACAAAATACGATCAAAGGATTTGACGAGACTTACTCCTCGATACATTATCCGACACTCAAGTCAGAATCCTTTTTTGAAGAAAGAAAGATGAAAGGATGCAAATTTGAATATTAGTAAAAATATCCCTTTTTTGGGGGTTTACACTTTTTTGAAAGTGTCTTAAAAATAGCGAGTGTGTGAGTGCACTCTGAGCATTTTTAATTTAAATTTTAAGTGTCGATCCATTTTCTATCAACCGTCCAAGAAACTGTCGAGTGGATAAGGTTTTACTTGGATGACGATTTTAACTGGCGCCCGATGCCGTTAATTCAAGATAAAAGAAGGAAACAATTTCAACCGCGAGCGCTAATTACGACTTCATTCAAGGAGTGAACCGTTCAAATAAGGCCGTCAGGCGTGTCCGTCAATTTGGATCGTGTAGGCCAACTGGGCCTCCATACTTCATAGGCCGAATCCATGGGTAAAATATTTCTCTTAGACCGTAAGTAAGAATACCCATCAATATTAATTATCAAGATAATTTTATTTAGTATATTATTTATTTCAAAAAATATATAAACTAGATCCGACTGCTAACCTTATCTCTTAGGTGTCATGATTCTTGAAAAGGCACGTAAAAAAAGTAATATGTACACTTATAAGGAAACTATTATCTCATTTACTAAATCAATACAAAATAATTCAACCAAAATAAAGCCTATAGTAAAAAGATAGTCATATTACTTATTGGAGGTGCTAGTGTGGATTTCTACAATATGGCACCATTGTTGAGCTTTGTGGACATATGTTTAATCCCATTCGAGATGTTATATGCTTTAGGAAAAACTGTTATAAGTATTCGGTTATTATTCCTGTGTCCTACGATCTTATTATTTATAATATAAATTTTAAAAATAATAAAGTATTTCTATTTTTAAATAAAAAATAATTTATTTTACGTCCTAATTTTTAAAACCGTAATTAACATTATTTTTTATTAATTAACCAATTAGATAACTACTAACTATGAACGTAGATTTTATGTTGACACCTTGATTGATTATAATAAAATAAATTAAATTTTACATGGGATCTAAATCATGCCACACCTTATATAATTTCGATACCGATCTAACCATGACGTCGATACAGTAAATGGCTTATATGTTAAATTTTTTAAAAAATCAAAGAAATACAATCTGTGGAAATAAAATCATGTACATAATCTGATGACCGACAAGTAACAACCAACACTCCTACATAATTATAAATGTAACAATAAACCAACCGAATCAAATTAACTACTGGGCAACCTAAATTTTATGTCCATAAACCACCAACAAAATACCGAAACAATTGACATTCGATTTAACAAATTCAACCAGCTGTCCAATACCCCGACAATCATTATAATTATTCTAATACTGTCCGAAATTTGAACATCAACTAAATGCATTATCAAACATGTTCTAAAGCTGTCGGAATAACAAATAATAGATTAAGATGACAGAAACTCAATACAATACATCAACGATTATTCAAAAATCATAATATAGCAATTAGACAAATTAAATCCTATCCGAATGCCATAATATATTATTTTAAACTATATAAATATGTTCGGAAGTCATAAAACAATAATAAAAATAACATAAACTCAAATCTAAATTCTTTGAATACCATCATTCTTCGTTCTTATACGTTCAGTAAGTATTCGAGCCTATCATCTGAATGAGTTAGTAAAATAATAAGGAGTGAGTCAAAACCTTAATAAGGTATATAACACAATAATGAAACATATATCTTTGCATTAAAAATATATCAAAATGATCAATGTATCAAATTTTAATGATATACCATGAAATTTTATAATATTTATATGATTAGTTTATACAAAATTTTTAAATTTATCTCATCATACTCTTAATTAAATCATGCCTTCAAATCATGCTCAAATATGAATTTTTTTAGAGATTAGATCTAATAGGCCTTACTAGTTAAAAGATCCGATAATCAAAATTTGGATTATGTATACTTCCACATAACTAAATACCATACGTTATTATTTAAGATTTGTAGGTAGGTTATTAACATATTACCTTATATATAGGGATGAACACAGCTTCTAATATACGGATAATAGGTTCAAATATTAATATACCACTATAATATACTAAGATATTCCATAATATACTATTTGTTGAATAATAACTATTGTCCAATATAATTTTTAGAAAAACTCTACACTTTTTTCTATTCTTTATAATTTTTTTACTTCTGAAGAAAATACTCATAATTTTAGATATAATTGTACTATTTTTTTCATAATTCTATAAATTTTTAACATGTAATATTTATACTTTCTATGAAAGCTTGGCTATGATGTAATCATAACACATAGAATGTTAAACTAGCTTGTAGTGCAAAAAAATCAGCAATTGTAGGAAATCAGCAAAATTTAGGGATTTGATGCAGTAATTTCAACAAGAAGTGCAAAAATTCAGCTTGTTCAGCAATCATGTAGATAATATTTATTAAACTTTATAACATACTGCGTGTACATAACATACGGGACAACAAAATTCAGCAATGTATAATTTAGTTACAATTCATAACATATAGGGTATAATTTAACATGCAGGAGTAAAGGTTTAACAATTTACAACCAGGTAAGAATAACACATACAAAATTTAGAAATGTAAAAGTATTTTATCATGTTTTCAGACATGTATAGAAAATAAAATGCAAAATTCTGTAGGGATAAACAATATACTTGTGTTTAGACATGAAATTCAAATATTTCTATAATAAAATAAAGAGAACTACACATACATGTTAAATAATATCACTACAGCTTCAAAAATCATAACATGCATGAGCAATGAAATATAAATTGTTCAGGAAGTTAGCAAAAATCAGTAATAAGAGAAGAAAAACTCGATAAGCACTTGCCTGTACTTAATTCTCACTGAAAACTGACTTGGATCAACTAAATTTGAGTTTCTATGGCCTCCTCTATCTTCTCTTTGTCAGCTTCTCTCTTCTCTTTCAAAAAATCTAAAGAAAATGATAAAAATCAATTGGGTGGTTCGATTTATATAGGTGCTTGAGCGCCGTTTTAGACGCATGTCGGGTGATTTGGTTGCGCTTAGACGCAGCTCGGGCATGCCTCAAGAGCTATTGCCACCATTTTTCACACGCGAGCATTAGCTCAAGCATACTTCAGGCGCTGAATTATTCGATCTAAATTTGATATTTAAACTGAATTTTTTATATCATTTAATATTAACTTTAATTACATTAGTTTTGATGGGTTTGGTAGAGCACAAGGTTGGTCCAACCTACGAAGTGGTTGCGACTTAGCGGACGTTTTCCCAAGACCAGGGCCTAGGAAGTGCGGCAATGGCCAGTTCAACCCACCAAAAGAAGAGAAGCCCAAAAGACGGCAGCCTGTCATGTGTACTGTTGAGTTAAATGCCCTATCAGCGATATGATTGGCCCAAGCAGGTCAACCTAGAGCTGTTCAATAGGGCATAGGCAATCAGGATTGTGTCCAATGCCACGCCTATGGTTGCCTCTCTTGTATGGCTGGCAACAGCCCCAACAGCACAACACAGGCAAGTATACAGAACTTGCCATAATGTGGCCATGATAACTATCCTTACAACTTAGTAAATATTTTTAAAATATTATCTCGGATTACACATCGTCCCAGAATGGTAGTTGCGTTTTAACAAATCTCTTCAAAAAATTGTTATCATGCAACGACTTCCAAGATCATCCTAGCAAAGAAAAAAATGTCCCAAAATAGCCATGGTTACCGTATGCAACCCACACACAATCATTGAAACAAATCAGCGGATCTATCAGGGCAATCGACATTAGTTGCCAGACTCAATGAATGCCATATCGGTTCTAATTCTATAAATACCTCTTCACCCTTGCGAAAAAGGAGACCGAAAAATTCTAACCTTGTAGCATCCCAGAAAGATCGGAGGGCTTTCACCGAAGTTACTCTGCTTATGAGTGTATCATCTCTCAAGCTACTCAATCCACGAGTGCTAACTTTCTCAAAAGCCGCTCCACGCTGAGCACATCCATTGAAGCCTAATCCTTCAATTCACTCTCAACCTCTTTATGTGTATCCATACACTTTATATCCTCCATCTTGCTCTCCCTCATATAAAGATTTCTAATTTGACTATTGAAAAATATATTAGGTAGCAAATTCCGTCATCCTTTGACCTCTTATTTATTTATTGTATTGTGTATGATCCAAATTATTAGGAATATAAATCAGACCAGTTTCAATTCGACCCACTATAAAATATCAAGCGACTCTTTAATCCATATAATATTCCGGATCTATGGACGCATCAAACTTAATTAATTATATCACAAATTAAAAACCCAAGCTTTGCAATTTATTTGTCTAACTAATATGAATTAATTGACATTTGCAATAATATATTATATCATGAAGGCATCACATATTTTTTGATTTATAGGATAATTTTTAGATAGAAATTATGAGTTTGAAAGGGGATAGATATAATTTGACTGGCCCTTCGGGTTGATAAGGGTTAAGTCCTTATCAAAAATTAAAAATTAAAAAAGTAATTTGTGGGTACCACGTCCCATTAGGTGATAATGAAAAAGATTGTGAACGGATGACGTTTATGATTTTCTATTTTGATAATATCGTTTTTTTGAAGTTTATCCCTCGCTATGTTGATTTTATAGGACATACATACGGGGACGAGGCTTTTGGTCTACGAAGAGATAGGCCCGTTCTAATTTTTTTTAACAGTTAAATACTTTACGGTTAAATTTGAATATTAAATAATATATTTTAACAATTATATTTTTAAAAAATTTATATTATATTCAATATTTAATAAATATTAATATTATAATTTTTTAAAAAATATAATTACCTTTAATATTTTTATTTTTAATTTATAATTATTTAATTTTAATTCAATAATTATGACTAACAAAATAAATGTTACTACCATTTTAAGACACGTGGCATCCCTAAACCAATACATATGGGGCCCATCCTTGCCTAATGCGTACCTCAATAAAAATTACTGCTAAGATATAATTTTTGGATATATGCATCGCAATTAATGAGGTACTTTTTTCAAAGTAAAATTTGAACATTTTTTCTTATTTTTTCGGTTCAATATTAACAAATTTAGTTATAGAAATATGATAATTTTAATAAAAAAAATAAGGAAGAAAATATAGATATGAATTAAAATTTATATATTTTGTCAGTTATTTCGAGCAGACACAAGTAAATTAATAATTTTTTTTAATATCTAGCTTTTATGAATAATAAAATAATACTATTAATATAAAATAATATTTTTTTCTTTGCTATATTAGTACATTTTATCCTTTCAGCAGCATATTTTGATAGTAGCTGCAGATACCGTCACATCTGAAAAGGGGCGGATAATCGTTGAATTTTAAATCCAATGACTCATATTTTTCAAATGGTACAGTCTCCCGCGTTTTTACACCGCGGTCACCCCACCATCACCAAATCACTGTTTATATTATTTATAAATATGAATTTATTATTTTTTTCATAATAATTATTTTTTAAGAGAGAAGTAAATCCTCGAGGGTGTAAATTTTAAAAACTTATAAATTTTTAGGCTAAATAATACTAATTTTAGTAATTTTTTAAATAAAAATTATTGAACTAATTTTTTTAAAAAAATTATATTTCAAACCTTTCGAAAGATAAGAGAGAGAGAATTTTCAGTTTAGATTTTTATATTTAAATTTATTTTTCTTTTGTAAAACTACTGAGAGAGAGAGAGAGAGAGAGAGGAACAGTCAATCAATTGATGAGAATGCAGCCGGCAGATTCCACCGTCTGCCGAACAATAATTCAGACAAGGAGTCCGCGTTCAGACAAGACACGGCATGTAGAAGAAAATGGATGGACTATTATTATGATTTAGAATGGTTGTTTTTAATTAAATATTTATAATTTAATAATTAATTTTAATTAATTTTTTAAAATTTTTTTAAAACAATTAAATTATAATTATTTTTTAATAAACGAATTGAATTTAAAAAATAATTTTTCTTATCTTTTTGAAAGAAAGGGCTATTGACCCAGTTAAAAATGACTGCCATAGCTTTCGTATATCTACTGTCCATTCACATTACCTTTAATTACGGATCCCAAAAATATCAAACGCCAAGTTTGATATTTCACTTATAAAAATATTATTGGCACGTTTATTTTTAGACTTACGTATATTAAAATAATTAATTTTAATATTAATATGTATTTAGGATTTAGATAATCATCATAGTATATTAAATAGTTAAATGTTTTAATTTTTAGTTAAAATAACTATTCAAACTGTGATTAATTAATCTTCTTTGAAAAATTATCATTAACTAATATCATAATTATAAATACACTCATTTTTTTAAATGAAAAAACTTCAGAATATAAAACACAAAGTTTTAGCCCTCTCCTTATTTGATTATTTGCAAATTACAGAGTCTAAAATTTCATCTCTTCTTTGCTTTTACCCTTTTTCTATCTTTCTAAAAAAATCATTGTTTTAAACATAAAAAATATTTTAAATTTTTACTTAACATTGTGATATTTAAATTTTGAATATAATATTTTATAATTTAATTAAATTTTATTTAAATTATAATTTAAATTTTATATGCATATAAAATATAAAATATGGAAAAGGTTAAAATTAAAAAAATAAAAATTATAACTACTATTGAAAATTTAAACACAAATTTCACAAAGGCCCATATGCACGGTTGACCGAATAAAATGCCAAATTGGACGGCCAATAGGCTCCGCATGAGACCGTCAATATTTTTATTGATCGAAAGTACTGCAATAGGCTAGCCCAAGAGAGCAAGTTTCACGCGACTCAAGCCCAATTGGGCCCACACCTCCGTACACGACTAGCAACGATTCTCTTCCCTAATTTCGCATCTTTCCAGAAGGCAATCTGCACTGTAACGGGCACCGATAGATTCAGTGCACGTCTCATTAGGAAAGTGTCAGATTCTTTCTCCCTACCCATTATAAACCCTAACGCCAGAAAAGGAAGCAAACCTAGCAGATTGCTGAAATCAAATTTTTCTGCCAAGGAAGGTCACCCGACAAACTGCACGAATCATACCTTCCTATCTAATGAAGGTCGGCCAACACTTCATCTATAAAACCCCATGGAGTCTCCAATCCAGGGCATACTCACTTCAAAGCCTACAAACGCTCATTACTATAATCGCACGCTCATTATTCAGACTTCATAGGCGAATTTCACTTCTAAAGCTTTCATAGTACTCTGACAGTTTTTCAAGCTCTCACATTTACAGAACTCAGACTCACCCTCTCTCTACGTTCCTTGCGAACATAGGGCTGAGAGACTGTGCTCCTCACGAGCCACTGGAACGCCTCTCACGTCTAAAACCAAACACTCATCTCAAACACTCTTCATTTTCTCTCTCGGCTCTTATTTCCATTTCCCTTCTTAAAAGTCGAAGGCTAATTACTGACTTAAGCATTGCAACATTTTCGGTATGACAACATCCCACCGGCCCCTAACCACTTCCTTATTATAACGGTGTGTAGGGTCCAAACTCGATGAACGGAGCCGGATCTAAACAATCAAGTCAACCTGAACCTGTTCGAAATTTGGATCCAGAGATGTATCATTGGCGTCGTCTATGAGAAGCGCTTACAAAAAGCCTGCTACATTTTCCCATAAACTTCTCTTAATTCCACCTTCCAAGCAGACCAGAATGGAGAATATAATAGCGTAAGCTAGCGAGCCCGCTAAAGACGTGACCTCTTCTAATCAGAACCATACTGCTGGTGCCATAGTCAATGAGACGGTCAACGGAGTGCCCCCACCCTTCTTTCAGCATCTAGTGGAACACATGCTAAACACTAACAAGATACTCTAGATGCTCTACTTTCACCAAGAGCACTCTCAGTAGGGGCTCTGTCCACGGCAGTCCCTGCACCGGCCTCAAGGAGAGGAGGCCTGAGGAAGAAAAACCCGGCTAGAAAACCCAAAAGACCGGCCAACATCTAGACGCCTGAGTCCTCGCACACTCCAAGTGGGCCTAGGCTTGAAGAGCGCAAGGGAAGCATGACTCCGAAGGAAAGTTCAGAATAAAAAAACCCTCGATACTGTCGGGCGGAGACCAAGACCAAGGCCAATGAGGGAGCCTCCCGGGTCATCAGATCTACTAGTGACAGTACCCGGCCGACTACTGGCCACACCAAGGAAGGAACAAAGTTGAGAACCTATCTCAACTACAAGAGATAAACCAATGCTGCTCAGGCAGATTTCAAATTAGAGAAGATCTAGAATCGCGTGCTTAAGGACGACGAGCACGCAATCGATCTGCACAGATTTCCTTTCATAGGGAGATCTTGAACCGTCCTATGCCAGCCAAGTTCAAGATGCCTCCCCTTGGCTCTTACGATGGGAGCGCTGATCCAGTGGATCATCTCGATAATTTTTACACCCATCTCAGTCTTCAAGGGCTAGAGGATGCAACAATGTGCTGCTACTTTCCGCTCACCTTGAATGGGGACACTTGTATATGGTTCCACCATCTCCATTTAGATCTGATCGGGAGTTTTAGGGAGCTGATTGACCTCTTCTTGACCCAAAACGCCTCTAGTCGTTGAGAAGAGAAGTAGGCTTGATACCTCTCCCACATCAACCAGAAGTAGGGAGAGAATTCCCGAAAGTTTCTAGATTGCTTCGTGGTGGAAGCCAGGCGGTTCCTCAGGCTCACGGAGGAGATGAAGTTGGGCAATTTTATCTCCGCACTGACATCCGGGAACTTCTTCAGGCACCTGACGCATAAAAATTCGCAGACCTTCCAGAAAGCGGAACCTATCAACCGCGCCAACGCGGCCGCAGAAGAGGCCAACGAGGCTAAGCGGACCGAACAACCTCATTCATTCCCAAGAGAGGGAAAGAGGAAGTTCAACAGCGGCGATACTCCCGCAGGAAGCACCACAGGATTGGACCGCCAGAGCGCAAGGACTACAGGCCGATCAGCCTAACGCCATTGACCGATACACGTTCGAACATCCTCATGTAAATTCATGGAGAGAAGTTCCTTAAGTGGCTAAAACCACTTAAAAAGACGGAGGCAGAAAATTCAGCTAAATACTGTAATTTTTATCGATCTTGTGGACATTCCATAGAGGACTGTAAGACACTTCAGCGGGAGATAAAAGAGCTGATTCGGAAGGGCCATCTCACCAGGTTAGTCAAAAGCTCTGACCAGAGCTCTAGCACTGTATGCAGAGAAGGACCAGAGTCTTCCCCTCTATGAAATCGGGTTACAGCAGGAGTGGTCAATATGATTACCACTCGGTCAGCTAAGAACCCGACGAACTACAAGGAGTATTAGACTGAGAGGAAGAAGCAGCGCACCGCGGACAATATGATTAGGTTTAGTGACAGTGACTTAGCACATGTAATTTTCTCCCATGCAGATCTCATTATTGTATCCACATTCGTTTCGGACGGTAGCGTCGACTACTAATAGAAACGAGTACTCCTGAATAATGGAAGTTCGCATGACTTGCTCTACATTGATGCATTTTTTAAACTTAGTTTAAAAAAAGGTCAATTGAAACCTACCGAAGGCCCGCTATACGGCATTGACAACAAACCGGTGCTCGTCCAAGGGACGATCTAATGGAGGTCAACCCTGGGTGCATACCCGAAAATGGTGAGTCGTACACTTACTTTCTTGGTAGCTGACTTACCCTCCGTATACAACACTATACTAGGCCGCCCAAATCTAACAGCATTTGGAGCTGTCATTCTGATACCGCACAATAAAATAAAATTTCTGCCACCATACGGTGTAAGCGAAGTGCTGGGTGACCAGGTTTTTGGGCGGACATACTAGATATCCCAAATTGCTTCTAGCACAGCAACCAAGTAGGCAGAAGAACTCAACCATTGAGACGAAATAATCCTGTAGCAGGCGCAGTTTGGTGAGGCAACTAATTTAGACCCACTGAACCCGGAGGATCCGAAAATGTGCGTACAGATCGGCGGCTCACTCACTGGCATACTGTGTGACGAGCTGATCACATTCTTACAGAAGAACACTGACATCTTCGCATGGATTCCCGCTGATATGCCTGGGATTTCGGTTGGAATAATGGTCCACAAGTCGGACCTTGATCCCGACTGCAAGCCCGTCAGGTAGCCGACCTTGATCATCCAAATGGCTCGTTCCCAATCAAAATCTTAAGGGGTTAGCGCAGCATACGCGACAACCCACTTCACAAGAAGATAGCGTGATCAACTAACGATGGTCGACAGAAGCAAAGTACTCCTCCAAAGCTGGCCGCCCAAGTCTACACTTAGACAGCGCTGCCAAACCTTACTCACGAGCGAATATCAAGCAAGCTTGACATTAATGTTCACCTTGAGGCCTCCCCAAGGACCCCAAGTCCTTCGGAAAGCGCCTTAAATAAGGCGGAGGGCCAACTCACGAGCGGTACACCAAGTTGGTCGGCTAGTACAACGACAAATAATCTGAGAACAATAATAAAAGTAAAGGCACATGACGTCCATAAAAACACTCATTTTGTTGCTTATGACATTATACATTTACATTTGTGAACGAATGAGAACTAAGGTCACAAAAAGCTATGGAGGCAGAGGTGGCCCTCAACCACTCTGTGGCTCCCCCACGAGGCTCTCGCGATGTTGGGTAGACCAGTTTGATAGGTCAATAAACTCTACTGAAAAATCAGGATCAACCAGCCGTACAACACGCTAGCTGATGTTAATCCCCTTCCATAACCGCGCCAACATCATGTCCAAGACCTTGTGAGGGCGAATGCAAAGGCTCAGCTCATTCTCCAAAGTAGCCATCTGCCCCACAAGCTGGTCGATGTGCCTCTTGACCCGTTCATTCTCCTCCTTCGAATGGTCACTCTCTTCTACCAGGCCAACCACCACAGCACAGACCCCAAGGCAGTAGCATCTTCCAGGTGTTCTGCCTTCAGAGCCTCCAACTTCGCATCGAGTCAGGCGATCTCCATATCTCTATCAGAGATCACCTTATCTCTCTACCCAAGCGCCTTAACGACTGTGTTTACGACCTTATCAGTTTGCGAAAAAGACAAAGATCAATAATGGCAAAATTAAATGTAAGGTGAGTTACAAAAGTATACTTGCCAGATCCTTCGCACCGGCTTCTCTGGCCTGTCGTACAGCGTTGGCTCTGGCAGCAGTGAACTAGGAGAGAACCCCTCCTGAGCAGGTCTGGCAATAACCTCCACCACAAGCTCCTCCGGTAGCCCCACGGAAAGAGCCTCTGTCCCTAACGACTCCCTAGTAGAGGGCTCCTCCTGCACCTCCACAGTCGCTCCAACGGCCTGAACAGGCTCTTCGGCGGTTGGTGCCACTTGAGCCTCCTGAAGCTCCCCAATAGTAGGCTCCCCCAATGGCGCAGCAGTAGCAAACTCCTCCAATGGTGCAACAATCTACACAATAGGAGGCATAGCAAGCGCCTCCTTGGGTTTCCCGGATGGCATCTCCTCCAGCAGATGAACGGCCCACTCCACTGTGGGCTCCATAGGGAACTTCATTGGCCCCAGGCGCTCCAACTACAACAAAGCCAAAATGACACAACTGGCGGAGGATTAAAACCTGCCTCTAAAGGCCTCATCAGCAGGCTCAACACCGTCCAGACAAGAGCTATCGCCAACTCCCAAAAGTTGGCCAACCAACACACTCCCTGGCACGGGGGAGGAGAACAAAGAGGGCACCACCATTCTCTTCACCCTAGAACCCTCAGGAGACCCTTCACCGGAAGGCTCTCTAATCACAAGGGGCACTGTCATCCTTCCCAGGAAGTTGGAAATCAACCTCCTTAGAAATGTTGTACTCCACGTACAACTCCTTCACATTAGCTTCGTTAAGGATCGAAACAATATCAACAATAGAGGAAGCCATGGATGTGGAAACAGAGGAGGCAGCAAGACACTTAGGGTTTTTCAGGCAAAGGAAGACGAAGAAAAGTGTAGGAAAATTTAAAATAAAACAGATGGACAACTTATAGGCCAGAATGAATACAGAACCCACTAACCGTCTCATAAACGTGCACCATCATTACTGCCACGTGTTGTTTCTTGAGAGGACGCTGTCGAATCCGATCCTCTAACACATTAATTACAGAGATTTTGAATTCACCGTGTGCAGACATGTGACCGCCTTTTCGTCTAACAGGCCGGCTAATGATGGCGCGTCATTTCAACTCCCATAAGTCCTCCAGATTTAACCTAAACGGTCGACAAATTCGGTCAATATTTCTTTCACCAAATCATCCGGATTTGACTTAGACGGTCAACAAATCCGGTCAGCACTTCCTTCAACAAGTTTCCCAAATTTTAGACTAAACGGTCAACGAATTCGATCAATATACCCTTCCACAGTTCTCCGGAGTTTGGTACAAACGGTCAACAAATCCAGTCAACATTTCAGAAGCACATCAGGTTTCATGCTAGATGGTCAACAATTCTGCCACCAGCCCAATAGACCTTAACGGACGATAGTCAGCCACGTCCTATCATAAACATGTTGGAGGTCAGAATTCAGACCATCAGCATGGGGGGGTAGTGATGGGTACGCCCATAGTGGGCTAACCGAATAAGAGAAACGACCCAGATTCATGAAAGCCCATATGGGCATCTGAGACGGTCAACGCTAAGCGTTGACCGAATAAGAGGCCAAACTGAGCAGCCAACAAGCTCCCCATGAGACGGCTAATATTTCTGTTGACCGAAAGTACTATAGAAGGTCGGCCCGAAAGAGTAAGCCTCACGCGGGCTAGGCCTGATTTGGCCAACACCTCCGTACACGATCAGCAACGACTCTCTTCCCTGATTTCACACCTTTCCAGAAGATAATCTACACTGTAATGGGCACTAGCAGATTTAGCACACGTCCATGAGGAAAGCGCCAGATTCTCTCTTTCTGTCACTATAAACCTTAACAGTAACAAGATACAGAAGAAAGGCGAATAATCCTGAGAGCTATTACCTGCCATAAAAGGAAGCAAATTGAATAGATTGCTAAAATCAAGCTTTTTTGTTAAAGAATGTCGCCCGGCATGCCTTCCTATTCAAAGAAAGTCGCCCAGCATTTCATTTATAAAAGCCCATGGAGTTTTCACTCCAGAGCATGCTTACTTCAAACCTACAAATGCTCACTGCTGTAATCACACGCTCATTATTTAGATTTCAGAGGCGCACTTCTCTTCTAAGGCTTTTATAATGCTCTGATAGTTCTTCAAGCTCTCATGCTTACAGAACTCAAACTCACCCTCTCTCTCTACGTTCCTTGCAAACGTAGGATTGAGAGATTATGCTCCTCACGAGCCACTAGAACGCCTCTCACGTCTAAAACCAAACACTCATCTCAAACACTCTTCATTTTCTCACTCTACTCTCATTTCCATTTCCCTTCTTAAAAGTTGAAGGTCGATTACTGATTTGAGCGTCGAAGTGTTTTCGATAAGATAACATCCCGCCGGCCCCTGACTTTTTGTTTGCTGTAGTAGTGTATAAGGTTCAGATTCAGTGAACGGAGTCGGATCCAAACGATTAAGTCGATCCGAATTTGTTCAAAATTTGGATCAAGGAACGCATCAAATATAAAAAATAGATATATAAATAATATTTTTCTTATAATTATATACCAAATATTAAATGAACACTAATGATATTCCAATCATAAATTTAAATTATCAGAACAAGTTTTTATTAATATGCAGATTAAGATTTATGCATTCAATAATTTGATAGCTTATACTTAAAAAAAAAAAATATCGTTCATTAAAATACTCCAATTTAATGGTAAAAATTCTTTTGAAAAATATTGAGGAGCTTTGGTCACAGACAAGTGGGCGTTAGAAAAAGTCTTTGGTCTCACGTCAATTAAATGCCTTAATTTGTAGGCCAATCTGATGAATATTTTTTTATTTTATACCTTAAAAATCCCCCCTAAAACCCTTCCCATTGAGAGTGACACAAGCACAATTCACTGAATATCAAAACGCATGTATTCAATTTATTTTAGTCTTTTAAATAACTTATTATTTATAAAGTCTTATATGTTGAATTATTCTTTTAGATTTAGGGTAACGAAAATAAAAATGCACCCAAAATAAATTAACATCTAAAATACTCTTAGTTTGGTAGTAAATTAATTAGAAAAATAAAAAGAAAGATTTTTGACCTATATTTTTATCAATTATCTCACGACGATAAAAATATATTAATGGATAAAGATTGAATTAGACAAAAAAATAAATCAAAACATATAATTTTTCTACTCACGCTTGTAGATGTATGAGAAATTTATTTATTTATTAAAAAAACTAAAACCATATAAAAATATAAATTAATAACGTGGATGTGGACGGTTGCGTGTCGGATCCGTGGTTTCTGAGCAACACGAATGTTTAAGATTTAGGGTCATAGAGAGAGAGAGATTAAGACCGAATTTTTACGAAGAAAACCTCTTTTTGGAATGAGAAGGAAAAACCACGAGGCACAGGGCCTTTAGAAATGTTTCACTATTTAGATGGAAGTCTTTACAAAGTACAAGTCTTGGAATCCATTCCTTCCTTGTCTATTATTTCGTACTTCTTTCCTAAGGGTTTTTGCTCGCTAGGAGGCTTTATTACTCTCGTTGGGAAGCTTTGTCGCTCTTTTTTGTTCCGTCTCGCTGGGTAGAGGGGGATTAAGTGGCCGAGAGAGAGTGGATCTTTTTCCTTCTTCTGGAATAAGTTTTGGGAAGAGAAAATCCGGTCCCTTGGAAATGGACTTTATCGGGTATTTATAGGAAAGATCATACTGTTGGGGAGGAGACACGTGGCAGCCATCGGATGGCCGAGAAACTATGCAGTGTCCCGCTGGACTCATTTAATGCTGCTGATGTGAGCGGTAGGGCATGCGGCTAACGCCGCTGGTACGCTTAGACGTGTCAGGCATGCGGGGTCTAGGCGTCAGTCTTGATTTGACCAGGCGTGCCCTATTTAGACGGCGACTGACAGTAGTTGCAAGTTTCCTTGGGAATCGGCGAAGTCACTTAGCTGGCATCCTCGGCCGAGCATAGGGCAGTCCTCGTCCTTGGGTGGAGCTCCTTGTGAGTTCGCGGACCGGTGAGAGGGGGCAGCTCTTGGAGGATCCTCTGGGGAAAGCCCTTGACTTCTCGGACGGTTCTGAGACTCGGCAAGACTTTTAGGTTTCTCGGTCTTTTTCCTGTACGTGTATCTGGATGTCGTTAGCGATGTCCTCGAGCTTCCTTGTGAGCGGACGGGACCTCTTGGATTTCTGCTGTGGTCTTTGTCTTTGGGCCATTGGCCTCTACTTTGGGTTTCTCTGGCTATCTAGCCTTCTTGGATCGTGAGCGCGTTTCTGGGCCTTTCACTTGGGCATTTCCTTTAGGCTGTGCTTTTATGGGCTCTTATATTGGGACCCAACATAGACCGCATTGGATTTAACTGAAAGATCAAATTCAATGGAAAAAATCAAGTTACAACTGGTCGGCAACTTAAAGGTCAAAAGGGAATTCTTCGACCCCAAAAAAATTAAGTTAAATATAGTAATAAAGCACTCCATTATGGAACACTTAAATTGTTTATTATAAAACTTTAGAGATCTTATATTTAATGTAAATTATTACAATCATAGTTTAAATAGTTCATGAACATGAAGGCTAAGAAGGAATATTCATTTGGGATTTATAATTAACTTCTTTTGTAAAATAAGGGGCAGCTTGCCGCCAGCTAAATATATATAAATATAGTTCATTATGAATTAATCAGGCACTTTATTGAAAAATATCAAACCTATGACTTTGACCGATTCAAATAACTTAGTTAAATATCGTAGGCAAGAGGTCATGTAAGTAATTATCTAAATTTGAATTTATCATTGAAAAATGGGAATCCTTTGCAGCTGTAACAGAGGCATTGGAGATAATGTAATTTGCGCAAATTCACAGGGTTAATAATAACAACAACGTAGAGCTGTATTTGTATTTTTTTGATATTTTATTATTTGAAAAATCTAAAAAAATATTATTTTATTTTAAAAAATTTTAAATAAAATCCCTTGATTGAAAAATCCAGTGCCCCTGCAACCCTAGCTTCCCACCCTCCCTAAAAATTATTTTTTTAAAAAAAAGCCAGGGATCTTATGATAAAAAATAAATGGTTGATTGGGAGCGAGTTAAAAACTATTTTGCAAGTGGGGTCTACCATCGTTTAGACATTGGTTGGCAAGCACCTTAGTTGGCAATCTTTGGTTCTCAAGCAAATTATCGAAGAAAAAATTGTTCATTGATTTCCCTAATACCTTAAGGATTGTCATTTTAATTTTATTAGAAAAATTTTGTAAAATTGTCTTAGACACCATTTGATGTGTCTCTAAGATTCAGATTATAGAACGAATTAAAAAACTGCTTTACATGTGTGTCCCATTGATAATTGGTCTAATTTTTATTACTCAAAATTTAAATCATATACACTACAATAAAACAAATAAAAAATAAGAGAAATACAATATTCACTTCTTAATATATCCTCCGATACTCAAATTAATAATATTTCTACTCAGATGGGAAAGATGCGAAGAAATGAATAAGAGAATACAACAAAACAAATAAGAGGTAAGAGGAATACATGATTTACTTCCTAATACATCCTCCGATATTCAAATTAATAATCTTTTTACTCGGATGAGAAAAATGTGAAAACATGAGTGAGAGAATGCAAATGAATGGGGATTGAGTGTTTTTTTATTTGGAGGATTGTACTCTTTAGAATGCGCTCAAATGAGTGAGTGATTTTGAAAATAATGAACTCATTTGGGAGAGTGTTGACTTTTTAATTTGTATGGTTTTGTCCATCTGAATGTTTGTCAATCTACCCGTTCCCCTCTTCTGTGGGAGAGATGTTGTATTTATAATAAAAGGTTTTGTTTGGCTATCGAACCCTTAATTTAATGCATTGATGTTACCCCTCTACAATTATTAGAGATATTAATTATACAAGTAATTGTTGCATTCAATTAATGGTAAAATTATACGATTTTTTAACGTTAAATCGATACAAAAATTGCTTAAAAGAGTCTATTGAATAACCATTATTGCTTATTCAATGTTAGACGGTTTGAATCGCATTTCTTATAACAGCTACTGTGCTTTTTACTTTATGGATTCAAAGAATTTTCTGTTGGGTTGCCATTATTTAAATTTTTTTTTTTTACTAAATTTTAATCGTAACTGTCACCATCTAAATATTTTTAACTAATAAAACATTCTATCTATATTAGGTGAACTTACATAAAAAAAAACAAATAAATAATACCTCACGTCAAATAAAGAATCCTATTAAGTTCCTCCCACTTTTATTATTTTTTACAATGAATATTTGATACTGACAATTTAAAAATTAGATTATAATAATACCACTAAAATATCTTAGTTCCCTATGATAATATTAACAGTAGAGATAGTCAGATATTGAATCATTATCGTTTATAATATGAAATTATACTAAGATGGGAATACTAATAAAAATGAGTTTTCCGAACACGTCTGAACGATCGAGGATCATTGCTCTAATTTTCAACAACGTCGTGATTTTAAAGTCTGACATGGAGTCGTAGATTAGTATTTAATTACACAGTGCCACGTCCATTAGTCTGCACATAACATTCCGCCAATTTTGAATGAGTTGGCACGTGCCGATTAACACTGAAATCATTCGACCCAATCTAAATCCACCATATAAAAAATTTCAATTATAAATAGTATATATAAATACAACATTTATAAATATTTATAATAAATATTATCTTTTCAAAATAATAAAAAATATACATATTTATAATATCATAATTTTTAAAAATACAATCCTTCAAAAATATATAAAAATTAATAAAATAACAAATATGTTTTACAATCTCTCATCAGGTATCTTTTAGACTATAATATCATCTCTACCTGAAACTTCTACATAAATATACTGATGGGTCCAATATCGCAAGCCGACCCAAAGCCCAAAGCGTAGCAGAGAAGTTTCGTTATAGTGGAAAAGATTTTATTTCGACGAAAGAAAATTCCTCTCAGCAAATGACTACTAGCTCCTCTCTACAGCTCATAGACCAGATGGAGAATAGAGCTTTCCTAATAACAGAGCACAGCGATCTCCCCTCAATGGCGCCTACCTACTCCATCCTCACTGTCAACAGTGGTCCCCAAATGACCTCGATGAACAGAGTCTGAAGTTCCTTCCAAAGCGCTCGATTAAGCTCCTCTGAAAGTGAGCCCAAAGTCTCTCAGCAAATCTAGACATGAGGGTGAACCCCTCAGAGGACACTCGTCTGTTAGATGGCACCGGAAGAGCCCAGGGTTTCCTAAAGCTTTCGGACGGGATGCGAACCGTCGAGCTCCCTAAGAGCATCACCCGTCCAGGTTCTCTTCAGTTGATTTAGATCAACACCGGCGCTTCATTTCTCATTCAATCGGCCTGTAGCAGCTCCTTAGGCTCAAAACCACCCCGGAGCCAAGATCCACTCCGGCCTATGGAAGCACTCCGGCCCATAGCAACGCTCCAGCCTGTGGAATCCACTCCGGCGCATAGATCGACTCCAGCCTGTGGAAGCACTCCGACTCGTAGTAACGCTCCAGCATGTGGAAGCACTCCAGCGCTCCACCGCTCACTCAGCCCGTACAAGAAGCACTCCGACGCTCAGAGCATTTCGGCTAGCCGCACACCAAGATGATCCTCTCCAACTTGATCCACTCTGGCCAGCAACATCAACTCAACCAATAGGCCAAGTGTTTGCCGGCTCTTCGTCTAGGAGACCATCCTTGAGGTCTACCTTCTACCTAGAAGGCCAACCATTCATCTGTACAGCTCAACCTTAAGCCGCCCTCAGCCAAGCACACCTTCAGAGCTCAATCCTCCAAATAGTAAGTCGTCCCAAGTTGGACGCACCCTCGAAACTCAATCATCCAACTAGTGAGACGCCCCTCAATTGGGCGCACTCTCAGAACTCAATCCTCCATCTAGTGAGTCACCCCTCACTCGGACACACCCTCAGAATCAATCCTTCATATAGTGAGCTGCCCCTCAATTGGGCACACTTTCGGAATTCAGTCCTTCAAATAGTAAGCCGCTTCTCAGCAAAGCGCACATTCAAAGCTCAGTCCTCCAAATACATCCCATCCACACTCCCATCATCACTACAATTTTGCACTCCTGTCACGTTTACCTTTAAACGTGCTTTCATCCGTTTATTGTAGAAGACATCTGACTTAAACGTCGGAGTAGCAACAGTGATTATTTGTAATTTATATTATGCAGGTTCTAGACTATCAGCAACGAAGACCAGACCCGATCTAAATCGATCCATAGCGGAAGATTGGAATGCTCGATAATCCGTACAACAATCAGGAACCCGAAATGCAACTTATAAAATTTCTTTTAATTTGTTATAAATCCTTCGTACTTTAGAACCAAAAAAATATAAAAGTAAACTAAATATACAATATGTAAATAAAATTAATAATATTAAAATATAATAAAATATTTCTGATAATAATATTAAATATATATATGATTAATAATATGTAATATATCAAAAATTATCCGACACTTAATGTCATATCGTAATCATGACTCAAAAATTACAATGACAACTAAATTTAGGAACACAATTAGGATTCTACTGAATCCAAATATTAGCAAAATTATGAGTTTTATCAAACCTATCTGAACAAATGTCTAAATTATATAAATATTATAACAATATTCTTCAACTTTATATGTCATTATCAATCAACAATTACGAGATCGCCACTGACAGCTTGGGTGTAATTCACGATATACCAATATTTATAAGTTTGACAAGTGGCCAACTATTTAGTTACATAATATCTCATAACTCATAATATATAAGTACTGAACTCAATCTGAACAAATAATATTTTTGCTACCTCTTTGAGTAAATTCAAAATATGCTACAACATATCTTCATAGTTCAATCAAAATCTACAACCAAATAAAATAGCATGCAAACTCAGTTAACATTAAAAAAATATTACCGAGAATATTAGAAAAAATTCAAGAATAATTAACTATCCAATCATCTCTTAAAATTTTACCTAATATTTACCAAACTTTACAATATATTAATATCATTTTTAAAATCATAAAAATATCATATTATATTACTATTAAACATAGCTCACAAAATTTTGATTAGTCGAATATGATCCGCCACAAATCTAACGTACCATAATACATCCACTGTATAACTTACATTAATTTCATAAATTGCCCAAACATCACATTATACACCTACCTAATTTCACGGAACAGGAAAACAACTCACCATGGCATCTTTTCGGCATGAAGTACTAAGGCCAGATTATTATGTCGACCTCACGTATTATGATCGGAGTTCTGCCTGCTTCTCCCACTGCTTGGGAGCTTAAGTTTCATGTTTTATTTTACTCTCCGATAAGTGGCAATCCATTATATAATTGCTCTCATTAACATCGTGGGAAATTCCTCCACCGTACCCCCCCCAACTATCTAACCTTTTCATTTTCATTACTTTTATGGTCGTTGTGGCACGGCACCCATACTATTGAAATGGAAATAATTCATCAGTAGAGATGTTCCCATATGTGTCCCTTTTTCTAATGGTTCTATAATTTCTATTCATATCCCTTCATCCCTTCATTCAACTTATTAATAATTTAAACAATAAAATTAGGATAATAATATTAAAAAACTCTATTATTAAGATAATTTAAAAATAAATATAATTATATAACTAAATCTGATATAATTTTTTAAAATAAAAATAAAATATTTTAAATAAAATAAAATTTTTTCTAATTAAATAAAATCAAATTCGCATCAATTTAAAATATTTTCAATATCTGCATCAATTATCTTTTTTTGCTTTTTTTCTTTTTTGCCTTCTACAGAAACAGAAATCTTCTTTTGTCTCAAAATAATTAGAAAGCAAAAATAGATGATATGTCACTTGCCGGAAGAAGCTGCGAACTGTGTGCTACTGTGCAGGACAATGGGATAATATAGTTGGTAATATTGCTGGTTGCACGGGAAGAACATTACAGGTTGGACAATGAAGTTGGTGGAGTTAGTGATATTGATGATTGCTGGAAAGGTAGTATAAAAAGTAGAAATTTAGTCTTTGATACCATATTCGATGTAGAAAATCGGGAAAGTAAGGAAAGAAAATGAGAAGAAATTGGGAGAACGAGAAGAAACAGGAGGAGAAACAGAAAGAAAAAAAATCATAATCACTTAAATTTTATTCAACTCATCAATAATTCAAACAATAGAGTTAGGGTCCTTATAAAGAGAAACTCTATCCCTAAGATAATTTGAAAACAAATATAATTTGTATAACTAAACCTGACATAATTTTTTAAAATAAAAATAAAATCTTTCGAATAAAATAAAATTTTTTCTAATCAAATAAAATAAAATCTTTTCTAATCAAATAAAATCAAATCTTTTCTAATTTAAAATATTTTCGATATTCGCATCACATTATTTGAGCCCGTCCAATAGAAGTGGGTAGAATTGTGAGACCACAATTACAAAAGCCATTATAAATTAGGGTTCAGAGTTTAGATCTTAGGTTAAGATTACACACCTATTCTTACAATAATATTTTAATTATCCATTCATATATTTTTATATTGACTTAATAATGCAAATAAATGAATGAGATATTATCTCATCGGATGATGTGTGGGATGTCGAACACTTTCTAATGAGAAACAGGGGGCGGTAATCCTATAACATGTTAAAGTTCTCAAGAAAAAAGAACCATTATGCAAACTTGTTCATATATTGCATGCTAATTACTCAGGAACCATAGCATCAGGGCAAAATGACCAAGACATGAAGGTGAATCACCATTTCATATCACAGCTGCTTGTTTAATCTTTTTTCACGAAATATATACATATGTATATATATATATACATGCAGCTCTGATTCTTCGCCCCACAACCTTTATTTCTCTTACATATTTCAGAATTTTAAAACCAAAATTAAATGATCAAATGGAAAATAAAGTTAGCTCGGACAACATTTTCGCCGGCTGGCAACAAGAGAGCCTGTTTTCTGGGGGGGAAACAAAGCAAATCTAATACTAATCACAATCACCTAATTCTCATCTCCTTCACCACCTTAAATCTTCAAATCCCATCTCATCTAATCCCTGCCCTTCATATCACAACCACCTATTTCTGTCTCTCCCTCTTTAAAACCAAAACTAAACCCAGCTTCTATCAAAAATTTTAGACATTAGTTTGTTTACTTGCTTCTTTGTTTTTGCTTATTTTTTTTGTGTGTTCAGGAAGTGATTAGCTAAGCAGTAAAAACCAGCAATCCTCACCTACTCAACTTTTGTAGTTTGTTTACCTTTCTCCTCCCTAAAACTCTCCCATTTATCTCTTTGGCAGCCATGGGAGCTTTGTTCCAAAACTCCTTCACCATTACTCCAAAAGGGATAGTGTTAGAATTCCCTAATTATAACCATCAACCATGCTCTTTAAGCAAGAAAAAATGCTTAATCTATTGCCAAAGCAGCGGCAATGTGACAAAAGCCAACAAATTATCATCTGTCTTGTCGGAGAGGTCAGTGTTGATCAACTCAGATCATGGTGCAGCTGGAATAGACGCTAGCAGCAGCTTAGGTTTGGCTCCAAATGGGAAGAGCCCAGCAGAGCTCCCCATGAAAGATTTGCCGTCTTATGGTGGATCAGTAGTGCAAGTGCAGGAGGGCATTGGAATTGTCAAGTTCCTCAGAGGGAAGGCATTCTTCATTACCGGGGCAACCGGTTTTTTGGCCAAAGGTGCTGATTAATTTATACTTTTTTACTTGTAATTTTTGCCTCTTTGTCACTCCAAATTCACACATAATCATCAGGAGTTTCTAGGTTAAAATAATTTTGTTGGTTTTGTGATGCAGTTCTCATAGAAAAGCTTTTGAGGACAGTTCCTGATGTGGGCAAGATTTATGTCCTGATCAAGGCAAAAAACAAGGAAGCTGCATACAACCGATTTATAAATGAAGTACTCACTTTTGATAAAACGTGTTTCAATACATATGCTGCTCCACTAATTTCCTTCTTACGGTTTTAAGTTGTATTATTTTTCTTTAGATTACATTTGAAACTCAAGAGTTTGGTTCTTCTGTTGTAATAGATCATCAATGCGGAGATTTTCAAATTCCTTCAACAAATCCATGGAAAATCTTATGATGCTTTCATGTTAAGCAAGCTAGTTCCTGTTGTTGGAAATATATGTGAATCTAATCTTGGGTTAGATGAAGATTTGGCAAATAAGATTGCAGAAGAAGTAGATATCATTGTAAATTCTGCTGCCAACACAACCTTTCATGAGAGGTCATGTCTTTTAAATTTATCATTTAGTCCCTTTATGTTTGAAAACTCCAAATTTTCAATTTAAGTAAAGCCACCATAACTGTTGTAATTCTTGCAGGTACGATGTTGCAATTAACATTAACACAAGAGGACCTGGGCGTGTTATGGGTTTTGCAAAGAGGTGCAAAAGAATCAAAGTCGTCCTCCAAGTATCAACTGGTAAGAGTTTTAATTTTCAGAATAATCACTATCTCATCAAATTATGAAAATTAGTATGTTAACATGCTTCTCTCCTTGAAACGCAGCTTATGTTAATGGGCAAAGACAAGGAAGAATTATGGAGAAGCCGTTCAGAATGGGAGATAGCATTGAAAGGGAAAATCTCGAGTCCAAATATCCAGCAAGTTTGCTCCCCGTTTTGGACGTTGAAGAGGAAATAAGCTTAGCTTTTAGCACAGCAGAAGCTTTGGAAGACCATAAAGTGGCTCAAAAGATGAAAGAATTAGGACTAGAGAGGTGATTCCTTTCTCTTCTCAATTTCTCCACTCATTCACCTATGAACTGTTAGTGTGGTTCCCAAACAAATGAGAGGACAGAGAAACAACTGGTCATATAGAAATATCACGAGCTAACAAAAAATTCACGACCCATCAAATTGCATACTAACATGAAAGAAATAGCCGTACCTATAGAGGTGATTCCTTTCTCTTCCTAAACTTTCTCAGTTCTTTCTTGTATGAATTCTAGATCTAGTATCAAAAAACAAGGGAAAGGCAAATAAAGTGCAATTACTAAGGAAATATTACAATTTGTTAGTTACTTTTCCTGACCCATTAAATTGCATACTCAAAATATGAAAGAATTAGGACAAGATAGGTGATTGTTTTCTTCTCCTCATCTTTCTCCATTATCTTCTCCATGAACCCTTGGTTACCAAACATATCAATGAGCTAAAAGCAAAGAAGCTAGCTTTTCCTACTTGAAATTCTACGAGATATATTGATTGTTTCTGCCCATTGAATTCTGTAGGGCATAAAAACCAGGCAAGTCAAATTTTCTGATTTAGATGTGCATGCTAAGGTAGAGATAGTGCAATCTTTACAGGGCGAGGAAATATGGATGGCAAGACACTTACGTGTTCACAAAAGCAATTGGAGAAATGCTACTTGGTAATTTGAAGGGAGATGTCCCAGTAGTGATACTTCGACCCAGTATCATCGAGAGCACTTGCAATGATCCCTTTCCTGGATGGATCGAAGGAAATAGGTATGTTAAACTTTTATCAAATTAATCATTAAATCAATCCCTAATTTTATGGAAGATTTGGACAACATACATAATCTTCCTCCATCTTCAGGATGATGGATCCAATACTTAAATACTATGGAAAAGGGCAGCTATCTGGTTTTCTAGTTGATCCAAATGCCATCATTGATGTGGTAAGTAGGCTCCATTTGCCTCTCAAACTCCTAGTGCAAGTGAATTGCACCTTAAACCTTGAAATCGGCAAACTGTTAAGATCCATTTTGCATTAAACATAACCATTTTGATACAATTTCCTTGAGATCCTACAAGTAACTTCGGTTCAATGTATCTATAAAACATGTCCAATGATTGAAGACATTATCCATATAGATATATGGCCAGTGTAGTAAACTAGACTTGATCAGGCCACAACTCTGGCTAAGAAAATGAAATATATAAATTTACAAATTACAGGAAAATTTTTTGAATGTACAAGTTAGGGCCGAAGCAATATGCATATGATATATTTGCAATCACGATGGACACGCTAACAATACAAATTTGTAATATGTGAAATTCGAAATGTATTTAAACATCATGTCCCTACTTGCCTGTGTATCCGTAACTGCTAACAATTTTGCAGGTGCCGGCCGATATGGTGGTTAACGCGATACTGGCTGCCATAGCAAAACATGGAATTGACGGGAAACCAGAACTCAGTGTATACCAGGTTGCTTCCTCTGTGATAAATCCACTAGTCTACAGAGACTTGGCCGACTTGATTTGCGAACATTTCACGCGACTGCCATGCCTCGACTCTAATGGGAGGCCAATTCGAGTCGAGAAGTTCAAATTTTTCAGCACCATGGAAGATTTCTCCTCTCATATATGGATGGAGACCATACGCCAAATCGGCTCATCAACCGCAGCAGCGACGGCGGCGGCGGCGCCCATTTTGAACAGAAATTTGTCGAGGAAGCTTGAAAAGATTTGCAAGAAATATGTGGAGCAAGCAATGCACCTAGCAAGCGTGTATCAGCCCTACAGCTTTTACGGTGGAAGGTATCCACTCTGACATTAGTTGTTATTTCAACCTATTTTCATTATTTTACTTAAATTCGTATTTTCTTAAATAAAAATATATTTAATTCAAATAATTTTTTTGTTATATCAGTATTTGTTCTAATTGATTTTACCTTTCAAAATAATAATAAAATAACAAATTTAATTTTCATAGAATGGATATCTTTTCTTTTCTCTAACAAATTTTAAATTGGTACAACCAAGAGCTTGCTATTTCCATAAAAAGTGGACTCTGATAAATCTAAATCAAAGAACAATATTGATAAAAAATAGCATTTATAATTTTATTTAAGCCTTATAAATAAAACATAATATTATTTACACTAAAAAATGCATAATTAAAATTTTAAAATATTGTGAATAAAAAAATTAACTGATTTAGCTTGAAATAAACCATTTCATGAAACGATATGATATTTAAATAGCTTTTTTTATTCAACTACCCAATAAACAAACTAATATTTTATTTGAAAAACATACTCAAAAAATATAACAACTTATCTAATCAACATTTTATAAGATTTGGCAGATGAATGCTATGTCAAAGCATTAGCATGTAATTAAATTTTAATATAGCTTGATTATTTCTTAAACGAGTCTCTAATCAAATGCTTAATTTAATGTTTACAGATTTGACAGCAGCCGTACGCAGTCATTAGCGGAAATCATGTCCGAAGAGGAGAAGAGAACTTTCCATTTCGACGTTGGAAGCATTGATTGGAAGGACTACATATCAAATATCCATATCCCAGGGCTAAGGAGGCATGTCATGAAGGGAAGAGGGCTTAACGTCTAATCATCTTTTTTAATATAATTGCATGATAAGTGCGTTGCTAATTATTCATAAATAAACAATTTGTCTTCTTTTTTTTTTTTTTTTTTTATGCATTTTTGCTTTCTTGTTTTTCCAAGTTTCTACACCCAAACTCTTTGGTGGTATCGTGTTGCTTTAGCTTCAGTTCAATGCTTGCCATCTCATATAATGATTGATGCATGTAATAAATTTAAATTTGACTCAAAAATTTAAAATTTAGCTTTAAAAATTTTATATTTTAAATTTCATATCCAATAATATAAAATAAGATATTAAATAGATATAACTCATTTCACAATTTACATAAAAATATTTAATTTCAAATCATATAAGTCGGGTTAAGATGTGAATAAAATAAATGATGAAAGAAAGGCTTGTAGGAAACTTGTTATTCCTTTGGCTATTTTGTTTATAAATTTAATTATTCAGATGATTGATTCTTAACCATAAAAAGTATGTACAATTAAAAGTTTAATTGTAAGGAAGATACTAAATATCATAAAGTGATGGGTACAGTAGCTAAAATGGCGATGATGATCCTTATATCATTGCAATTATTATGATCGTAGTGTCATCCCGTGTTAAAGGACTTATATCTGCTATTTAGAATAATTTAGTTATTATTTATATCTTTAATGGATTTTAATGTGATTATCGAGTAGTAATTATATTTTGATTATTATGTCGATTTATTATCTTTTATTTACTCAAAATTTTAAATTATTTTTAGAAAATAAAGTATTTATAGGGTATGATTACAACCCTAGTTATAATGTGTCCCTCTAATATAGTTGACATGAGAAAATGGAGTATTTATATGCAATAATTATGATACTAAATGCTATGTGTCACTTCTATATAGTTGTATGCTATTGGATGCCCGTGTTTAAATGTTGGTGATATTCCATATTAATTGGTATTAATGTGATTGATTTCATGTGAATTCTATTCAGAGTAAATACTTATCTATTAGACTGACATTTTTTTCACAATCGAAAATTTTATTTATACTTGTGGAATAGTTTTTTTTATTAGTCATTTGATAATCTGTCTGTTATGATACAACTATATTAGCTATAGTACTTTAATTTAATATGTATTCTATCATTTATTATATTGTGAATTGATTGTCTTAGTGGAGCTGTTTTTTTATATTAACATAATAACCTACTTATATGGATAAAATAATATTGTGATAACTCTTATAAATCTATATAATTCAGTTATTTATTATGTTGTGATGATTGGGGGGATCCATTCATTTTTTAAATGGGCTCATCAATTACTTATTGAAACAATTCCGCCCATCAAAAATTAGAGTTTTGTTAAACAGAATTAATTAGCCGGATAATTGAAAAAAAGGTTGCAAATGCTTGAGTCTACGTGAGATTTAATAAATAATCAAATCACTTTAAATTTATTATCTGTGATATTATATGATATTATATAAGATATATAATTCAAACACATTACCACCGAATCACACACGTAATAATTTGCTATTACCTCAAAGCTTCACGTGAATAATCAAGATATACAACAAAATAATAATAAATAAGCTAAGCTGGGTAAAATATGGAGTGCATGTTGATATTTTATTCAGAATTGATTAAAATGTTATTTTGTTGCTTGTTATACTTAGAAAATATTTTTAAGAATATAATTCAATAATTATAAAGAAAATGGGATTTTAAAAAATACAGACCTTGTTTAGTTTAATAAAATGGTTTTATTTTTTTTTCTTTTTTTTTGATTTTTTCTAGTTTCATAATCTTTTAAAAAACATGTTTGTTTAATTTTGTTAGAAATATAAATATTCTAAAATGTTAATATTTATTAATATCTAATATATAATACAAATTATTAATTTATAAATTATTTGATACTTAACATGTCTATTTATATTAAATTAACTAATGAAACTTATTTATAATAATTTACTTTATAGTTACTACACCTTTTAAAAATGCAATGTATTATATAATAATAAATCATATATTGATTATGATTCTTCTTTAAATACATTATATAAAATAATATCTATCTATATATCCAAAACATAAAGGCTCGTATTTGATATCAAATATTAACTACTACTTTATAATAAGTGTCAGCTTCATTTATTTAATCAAAAATATTAAATTAATTAATCAAATTTAAATTTAAATTTATTTATTATTATAAAATTAACTACTCAAATCTAGGCCTATCCATACTTAACTTTTTATAATGTCACTTGTATATTCAATTGTTAACAAGTTAAAATAAATATTAATGATACATTATTTTTAATAATAATAACAATATGATTAGTTTATTTTTTGTTAAATTAACAATGCTTAATGTGTTATTAGGTCATATATGTAAAATAATATATAAATATTATCATTATTAAATAACATAAATATTATTCAAAAGATTATTATAAAAAATATATGTTTTTGATATTTTTTGAGAATTTTAAAAAATAATTCTACAATTTAAAATCTATAAAAGAAATCTGGTTTTCAAATTTTAGATAAATAACCAACGTGTTTAAACAAATTTTTTACATTTATTATTTTCCAAAAAAATAAAAAAGCGACCCTGATTTTTCACCTTATTAACTTGGATTGAAAATGGCCATACTAAGGAATTGTTATTTATTTGAAAAATAGAAAATCTCAATAGTCTTTAATTTTTTTTCAATAACTAATTTTAGTCAGTTTTCTACTTTTTATTACTCTAATTTAGATCTGATAAAAATTAAATGTAAGTTAAACATAAATTAAATTTAAATAAAAATTTATAATAATTAAATCAAATTTGACGCAACTTGGCCACCTAATCTAAAATCATACTCACTCATATTTTAAATTGGATCAATTTGAAAAGTGACCTGAATATATATTTTTTTATTTGAAGTATTATTTTAAAAATTTTAAAATTACATAAAAATATTAAAAAACATAACATATTATAAATTATAATACATATATTAAAATACTATGTATATTTATAAAAAAAGGATGTTTCATTCCAAATTTTACACAATAATATTTCGACCTCATATAGGATTGGCGAAAGTGATACAAAATTAAATATTCAATATATGTAAAAATTATTTATATCTAAATGATATGAGTAATACAAGTATAATAATAATAATAATAATAATAATAATAATAAAAGATGATCTTTTTGGTGACGAAGGAAAAAACTCGATATTAAATGAATCGGTAAAAATCATTCGGTTTCAATGGCTGAGAAAGAAAGGATCGTAAAAAATCAACTTAAAATTAACCTAATCACTTACTCCCGTCTTATAATCTCTATCAATAAACTCTTTGAACGAACGGGCTTTCATATCAATTTTTCTTGAAAAATTGTCGATCCCCTTCTTCAACGTATTGACGTCACAAATGAAAGTAGATGGGTAGAAATGATGAATCGATAAAGAAAAAGTAGTGAGAAAACCGCTAGCACATAAAACACAATGTTAAAAGATTGATTTTCTTATTTGGTATACGTTTAATGGAGGAAATGATGAATATTTGTCAAGGGGGGTGCTCCAAAATCATTAATCAAATCTTTGAGCAACTGAAATAAGAAGTATATTTATAGAGGGTTAAAAAAAAGTTTACAAAATATGCCCGATCCGCACTTGAGCGACTGACATGCATGAGGCGGACGGAAGGTTTTTCATGAGTATTCGAAACAAAAAAACCTGAATTCAAAAATTTGCACTTGAACGCATGAAGAACTCATGGCGAGCTTATCAAATCGATGTCACAAATGAAAGTAGAAGGGTAGAAATGATGAATCGATAAAGAAAAAAGTAGTGAGAAAACCGCTAGCACATGAAACACAATGATAAAAGATTGATTTTCTTATTTGGTATAAGTTTAATGGAGGAAATGATGAATATTTCTCAAGGAGAGGTGCTCCAAAATTACCAGTCAAATCTTTGAGCAACTGAAATAAGAAGTATATTTATAGATGGCTTAAAAAAAAGTTTAAAAAATATGCCTGTTGCTACTGCACTTGAGCGTGGCTCAAACATGCGGTGGGCGCACGGAAGGTTTCATGAGAAACCTTACGTGCGTTCGAGCAAAAAGGAGCCAAATAGCGAGCGAGGTATTTCAAAATTTCTTGAGCGCACGTATTGGCGCAGGCTTCAAATGAAAGTAGAAGAGTAGAAATGATGAATCAATAAAGAAAAAGTAGTGAGAAAATCGCTAACACATGAAACACAATGATAAAAGATTGATTTTCTTATTTGGTATACGTTTAATGGAGGAAATAATGAATATTTCTTAAGGGGAGGTGCTCCAAAATCATCAATCAAATATTTGAGCAACTGAAATAAGGAGTATATTTATAGAGGGCTAAAAAAAATTAAAAAAATATGCTTGTTGCCGTTGCACTTGAGCGCGGCTCGAAATATGTGGCCAGCGAGCGAGGTATTTCAAAATTTGTGCTTGAGAGCATGAAGAGCTCATGGCGAGCGCAGGGCTTTGGGATTTTGATCTCGAGGGTGTAGAGGGCTCACGGCAGACGTGATACTCCTAGAAATCGGAAGAAACAGTTACAAAAATATGTTGATACAGTATTTCGATAAAATACAACCCGATATTAACACATGACCAAATTTGATTACAAAATATGTTAACTATAAAAATAACCCTAACAATTTACATAAAAAATTTTATATGAAAATTATTTATCATAAAAAATATTATCCATTAAAATTATTTTTAAGAAGTTTATGCTTATTTAAAATAAAAATATACTTGTAAAAAAAAGTATATTTTGAACCTAATCAATATAAATTGATCACTTTCACATATGATTATATTTGGTCAAAAAATTAATTTGATATAATATTTGATCCTATCAGTACATAATATAAATATATTTTGATTAAGACATTTAGACATTTGTATTGATAGGATCAGGTTGATTAGACAATTTAATTATAATCTTATTTATCGTAAATATTTTAATTTGTTAAAATATTATTTTTTTATGTGAAGATAAAAAATCACTTTATATGTTATTATTGGTTAATCATCTTACTATTATTATATATTAAATATTAAATATTAATTTACAGTTTAATTTTATTAAGTAACTAATTAAAGGATTAAATATTAATTCATAAATTTACTATTAACTCATTTTATTATTTTAAAATAATTATTTTATTTTTACTTTATTTTATTTTAATAGCTAAATATAGTATTATAAACATAAAATTGTGTCAAATTTTAATTTTAATTGTCTATTTTAAAATAATTAAAATAAATAATTAAAATATAGAGATGAAAAAACTCCATCCCTATTCGAAGAAATTGTATATGTTATAGCCACCTGTGCTCTGTTTGAGATGCCCTTAACATTTGAATTTACAAATAACATCCCAAAAAGACTTAGATATCATATATTGTTACACATAAATTCATTATATATGTAAATAATTAATGTTAGATAAGTATTTCACGTCCTATGCATCTTATGGTTGCGGCGGGCACACGTGAGCATTAATTATACTGTAAATTATTTTTAATTAATTAAATAAATAGAGAAGTTATTATTTATAAATAAGATGACTTATCTTTCAATTCGAATCACATATTTAAAATACAGTTGTTCATATGGAGTGACTGGAATTATAATATAATACATTTTGAAAAATATAATTAAAAAAACGACTTGATCTAGAAAACAAAATGTCAATAGTTAATATTTTCTTGTAAATAAAAATATTTTTATCTAAAAATTATAATTAAAAATTCAATGATAAATTTACTCTCTTTTTTTTTTTTACCTATTTTCATAACATTTTTCATTAGTATTTTTAAAGTGTTATTAAATCTGAGTTATTATACTAATTAATGAACTACTTGGTCTTTCTTAAATCGATCAAATTAAAATTGGTTTGATATTTATTATTGCAAACTGGGATCATACAGACTACAACTAAAAGTAAGAGATCAAAGGACTTATAGGATTTATTTTCTGATATGTCATTTGACGTTTAAATTAGAAATTATTCTATAAGAAATGAAAGATGTAGGAGTATTAAAACAATGAGTGAATGCATAAGGAATGGAGAATGGAGCATAGGCTAGAGGATTGAGTTTCGATGGTTGAATTCGATGTAGAACGACTTAAAGGTACACTCAACTAATAGCAACTTAAGGGGTGGATGGTGTGCACTACTGGGACCTGGATAGATGAAGAAACCTAACAGCCAAGAAGTGGTGTGATGAGTAAGATATGTGCTCAAGGTTTTGAGTGATCTTGGAAAGAATGACTTCTTTGCTCTTTGAAGGGCGCTCAAGTGTATAAATTTGCTTTTTTTTGGGGGGGGGGGCCTTGAGGAGGTAAGATTACCTACCCCTTCATGCAAAGTTGAGGGGGCATTTATAGTCAACAGAGATGGTTCAATTTTTCTTGGACTTCACAGCTAGTGACAGCTATCTGTGCGAATGCGCTAAATTGTCTCGACGATCATGAGCATTTGCTATGGCAACTGTTACTATCGGCCGGTTACTCCTTTCCATATTAGAATGATTCTGGAAATCTCTGCTAGGAGGCTGTCTTTTTGGTAATGGCTTGTTGAGTTAAAATTACCATCCAAGGTGGCGCATAATTTTAAACAGAATATATTCTAAGAAGTAACTGTCGTTTTAGAGTGATACGTGACCCTGGATGATATTTGAGGGATATAAACTAAGTTGTTTGGAGCAATTGTAACAAATCTCCACAGTGCCACTTGTCAGCTGGTGAGCTAGAGGGGTTTTTGCAGGACAACCCTAGTCGCCCATTCATAAGTTGACGAACCCAGGTTGGTCAGTCTAGTCTCCTGCCTTTATGTGGCTGCATCGTGGGCCACTATATTCTGAGCATTTCTTTTATCTTTAAGCTCAGTATTTCAGTCGCCCCACTTATAATAGCAATTTTAATACGTTAACTAGAGATAAACAAATAATAATAATAATAATAATGAAGTTGTTTAAGTATTTTAATGAAAATTATTATTAAATTGACGAAGCATGCTTTAGTATAAAATAAAAATTAGTAATTTTATACAAGCCTAAAATACAATAAAAAATATAGAAATTGATGGGTACACCAATAATGGGCTGGCCCAAAAAAAGGTCAATAGAAGCCCAAGAAGGCCGGTCAATATTTTTGACAGCCCAGAAGGAAGACGGGCCCAGGAACTGGAAAGCCCAAGACGGTCAACGTTGGCGTTGACCGTCTTGGCGGCGAACTTGCTCACGAACGGTCAATGCAATGTTGACCGCCCTTACGCAGCTTGGTTGGGCATTTAGAAATCTTGCTACAGTGATGAGCCTATTCCATTCTGGCCAACAGTCCATCAGTCGATCGCTAATTCTCCACGAAGGAGGCCAACACACTGACGGTTAACTCAAGTGTTGACCGTCTATGCCCTATATATTGGGCCCAAAATGACGCCCTTCTACAGTAATGGGCCTGCTCCGTTTGGGCCCACCACTCATCGACAGCCAACCCACAGCTTTTCAAGTGTCTTCTACGATCTCAATTTACACCGGAAAGGATATTGACAAGATTGGCGTTCTTCAAAGAAGGAAAGCGCCAGATCTTCTCTATTCCTTACCAACCAAGGTACTCCAACGGTAATATATTAGGGAGGAAAGAAATCAACTTGGAAAGTGGTTGGCCGCCTCAGAAGGAAACAATCTTCCACAACCTGGCAATAAGCATTAACCTCCAAAAGGAAGGCCAGCAGCAAATCACGAGGACGATCACTCCTTCCAAAGAGGGAGGATCGCCATCTTTACTATAAAAGAAGCCTTTGAATCCCTATTCAAGGCAGGCTCTCTTGAATGCTTTCTTCCAGACTGACTAACGCTCTCATTCGGGCTCTCATTGATACTTTCATCAGCAGACACCTCTTGAGACACTGAATTGCGTATACTTTCTGGGACGATTGAGAGCTCGCAGAAGCCTGTTTTCTCTGCCACATTCGTTCTTCCAAAAAACCCTAAGGCAACAAGTGTGCCCTCACGGCCGTTTACTGCATTCTCACCTTCCAAATTCATGAAGACCTCGCATCTCTCTTACATCTGGATGGAACACTCAAACTCTCTCTCTTTACATTTTCAGTTTCTTCATTTGAAGACTGCATTACTGACTTGAGCGTCGGAGTGTTTTCGGTGAGACAACTTCCCGGCGATAACGCTGACCTCTTATTCATTTTAGTGGTGTGCAAGATTCGTGCTCAGTGAACGAAACCGGTTCAAACCATCCAGAATAATCCGAATCTGTTCGAAGTAGGATCCAGGTACGCATCAGAAATATATTTTTAATTAGTATTAAAATAATTTTAAATTACATAATATTTATTTATTTATTTTTGTATAAATATATTAATATATTATTAAAATATTTTAAAACTAGCTTTATAGATTACTTTAGAAAAGAAAGAAAGTAGCACGGTCAACGTTACGCAGCAGCCACTTTCATTCTCAGGGCTGGCTGTGACGCTAACAAAATAAAAACCACAGGTCTTAACGTCACAGCTTTCTTTACCACCGTCCGATATAATTACCCACTGAATCTCCGTAGAAACGAACGTGACTCGGTGTTCGGCAAACGGAGGCTCTTTTGGCCCATTGTCTCCTACCCGCCCATGACTTTAATCTCCGTTGAATTTCTAAGCTTTTATTTATTTATTTATTATTTTTTCTTTATAGAGTTCTAAGTTTTCCGGTTAATTATAATTTCCCAAGAAATTTCTCTGCTCTTTCCATGGCTGCTTCCTCAGCCGGCGAATTCGAACGAGCTTACGTCTCCAGATATTTCCATTATAAAAATTGAAAAAAATGATCTACAAAATTTCAACAAAATTATTGGGATTTCTTAGCGATGTTTCATCAAAAAAAAAAAAAAAAAACCCAACAAAATCAACGAAGAAACTTTTTGATTGAGATGAAAGATGAGAATTTAGTCAATAAAAATACTGACTTTACCACAATCTTATTAAAATTTTATTAAATTATATAATAGTTACTGAGTGATATTTTTTTATTGTTTTATTTAATTGGCTGAACGGCATATATTAAAAAAAGAAAATCAAGGTAGAAAGAGTTGGATTTTCGTATGAAAAAAAAAGGAATTGGATTTTTACTGCTGTGATCGACAGGCTAATCTGCCTGCCTAAAGGTTTTACGAAATTTACGTTATATTCTGTTTCAGCAGTTACTCGTTTCTCTTCAACGCGGGGGAGAAGGAGAGAGGGAGAGAGCACGCCCCAATGGAGACGATACCCGCATGGCAAGTCGTGCTTCTGAGTTCTATTGCGACCTGGTTAGTCGTATCATCAGTGCTCAATGTGACCCAGAAACTTAGATCGTCGATCCAACCTTGGATTGCCCACAAAGTTTCTTCGGGCACTCCTTTCATCCTTCAGATCCAGGTTCGTTTACACCATCACTTTCAGAATTTACGTCTGATATTGTTAATTCTTCGGGTTCTTTGTATTTTTTGAGTATTAAGTGATATTTATCGGCTATTGTTTCGTGGGTATGCCAGAAATTGCAGCATAAATTCTTGGATTCATTGTTCTCTTTCTTATCCTGTGTTGTCTCTGTGCCCTTCTACACTGGTTTCCTTCCACTGCTTTTCTGGGTACTCTCTCTCTCTCAATCCCCCCCCCTCTCTCTATCTATCTTTCTCTGTCTCTCCCTCTCTACGCAAACTTTATTTACTGAAGTAGTTTTTTCTTACTACAAATAGACGATATTGAGGCCATAAAAATACGTACATACAAATAAATTGTTATTTGACAGCTTGTTCTCCGAAAAAACGAAAACCACTGCCCATAAAAAAAAAGAAATTTGGGGTTTTATGTTAATTTATGATCACTTCGGACAAATATTGCAGAGTGGGCATGGAAAATTAGCAAGGCAAATGACCCTTCTGATGGCCTTTTGTGATTATATGGGAAACTGCGTTAAGGTAAAAAATCCGTTTGCTTCCCTTTGCTGAAATGTGCATTATTGGCCGGAAAATGGTGAAGATTTTGGGCAGAACGCTCACTACCTATTTTTTGGTTATTTTGAGTGATAGGATGTGGTATCAGCTCCTAGACCCAACTCCCCACCTGCTAGAAGAGTGACTGCTACCAAGGATGAGAAGGAAAACGCACTAGAATATGGGCTGCCTTCATCTCACACTCTCAACACAGTTTGCTTATCTGGGTAAAGACTAAAGACCTTTTCTTTCAAATGCTCAATTTTCTGTTATTTGTCAAACTTACTATAGTTGTTAGCATTGTTATTTCAATTTTCCGTTGTTTCCAACCGTGGGTCCTTAATGCTGGGACTTTCTCACTGCTTATCATGACTCACTTATCTGGGTATATGGTAAGGCGAAGCAGTGACAATGGATTGGTGTAAAATTTTGAGGTTCCGTGTCAGGGGCTTAATTTAAGGGATCAAGTAAATACAGCATTTGGAATAGCTGTTAGATTGGCTTGTTTAAGCGTGGAACTGTGCTTTTTTATTAAGGCTGATGATGATTAAATTTAAATCTTTGCGCCTCGATATCCGTACAAAAGGGGTAATGTTTGTCATTGTCAGCCAAGCTCTGAGAATGAAATTGATATCGATCATGTTTGTTTAGCTTGCAAAATATTTGAACTATTTAAATGTTAATTTGACTGCAATAGATTGTAGTTTTGTTGTATTATTCACAGTATCTTGAGATTGCCCAATCCATTTTGATTCCTAGAACCATTTTCTAGCTCTTATTATAGAAACTAGAGGTGAACTACTAGTGTGTTCTTGGGGTGTCGGGCTTGCATTTTCATTCTTGGCCCTTGCATTTGTGTTTTGCATTGTTTCTCAACGGTAGCTAATCGTTTCTCCCAAATTGTTGGTTTTTGCAGATATCTTTTGTATTATATTTTATCTAGAAACCAAAGTGGGGATATCCCTGTTGCATTGGTGGGATTTGCCATGATTTGCTTGATTGTGGGTCTCATTGGCTTTGGTATGTTTTGAAATGATTTTGGATGTTGTGAAATGATTAGTCTTTCCATCCCTAATTGAAGTTTGTTTCTCTTGTTAGGAAGAATCTACCTTGGTATGCACAGTTTGATTGATGTCATCGGTGGTCTTGTTATGGGGCTGATGATCCTTGCATTTTGGCTTACAATCCATGAATATGTCGACTGTTTTATTGTCTCTGGACAGAACGGTAAGTTTGATTTTGGCTAATAATCCCTTGGTTGTGTTATCCATGGAAGTCAACTATTTTGCCATTGCTGGTATATCTTTGGAGGAAGCCTAGAGCTTTTTTCTACTACTGAACAAATTTGAAAAGGCATAGAAGGGACATTTGAGTTCTAAGTGGTTTACAATGGAAACATGCTGGTATAGAAGAGGTTGAAAAGGGCAAATATCTGAAGGATCGTTAAATTGTGCTGTGAAGGACGAGGGTCCTAGAGAATTGGAGGTAACTGTTGGTTTAGGCTTCAGAGAGTGGGAAAGTAGAACAGCTACTAGAACTACGTATCCTTCTTATGCCGTCAACCCTAAAAGTGGATCCAGCATTGATAGGACACGATATGGGGTGTATAAACTTCTTTTCAACTTCTCTATCCTTGGAGGGCTTAAGTCAGGGAGACCCCATGAGATGTGGCCAGTGATATCCTTTTAGTGTCAAGTTTCAAATGTTGTGTTCAGTTTCAAATTATTTTCTTTTTCAGTTTGGTGATTTTTTTCAGTTTTGATTTTCTTTATGGGGGTTTATATGAGGAGAGAAGAAATTCTTTGTTGGTGGTTTCTCATCTCACAGTTGGTAATTATAATCACACTCAATATCATCTTTGTTGGCTAGGAATATTCAACTTCTGATTGTAAAGAAACAAGAAGAAAGACACAGAGGATAAGAATATATCACAATATAATTGGCTTCCAACTTAGAATTTCTGTAGGAACTAGCACCTGGCTTTATGTAAAGGATAAACCCTCCTTTCCTAGCCCACACCTGCACGTCTGAAGTGCAGAAAAGCTGGAAAAAGAAAAGAAAGAAATGAAGGATTGACGTTGGAGAAAGGAGTTTATATCAAGAATTGTAAAATTAATACATTGAGAGGATTTTTGTAATGCAGGGTAGTACTGCATATATTTAACCCTCCCTAGATCCCATGGCATCATAGCCTTGTACACCAATGCCTTGAATACTGCTGATTTTGGGAGGACATCCTGGCTTATACCTGTCTTACAAAATCCAAAGCCAAACAGTTAAAATTACCATTTACTATTTTGCTAAATTGAAGGTAGTTAAGAAAGATAGTATATTGAAATATTTTTTACATAAGTTAGCAATTTTTTTCTGGGCATTTAGAAATGAAAGGTAGAGTCCAAATTTTTTATATTCTATCAAGCACTAGACATTTATTACCTACTTTAATTGGTCCATATGGACCATATGAATATGTTTGACCCTATCTACCTTCCAAGTATTACATTATCTATTATCTCACTTTTTCTTATATGATCCCACAACAGAGGAGAAATAGGAAATAAGAAACTTGATCAAAGCAAATTACCATTGGGTATCTGGACTGTACTCGCTTCACTACTGCTGCACCACTTGCTTTCTACTTGCTACGTCACCAAGAAAAATATTTGCATAAATTGGGCCTGAACAACATGATCTGTTTGGCTATTTGTCAAGGCCCTCTCACGTTTTAGGCTCCCAATGAATCTGACGGTTAGGATTAGAAGTTAGACAAATAAATAGTGGAGACTGTATTAAGTGATTTGAATAACTATTCAATCTCTACCATTCAATCATTTCCCTTCTAATCTTAGCCATTGGGTTCATAGAGAGCCTAAAATGTGGGAAGATTTTGACAGCTCTTGATCTCTCTTTCCCTTATTGTTTGATCCTTACCAGAGCATCTCCATCAGGCCACGGAAGGAAGAAATTAAAACTTCCAAAAAGGCTACAATTTGGTGTGTGTTGTTTTTTTAAGTGGCGACTAGTACCTTTGGTGATGGAATGTCTGTGACGTTGTTATGTCAGTGCTGTGGTGGTTATTAGTCATCATGCTGCGAGGAACTGAGTCTCGGAGAGAGAGTTTTGAGAGATAGGAGTAAGGGTTTGTTTGTTGCTGGTTTTGAAAAGTGCTTCTGGGTAAAGCTACGGTTTCAAGCTTATTTCAAAATTATATTTGGGTGTTTTTTGAAAAAGCAATGAATTAAAATGTGCTTTTAAAAAAAAAATCCATAGCAACTTATAAAAAACTTAAATCAGCATTTTAGGAAGCCTTTTTAAAAAGATCCAATTCTACCAGCAGTTTGGAAAGCAAAGCCAAATAGGCCCTAAGGGATGGGCGTTGGCAGTGAGGGTGGCCACTGAGGCTGCTATAGACGACCGTGTTGAGATAGTTGACTGTAGAAGCTTGGGATAAGGGAGAGATCTTGTGTGACTTTACAATGGATGCTCTCAGGTCTTTTCTTGCACTGCTGCTACTTGTAATCACTGAAAATTTTCCAATCACCTGCAAAACCAGTAAGTACTATTTGCAGTTGTTCCATTTTAAGATGTCCTGTGTTCTATACCACATTAATATAAGTAAACTTATAAGCAAATATGTTTTCATGGATCAAAGAAATTAAATGATACATTCGGTGATACATTTGTAACATAGAAATAGGTATAAATACATAAAATCTGTATTAAAGTTTAGACTGCATAGGTAAATAACTTTTATTGGGAAAGGCTGGCTAATCCGTGTTGTGATCTTGGTTCACTTGATTAGTTCAATATAAGACCAAATGCTGGCATAGAGATATATAAGTTTGGAGCTTCCGACATTTCATAGACCTGAATTTTCAGATTCAACTTAAATTTGTCGGATTTTTTGCATCAGTAATTGATCAAATTGGTCCTGAATTCATTCATTGTTTTGTATTTGTTGCAGTAACGTCATTCTGGGCTGCCCTTAGCTTCTTGTTGCTTTTTGCATATCCCACTCCTGAGCTTCCAACACCGAGTTTCGAGTATCATACAGCGTTTAATGGTGTCACATTTGGAATAGTAAGTACCCCTCCCAGTTGTCATTAAAGTAACGAATTATTACCCACTCAAAATCTCTAAGGCCCCATTTGGTTCATATAATTAGGCCATGGAATTAAAAATTGGAATTCCAAGCTTATCTCCAATTCTGTTGTTTGGCATCAAGTAGAGTTGGAATTCTAATTCAATGTTCTAATTTCTTGGAATTGAAAGTAGCTCATGATAGTTCTTTGTAATTTTTTTAAGTAGAGCAAATAAATGTAATTTTGAGGTTAAGAATTATTTATCAATTAGATACGGTAAAAATAAATAAATCGAGACCTATTGGCTAAAATGATGGCATGCCATGTGATGTGTACCTAGAAACTGGATTTGACCCCAAAGCTATTAGCCGAGTGAGGAGCAAACTTTGGGCTGGGAATCATAAGTCATGTGCATGATGACACAAAACAAAACCTCAAGTCGATCAATGCTCTAGACAGTCTAGAAGATATGAAGGTCAGAAAATGAATACCTCAAGGACTGTGGTAAATAGAGAGGCATGTATGGGACTAGTGGGAAGACTAGGTCTGTGCAAGAGCGAGCCCTGCACGAAGACTAATGTGGACCGATTGGACCAAAACAAGCCCTTGCTCCTAGTCTCGGCATATTTAGGGGCCTTAGACGCCCCGCCTGTGTCCTTGGATACCTTTGGGCTTTGGTCTTTCCCTTAGCCCTCGGTCTATTTCTGGGCTCGGGTGCCAAATATTTGGGCCACATCTTATCCAGGCCACTGTCATAAGTATGTGGTCATATCATTATGCATGTATGGTTGACGTCAAGATGGGAAAATTATGAACATTTTAATGGAACAATCCCAAAAGGAACACCGAAATCGAGGGGAGATGGGGTTAATAGATGTACTGCTCTTTGCATTTAGACACTCCTGTTTCCTTCCAAAATGCTGCCCGAATTATATGTATTAATCAGTTTTTTTTTTTTTTTTCCATCATTGTCAAAACTATTACATTCTGTAGGTGTCTGGGATACAGCAAACTTACCATCTGTTTCACCACGAAAACGTTCCCCGCATTTTCACCCCTGAACTTGCCGTACATACCTTTCTGGGAAGAGTTCTCGTCGGCATTCCGGCCATTCTTCTTGTAAAGTTCTGCAGCAAGGTTCTTGCAAAATGGATTCTACCGGTCACAATGAACGCGATGGGCATTCCCATAAGATCTTCAAATTACATACCAGCACTAAATGGGTCAAATACCGATAAGAAATCTGACAAATCTAAGCAGTCGGGTCATCTCCAGAAGCTCTTCTCAAGGCAGGATTCTTTTGACGTTGATACCGGAATCAGATTTCTACAGTATGCTGGCCTTGCCTGGGCAGTTGTGGATCTGGTACCATCTATATTCTCTCAATTGAAATTGTGATGCCTGATGATTCTGATGTTTTGTATATATATTGTTAGACTCGAATATAAAGCTTGCTGTCGGCAGATTCCATCATTGAGTATGTTAAGTTTTGCCCATTTTACTTCTGTTGATATGCATTATTCGGCTGTCTGCAATCGATTTCTAGCCCTTGCTAATTGAGTATGTTTAGTTTTGCCCATTTTACTTCTGTTGATATGCATTATTCGGCTGTCTGCAATCGATTTCTAGCCCTTGCTACTGTTAATTTGTATAATGCAGGGTCACTACCTCATTGATGCAGATAAAGACCCTTTAAGCTCCTTATTTTTTCTTTTCTTTTTTTCGTTAGTTCCATTTTTTGGGATAAAGTTTATAGTGCAAAACAAACTAGGGGATTTTTTAGAGCTGCAAATTATCCCGTGTTAGCTTCATTGTTGCAGAGGTGAAGCGATCAGAATCCATTAATTATAAGTTAAAAATAATATCCAGTGGTTATAACTTAAAAATAAAAAGTGGTGAGTGTAGTTGAGACTCAGTCGGCCTAGAATTGGTGGATGAGCCTGTCGGTCCTATTCGAACGATTTATTCCTAGAAGAAAGACGGAACAAATACTAATGGTCGAAGTAGTTTCCTTTTCTTATCTGGATTCAACTGTCTCAAACGTCCGTTGGAACCGCCAGCTGAACGGCATCTTATCTACCTAATGGTTTTTTAAGCAATTGATAGGAAAAGTTAATCGCTCTCTAACTTCTATATAAACTCTTCTTTTCCATCAGGAGAGAGGGATGATGTTTAACCAAATAAAAGACTAACTAAAGACAAATTTAAGACGTTAAGAGCGTATCCTCTCTTTTTTACGAAGACTTTTTCTGAAAAGTGCAAATCATAAGTAAGAATTATTTTTGTAAGTATTTACACTTGTAATTTTTTTTTCTTTTTTCAAATGAAGATACTGATTTGAGTATTAGAGGATACATCAGTAAGTGAGTTCTGCTAATCCTTTAATTATATTTTATATTATTGTACAGGATTCAGATTTAGAGTGAATGGAGACTAGAGTCGCTTCAGTCCGGACAAATAATTATTGGCTCTCGCATCTAGATAACAATCCTAATCCGATGATGCATAAAAAAATAATAAAAATAGTTTTTCTTAAATAATGTTAATATCATTGAATAACAAGTCCAATATGAAAATGTTAAAAAATTAAATAATTGCTTTTTAAAAATTTAAATATATACGTGATTCAAATTGAAATATGATTAATTTGATATTATTTTTTGGGATGAAATTAGTATTGAAGTGAAAATTCAAAATAAAAAAAATAAATAAAAAATTAAATAAGTTGATATGTTTTTCTTGGACAATGACCGCGGTGTCGATGCAAAACACCTTTGAAATATATTTATTTGGTGACGTGGCTGGCCTAATGCCCACGTTCTCTCTTCCACCCCTTTCCACATATTAACGAAAGAATAGTAATAAACGGATACATTTTTTGTTCCTTTTTGAATATTTTTAATAATATAATACTTAATTAATTAATTAATTAATATTAATAAATTTATATAAAAATAAATAAATAAACAAATATTGTATTATTTTTAAATATTTTAATCACGACCGATGAATATCTCCTGTTATTTTATTTGAACGCGAAAGGGTTGATTCTCATAGTTTGTGGTAGGCTTTACTTTCAAATATGAAGTCGCTGAAAATACTTATGGAGTTTTTATTTCGTTTCACATGTGTTGCAAAGTATCTTTTAAATTTCATGCGTTCTATGATAAATACATATATATATTAATTTTGTTGTTTTTAATTTTTTAAATGAGATATTTTTTTAAAAAATAAATTAATTGATTTTTTTAAATAAATTTGATTAAAATTAGATTCAAGTAAAAATTAGTTAAATTTAAATAAAAATTTATAATCAATAAGGTGGGTTGGATTGGACAAAGTCTCAACACCAAAGCCAAAAGGCTTAATTATACCATCTATAAGTTAAATTGGGCAGATCAATTAATATTTTTTTTATTTTATATATTTATTTAAAAATATATATTTAGAAAAAAATATCTAAAAATATAAAATATTTAAATAATTATAATATTTAAAGTAAAATATCACATAAATATATATATTTTAAAAAATTTACATAAAAATTATTAATAATATAAAATATAATTCATTAAAATAATTTTTTAAACCTTAATATTTATTTAAAATAAATAACATATATTTATATTAAAAAATTATAATTTCAGCTGAACCAACTAAATCAAACATTTTCACCTGTGACTGTTGCTGGGTCCAACTTGGGAATGGCCCAAGAGCGGTGAGGCTCAATTGAAGGGGCACATGCCCGATTAAGTAGTAAAGCCCAAATCTCCCTGTGAATCCAAAGGATTCTAGTGTGTAGCCCACGTGATGCTTCAAGTCAGCAACCAATTAGCGCGCCTTTGTAACCCGATAAGGAGACTGTAGATGGCGAAAGTTAGCTGAGGAGCTGCCAGCTAATGAGAGAAAGGCCAGCGCTACAAATTATAGCGCATGCCATCTTCTCATGCCATTCAGACAATCTTTGTGCAAGTAGCAGACCAAGCGTGGTTTACACTTGATAATGGTCTCTTTACCCTCACAAAATAACAACTGACGCCGCTGGTCATTACTAGTGGACAACGACTAATGAATTTCGGCAATCACTTGTCAGGAGCCCTGACTCTTACAGCCTCCCAGAGGGAGCTTAAAAATACCTTCTCCTACTAAATGGAAGAGAGCCCAATCTCAAGTAGAAACGGTGACTAGAGATCAAGTATTCGATCCATCACCCTTCCTTCTTGAGGAGCAAGAATCAGCTTTCCTCCCTCAAGCCTTCGTCATCTCATGACGGAGTCAGTAAGCCACCCATTGCAGTGCAACTCTCGGAGCCTGGCCCTTCAAACATATCCCACTCGTACTCCTCTCATCCCTATACTGCTATCACGTTTATCTTCAAGCGTATATTTATCAGTTTATAATACTTTTATATCTTAACTAAATTTAACATAATTTTAAATAAGTTAGACCAAACCAATCAGACAGTCTAATTTTAATGAGACCTACTTTTAAGTTGTGTCAAAATAGGATTTACTAGATTTGAATATTTTAAAAAGAACATTTATTATAAATAAAAAATTAAAAATATTACCTTGATTTTATATGATGCTATTTTTTACATGGACAACCTTTTTATAATTTTTTATGCCCAACTATGTTATTTGAATGCTTGCGTTAGAACATCATAATCACAAGCATTATATGCCCTTGGTAAAAGAATATCCAGAGCACAATCCAACTAAAAAATAAAACGCTCACGCATAGGTCTGGAAATTTTTACTTCCTAATTTCAATTATTATATATATATTGAAAGCTGTCTAAGATAAGGCCTGTTTGGCTGATTAAAATATGAGGATCACAAATAGTATGCCCATAAAAATGTATGAATTGTTCGAGTTATTGGGCTTGAATTAGAAAAAAAAATTTGATTGAACAACTAAATTATCGAATAAACCATTAATGATACTAGAAACCGATATACTGAATGATCGGATTATTGCTTTTGACAAACAGTTACAATGAATTGAGGATTAACGATTGAGTCAAGTAGGCGTTTAAATATATTCAATGGACAAACATTTGACTTAGAACATAAGAAACGATTGGATTATTTAGTCCCAAACCAGAGTAATGGTTCAAAATAATGATCAATTATATTTTTTTAGAAATTTATACTGATTAATAATAAGGTTATAAATACATCTAACTTTTTGAAACAATGAGGTTGAATAATCGTCAAAAAAATATGTACAGAGCTTTTATACTCTAATCACCTGCAAAATCTACAAATAATAAATCCAAGTCTTTCAACTTTTATCATTTTAATATTCTTAACTTATTATTATTATTATTATTATTTTTTAAAAAATATTTGTAATTTAAATATCGAATGATATTCTAATGAGTGAATTATGTATCCTCAAACTTTTTGTTAAGCACTGTGGTGTGTAAGAACATGATATATAAGATTAGATATTGTTGGGGTTAGTTACTATATTGTGGGTGACTCATCGGAAAATTTGTGGAGAGCAAATGATTGAGTTCATTTGGCAGAAAGCAAATCTGGTGAGCAAATTTCGATTAACGGGAGGTTGATCGGTGGAGAATTGAAGACGGTCAACGGGAGGATGACTGGCAGAGAGCATTTTCACAGTGAAAAATGTTGGAGTACCTTTTCGGAGAGTAGAAGCCGGTTAACTCCATTGATCGACTTATGGAAGGTTTGGCCATTTTTGAAGGTTTGGCCAAAATGCCAGGCTTGCCATTTTACTAGGTTGGCAAAACGGAAGGTTGATAAAATGGAAGATTGGCCATTTTGTCAGGATGGTCCATATGTATAGGATGGCCAATCAATGAGTTGACCGGCCCAAGGAGGCCAAGGAGCAAAATGGGTGGACGACCAACAGAACACACGGACGGAGTGTGCGGGCAGCCGATGGGCCAAAGGAGATTTTCTGAGTAAGGGAGCTAGCTCAGCAGATCTTTTGAGCATACGTGATCTCAGACAGCTATATCGGAGTCATTTTTGTACAGAGTATATTCATATTACTGGTAAGGACAGATTTTATCGATGAATATGGAATATTTACCGAATTTGCTGAATATGAGTTTTTATATTAAAAGCAAATAGATGGACTTGCTGTTATAGAGAGTGAGAGAGAAGTGTGCGAGATCCAAGTGTGAAAAAGGAAGAGGAGTGCACCACCAGTGAGAAAGAAGAAAGAAAAATAGAGAGTGAAAACGGAGAAATGTTTTCTTATTTACCCGGGAGAGGTTTTTCTTTGTTATTATCAGATGTGTAACGAATACTCCATCTCGGGGGTTTGCAACCAATTTTTCACATAGTGGACTTGTAGTAGACTTTGTGTCCCGTGATTTTTTTTCTTATTTTAGAATGATTTTCTGTGTAAAATTTGTGTGTGCTTCTTCTTCCTTTTCTCTTTTATTGTGTGTAACGTTGTGTCATTCTGTCCGACCGGCCTTTTACACCAACAAGTGGTATCAGAGATTGGTTTGTGAACCGTTGGTTAGATGACATCGTCAGCAAAGAATATGCCGTTCAGTGTGGAACAGTTCAATGGGCAAAATAATTTCATATTTTGGTAGGAAATGGTGAAAAATATTTTAACTCGGAAAGAAATGGTAAAAGCTCTTCGAAAAAGGGAGGAGAGGTTGGAGAACCTTATGGAAGAGGAGTGGCAAGACAAGAGAGATCTTACTAACTACACGATTAAGTTGTGTCTTACGAATAATACATTCCAAGAGGTCCTCGGTCTATTAGACCTGGCGGAGGTCTGAGAGAAGTTTGAGAGCCGGTATAAGTTTAAATTTTTGACAATCAGGCTACATACGAAGAAGCAGTTTTATGACCTGCGGTTGTCTTAAGGTGAGTGCTTCGAGAAGCACTTGGACGAGTTCAACCGGCTGGTGACATAGATGTCAGCCCTTGATGAGGAGATCAAGGGAGAAGACAAAGCGTTGGTGTTACTGGCGTTCTTGTCGGCCTCGTACAATCATATTATCAGGATATTGCTGTTCGGGAAGGACACGCTGAAAGTGGACGAGGTCATAACTTCTCTACTTATGAATAAGTCAAGGTGAAGGAAAAGCGGTGAGGCCTTAAACTCTCAGCCAAATCTGCTTGTGGTGACTAGCAGTCGCGGACGAGAAAAATCGAGGGAACGAGATAGAGGTAGCAAAATGGAAAGGAGCAACAGCTGGAACAAGTTTGAAGGGAGGAGATGCTTCTTTTGTGGTAAAAAAGGCGACATAAAGAGGGACTGCCTACAGAAAAAGTAGGACAATGAGGGCAGAAGCAATTGTCTAGAGAAAAGGGATCATGCTGATGATCAGGAGACTATGGCTTTCTGTGAAGACCTCATGATTGTCCATGCAAGGGAAGCACAGAGCTAGCCATACAAAGAGACGAGTTGGGTGATGGACAGTGGGGCCTCACACCATGCGATATCGAGGAAGTCCCACTTTACCAGTTATATGCTCGTTGGCCACGGGGTGTTGAAGATAGGTAACGTTGGTTCGTCTAGAGTTGTTGGCGTCAGAGATGTTTGCTTGAGGACAAGCAACGGAACAAGCTTGGTGCTGGAAGGTGTGCGACATGCCTCAAATTTGAGATTGAATGTGATTTCAATTGAAAAATTTGATAAGGAAGGCTTCAGGACGGCGTTTGACGATGTCCAGTGAAAGCTCACCAAAGGCGCCTCAATAATGGCAATGGAAAGTAAGATAACAGGGCGGTATTTGTTAAAGGCTTGCGTTGCCAAAGGAAATGCCAAGGTGACCAAAGGGGGCATTGGTCAACGTGGTAGGAGGGGACGATCAAAGTGAAGTGTAAGGAAGAATGATAAGTCCGCGGTAAAGGAGTTGATGGGGAGTGAGATTACTCCAAACTCAGTGGAGTGGAGGAAGGTGTCATTCAGGCTTAAGGAGGTTAACGCCGGAGTCACAATTGAGGAAAAGTTACTGGAAGGTAGGCGATGACGGTCGCCAGGCAACGGCGAAGGTTCCCCACAAGGTCGTGAGGTGAAGTTTGTTGGAATTAGTCACTCTCTTGTGGGTGATTCAACAAATAAGTTTTGTCATCGAAAAATTTATGGAGAAAAAATGATGGAGTTCATTTGGCGGAGAACAAATTTGGATAGCAAATTTTGATCAATGGGAGGTTGACCGGCGAAAAATTGAAGACGGTCAACGGGACGATGATCGACGGAGAGCATTTTTGGAGTGAAAAATGTTGGAGCACATTTTCAGAGAGTAGAAGCCGGTCAACTCCGTTGACCGGCTGATAAAAGGTTTGGTCATTTTGGAAGGTTCGGCCAAAATGCCAGATTTGTCGATTTGCGAGGTTGGCAAAATGAAAGGTTGACAAAATGGAAGGTTGGCCATTTTGCCAGGATGGCCCATATGTGTAGGATGGCCAGTTAATGAGTTGACCGACCCAAGGAGGCCAAGGAGCAAAATGGGGGGACGGGCAACGGAGCACGCGGGCGGCCAATGGGCCAAAGGAGATTTTTTGAGTAAGAGGGCTAACTCAGCAGATCTTTTGAGCGTACGTGATCTCATATAACTATATCGGAGCCATTTTTGTACAGAGCATATTCATGTTACTGGTGAGGATAGATCTTATCGGTAGATATGGAATATTTATTGAATTTGTTCAATATATGCTTCTATATTAAAAGTAAGTAGACGGACTTGCTGTTATAGAGAGTGAGAGAGAGGTGTGCGAGATCCAAGTGTGAAAAGGGGAGAGAAGTGCACTACCAGTGAGAAAGAAGAGAGAAAAATAGGAAATGAAAACGGATGAATGTTTTCTTGTTTATCCTGGAGAGGTTTTTCTTTGTTATTTTCTGGTGTGTGCCGGATGCTTTATCTCAGGGATTTGTAACTAATTTTTCACATAGTGGACTTTACGTCCTGTGATTTTTTTCTTATTTCAGAAGGATTTTTTACATAAAACTTATGTGTGTTTCTTCATCCTCTTCTCTTTCATTATGTGTAANCGCTATGTCATTCTGTCCGACTGACCTTTTGCCCTAACAGATATTTGACCCAATTTTATTCGAATAACTATCCAAATTTAAGACAGACATTAAGATAAAATTGGTATTAAACCAATTTTTGTGAATATGCCTGAAATATAACATAAATTTCACCTGCTTTATGCATTATATTAATATTTTATTTTATTTGTAAAGTATATAAACACCCTTTCAAAACTTTAATTCCAATAACCATTTTTGTTCAAATATTTCCCTTTTTGAATTATGTATAGCTGGTTTTATAACCATTGAACATAAATAATTTGTTTATCTACTTATAATATGTATTATAAGCTCATAGATATTATAAAAGTAAGTGCTTATTAAAATACTTAGAACATATAATGCATACTAAGTGTAATTCAAATTTATTTTATGTAACTAACCCATTTAAAAACTTAGACTCTAAATATTCGTGACATGACTTTATATGATTTTTGAATATATTTATAATATTTATAAATATTATTATTTTACGATATATATCTCCTTATTTTAAATTATTTTATAATCATAATTCATACTAGTTAAGCTATTCCTGTATTCCATTTATTAAAAATAGTGGAATATCTCCTTATTTGTTTGTAGATCTTTCCATTTATTTGTTTATTTTAAAAGCTTTCACAATTTGAGGCCTCTCCGTTTATTAAAATTAAATATTTATCTATTTTTTTTTAGCACAAATCCTCACCATCTAATAACATTTATCTCAGGTTTACAAGTTCTTGAATAGTTTTGTAATCTATATTGGGAAACTATATAAAATTCTAATTAAATAATACCACTAAAGATTCATAAAATCTTGTTAATGTAATTTTTTTAAATTAATAACAATATAGCATAATTTTTGATTAAATTGAAATTCATACTTTTCAATAGCTTACGCAGTAGAAGAAAGAGACGAGACGAGACTGTGTGTTTGTCTTCCAGTTAAAGTCGGAGGCGGAGAGGAGATAGATATTTTAGCGAGCGAGAGAAAAGGCGGAGAGGAAATCTAACTTTCGGAGATATTTGTGCAACGTTGTCTGATCGGAAACGCAAAACGCGAAGAAACATAAATTAGTGTTTCCACTGTTCCTTCTCTCAACCTAATCGAAGGTTCATTATCTCCTTCTTTCACTCTATCTCGTACTTTATTCAATATTGTTTTTCTGTGTCTTTCTGTCTACTGACTGCATTCTTTGGAAATGATTCATTGCCGTCAAAGCTCGTTGCTCAGTGTTTTTATGTTTCTTTATTGATCTTACTGCTCATCTATTTATTGATTCTTGCTGACTGAATCATCAGGTGTCAGCTCGGTGTGTCAATTGTTTTAGTTTTTTGGGAGTCGTGGTTTTGTTGCAAATTAACACTGATGTATAATTCTTTTGCATGAAGAGATATTGAGTTGTTTTCGTGGTCTTTTTGTCATGAGCTTCGACTTAGGTCGTGTGTTGGATAAGATTTCTCTGTTAAATGGACTAGTTGATATTACTAGGGTTTTGATCTGCGGGTCGGAAGGAAAGTCCTCTTATATTATCTGGGATTAGCGTTGATATTATTGATTATTCGTTGATACAGGGCTGGGATTTCGGTTGCTGAGTAGCATTTTTTAGCGAGAATTGAGAGGATACAGCGACAATTTTGCAAATATGAGAACTTCTTGGGCGGATACTGTTGCAAGTGCCGAGGCTGAGAATTTGGCCGCCTCAGATTGCGCTGGGGTTGGGAGCACTGCACGGTCAACCAAGTCCACTTATGTTCCACCCCATCTCCGGAACCGGCAACAATCATCTGAACCTGCTGCCCTATCATATTCGGCGACTCCGCTGGCTAATGACAAGTTCAGTTATGGGGGGTCGTCTAGCGGGCCAAGATCTGGTGGGTCTGGACAGGATTATGGACGTGGTGGTGGTGGTCGAGGTGGTGGATGGAACAGCAGAGGTGGTGGTTGGGAACGAGAGGTAAACCCTTTTGGTAATGATGATGATGGCAGTGCTGAACAGGCATTCAGTGAGCAGGAGAATACTGGCATCAATTTTGATGCTTATGAGGACATCCTTGTTGAGGCTAGTGGGGATAACGTGCCTCCTCCAGTGGAAACATTTGCAGAAATAGACCTTGGTAAGGAGCTTAACGCAAATATTCGAAGATGTAAGTATGTGAAGCCCACACCTGTTCAGCGTCATGCGATCCCAATTTCCCTTGCACGGCGGGATTTGATGGCTTGTGCTCAGACTGGGTCTGGGAAAACTGCAGCTTTCTGCTTTCCAATTATAAGCGGAATAATGCGGGGAGGATATCAGCAGAGGCCACGTGGGGTGCAGACTGTATTTCCACTTTCTCTTATTCTGTCCCCCACAAGAGAGCTATCAATGCAGGTGATGTTTCTGTTTGATAATTTGATGTAATATGCATTCCAATGCTTCAGGAAGCTACCATTTCTAAGATGCTTCTGCTTTTACTTCATGCGGTTATTATATCATGTTGTAGATACATGAAGAAGCTAAAAAATTCGCATACCAAACTGGTGTCAAGGTGGTGGTTGTGTATGGAGGTGCACCAATCAGCCAACAGGTAATTGTTTACCCTCGTATTTAGTCATATCTTGTTTCACTTTTTTCATTGGTGATATGACTTTGTCAACCCTTAGTTCTGGTCAAAATTTTATGATGTCCAGTTTAGCCGTTTTCTTTGATCATAATTTTCTTTCGGCTCTCAATTTGGAGATTGGAGCTGCTAAGTATTGAAGATTGGTGATCCACTTCCCTTTCTTGCTAGTGTCATCCAGGCCGAAGGAGAGGGTTTCATCTGTTGCAGGCGTAAAGATTATTGATGCACCTTGTAGACCTGTGCACAATTTGCTAAGACCTATTGAACTTTGTGATAAACTTAAGATTGACCATTGCCATTGGGGTTCTTTCCAAGCTGAATATATTACAGTTTTCCTTTTTAGGTTTTGAATCTCGTTGCCTGGAGTTAAATTTGTGTTTGTTTAACCACTCAAGAAGCCTTTGATGGTAAAAAATAGTATGCCAAATACCTAATATCGGCTCACAAATACTATTCTCTGTCCAAAATTATCGTCTTAGTTTGGTATGCATTATGGGAGCTTTAGCCTGAAAACTCGGTATTGGCATTTATAATGCATGAAATAGATAGCATCCACTGTGAGAGTTATTGAATTGCTGTCATGACCAGAGTTTCCACAATTCACTACTTCCCTAGCTAAAGGGTCGAATTATAAAACAAACATGTAGAAGCATAAAAATATTGCAAGATGATAAGGTAGTTATAAAAAAGCAGGTCAAAGAATGCAAATTTTCTTATTATTAGGATTTTTCTACGAAATCAGGATATTTAATTTTGTATTGTTTACTATTTTAGCTAACATTATTTGAAAAATTTTGAGCACATATCAAAAGAAGCCTGTCCTGAGCATGCCCCATTTCATGCTAATGGTTCCGTTCCACGTACTGAAATGATCCATGTTCCTGTTTACCTTGGTGGCAACTTTTGAGATTCTCTGTCTTCAGCAGTTCGTAAATTAAACCTGAATGATGCAGTGGATATGTTTACTTCTTCATATTCGGCAACATCTTTGCTTGGTGCACATAATTAGCGGGTAAAAGATTGTTACTTTGCTGGTGTTTGGAAACATCTTTGATGCTGGTTGTTGGGGTGAAGTCGATCTGTAGTTTACCTGAAGCTGGCCAATTGTGTTGGGTTAAACAAAGTTTGGTTAAAACCTTTGTTGGTGGAAGTGAAGATGAGGTGTAAACCAATGTCTACTCCCTAGTGTTGCAACCTAATACTGCCACTCATGGATGTAAATATTGGCTGTATTCAAGTATTCAATATATGACATATATTAATATAGGGCCCCTAGAACTGCTATTTCCTAACACTGGCAAAATTGTGATATGTTAAATCCATACTGACTTTTCCATTTTTTCTTGTCAAAAGAAAGAAGAAGAAAGATAGATTTTTCCTGAAATTTTGGTTCATAGTTAATGTGAATGTTGAATGTCGATGATAATATTCATATTTAAAATTTTAGACTAAGTTGGCAATCAATCAACTTTTGTCAGCTTTGCTGAATCCAACTGCTTTTGAAAAGTTGCAGTTCCTTGAGCAGGACTTTGAGCATAACTTGTTGACAGTCATTTGGTTTTGAAAACAGGGATGGGAAAAGATTCAAAGCTGGGACCCTTAAACCTGTAGAATCTTCAACTGGTGATAAGCCAATATTTGGAAGCCATTATTAGCTGTTGGACCCCCTATCCAACCACCTTTCTGCTTGAAACTTGCAGGAGTGCATATTCTGCCCTGCTATTTTCCAAATTCCTCTTTTTGTTTTTGTCTAATTTAGATTAGAAATCAAGAATTGGAAATGTCTAATGTGGGGACCTTGATCAATAGGCAGAAAGTGTGAAAAAAAAAAAAAAAAATAGAAGCAGAAAGGTGTGGGCTGCAGGTTGGGACAAAAGGACCAGACCTGTGTGGCAAGGCAGAATAGTTCAATTCCAAAATGAAACTCACTTTGAATAACTATGGAATAAAATTGGCAAATCATTTTTAGTTTAATCATTTCTTTTAGTTTTGAATTGGATTGTTACACTATGGAATGATGCGCGGAGAAAGCAATATGATTGTTATCTTAGTCCAACATGCTAGTGCACATCATGCACACATTCAGAGTCCTCTCTTCCTTTGATTTTTGGGGCCCAGTTTTGATTTTTGGGGCGCAGTTTGGTTGGGTCTGAATACGTTGCCCTGTTAAAGCACATAACAGCTTCCTAGATATTTGTTTCTGATTCATGGAATGTGCATACCCACAGTGTCTAGAAGCCAAACTCTTTGATGGAATTCAAAAGATCCTTCTTGCCGAGGTGTAGATATTTATTTATTTAATTTTCTAAATAGACTATTCAAGAGGCAACTAGGCATGTTTGGCATTGCTTTTGAAGCAACGTTTTGAAAACAAAATACTATTTAGATGCCTGATTGTATACCTATTTGTATTGAAATTGTCAAAAGTTGGTGCGAGTCCTACGTCATCGCCAAAAATGGTAATTTGGTACAAGTGGGTATATAGATAATATTGCTCTTTTGAAAAAGCTATATGTTGGGATCTTTTCAAAAAATTTTGGAAGAGGCTGATTTAAGTTCTTTAATAATTCCCGTAGATTTTTCCTAACAAGTTTCAATTCAGAACATTTTTTAAATAAAATGTTTTGACTTAAGCTACAGATCATAGCTTTTTCTAAAAGCTTTTCTTAAAATAGAAAACAAACTCCGCTTTAAGCACCAAATCCATTTCCCTTAACTATGACATTTTCAATCACAAAGTTGTTGGCTGCACCTGAATAAATCTTCACCAAGTAGAGGCCAAATGACAGAAACCTTTGGCTTACAAGATTCCAAAGAAGCAATAGGTCTGTGGTCTCTGCACATGTCTACTCAATGGCATTGGTTGACCGTCAACCTCCCCTCTTTAAATCATCAAAGGGTGAGGTTTCTTCCCAGAGAGGCCTCCCAGAGGATTCTGCAGCTTTATTTATCTACCTCCTGAATAACTGGACAATGTCTGCTGCCGCACATTAATTTGCTGGTGGACAAGACAACAAAAAAGGTCCCTGTTGTTGAGATGCTTTGATTACTTGGGTGATGAAGACGGGATTGGCAGAAAAAGATATCTTCCAGGCACCTGACAAACAAAAGGCACCAAAGCATCTGGATAAGTGTCACGAAGTTGTTTGCATGTGAACCGAGTTCTTAAAGTGGGAGGATTCTAGCATCACAGGACTTGTCTTGGAACAAATATTTTTTATTTCAAGAATGTTCTTATTTGTGCTTCTCAATTTTCAAAAATTACATTTAATTGCTAATGAATAAATAAAGCCTTTGATGTAATAGTAAAGTTGTTCTTTTGTGACTTGGAGGCCATAGGTTTAAACCATTGAATATGGAAACAACCTTTTCACATTGTAGGAGTGAGGATGTGTACAACTGTCCCTCCATAGAGCCCATGATGTAGGAAACCTTGTGCATTAAGCTATCATTTTTATCATGCATTAAACCATTGAATATAGAAACAACCTTTTCACATTGTAGGAGTGAGGATGTGTACAACTGTCCCTCCATAGAGTCCACGATGTACGAAACCTCATTTATTAAGCTATCATTTTTATCATGCATAAAGGCATATACTTGCATTTTGTGCACTTGTTACAGTTTTGAAAGTGAGGAATGCCATCTATTGTAGTTCAGTAGCCAGTGTTGTTTTCCTGCATGGTCTTATGTTAGAAACATGTAATGCTACATCATATTGGTAATGTATTATCACTTAATTTCCACTGATGATCTGCTGCATATGTTCAGTTGCGAGAGCTTGAGAGAGGAGTTGATATTCTTGTTGCAACTCCAGGGAGGTTGGTAGATTTACTGGAGAGGGCTCGAGTGTCACTGCAGATGATCAGATACTTGGCACTTGATGAGGCAGATCGGATGCTTGATATGGGTTTTGAACCTCAAATTAGGAAGATAGTTGAGCAAACAGATATGCCTCCACGAGGCATTCGACAGACAATGCTATTCAGTGCTACTTTCCCAAAGGAGATACAGGTTTGTGTTAGCTGGTTTCATTAGATTTCTCATTCTTTATATGGCCAGGAATATTTCATGCTTGATGAAGGATGTCGCTTGTCTTGCAGTCTAGGTGGTGCATGGAGCCTTGAAGTCCCAGCATTTGTATAGGGATTTAGGGTCTGGGTGGTAGGTTCTTTGAGATCTGTGGTTCAGGCATAACCTAAGCTTATATGGACACACAGTATCCATTCTGGGAAGCTGTGGGTTTTCTGTTACCATACTAAAAATAAATCTGTATTGTTGAATGTATAAACTATTTTAGGAGTTCCATCATTTGCTAAAATGCTTGTGTTTCTCCTGGCATTCTATGAGATATGATCATAGGCAGGTGCCTGCCTTTTCCGTTTGTTCGAAAAAAACCTTTTCTCTGCAAGAATTATCTCATGTCTCGTACGCATGGTTCCACTTTGTAAGAATTTCAAATCATTCTCTTGGGTGAAGCTCTTATTCTTCATCATAAATGGTCTAATTCTCCCAAAAATGACCTGGTCCAATAAGGAAACCCCAATTCATTTAGATTTCTACTTAAATGATTGAAGAAATACCAAAAAAAATTTATTTATTTCTAAGATGCTGATGCAGTAAGGACGTGCTAAATCCGAAATTAACAAGACTTCCTGAGTTTATTTTTTACTGACGGTTTCATGGCCAGTGGAATGACTTCTTGCCGTTAAATTTATGCCTCTCTGATAGCGTTTTTTTTTCCCCATTTCTGTTTGATGTGCAGAGGCTTGCAGCTGATTTTCTATCAAATTACATTTTCTTGGCTGTTGGAAGGGTGGGTTCAAGCACAGAATTGATAGTTCAAAGAGTTGAGCTTGTCAACGAGTCTGACAAGAGAAGCCATCTAATGGACCTTCTACATGCACAGAGGGCCAATGGAGTTCATGGAAAGGTAATTTTAGATTCACTTAAGTATGTTTTGCAATTGGGAGGTGATAATTTTTGTGGAGTATCTCAACTAATAGTTGCTTGCGGTTTATGATCTTCCTTAGTTGCCAAAGCTGTAGATTCTGATTGAATTTGAATGGTAGATTAGACTGCCTTCTTTGTGTTGATTCTGGCTCTGTGTTGAATCTGCAGCAAGCTTTGACTCTTGTTTTTGTTGAGACCAAGAAAGGAGCCGATTCATTGGAGCACTTTTTGTCCACAAATGGGTTTCCTGCAACCAGTATTCATGGTGATCGCTCACAGCAGGTGAGGATTGTCCTCTTCTATGTTGGAACATGTCATGAAGATAGCACAAATTTTCCCTGTGGAAGACTTCTTTTCAAAGAACATGTAGAGTTGAGTTCCATATTTTGTTTGCTTTATGCATTTAGGTGTGTTCAATGATAAAAGTTTCAAGTCATGGTAACTTTGTGGCCCCATCATGACGTGGCATTCAGAAGATTAGTTGGTTAGGTTCTTGACATCTTTGCTCCCTTTTGTATAAACTGGCACTCTCTCTGCATATGCAGCTGGTTTTGTTTCTTCTCATCTCAGTTGTTTGCAACCATTTTCCACTATTCTGGCAGGTGTGAGCTTTGTGATTTGCCACTTAGGTTTCATGTTTATGCTTCTCCTGTGTCCCTATGTAGTTGGTATGTGAGGCTTACCATTTTCCTTATCTACAATAGGAGAACATTTCTGAGGATTGAAGTCTCGGAACAATCCTAATTTTCAGGTTGATTCTGTTTGTGTTTATTTCCTTGATTTGGATTGTTTGTTTTGAATCAAAGAAATGGGCTTGAGCTTCACATTTGTCTGTGTGCTTGTATCAAGTTTCTACACCACTTGCTCTCCCTACCAGTTTTACCATATATTTATGGTTTCCTTCTAATCTATTCCAGATGTAATGGTTGCACTTCTGTGATCGGTTGCTCAGATACTTAAGTACATAGTAGTCTGCAATTATTTGAGATACCTCTTTTGGATACCCTCTGACCAGGAATATCCTTTTGTTTCCATATTCTGGCTCACTTACTGCACATAGTGACCAGAGATGACATATTATTGCATATTTACAGAGAGAATTTCTTGCTGCATGGTTTAAGGTGCCAATTGTAACTAGTACTCTTCACGATTCATTATTAAATCACAAATGGTTTTTTCATAGTTCTTCTTGAATCCAGGAAAGAGAGCTAGCATTAAGGTCATTTAAGAGTGGAAATACACCAATTCTGGTGGCCACTGACGTGGCAGCACGGGGACTGGATATTCCACATGTTGCACATGTCATCAACTTTGATCTCCCCAACGATATCGACGATTATGTCCATCGAATCGGGCGCACAGGGCGTGCTGGTAAAAAAGGATTAGCAACAGCCTTCTTCAATGAGGGCAACATGTCATTGGCAAGACCTCTAGCTGATCTGATGCAAGAATCAAACCAGGAAGTACCCAATTGGCTCATCCGCTACGCATCTCGTGCTGCTTATGTTGGAGGAAGAAACCGGCGTTCTGGAGGTGGTCGTTTTAGCGGCCGTGATTTTAGAAGGGAAGGAACCTTCAACAGAGGCGGGGTTGCTGATTACTATGGGGTTAACAACTACAGTGTTCCGAGTTATATGGGAGGAGGATATGGCTCCAGTGTTACCAGTGCCTGGGATTAAGTATGTCCACTTTATTATATGCTCCATTTGGCCTCTTATTGAATATAAAGCTACACTTAGCTGTGATTGTTTTTTGTGTGATATTCACAAGTAACCTATTAGGCTCTGTTTTATGCAAACAAGTGATTCACAGTTCCATCCCTTTTTCTTATAATGCTTTCTGTTCTGATGTGATGTGTACTGGCAAAAAATTTGGGAAAGGTGACTGTTTTATTGTCATTTAAATGTAGGCACTTCCTTGGGGCTTTGTTTGATGTAAGCTTTTGTAGCCTGCAGTATCCTTTGCATTTCAGCAGTGGAGCACGAACTCTCTTACAGATGAATGCTGGGTGGAGCGAATTCCCGACTAAATGACGGTTGATTTCTTCTATAGTGAACGAAACACAGCCCCTCCAAGATGTGAAATTCCACAGATTCCTGTTTCCGTGTCAGGTGTCAGGTAACGTCCACTCTTCTGCATTTTCTGGGTTGAAATTGAGAGGTTGAGGAACTATCCTAATTTTATTGTTCACACTGTTATCGACTAGTCTAATTGCAAAGTCAAGACATATGAGAAAGAGCTGTATGATCCATGGATTTTAAGGAAGCATGAAGCTGTACAATTTGTTTTTGTGCTCATTTTTAGTTTCTGGCTTTTGACATGGGTAATTTTTTTTGAATACAGCATGATAATCAAGTATTCATGCAAAACAAATTCTTTTAAAGGAAAAAAAGGCAACATCGGTGATGTTAAGTAAGATTTTGGTATCTGCCTCTGAATGATATGACACTTGAAGCTGTTTGCCCTAAAATACTCATCCCAAGCCAACCGTGCCGAGGATAGACTTTAACATCCTCCCAATGAGAACGCCTCTCTGCCATTAAGATTAACCCCCCTTCAGTCGGGTGATTACTGAATTTGTTAATAATAGAACTGCAAATTGAATGGTGAAATGATAATTCATCAGACTAGTGCATAATGGTATGATGTTTTACTTGGTGGGTTTTAGCTTTCAAGGGTGGAGGTTTTTATATTGTGGAATTTAGGGAGGGTGAGATGCAAGCAGTCATCTCTAATTTCTAGTTGTAGAAAAGCTGTTTTTTATGGTTTAAATCTGTGTCCTTTAGGTTATAATGTCTTTTTGGTTTTTTCACAATTCCCCACCAACAAGCCCTAAATGGGGCAATCCATTTCATCCCTCAGCAACCCTAAAATGATGTGGGTACTTCCCCAATTGTCAATTTATCAAAATCATCAGATAAAACCAGATATCATTTTAGAGGATGAATTAATCGGAGCCAGCTCAGCCATACTATTCATCATCAAAAGAACCCTAAAAAGCCTTATGACGATTTCTGATCCGTAAGTCGAATGAGATTAGCTGCTCTTGTGTATCTGGGAGTAGAAATCCTGTTGACGACATCGGGTCCATGGTTTGAATGGGACTAAGTGCCCTCGAGCATCTGGCAATAAGGCAGCGTCTGTGAGGCAAAGTGGGGGGGATATAGGCATAGTGGGAGTAAGCACGACAACGCTCAGTTTATCATCTATCAATGTGTGGGATCATTGGCGTAGATGAATGAATAAGACTTTACATCACTCGAGCAAGTCCTATAATGCCACCGATGGTGGCTTAGAGATTGGTCACGTTATTGATTATGGTAAAAAAAAAAAAAAACTTTTGTTTTTCACCCAATTTTAGCAACCTCACTTTGTAAATGCTTATTCTGCTTCATTGCTAGTGAATGTGTTAATTGATAGATGCAAGTTGGGGTTTCTGATCAGATATGAAACCAAATTTTGAATTTTGAATTTCATGTATTTGGTTTCTAGGCACAGACATAATCTTAACTATTAAATAATTATTAAATGATATGCAATTGTCATATCTATTAGTATTAGTTTATTAATTTTCAATTAAACTTAGTATATAATACATTTGGCTTATTATTAAGTAGTATTTGATGTAATGTATAATATTCTGAAAAAATATAAAATAATTATCAACTAATTATATTTTTACTCTATTAGAAATAATCTTTGATCTATCACTCTTGTTGCGTTCCAAGTTTTCGGTTGTATAGATTAGGAGTTTTAGATTTCGTTGAGATTGGATTGGGATTGGATCGCTAATAACAATAAATTTATGCAAACTATTATAAATAAGAGGTTAGAGGTTGGCGGGTTTACAAAGTGAGGTTGCTAAAATTGGGTTTCTGATCAGATATGCAACCAAATTTTGGATTTTGAATTTCATGTATTTGGTTTCTAGGCACAGACATAATCTTAACTATTAAATAATTATTAAATGATATGCAATTGTCATATTTATTAGTATTAGTTTATTAATTTTCAATTAAACTTAGTATATAATACATTTGGCATATTATAAAGTAGTATTTGATGTAACCTATAATATTCTGAAAAAATATAAAATAATTATCAACTAATTATATTTTTACTCTATTAGAAATAATCTTTGATCTATCACTCTCGTTGTGTTTTGAGTTTTCGGTTGTATAGATTAGAGAGTTTTTGAATTTCTCGTGGGATTGTGAGAATTGATAATATGAAATGCATAATATAAACTACAAATAAGAGGTTAGAAGTTGGCGGGATGTTCTCCCACCAAAAATATTCCGACACTTAAGTAAGAAATATTTCGTAATAAACGGAGAGATATGCACGTTTAGAGGTGTAGAGCGAATGTAAAAATGCGGTGGGAGTATGAGAATGCAATGTATGGGACTCTTTGAGCGGCTATGGGAGGCTAGGTTCCGCGGTTGCACTGCAATGAGTGGCTCACTAAGGGTGCTCGAGGAGGCTTTGAGAGTTCGATCGATGGATTTGGATGCAGATTCGGGATCAAGAACTCGGGAGGAAGAAGATCCTTGGTAGAAAGCTTTGGGTGCGGGAACTTCCGTTATGTGCTAAGCAAGGATTTGCTGGTTATTGACCTGTGGCTACTGCTAGCGGTGTTAGTTTTCGTCTTGTAGCGATGAGGAGACCGTCGTGGGGCGCTGACCACATTTGGTTTGCTGCTCGCACGAGAATTGGCTCGGCAATTTCAGAGGATGGCGTGAGCTGCGATTGACAACGTTGATTCTTTTCTCATTGGCTGACTTTCTTGGGGTTGGCATCTGCTGTCTGCAACTGTATTAATGGGCTGTAGAGGGTACTGATTGGCCATTACTTTTGGGCTGTCACGTAGGCCGTTTGGAGACTTGGGCCTCGCTATTCGCTTGGGTTGGCATTCCTTGGATTAGGCTTCGCTGCTCTTGGGCCTCCTTGGGGTTGGACCCAACAACTCTGCATACGGCATTTCATCTGATCATGTTGGAGTTTCAACTCAACAATGAACATGTTAATCATAAATAAATTGATGAACTTGATTTTTAATAATCAAACGGTAATGCTTTCTATTTTTTAGTTAACAATATTATTATTTTCATTTTGAATATGTAAAGGAAGTGAGCTGATTTTATTAATTAAAACATCTTTCTATCAAATTAAACCATTTTAAGTCATAGTTAAACCACAAAAATGATGATCTGATTTTTAATTTTTGATAATATGTTAAGTTAATATTGACAAATTTAATTTGGATATATTCAATTTGACGAAAAGAATTTTACTTAGAAAAATTAATTCATTTTATAAATAAACATTAAAAATGATCTAAATTAAAGGTGGTAATAATAGTAATTTGTTGCCCCAGCAAGCAATTCACCAAGAAATGAAAGGAAAATCACTAGCTTATTATGTCATTGTGATATTATGGGTTATCATTGAGAAATAAAATATCGTATGAAAAGATTTGCTGATTTTTTTTATTTTTTTTAAATGTTAGTTTTTCTCATTCAACAAGTTCTTTAGTAACATCTGAAATTTATTATCATTCTATAATATCCAGTTTTTGTTCAATTAATAGATTAATTAGTATAGGTTACTAGTTTGATATTAAAGTATATAACAAATAATATAAAAAACTGATAATTTTAAAATGATTATGATAATATTTTATTAAGATAATGATAATATTTGTTTATAAAATTTATATATAGACACTTAATTAAACTTCTATTTTTGTAAAAATATATATATTCTCCTAATATTTATACCATAATAATGTTCATTTTTGATATTGCTGAGGGTCTCCAGGTAGGATTTGAAACTACGATGAGTGACCCTATTTTTTTTTTTTTTAAAAGGAGACATTAAATTAAAATTTAATATTTAAAATTTGAAAAATATAAAAATAATTATATTTTTAATTTTTTATAATATTAATATTTATTAAATATTAAATATAATATGAAATTTTTAATAAAAATAATAATTTAGAATTAATTATTTATTATTTGATTTTAATTATTATTTTCTTAATTTAATGATTTAAATGAGAAAAATACGGTGCTTTTATTTTTTTTTAAAGGTTCTTAAAGTCCCATAGATGAGGTGACTCCGACGTTCGATGCTGCGAACTTGAGGCGGAGAGAGAAAATGACGGAGAAAACGGGTGAGAAAATGAGAGAGAAAGGGTCAGCACCAGCGGAACCGGCGGAGGAGATGATATGGAGTAGAGAGACGGTACCTAGGGTTTTGAGAGTAGTTAGCACCAGGCTTCCTCAGAGAGACCTTGTTTCTCTCATGCTTGTCAGCCATTGCCTCTACCGCACTCTCATTTCCTACACTTCTCTTTGGCAGGTAATAATGATCCTCCTCCTCCTCCTCTCTCTCTTTCGCTGTCGATAGTTCGTGAAATCTGGTTTTTAGTTGGTATAAATTTTCAGTTTTGATCAATTTGCGCTATAAGCTCGGTTTTTGATCGAGGCTGTGTGAGTTTTGCTTTCGCAGATTCTTGATTTTCATGAAATAAGCAATGCGGGCAATCGGATCTTATCTGCCCTTTCGTTGGTTAGTTAAATTAAGTTGTTTTGGGCTTGTTCAGTTTTGCATTGTGGCATATGTATATGATTTTCTCTCGTACCTTTTCAATTGGTGAAATTTGACAAAGCCGCTTCAAAGTTTTCAATTATGTGTAGTTCAGTGGAAAAATAAAGTGTCAGAGAACAACTTTTTGATGATAGTGGTGTTGGTGACTTAGGGATGGTCATCTCCCGCTTTCTCACTTTCCATAGAAATAAGAACCAATGTGTACCTTAATTTATATGATCCATAATGATTCTTTTGAGAAATTACAATGAAATAAATAATAATATACAATAATCCTTATTGAGAGAAAGGGAACCTTAATAGACTAGTGTCGTCGCATAGACGCGGGGCATTACACTTCCTTTTTTTATTGCTTTAATAGACAGTGTCCTGCCATAAATCAAGGAATAAAATATATTTATATAACCATGTACTTATTATATGATAAAAATATGTAAAGAAAATAAATATAAAATAAACTACCGTATAATCCCCTCATTTAAATAATTATGAAGAGATAGATAAGAATCATATCACATAACCTGTCTCATATTAATTGTTAGAAATTAAAGATTGATGCGTACATTGATTCATGTGATCCATGATAATTCTTCTAAACAATTTTAGCGGAACAAATAATAATATACAATGGCCATTCTCAAAAGAAAGAAAACCTTATGTGTAAATCAAGAGATGAGGTCTTTCATACTTTATTTGTAGACTCTTTCCAAGAGGCAAATGATTGTGCCTTTTCAATATGAAAAGATATATCTTTTTACGAATATTTATACACTTTCATTTTATTAGACATATTCTTTCACAAATAGTTATGCATTTTGATTTCCTCCTATCAAGGAAATAATTAAATACTCTTTTCTATTTTAGACCATTCTAATTAAATTGTCAGATCAGGAATAATTAATATAAACCTAAATTCTAAATATCATTGTTTATATGGTTCACATAGAGGGAAAAATTAAAAAATTTTCCACCATCTCTTTAAAATGCGTGTGCAATTGGCCTTTGTTTTGCAGCCAAGGTATAAGCATGTGCGACATATAAATCTTGAATTTGCCCAGAATATTGAAGATAACCACCTTGAACTCCTTAAAAGCAAGGTGAGAATGTTCTGTCATCACATTGGTGGCATATATGTTTCTCTTTTCCACTATTTTATATCTTTCTCTCTCTTTCTTTTGATTTAAATGTTATAGAGAGGAAGGGGAATTTTACAGATTTTGTTGAACACCACTGATACCAAACTCTCTGCCTCTATCCCATAGTGGGAGAGGGATGCTAACGCACTAAATCCTGCTGCATGTATGTATGTTTTATAAATTGAAACTGGCATTTTGAAAAAGCAAAATGGATAGAATGATTCAGTGAAACTTTCAATGTTTTTTTAGACAAAATTTACTCGTGAATTTGGCTTATAATGAGAATCCTCAGAATTATTATTTATGTCAAATATGACGCAATTATTTTCATGCCTTTTTTGATGATGTAGTTGTGTAAAAAAAAGTAATCTTGTACAGGTTTTTGAGTATAAGTGATGAATTAATTTATCCTCCAATGATTTGGATGGACTAGGGACCATTTTGTTCTTCGCATTTAACCTTTTGTTTATGTAGTAAGAAAGGGATATCGGCAGAGGTTGTAAGGCTACCATATACTTGTCTTGGCTGAAGAATTCACAATAGCATGGTGGTTGGCCACTGATTCATAGCAAGCATTATATTCCCAGTAACTCCACCATATGCTCTTTCCTATGTAACTGTTTTTTCAGAGAACAGCAAGCTTATATATGATAATAAAATTGAGGAAGGGGGATACAGGAATTTGACAAGAGGTAAGAGATCTTGTGCTAGTATAATTTTTGGTTGAGGAGGATCTATAGTGATCGTTGCAGTTTGAAATCTGTCTTTATCCTAATGTTGATTTGATTGAGTGATGTATACTACATCGTACCAAAAGACATGTTGCTTTGGCCAAGTTGAATTTTCTATGTTGGAGGTAGACATCTAAGTAGTTAGCTAAAACTGTTGATTGATAGAAGATGCCAATGTTTGTTAATCCAGCCCTGTGAAGGGTCTTGGAAATTCATATGAATGTTTTGGTGTGCTGAACTGGAACTAACACATTTATTTTTTTATAAAGTGCTTTGTTTCTGTTGATGTTGTCAAACATAATAACATTTTGCACCTGCACTGATGAACTTATTGGTATGCATTTAGTGTTCCAGTTCACTTGAAAACCTGGAGATCTTGAATTTGAATGGCTGCCAGAAGATTTCTGATAAAGGAATTGAAGCTATAACCTGTGCTTCTCCTAACTTAAAGGCCTTTTCTATCTATTGGAATGTGAGGTATGCGAAGGTTCTTTTGATGTTCACCAACATTTGCGTGTTTGATTAAATATGCAAAGCAATTTACTCACTGTTACTGCTAACATTTGAGAATCTGGACCTCAGGGTAACAGACAATGGCATTCAGCATTTGGTCAAGAGCTGCAAACAAGTCGTTGATTTGAACTTGAGTGGATGTAAGGTATCCAATCAAGCCAGGCTACATTCTTGTTACCTACGTTTTTCATTGCATTTGCATCATTTGTCTTCTTAGAAAATATATGCAAAGCAACTTTACATTGGATTCATGAGTGTGATCATCATTGGTGAATTTGTCTCATGGATATATGGACACTTTAAATTATGGTGATATACTGCTGTTAACCCCTTTGCATATTTTGTGGCCTGATATATGATGAATTTTCACGAATCATGTTTCGTTTTGCATAATAATAGCATCTTCAAGGTAGAACATTGGAAGTGTTCTGGGGTTTACGTAAACATATTTATAGACAGAACTGTAGAGAATCCCCTGAAAATTTTCCATATTTAGGCAGCATAACCAAAACATTGTAATCATATTGGACCTATAGCCTGAAGATCATAATCATTGCAAGGATCTATTTCGTGATTTCAGAATTGATATGCTTAGCAAGATTCAGGATGATTTTATTCATGTCACATTGTTGAATTGATTTTTTACTGACAGTTTTCCTTGTGGCTCCTATATTGTTATGTTACATTGTTGCGTCTTCTTTTTTGGATTTAATTATATTGGTGCTTTTAATTGTGAAACCACAGAATATCTCAGACAAAAGTTTGCAACAAATTGCTGATAATTTTCAAGACTTGGAGTCTTTGAACATTACTAGGTACCTTAATTTATTTTGTTAACAAAATCCAGTTATCACGGTGGTCTTAGTTCTGGTGCTAAGGAAATGTATGTGCCTGCTTGCCAATATTTGATTGTTTGAATATCTGTAGGTGTGTCAAGCTCAGTGACAGTGGCTTGCTATATATATTGCAAAAATGCACTTATCTTCAATACCTCAATTTATATGCCCTTTCCAGGTATGTGTTATTATCAATAGCTGTAGGTATTATTTCCTTTTGTTTTCATGCATGAGAATTTATGCATTTGTTTTATCAGCCTTACAGATGAAACTTACAGGAACATATCACTTCTACCCAATCTTAAATCGTTGGACCTTTGTGGAGCCCAGGTGGTCTCTGGCTTTTGAAATTACCATTAGAACACCGAGGACTTAATCTAACAGGAATTTTGTCTGTCAGAATTTATCTGATGAAGGACTTACATGTGTAGCCAAATGCAAGATTCTGGTGTCTCTCAATTTGACTTGGTAAATAGAATAGAGGCCTTAAAATGTCTTTGTCAGAACAAATAAGTTGCTAAATACTCATGCCATGTTGTCTCTTATTTGAATAGGTGTATACGTGTCACTGACGTTGGAGTCATGGCCATCGCACAAGGCTGCACCTCTTTGGAACTATTAAGGTGAATTTTGGTGGAATATGTTGAGTTGAATTCGAATAGAATAGCCTGCTTGGGATCATTTTTTTTGCAGCATCAATTTCGAAATAATTGTTCAGAGGTTTTATCTTGAGCCAACCGGTGGTCATTTCTGGACCTTCTACCCACCAAAAATAAGATCTTTTCTCATCTTCAATCTACTTTCATTCATAGTTTCTTCCACTTTCCCGTTCTTCCCTTTTCCATTTCTGGGTCTTATGCCATCTTGTTGGGAGAGGAGGGCTGGTTTAGGTTGGCATTCTTCTTGAAAAGGAGGCAGAGGTAATTGCTGTTACACCACGAGGATGTCTTTAGTAAATTTATCAGTCTCTCATACTATTTTCAGCTTACTATGTTCCCCTTGGAGGATGTCAAATTCACCTCTATATGGGATTATGTGATTTCCTTTCTGTGACCTATAATTCATGTTAAAGGGGATGCACGTTGAATTTGTAAAAAAAATTGAGACCCAAAAAAAAAAAAAAGACCATCTAGTATGTAAAACTCCAATATTGTGGGATTTTAAATAGGTTAGATGTACCTGTATTATAGAGAGACTGATTCTGTGGTTTGAATTTATGACTTTTAGGTCATAACAGTTGCGCCAAGACAAAGCTTTATAATATTAATGATGATGTTTTTCCCCCACTCGTGCCAAACTGAGGGAAGTTAGGCATGCATCGACATTGTTACTGTCAAACTACTTTTGCACTGGTTTGTTTTTGATGTATAGTTGGGAAAGTGCAAATGCAGCTTGTTTGGAATTCTTGGTGTGACTGATAAGAGCCTGGAAGCACTTTCAAGATCTTGTTCAAGAACAATGAATACCCTTGATGTGAACGGATGCGTGAACATTAAGGTATCCACGGGGGGAGGGGGCTGTTCTTTGTGATTTTGCTTTGCCGACAGTAATTTATTTACTGTTTCCAATCTCCCATGAATGTCTAATTTTTACTGATGCTGCTTTAAGCCTAATCTTTGATTTATGCTTTTGTCTCATCTGTAGAGACGAAGCCATGAAGAACTGCTTCAACTGTTCCCTCATCTTCAGTGCGTTAAAGTGCACAGCTAATATGTTGCCATCCGACCAGGTGATAATTTGACCCTCGGATTCTCAATACGTAATATAATTAGCAGCTTTGACCAAAGTGATATATATTGTAGTTGTATAGGGGTGCCCACATAATTTATGGAAGAGTTTATGTTTGCCAGCTGCTGAGAATTGCATTCTTCACCAACATTTCAAAGCCTCTGGTTGAGTTTTAAAAATTTAAGTTGAATGATTGATCCTGTGGCCTTCACCTATGCTAATGATGTACCGAGAAATATTTATTTATGATAGTAGTAATAGATTATTTTTATTTATTTCCGTTATTAAATGCCAAATAATTATTTTATTACTGCCTATTCAAAGTGATAAAATGTGCTGCGATTTCATTATTATGATTATTTTTCTTGTACCCTGTAGATGAAAAAATTATTGGAAAAAAATGAAAATAAGATTATGGAAATGAATTTCTTGAACTCGTGGTTTCTTTCTAGGCTTCTAAGATTTCGGTCAGATGTAGAATGTGTTGGTCAGATAGTAGCGCTACTTAAATGAAATTACTCCACTCTCATATTTATCGCTGTGTTGGCCTGAACTAATCGAATTTATCCATATAATTAGCTGAAATTATTGCATTTCTTTATCAAAATAATATTGAAAATTGAGCATTCAATCATCTCACGGTTTTATTTACGAACTTTGATGTCCAACCATAGATATTCTGATCATGGGTTAGACATCAACGGCGCCCTTAATTTGATATTCCAAATCATCATAGTGGGTCGTGGTAGAGAACTGCAAAATGACACAAGCAAGCGTTCCCAGGAGGATGAGAGTTTTCTGGCAGCGGGGAAGGTGGCGTTCGTGTTAACATTTTGGAGATAAATTAACTAAACTATTTGGGTTCTATAGGTCAAGAATGGTACAATTCTGTTTGCTAGCCCTCCCTGATTGGAATAAAGACGGAATCCTTCGAATAAATACAAATTCTGAGAGATTACACTTAACTATTTCTTGACCTTCAAGAACTCTGGATTAGGACTACGGGTAAGGAGTACAAGGATTCTTGTTGGAAAGTACAAAGTGATCACACAAAACACTCCTCGCATCGAGGCTGAAGGTAATCGCACATCATTTCTATTAGAAGAACGGAAATTTTCTTTCTTTCTTTTGATAAGATTGTTTTTTTTTCTTCTTCCTATGAGACAAAGTTGCATAATACAAAGCAGAACATAGCCAGGACCCCAAAATGGTGATACCTGGAGAAAGAACACCACCACCCATCAGTCTTACCATCTTACAATAACTTATCATCTCCATCATCAGCTTTCCCTCCAGTTTTCCAACTATCAATACAATTTCTACACACTGACCTGCAGGCACCAGATCCCGAAATTATGAACAAAGACAAAAATTCTTTAAATACTTTTAAGACACTTTTGATGACGGAACACCTCATCCAAGCTCATATAAAAATAAATGAATAGATAAACATAACGTCATCCAAAGGCGCTTGTAAAAAGTGTCACCCAATTGTTTTTCATAAAATTAAATCACAATGTCACTACCTATTTTAGTATTCTTCACAAGTGCTGCAAAATTACAGGGAAAAATTATTCTAAGTGCAGGAATCAAGAATCCTCCATCAAACACTTTAGAGTTTCAGCATTCCGGCACCCAATTTGCTTACCGAACAGGATCACTATTTATTTAACATAACTAAGCAATATAAAAAGAAACAAACAAGTGACCCGCATATATTGATCCCTGTGGATTTGTATTTGACATCGGCTCAGTCTCCACTTTTTTCCTTTAATTAAACAAAATGTAAATAGTATATGAGGTGCCTCTATATCAATTAGAGTTCAAAATCATTCATCGTATACACACAAAGTCGTCTGCAGGGGCCAAAGGCTAACATCCCCATCGTTCAAACAACTGGTTGAACCCCCCTGATTAAAACATGTTCAAAACGGCTACATGTCCTGATGGGCAGATAGTAGAGGAAACCTCCCACTATGCCCAGGGTCCAAGAAAAAATCGAACCACTTCAGGCTAATTATAAGCAGTCTTACCTTGCATTATGCAAGAGACCATTGCCACTTTCCCCAACTCGAACAGTCACCACCAAATCATATGGAGACAACTCTACCGTTGTACCAAGGCTCCTTTTAAATCATTTCTATGGTTAAGCCCTGATCCACGCTACATCAAATGCTTTCTAGGCTTACTATGTCAAGATAATGTCCTCACAGCACATGTGCAGAATCAAGCATTGCCATTCACCCATCCATGTTAGAACATCTCTAACTCTGTTGCTTACACACTACAGAAGACAGGGAGTCGGAAAACACACAAAGGGATCTTTTGACTTCATTACAACATCAATTAAGCGGCAAGATTTATCTATTTTCCATTATTACTAAAATCACTAACACCCATATTTATATTGATGTCATTTTATCAACCATTTCATGTACATGTGGATATCAAAATTTGTTAAATAAAACCATGCAATTATGTATCAGGCAAAAATGAAGAGAAATCAAAATTTATTTTAGCCTTAATAAATTTCTTACCGGGGGAAGTGCTAACGACGTGTTCTAAGCTCACAGCGAAATTCAGCCAGGAGTGCTATATGATCAGATGACCACTCAGGGGAAGGAAGTGCTGTGTCTTTCCTCATGCTATCCTCATCCAACAGTTCAAGCAGAGATTCCACGGTCAAAGAGTCCGCTGAGACCGTAAGTTCAGTGACATCAAATGTTAAAGAGCTTTGTTTAATAGAAGTAAGGCAGATGTCTCAATAACATCCTATTCTTCAGGGGAGAAAAACCACAAGAAAATTGCCTCCAAATGCGAGAAATATGACAAGTAGTGTTACCAGTATAAAATATGTAATCATGCGTTCCAATGAAATCCCTAGTGCAATTTGTAAATAAAGGTTCATTTGTCGACGGATCCATTCTCCTCCTCTGCCGCTCTATAGCAGGCCCAATTCCTCTAGCAAAGGACGAATAAGCACTGACCTGCAAAAATTCACAGTCGTGCATCCAGTGTAAACCATGGAAACCATAAATAATAAAAAACAATGCATTGCACACAACATATTTTACCAATGGCAGCTGGTGCAATAGCTTTGTGTGTGGGCGCAAGATCCCTAACGGGTCAATTGATAAATCAGGATGCATTGGATCAACTTTACCCATTGCAAGAAGTGCATGAGGAGCACTGAATTCAAGAACAATAACACTTTTCAATGATCATAATCATGGATAACAAGATCTTTGAATCCCAGAATAAGCACATCAACTATAGTATCCCTTAAAAGGGTCTGACTCACCTTCCAGGAGCCGAATTAAAATCTCCACACACCAACATTGGGATGTCAGCACTAGCTGCTATCTTTTCTAATCCTTTTAACAATGTATGAACCTGATGTATCATAGACAGCATGCATAACTTATATGTCAAGTATAGGAACACAAGCAAACGTAAACGATGATGAGGATGTGTATTACCTGCCAAAGCTTAACATCCTTTAATTCATGCTGGACATTTACATGAGTATTTGCCTGCTCCAAGCCATAAAAGAACAGCGGAAAGGGGGAGTATAAGGAATAAGCATACCAGAGTAAGACACATGCCAATCAACATTTAAGAATGGCCACAGGGATATCAATTAAAAGTTCAATATGAGCAAATGCAGACAACATCAATCTCCTTGCTGGGTCAATACAAGATGTGTACAGATGGCTAAAAACTTGCAACATTTGGTAAAGCACATTTAGCAGTAACAACAGCAAGATGGAGACAGCCACAACTCAGGTTTAAATAATATATGATTTAAACATCTTAGCCACATCTCAGTATATTAACGCAACAAAAATAGTAGAAATGACCCAAAATAAAGCATAATTAACAGTCTAAGATCCTTACCACGCAAAGAAGCTGCCGTTTACCAGGATTATCAGCACCCTGTTGACCAAATTTTGCTTCCAAAACAGCTATTAGTGCAACATTATCCTATTAAGTAAAATAAAAGCTACATAAGCATAAAAGATATGGGCACAAGCACAACAAAAGTCAAACGATCAAAACCACAAAAAATCAACCTTAACCAGACGACTTAAAGCATTTTTCTTCTGACCACTAGGAACCAAAGCTTCAGTCAACGATTGTGCAGCCTTGTTAAATTCAACCTACGTAGAGGTAATAAATATCATGAGAAATATAAAGTGATGATAAGAAAAGAACCAGGCTAACTCCAAACAAACAAGAACCCCAAACCTCATATTTCTTGACATGTGAAAATCTGTCCCTTCGGAAGAATGTTGCACAACCATCTAATGTATGACTAACCTGCACAAAACAGAACACAGCTAAGTAACACTGATGTTGGAGTAATTAAAAGGCATACATAGGGTAGTAAAGAACCTCTGATGTCTTTCGCTTATAAAGAGCTTGATAGCCATGTTTATCAAGATCAGGAGCAAAAAATTCCTCAAAATGATCACTTTGAACCTGAAAGGAAGAAGCTGGAGCCCAAATTAGTACTCCTAAATAAAAGCCTCAGTCTTTACATAAGTTTGACAGCAGAAACGTGAATATCAGCGACAACTCCATCTCTAAGGGCCAAAAATGTTATAGAGCGAGGTGACAATTAGTTTTAAGCATTGATGTAAATATCGGCCGATACGAGACATCGATAGACATGTATCAGTATCGGACCCATTGATATCAATATTTCCTGATATTGCAAAAATATTATGATTGTTTCCATATTAGCTGATACAGCCGTTATATTTGCCGATAGGCATTGTTAGCTTATAATTTTAAGAATTTTTTTGCCTGTTATATCCGATATCATTATGTATTTTTCGATATATTTAACACTAATATGACCGCGATTGATATCAATACTAATATTTTTATCCATGGTTTTAAGGTAGCAATCTAGTTGGAAAAAAGAACCTTTGTGGCTCCAATAATTAGCTATTAAATCACTTTCAGTTTACAAAAATGATATGGCTGCCACTCAGGTTTGAACTAAAAGGCAGCAGACAAAAAATTGACTAAAAAGTATCAAGGATGTATCATATCACCGATGTAGTGTTTGGAACACCAAAGGTACTGCAATTCATTATGTTGAAATGGAACAAGATCATCATAATACCCTAAAATCTGGTTTGATTTATACATAGTTATGGTACATTTAGAGCATGATGAAAGGTGCTTTCCACTCATACCTAGAATTTGATCTAGGCATGACTTGGTTTTCATAATGTACCTGTCTAAGGCTTGGATATATGTTTTATAAAGGTTTGATTACTTTTGTGACTGGAAAGTATTTTGGCGATCACCTAGGGTTTCACCTAATGATTAGTTAACGCCACTAATGTTCAGTTTGGGGCTGTAATTTCTTGATTTAGGTATCTATAATGCATGGTCTTATCTTACAGATGTATATGAGGCATAATTGGAATTATGTACCTAAAAATAATCTAAATACTTAATGGAATTAAGAGTAGGCCAAACAGGTACATTAGTATGAAGATTTAGGAAATCTAAATTTAAGTGGGTTTGCCATGTTTGCTAACTTCCATAGGGATGAATTTCAGCTTTCTTATGTTAATAACATGTGTTTGACATGAGACGAGGCCAATAGAAATGTTACATGGTGTGCTTGTGGGGCCTAAATGATTTCTTTGCTCGCCATATCAAAGGATAACAAAGCTTTGATAGGAATTTTTTATTAGGCAAATGAGGCACTTCCTTTGTCATTCAACTCAGAATATTTGAGAGCTCAAAATGTCTCCAAACTGTGGCCATAAGGAGGAAAATGGAGGAGAGGTTGGGGAATAAAATGCTAAAAAGAAGGAAATTCATCCAAGGTTGATTAATAGTAGAAAATTGCATGTTTATTCCAAGGCAAGTGTTTTTTCCTATTATTCCTTCCTGTTTTATTTTGTTAATTCATCTTATTTGATTCAAGAACTCATGTTTCTTATGGGCTCTGATGGGTACGGTCGCCCACGGGCAGGCCCATAATCCAGCCTGTAGAAAGAAGAAGAGCTCAGAAAGCGGTGGCCCAACAGGAGCTCCTCCAAGCCCAAGAACTAGAATATGTGGCGGTGGGTCCAAACAACTCGACCCGAAATTGTCTAGCAATATATAGGCCATTAGGGTTGATCAATGGATGGTCCCCACAGATACAACTCAGCTAGTGACAGCTCAACGAACGAGCCCATATGACCACTACCAGCATGTGGTCCCTCATGACTGCAAGGACAGGAGCTGCAGGTAGCTGCTACTAGTCTGCCACCCTCCTGATTGCCTAGGCACTAAGAGTCGGTGGTGGAAGCACAATGACAATTCCCTCAGAAGTGCAGAGATGTAGCATTTGCTGCCGACAACCACAGGGATGTGGTGTCAGCCACTCACAATTGCAGATCCGTGGAGCTCAATGATGGCTAACCAACGCTCATTCTATAAATAAGTCCCTTCCTCCGTAGGGAAGGGGATCGAAAATGGTGAACCTTGGGTGTTTAGACGTTCTAAGTGTGATCCCCTCTCTCTCACAAAGCCACTCTCCAATGGGTGCAACTCTCTCAAGAAGCCATACTCTTACGAGTGCATCTCTCTCTCTCTCTTTTTCAAGAAGCCACTCTTCAACGAGTGCAATTCCCGCACAGAAAGCCGTTCACCTATTAAGCGCATCATTGGAGCCCAATCCTTTATATTACACTCAATCCCCGAACGTCCTTGCATCTATGCATTTTCTACCCACCATCCTATTTTTCTCGACCAAGAGAAAAGATTATTGATTTGAGCTTTGGATAACATATCGGGAAACGAGTCTTGTATCATTTGACATCTCATTTGTCTATTGTGGCGTGTAGGATTCGGATTTTGAGTAACAAAAACCAGACCCGTTTCCAGTCAAATACTCAAATTTGGCGGCTCTCTAATTTATTCAACGATTTGGATCTATGAACGCATCAGGTTCTATGGAGTATTTTACAAATATGTGGTGTCGGTTTTCATTTCTAATTTCTACACCACTTCTGCAATTTGTTGTTGAATTGTTAAGAAGGATGTTTTCTTTAGTTTTGATTCAGGTTCACTTCAGTAAACTTGTTCCTAATTTATCATATGTTGACAATTCCTTGCTCATGAGATATTACTACAGAAAAGCTTTGATTCCAAGTATCAAACTTTGATGATAGCCCATCTTGTGCCAAATATGGAATTGATTTATTTGTTGATGTAACTTTACATCCTATAGTTTGTAGTTTTTAGTAGACTCAATGTAGGCTGAATGGTCTAGTGTCCTACTATGGAAAAGATTTCTACAGCCATGTAATCATTCTATTTAATATTAATATCGGATGTATATTCACATTATGTACTTGTCGATATTTTCTACTATTGCCACTTGATAAAAAGTCCATATTTGCACTAGCTAAACCACTATTTTGATATCATATCTTAGGAAATGATATTGAGTCTTCGGACACGTGAAACCTATGTTATTACATGTCTAACATACGTTATAAGTTCAACCATATGCATTACACCTAAGCCACAAGGTGTAATGGGGGCCAGAAACTTGTAAGTTATGTCTTTGCCAATGGGGTATGCGACGTTGGTGTGGTTTAAATAAACTTGAATAACAATTGTTGTCTTGAAATTATGCTTTGGTTTGAACATCCAAGTTCATTGAAATGATGGGCCGTGTTGTTAGTAATCATTATTCACATTTATACTTACTGATCATCTGACTTAGTCTTGCATTCTTTGTCCTTTTCAGAGTAATGGCTTGGTATTTGCACATCAGGTAGTCACATGGAGCATTTTTAAAATTATTTTGATGGACAATAGTTGTTCTAAATTTGTATCCTTATGGAGTGATGTATTAAATTTGCACAGTGAAAATGTAAATGTTTTTATTTTTATTTTATATGGATGGCATATGCAAATGGACAAATTATGCTTAGTAATATTTATGCTATTATACAACATCATTATATGATTATCTTATCAAATTTGTGGTGGATCGTGACAATCATATTAAGCAAATTTGAGTTAAATTTCATTCTTCATAAATAAAGCCTACTTTCCGTAGAATTGAATTTCTAGCACTTCCTCTTTTGCTAGACAAGCCAAGCCTAGAGTATCCCTAAAGAATTGAAAAAAGAGCAATGAAGAAGAGCGGAACTAGACAGGCTGCTACATGATATTACTGGACTCAGTCTATGAGGTGTAGAATGAGAATCTTAGCTCAATTGATATTTCAGCTAATGCTAAGCTGGCAAAGATACAAAGGCAATGCTCTTCCTGCACAATTCATATCTCCATGGATGGAGAAACTTTAGCAGATAATGAAGAATAACCACCTATGTTGAGCAGCTAGCTGTTATATTGATGATATGAAGTGTTTGGATATCAAACTTGTTCTCATTCAAAGAATATCAGCAAGGTCTATTATGAAACAAGAACACCAAATGACTTATTAAAACGGTCAAATGCCATGAAAACAAAATGAAGAGCAAGCATCTACCTCTTGAAGACAGACAATGTCAGCTCGATATCCCACAATCTCCCGCAACAGATTCTGTCTACGATATGGCCATGAAAGAGCCCACGAAGGACAATAACTATATGACTCACTTGTGGCATACACATCAGCCAAAATGTTGTATGAAAGCACGGTAAAAGTTCCTGCAGATGACAAACGAGCATCTGAACCCAAGTGTCCCATAGCATCTACCCCATTAACTGGAATCAAGCGACGAGGAGTTGGGGTAGGCGCAGGGATGACACGCGAAGTCGTAATTGTGCTAGGATGTCCAATGGACAGCTTTGTTTCCGCATCTACAACGACACATTCAAACTTAAGAACATGACCAATATCATCAGCTGAAGGCGTATATGTCTTAAAGCATCCAACTTCAAACCATGTTTCACCACCGTTCCTCTGTGTGATTGCAGCAGGATATAGAGGTGCTGATCCATTTGTTAGGTTTGGACTTGATGCCGGAGGTAGCCCACTATTGATAACTCCAGAAGCTGAGCTGCTAAAGCGGCCAAACAGTTCTTCCTCTTCAGCCCCATTCTCATTCACAGCACTAGCACGGTCATGAAGAAGACGATGATGCTGCCATGCATCTGAAAAACACTTTGGGGAGCAATGGTAACTTTTGGCAACAGGGATTTTGGCCTTAACACAACCTAAACACTGCAGTGTGGCTTGCTCAGTTGGATGCACACTACAAACCACAACTTTTCTATCACTTTGTATCCGGTACCTGTGAAACATGAACATCATCAGATCAAGAAAAATGGCTAAGTGCATGTAGACTGCATGAGTGCAGGTGCCCAACTAAATTTCCATAACAGATAAGGGTTATCGAGTGAATTCAGAGCAATCTACCATTTCCCCTCTCACCCTTCAGAGTATTAGATGTGTGGCTCAGTTGGAGCTAAGCATCCGAAGCTAACCATTAACTGAATTATACAAATTATAATGAAGATGTGGCAGGCACAACACATAATGTTGGCCAATTAAAAAAAGACCCCTTTCAGTTTTCAGGTTTTGGCACATAATGTTGGCAACATTTTGAATCTTAGTGTTGTAAATTCATGGAAACTTTAGTGAAATCTTGAGGTATTCCCCAAAAAAGACAAGGAACAAGCATATAGTATTAAGCAAGAGGTAGCAATTGTGGTGGATAAGAAGAGGAAGAGCATGATTGGATCACTTTAAACATGGCCAATGATTGAGTTGTGACATCACAGACGGGAATCAGATAAACCTAGGATCCCTCTTAGTGTGGTCACAACATCGTAGAAGGGGATCAGTTAGACCTAGGAACCCTCGTAGTGAGGTAGTGAAGTAGTATCTTGTAATGCTTCCATTTTCAAAACATTTTACCAAGGATCATGCACAATAGCAGATTGTTCTAGCCGATCCCAAATTGGAACTCTTTATTTATATATATATATATATATATGTAGGATACAGTGATCCTACTAAATCTTTCTTTATTGCCACCCTAATTATTCAATATATGGAACATCCTTATTATTTTCACTTCATCCCAAGTACATAAATATCTGGATCCTCTCCCAATCCAGTGCCTAAAAACTGACAATAGTAAGTCCTTGAGATATTAAATAAGACGGTGCAAATATATTACATATGATTTTTCTCCATACACTAATAAATTATTGAATACAATAGAAGTGTTTGTTAATGTACAATGGTGAATTTCGAATTCTGCTATGAAATCAATAACCCCAATCAGGCAAGGCTCATTGGATTTTTCTCTAGAGATTAAGTGCAGATGGATTTCAAATTGTGGCCTTTGGAGAAGATCATATTTATACAACATTCTTCCTACAATGTAAAGAGTGGTTTTCATGATTTGAACTGTAACCTTCAATTTCTAATTGCACAATCTTATTGTTAAGCCCAAGGCTCCCAATAAAAATATTTCATCTCCTCGTAATAATGGAAACCAATATCCTACAATTTGTTTATGATGCTTCAACAACAACTGACTATCTCCTACTTCTAAGCGCAGTCCTCGAGTTAGGTATTGATTTATCAGGTACTCAGGGCTAACGTAGAACCACACAAACCAAATTATTACATAGGGAATCCAGGTATCAGAAATTGATGCCATAGACTTCATCAACAACAAGAAGAAGACAGGGATAGATACAAAAGGGAATTTTCAGATGGATGTGGGAAGCATTCATTTCCTCAAAGGTTTATAAATTATCCATACTCATAAACAATAGTATATTTTCCCAAAAACTTCTATGTATATCAATCTCATATTGAAGTTGGACAAGGTTTGAAGTGTGTTCCAAAAGTAGTTAAAACATTCAATACAATGGTGACGCAAAAGAGTTCTTGATTATGTCTGATAACACAATAACCTCAATCAAAACAAAATCTTTCCTAAACAACAATAACATCAAGCTTAGAAAGAAATAGCACAATTCTTTCATAAATCTGACCCTTTAAGACTACTTCACTATAAGAAGAAACCTAAATATCATGGTTAAACAGCTTAAATTTGGAATTGAACATGCTCTTGAGTTTGGAAAGCATTGGCTCAAAAGAACTAAAAAAGAGGTCTATTACACAAGGCTCTCATACTGTGGACTTTGGAGAGTATCATATGTATTCAACCTTCCCCTACATTTCAAAAAGTTCGTTTCCGTTGTTTGATCTCATTCCTTTAAATAACAACAGAGCAATATTTCTGTTGTGCCAGAGCACACCCCCAACTGCTCCAGGAATTAAGGACAAATATTATCTTTGCAATTCCTCGTTCATAGTCATTATCCAAAATAGAATCCTTGCTCTTCAAAAACTATTAGGAATATATATTGAAGATGTTCACCGTATTTCCAGCACTTCCTCATGAAACACTAGCAGAGGAAGTCGAAGAATAAGAGAGGTGTTTGCTCATTCTTCATTCTCAAATTTTGAAACAACTGCTGATTTCCTAGGACAAAAAAAAACCCTAAACTAAAAAAGCATTCTCTCCTTCACGTATGTCAAGCACATCTATAATCACTGCCATTGGCTACCTGTGATGATACATAAAATCAGCTGACCGGTGACCAACCAGAATCTGGAGTCATCATGTTCCATTGGTCAACATCTTACAACAATTTCCCAATTATTGATTTCGTTGTCACAGCCATAAATATAATTCATCCATCCAAATGCACGCAGGCATCTAAAAAAATGACAGCTGCCAGAGACTTCCACCAACAACCACAGGCAAGCTACAGAAATTTCTCATTCTGTAATGTCATGTTTAATAAACCGACTTTTATCAAAAAGCACTTGCCTATAATACGCAGCAGCCTATAATACGTGGCATTTCTCCCTGGCCTCCCCCTCTACCCAAAATCCCAAAAAACAGAGAGAGAAAGATGATTCCTGAAACTGACAACACAACAAATCTCATTCTTCACATTTGGATCACCAAGACTAACATTGTAGACAACACTATTAAACGGGTCTTAACCAGAACTACTAAAAAAGCCCAGTTTCAAAAGTACAAAGCTAGGAAGGAAATAAACACCATGCAATCATCCCCAATAGTAACTAAATGACACTACGCGCCAATCGTATTGTCTCCAACAAACTTTTTCTACCTGAGAATCGCTATGCACTGTGCAATCTCATCTTTTGGCGTACACCTCGCACAGATGGGACTAACAGTTGAGATAGGATAGTGTGATGGCTGAGCGTCGCATTCCTCGGTGAAAGTATAGAGCAATCATTAAATCCACGTACCTCACCACGGAATCATAATATCTAATAATAAAGAACAGAACTTTATAGGAAATAAGGTATATAACAATATCCCGGAAACCACTAAATGCATCAAAAAACCGATAAAAATCACCCACTAAAACCAAGACTAATACAACCACTTACCACTTGTATTTCAAGAAATTCCCGTAAATTGGAGCCGTTTCAGGGACATCTTCTGTGGTGACGGTCTTATCGGGTCGGCGAAGGAGCACGTAAGGCGTGAGCTCGCAGCCTACAATCGGAATGTCGGAAGGAAGGTGCACCCGTATCACGGTCAGCATGCTTCTTGTCTTTCTCTTCCCACAGAGTCAAACTCCTCAAAACTTCGAGTTTCGCACCCAAACCCTAAAACCCTAACTCTATCGTTTTCTAAACAACTAAATGGCGGGTGGCGACCAAGCGGATCCGCCATTTACTTGACCTCAAGACTCGCCAGCCTCGATTCTATTGAAGAAACGCAAACCCTAGGTAGTCAAGAATCGTCACCTAAAGATCCTGTCAAATAATCAAAGATTTGCAGAAGACAGATCAATTGAATATAGAAATCGGCGATTTGTCGTAAGCGAGTGTCCGACTACTATTCAATATCCGTGCATCGACTGTACGGAGGATCGAAAGGAAGAGAGACAGAGAGAGAGAGGGGAAGCTGGGAAAGCGCGAGACTGGAGAGAGGAGAGAGAAAGATACGGGATTGGATAGTTAGGGTTTTTACAGAAGAAGTGAGTCGCCCGTATTGTTTTTTCGTTGGTCGTCTCTCCGTTTTACTAGGAAAATTAGCAAACGTGTTTGTATTCTTCTCTAAACTCATTATTCAAAAAAATCATTATTCATGTATTTATTATATATATTATTTATATAAAAACACAATATAATAATAATTATACAACTACATAGCCAAAAAAGTAGAAAATAATTATTTATTTATAGATAATAATCAATTTTCTATTTTCGTTTCATATTTTTTAATAAAATAAATATATATTAAAAATATGCATATTATTTTACTTATCAGATTTCCCGTACTTCTTAAAGCCTATTTGTCATTAATTACCAATTAAATATAACTTTTAAAACTATAAATCAAAAATTTTTAAATTATACTTAGAAAACTGCATGACTTTCTTTATAAAACATTTTAAAATTATTTAATAAATTTGATAGATATTATTACCCAAATAACTGGTAACCACCCATAGGATAAAATATAGAAACTCCTGATAACTTCTACAGTTCACTTTTGAAAGAAACGTACCATAACCAACAGGAGTTAAAATAACTAAGTATACTTATCCGGAGAATTTATACTTATCAGGAAGTTTACAAAATGAAAGGAGCCTTTATATAAAGAAAGTAATCCTCCAAAAAACGCCCTAACTCTCTCTCGAAAATTACTATCTAAAATAAAAATAAATACATCTTTCTTTTTTATTATTTAAAAAAACCTACGATCGATTTGAAGTGTCAAGAAAGCTCATGAGGATCTAATCCCATTGGCCTTTTGACCGTCTTGTTCACTTTGGTGTTGTGCAGGTCCTGAATTAAAGAAACGGAGCAACAAAATCATCTCTATTCAACTCCGGACCAGATCCACAACAAAATTATAATTTAAAGATATTCAATTTAACATCTAAAAAATAATTCTAATAAAAATATGAATTATAAATACTTAAAACATTTAAAGATAATACCAAACACCCTCTTTTATCATCTTTCTCGTGCCTCTTTTTTCCATTTCTTTTGACTTTCTGATTCTGGGTTGTTCTTGTCAATAACAAAGGCAAAAATGAATATTTTATTGACTAAATTTTCAAATTAGATAATGTATGTGGCAGATTAAAAAACAACTACTATAAAAAAATCAACTATAAAAATCTGGCGATAAAAACAAGATTTTTACTTGTTTTAATAGAAAATCGTTTTCAGAATAGCCTTTAGTGGAGATATTGTTGAATAAAAAATGATTTCAGAGTAGTTTTTAAATATCAAGCGTAGAAGTTGGGGTTGGTGATCTCAGATATCCCAGGGAAGACGCAAGATATACCTTATAATAAATCTTAAATATTTTCATGATATTAGATCATTTTAAGAAAAAACTCAAAAAAATAAAAATCATGCAGGTTCATACTCATGCTTATGGTTTAAACGAATAATACATAGACTTAAATAATTATATAATTATATCAGAGCTAATCCGAATAAGAAATATACCGACATGAGCTAGATTTGTTTGAAATTGTACTACACATAAGGAAAGCATCGTTCCATTAAACGGGGTATAAGAGTTGGCCATATCACGCCAAAAAATGAGATAGAATAAATATTATAGTAAAGTTTATATATCATTATAATAAAATGTCTTTTATTAAAAAATCTAAAAACAAAAAATAAAATCACACAGATATAAGCCTATAACTACAATCTAAAATGGATAATATGTCAAGTTGCTCTGATCACTTCATATTATACAGACCATGGCTTCCTCACTCATTGGGATATGAACTATTCATCCCGAACATGCAATACATGAAATATACATATAACTTTTTATTGTGTGAAACTAATCTTTATAAATTTGAGTAATTTTAAACTGCAATTTTTTTTTTACGAAATTTTGAGATAAACATACAAAAAATATGATTCTATAAGTTTACAAACCAAACAAAATATAGATAAGATTCTGTAGTTTTCTTATCTATAATTTTGCCTCAGCATATTGATTCACAATTTTACCTTTCCAAAATTAGTTCATTGGCTGTCCCAATTACATGTTAAAGCAAAAACGTGAATAATGTAAAGAGAAATATATAAACCATACAATTAGCTACGCGGGATTAAAATAAAAAGAAAAGCCATACTACTCGAAACAAAGAGAAGTTCTTTGATGAATGACCAAAATAACAAGAGTTCACACATCAAAATTAGCCAAAATGATAGAGCATATGTTGAGGGGATAAAAACAAAACCAAAGAAAATAGAAGCACAAATGATCTAATAACCACCCTTGAGGTCATTCACGACATCATATGGTATCGGAGTGACAGTCTCGATGGTTGCACCATCTACCATGAACCCAGGTTTTGGACCCTTAGGCTGCCTCTTTGTGCTAATGATCTCACCTCGAGCCTTGGCCTCTGCCTTCAGCTGATCATTCTTCTTTATCCTCAGCTTGAAATCCTCAGCGCACCTTGAGGGATGGACATGCTCAACACGGACGTGGATCCGCTTCCGTATTATTCTGTTTCCAACCTGTGTGCATCAACATGCTAACCGTGATCAACACTTCCAGTTTAAATAAGAGCGGCATTAGGAAGATAACCTTTGAACACCATTTGATGATATAATGACTCATCTATTCATCCATACTAACGAACAACATGAAAATAGATAGAAGAGCATGCATCACATCAAATAAGTGTGTTCGCACAAAGTCTCAAATTAAGATAAAGGTCTTGAAAAGGAACATGGGGTAGACATTATATGAAAATCCACAGCCCATATAAGCAAAAGCTACTAAGAAAGATACGCACAAATCCCAACAGATTGCAGGGGATTATGGGATGCAAAAACATCAAAATGATTTTAGTAATGTTTAGGGGATAGAAGATTCCATAAGGAAAAATATGAGGCGCAAATTAACTGTATTGGGCACTGGATGAGTATTACAAGCATAAGCAACACATAAGATGCTTCAAGTGACTCCATGTCGACTGTTATTTATTGGTATGAGGCCCAAAATATGGCTGTATATTAAATGATATAACCGATGTGTCCGAATTTTGGGCTGATATTTGCCCATAGGTTTCGATTTATTAAAAAAATTGGCTGATATGTTTAATACCTGATATTCTCATTCATGAGAAATGCTCAAAAACATTTGATGCGATATTATTGCAGGGACAGCGTCAGAGGAACAGCTTTAGCTGTTTCCTTTCCCAAACTATAGCTCATAAGCGAATTATGTAATTAGCTAGAATTTTGCAAGCACCAAGGCTTATTTCAACTCATGGAAAGCAACAGCTTCAGCATTGTGAGAACATGAATATTCATGCAATCATAATGAAAGGCACACAAATAAGCAACAAAATTTCTTTCAGTCATACAAAACAGCATCCAAAATCGATTAACTCAATTCTAGAGCTACTACAGATCAAATGCACAAAGGATGATGAAACTTCTAGCATAGATAATATACTCTCTTTCAGCCCAACAGAAGTTGCAACCCAATGAAATACACTCTGCTAGGCCAAAATTCGATCAAAACTCAAATAACCAGAGGCAAAAGTGGAAGACATGTGACATCATCAATATCGATATGATGGTATAGACATATTAAACAAAGACAACACCTTCTTATTTCAATATAAACCAGAAACCCTGTAAGTTCTCTTATTTTGATGACTTACAAATTTGGATTTGGAAAAGAAAGTCACCCACAACACAACAGGAATCCTACAGGTCCAGTTATAATCACTGAAATAACTTTCCGAGCCAAAAAGTAATCTTTCCCAAAATTTGCTTTGTTCCATTAATCAACACGCTTTTTGTCCTCGAGAATAGTTTTCATAGTTTAGAAACGTAAAAATTTGGAATTGGCAAATCGTGGTAGAGGGAAGCCAATCCAAGTAACGAAAAAGAATATTTTGCTTACTCCATGTCCTATTAAACAAATAATAATGGAAAAAAAAATCTTCGAACCCAACAAATCGAACACAAGCCGTAGCAGATCAAACGTATCAGTGCCCAAAAACATAGAGAACAAAACATTTCTTAGTGAAAAACACAATTTAACAGGTTTAGATAAAAAAAACAGCTATTAATCAAAGAAACTACAAAACATATCAACCCCCAAATGTAATTGGAAATGAAGAATTACGAACACAATTCCAATGACCACAACAAGCGAATAGCACAAGTAGGAGACAGACACCAAACACAAATCACCAACCTAGAACAACCTCGAAATACGACTACAAATAACCTGATCTCAAATTTGATATATAATGGAGAGAGAAGAAAAGAGGGGGGGGGGTGAGAGAGAGAGACCTGCTTGTTGACCTCGACCCCTATGGCGCGTTTGGTGACGTTCCAGACGCGACCAGTGCGGCCATGGTAGAACTTGTGAGGCATTCCCTTGTGAACGGCACCGTTAACTTTGATGTCAACATAGTCGCCGATGTGGTAAGTACGAAGGTAGGTGGACAATGGAATGTAACCCTTCTTCCGAAAGGGCCTGGAGAACAGATCCCTCGTCCTTGATCGGAGACCGTGACCAGCCGGCATCTCTGCTTTTCTCGCTCACTCTCTCTCTCTCTCTTAGCCGGAGCCGCTTGAAACCCTAGATTTCTCTCTCTTGAGGTTTTATAGGAAGGGTGAGAAAGTAGGGCAGGGTTTCCGCGCTACTCGGATTCTCATTTGTGGCCCATCCACTTTCTGTCCGACCCGATTCATTTGGATTATCTCCGAATTCTAATGAGCCCATCTTCTTGGTTTGGACAACTTGCAATTGCCGGGCCCAAATATCTCTTCCTTGCCTTTTAAAATTTGGCCCAAATATAACTCCAAGACTTTCACACCCTACTTATAGACTCTCTCTTAAATTTCGAAACCTCCTCTCTGTTTTTATATTTTGTCACCTTATTCTATACTATTTTACATTATTTAAAAATATTTTAATAGTTTTAAAATAATGCTATAAATTAATCAATTTTTTTTTTTGGGGGGGGGTTGTTTTTAATTTTGGAGAAAAATGTAGAAGTGTATACCATAATAGTTATAATTTTAAAAGGTAAAGTTGTGCTAGTAAAACTTCAATACATTTTTCTTCCCTTTAAATTTGGCACCACGTATATTAATAAGACTTCTTGTAATCTTGTGCTGTCATCTAGGGAAGTCTTCTGCAAAGAGAATAGTTTGCAAGAGAATAATAAATTGAATCAATGTTTAAAAACTTACGTTAAATAAAATATTAATATAACATCTTTAAAAAAAGATTTTTTTTAATTTTATTTTGGTGAGTTACATCAAATAGTGACTTTAGTAATTATATTTTTATAGTATAGAATTTGATAAGGCCACATATATATCGGACAATAAGTGAAATAAGCCAAAAACTCTGCTTGGTCATCAACCCATGACAAGTCCAATATGCTACAACTGGACAAAGCCATTAGGCCTGAAAAAAGAGGCATGTCAACACCCGCCAATGAGTATCGATCATTGGTTATCTATTTGGCCAGTAAGTAATATGTCTATAACACCATTTAATAATATATGTTACACTAAAAAATATTTACTAAGTTAAAAAGACATTTATCTCATATAAAAAAATAATAATCAAAATATATGTTGATCAGATAATATGAATGTGCTCAGTGAAAATCCAAGAAAAGCATCCCCAATTGACTAGCTTAGAATATGTAGCCAACTAGAATTTATTTTTCTTCCAATGGTTACTTTTTGGTTATTTGCCTATAAATATTTCATCAACTTATTTTAATAGGAATTCAAAAAATTTATTAAGAAAAAGAAAAAATTAGAAAGAAAAAGACTCTTATAAGATAGTTCCCTAAAAGCTAAATAGTCTTATATAGTTCCAAAGGAAAGAAATGTATTAACTCCCTCTAATATTTCTAGTTGCTCCGAAAGGAAAGTCCAACACTTACAGAGACAAGCTGCTTGGGGCAGGATGTCAGATTGCTTATTTTTCAAAGACTGAATATTCATCAGTGCCAAGGCAATAAGGAAAACAATTTTCACATGTCAACCATCTCTCATAGAGCCTTGCAGAGAGTTCAACCCCTCCACAGCATGTCGTCTATCACAAGAGTCGTGCAATTGGATTCTAAGAATTGACATATTTTTATAATCTTCTCAGTTTGCTTAAAACAATACTGATTTCCAAATGAGGGTTTCTTCAATAGCAATACCTGAGCTACTTAATTTTATTAATTTTGGCGAATAGAACCATACTTAAAGCACTCAGATTCTGATTCCACATCCTGTGATCACAGTTCCAAATAAATCCAATAAAGTCTATCTGGATTTTTTTAATTCTAAGGAGTTTTCATACCACAATCTATCTCAGATGCTCTTAATTTGGCCATCCGGATGGCTTGAGGTTTTACAGAGAATCCAATTGACTATGGTTCACAAAATTTCTCCTGCGATAAATTAAGCGAAGGCCTTTCAAATAACCGCGTGTGTTGGCCAGCAATACCAGCCAAAGCTTTGATCAAGCAAGTGGGGTTTATTATGATTTAAACATTAAATTCACAAAACAATACAAACTACGCTACCCTCTATCACTTTTAAAATAATTTTAATCTTTGAGAAGACTAAAAGAGCATAATACTTTGAAGGATCTTGATCCAAATTATGGGATATAATCCTGGAGAATCTCCTCTTGCTCTGATCCACCTTAAAATTTGGATTCTTCTTTTTGGAAGTATGAAACTAGATTAATTTTTATTCTTTAAATACGATAAACTTAAAAACAAAGACAAAAGCAAGGTTAGTTTTCCCCCCATTATCAAATGCATCTTGGGTAAAGCAGGAATACCAGCAAAATTTTGAACATCAGACAACTTCCTCTATCATGAATGCTCAAACAGACTTTAGATATCTACTACATTTGTGCCGGCTGCAGCAGCGAGGATGAGGCAAGCAAGAGATGGGAGGACCACAGAGAGAACGGGGACCTGCAGCATACACAATAATAATCAGCCTATGAACAACAATAGAGAAGTGGTACTTAAAATCAAGTCCAGATATCACGAGGCATCTGACCACAGATTTCCCTAACAGCATCAGATCAGAGTATCGCAGCCTAATTAGCCAAAAGGATATTTAGCCCCAGATAACGATCTGGTTGGTATTACTAATTACAACCCAATCAAAACTGAAATCGTGAATCGGCAACCGCCGTTGCCCCCACTATATGCAACAAACTGAACCCGGAAAAAGAAAAAAAAAAAAAAACCAATTTACAATGTGCAAAGAATTCTCAGCCTATAGAAAGCCGAGATTATCGATCCTCTCGGTATCTCTGCTCTGGCTCTACACTGCCTGCATCAGCTCCATGTGATTTCTTCAACTTTGCAACGAGCACCCACATGTTAGCAAGCTCATTCTCAAGATAAACTTCCCTTTGCTTGGATTCTTCAACTTTCTTTTGCAGATCAGCCTCTCTTTGCTCCTTTTCTGAGAGGGCAGCCTTGTAGGCGAGCTCTCTTTCCTGGCTCAAGGCCAATTGTTTCTTTAGATCAGAGGTGTTGGGCCCTTGGTCGTGGCGTTTGATGTGGCCATCTCTCCTGCTGTTGCGGACAACTCCGCTGTGTTTACGCTGGCTGGGGGAGTTCTTCAGCACCACTAACTCGGAAGTCAATCTGTCATTTTGGTTCATCAGCTTGGCAACTTCCTCAGCCAAGGCTTTCAACTCGACAGCTGCAGCAGACGCCAGCCCTTTAGCATATGAACTCTCCTCCGCCAGCTTCTTGTTTCGTGTTTCTAGCTGTTCCTTTGACTCTGTTAGTTCGGTTACTTTCTGCTTCAGCTCTTCAATCTCGGTAGCCTGTTTTAAGATCCAACATGGTTGATAAGTCCACCAACTATAGAAACTTTGACCAATCCGTCGATGTTCAGCACGAAATGGCATTGGACGACAAACCTGAGTTTGAATGATCAGTTTTTCCATCGTATCTTTCAAAATCGTGCCTTCTTTGTCCATCTGATGTTCCCCTGTTAAGGATTGCATCCCAGTGCACTGTTGCAAACTTTTGACTGGCAGGTTTGTTTGTTTGGACTCGACTGCCTCGGAAAGCTGCTGCTTTAAGGAGGAAATCTGCTCCTGCAATCCTTCATATTCACAGATCTGGTATACAGGAAATTACATATGTTACAACTATCTATCAATGCATGCCATGATCTCCAAGGTCTGTATATGGTTGTGCTAGTTGCTATTTTACCTTCTGGCTCAGCTGCTCTTGGATTATTCGATTATCAGCAGCCTTGACCTAGATTCAAATGGAATGACCAAATTTAAAAAAAAAAACATATAAGACAAAATGAGCAAAAGTGACAAAGGGAGGACTAATGTATGTTTTATTCGCCTATTATATACTTTTAACAGTGACTAAATTTAATTCACCACAAACAGAAGCTGAAAGCAACACCTAAGAGGGTAGCACGACAGAACACGTGCAGCAAATCAATCTATAAAAAATGATGACTACAGCAAAAGAGCATGTGAATGGGAACAGTTCCATTAAGCTACATATACAGTGGCAAAGCTAAATAAGGGATCACCCCCTTCCGAAGTAGAGTTCCTCAACATTAGAGATTCAATTCAAGATGAATAATTGCAACTTGCCTGTCGTGCACACCCCAAAGAAAAAGGAAAAACATAAGCATCTCACTAAGAATAAAATTATGAAAGAAACTCTCATCAAGTCGACAGCTAGTCTTTGGACATACACAGGTAACAAAAACAATTAAGAATGTTAGTTGAGCTTCTGGAGCTAAAGACTACCCTTGCTAAGCAGTTTAAAGATCCAATGAGCCTCCTCACAAATCCACAAAAGAGTTTTGACACTATTAATAATCAAAGCCATGAATTCATTTCTTAAAAGAAAAAATGTACTTGCATTAAGGGAATTTTTTTTCTGCTTCATATTTAGCAATTATATGTTTATATAGCAAAAAGAAAAGAAAAAAAATGCAAGGCAGAGATCATGGATTCATCACCCCAAATATGTGGATTTAACTATCAAAGATGGGGCACTTTTTGCTAAAGACAAGCAGGATATCTATGCTATCTTATGCTTATCTAAATCTTAAACTAGCTTAGGCTACAATCTTAACCCCGAACTTCAAGAGTTAGCTAGAGGATGGTTATCATTGTACTGCACTTGGCATCAGACCCTGAATTTGCTTGTACACACCCGCATAATTCTTCCGTAAGTTATGACCAAAGAGCAAAATTTGACCTTCAATTATGTAGTATTTACTACAGATACATAAACACAAGTTCACAATAACCAGAAAAAATGGCATTACCTCAAGTTCAAAGGACTTCTCATTCAATTGCCCCACAAGTTCTGCTACAGTCTGTCACACAACTACTTAGTTAGATGCTGAACTTATTAAGATGCTAGAACCATTGCGCAATAGTGATGGCTGCTTCACATACTTGTGACGTCTCTACATAATTCATCTTGTTGTGAGACAACACAATGCAATCAGCAATGTGCTTCTCAATGGAGATTAGTTGTTCGTTCTTCCTTCTGATTTCTTCATTCAACTTCTTCATTTCCACCTACAATTCACAATATGTATCAGATGACTTCTATAGATATATAGCATCGCTTTGGGGAGAGGTCCATGGTTTTAGGTTGTGATCAATTATTATACTAAAACAATGCATAAGTAGACTTCATGTGATGTGGAAGGGCGTCGATTAGACCAAATAAAAAGACAGAGCATAACTTTGGAAGTGCAGAACAATTGGAAAGAATAAAATACATTACATGAATCTGTGCCCTGTTGGGATTCTTTACAGCCTCTTCAGACAAACGAGTCAAAGCACTTGAATGGAGTGCAACTTCTCCAGACAAAATCTTTTGCTGCTCTCTCAGAAGTTCAATCTGGTCAACTGATTTAACACTTGCCTGGCAAGAAGTACACAGAATTTATGATCTATGCATACATGGATTAAGTGATTAGGGATGACAAAAAATGAAAATTCAACAACACGAATTGACTGGATTTCATTTGCTTTGGCAGGCTTGTGTTTGGGTCCAACCCAGAATTCATAATTGAGTTTAAGTTTTCTATGTCCCAACCCAAACCTGACCCATATATTATATATATAATTTAAATCACAATATAAACACTAACCTACTGTTCATATAAACTTAACCTTTTTTTTTCATATAATGTAGATCCTGATTTTGGAGTAATACGTGCTTGATAATTGGGTTTGAGTTTGAGTCATCTGAAATTCATAATTGGGTTTGAGTTTTTCTATGAAGCAACCTAAACCAAATCCAGATATTATATATAATCTAAATCACTATATAAATACTAACCTAATGCTCATATAAACTTAACCTTAATGTTTTATTTTGTTTCATATAATGTAGATCTTGATTTTGGAATAATACATGCTTGATAAGTTACTTGATGCTTGGAGATCAATGTAGATTTAGTTGCCTTATAAATTTAACATTTAATATAGTTTTGTTCTCGATTGATGGTTGAAAGTATTTTTCAAAAATATTTTTTTTATGAGCTAAATTATGTTTAATGATTTTTTTTAAAAATTTGATTCTTTATTGATAAATCATATTAATGACCTAATTGAATAAAAACCATACTAATAATTTCAATTTTTCTTCTTTAGGATGAAAAAAAAAAAGAAAATAGTTTTGGGCTGAATTTGGGTTGGGTTTGGATTTATGTTTAACACAAAAAAATGGATTTTTACACAACCCAAACTTTACATGTTGGATTTGTTTTATTATTAAAACTTAAAAGTATTGCATTGGGTATTGGTTTGGCTCCTCCAACCCAAACCCAGCTCATTCCCATCCCCGTGAGTGATGCACTTTCAAAAGAGAAATTACTCATATCAGAACTTGTAACAATATCTTGTCAATGAATGTAACAGATTCAAAGAAACCTACCTACCATAAAGCAGCTGAAGCAAGCAATTAAAGGTTCAAAGACACTATCTGGATTCCTGGAATTTTGAGGGAAAAAAATTGAAAAAAAAAAATTAGTTCACAAATTAGCTCGGCTACACTTGGATCCCATCTTCCAAGAATTCCTTTCCCTGCAAAAATTCCAGGTTCCAAATAAAACGCTATTTATCCTCATTTTTTCCCCAAGAAGGATACTGGAGCTGCAGGAGACAAGGTTATGCCTTTAAAGGCTTGTGTGATGGTCATTGTCCAAAATGATCAAAGAACATCTAAATATCAACTTAGGAGGGGGTAGGAGAGAAGAAAAACAGCAGCAACAATTGATCAATATTTTGAGGCAGTGGTTAGCATAAGGATAAATAGAAGAAAAGGGACAATTGGGAAACCATGCCTTCGTTACATGAGGTAGTGGTACACATATATTTGGTATGGAATGTATACAAATGGGAACTATGCTTAATGATCCGCTGTTATGTCGGGCAGAGAGGAAGGAGAGAATAGCTAGAGCAATCTTCAACACCTTCCTCCCCCCTCCCCCCAAAAGAAAGAATAACAATTAAAATGATCAGAAAAGTGGAAAAAGGCCCCTCTACCACTTTTCACAGGTAAGAACACAATGTTTTGAAAATAAACACCTAGAGTTTGTAAATTTTTTTTTTTTTTTGGGGGGGTAAGTAGCAGAATTTGTATCGTGGGTTCAATAGATTGAGCCATTTAGTTTTTTTTTTTAGGGTAGAAGAATTTGTAACATGGGTACAACAGATTGAGCCATTTAGCACACCATTGCCTCTCCTCCCTCAAGTGATCGACCAGACCAAAAATCCATATTGGCTTAGCAGAATACCAGGAAGAATACCGAGCTTAAATGACTCAAGTTGACCTTTTCATTTATAGTTGAGATCAATCTCTATGGCATATTGAAACGTGAGGTAGTAGAACAATCATATAGAATGCTTGACTCACGTAGCAACCAGCATTAACAAAAGTAGTAGAACAATCATACAGAAAGCTTGACTCACGTAGCAGCCAGCGTCAACAAAAGAACGCCTATGCTCAAGGTCTAGTGGCTGAACATAGCCAGGCGTGGCACATTCCATGAGAAGCATGCCTTTGGGACACCATAATTTTTTTTCAAACTGGAAGTGTTTCTTTTTAAATTTGCTATTGGTCTAATTGTTACCTCAGTACTGACCTTCTGATGATTGTAGCATATGAGAAAATTGGGTGTGCAAAACACATTGAATTTGTATTTGATGATAATTATGTAAAAAATGGGATTACATTGCTAGAGCTGTTGGAGAAAATGAGCATACACAGTGCCTTAGATTGAGAATAAGTGTGAATGCCTCATCAAATAGATATCCTCATTCTCTTCAGCAAGTGCCTCTAAGACTACTTCATTGGAGCTTGTAGACGATGAAACTGCTTGCTCATGGAGACAGATGAATTGGAAGAAACATTGGAGCCTATAAGTCTTATGAAGGAGAATGGGATAAATTTTTATTTGATGATGATGGAAAACATTAGTCTTTGGTAGGAGTACCTTAATAATAGTGTTACAAATTTGTTGATTAATTATATTGTTCTAGTGTTTTTATAGAGAGCATCCTTATTTATTACTACCTTTCATATTAATAGTTAAACTATGAATCTATAATTATTGTGTACATGTCCTATGTACATATTTCATAAATGTGTGCCTCACTTCCATCAAGGCTACGTGCACGTCTAGGCCCTACGGACTCTTTGTACCTTATGCCTTCGATAACATTGGAAACAACATATTAGTACCTCCCCCTAAATTGGTGAAACTTCAGATTTTTATTGTTAACACAGGTTTTTGGTCATCGGCATCAAAGCCTGAAACCCACTAGGTCTATTTGCTGTCAGAATACTCTTCACAACTTTCTCAATTTAAGGCAACATAATCCATGAGATTAAGTGCAATCAAGCCCCTTATAACAACCTGAGTACAAGTTTTTAGGTGCCTCAACTGTCATATTTCCTCAAATTTTAGTTGAATTACTACTACTCAGCCATGCATTTTAGGTGGCTAAACTGTCTTACAATCGAGCCCCTTATAACAGACTTAGTACAAGATTTTAGGAGCCTAAACTGTCATATTTCCTCAAATTTTAGTTGAATTACAACTACTCAATTTTAGGTGCCTAAACTGTCTTACATATTCTTCCATCCTTCCATCATCTATACGAGCAACTCCTAACTGCTGATGTGTTCATTTCTTGTTTCATCTTACTGCTTTGCATCTCACTCAATCTTAACATTCTCATTTAGCTACTTTTACTTTCTCTACATGCTTTTTTTCTAATTGCACAACTATATTATCCACATAACAAACCTAGTCTTACATTTATCTAACAAATTTTCTTCTTAATTTTTAAAGTCTACCCCGTTTTAATCTAAAGGTCATAAATTCACACCATGGAGACTTCTATATAAGCTTTATAGAATTAATATGTAGTACAAAATATTATAAAAATGATTCATTCCAAAAAAATACAAAGATAAGACTGTGCACATTTGATCCTCCCCGGCACCCAAGAAATAAAAGCCTTGTGCATTAAGTTATCCTGAACTTTGGAGATATGAGATGATCACATAACACTCCATGTGTATATCTCCATCTTCAAGGATCCACCTTAGAACTATGACACATTGTGAATTTCTCCCCTTTCATGAATAGAAAATCCTAGCTAACAACATTGGTTGCTTTCAAGAATTTCCTGATCATTGATTATAGAAAATCCAAGACCTACCCTAGAATTACAAAGAATTTATTTCAGGTACTCTATTTATACTAACTATGCATCTTTAATCCATCAGATACTAAAAATTCTATCCAGGACTAGAACTTCAATTCTAATCTAGTGTTCCAGTTTCATACGCAAAATAATATCAGCAAACAACATAAACCATGGAACCAGAATCTCATCAGGTATTTTTGTAGTAAGTTAGCCCATTATTGCTTAGATTTCTAAAAAAATACAGATCATGTCATCTCTGACATTAGAACAGCAAGGAAACAAAATATTTACAAATGCTTCTCTACTTCACCATATGAAGTTTTTTGTAACTGTACTCGCTCTACACCCTTTTGTTTTCCCAGTTTGGGCTTCATGTGCTTTTTTTCATTTTTGTGTGTGTGTTGGGGGGGGGGGGTGTATTCTGGGGATCTATACTGTTAATTAAGATTATTAATGTCAACTATAATTCTATCACTGCCCAAATCTACAATAATTTAAAGAAGATGCAGTATAGTGAGAGCCTTTGTATCCAGTCAACTTTAATGAACATTCACAAAAAATTAATTGAATTGCATACCAGAGGTGTATCCTGCCCAGAAAAACTATCTTCAAGAACATCTCCATTCTGTCTGGCGTCAGGCAAAAGTTCCATTGGAGTAGCTTCTGTAACTGGAGATTGGGAATGTCTTGATTCAGTAGGAAAATTGATGACTTGTGGAGTCGAAGGTGTACTATTTGATTTCATCCCACTTGACTTATTGCTAGTGCTTGGCATGGTCCCTGAGACTCCATCTTTCTTCTGGCAGAGAAGCAAAAGATGTACACCAATAAGAAACAAGCATTGTTAGCATACCAAAACATAGTGTTTTACGGTCTCCTGAACAGTATTTATTTGTTTCCTTTCCGACAGTTATTAATTTGGCCCCATTTAGACAGGTCCTTTCATTCAATGTCCTGTCAACTCAACTGTTCACCACAGAACTCAAAAGAATGTTGAGAACAACTCAAAGCAAGTCAAGGGTTTAGAAAATGCAAAAGTTTCTGGATTATGAAAATCTAAAGGAATGCCTCATAAGATAAAATTCCACACCACCTAAGCAGAAATTTACAATTCCAGATGAAAATGAGGAAGATCATTATGTTGATCTCATGCTCCTTGATATTTCTTTTTACCAATAGGGCCTGCTTGTTAGCTTGTCATTATATGCATGCTATTCCCTCCCCTTTTGCACCCTCGTCTGTGTGCATGTGTGTGCAATCATGCATTGTATATATTTGAGCACATTCTCTTGATTTCCTGAAGACATACATCCCATGATTTTGAATCTATAGAAGTACTTTGGTACAAACACAGTTACAACCTTTCTCCAAGGCATGGAACAAATTATATACTGGTAAACGTTGGCTTTTGGGCCAGCTGATATGCTATAGAGACAAGAGTATCGAATTACACGGTCATTACACAACAGTATCATTAATGGACTACTAATATGAATATGGCTGAAACATAATAGTTTCATAGGTTGTATTTGGCTTGTGGGGAATGCCTTTGATAATGAGATCACTGATGATGTTGCCTTTGATAATGGATTCACGAATGGCTCTGAAGATGTTAACTTTTCCAAATGTATGGATTTAATGAGATTGCTAATGATAGATATCATATTATTCAATTTCTGTTTGCAAAAAATCAGTAAACGCCTTTCAAATTCAAATGTTGTCGCTTTTGAGTAAAACCATTACAAGACTAAGCAAAAGAATCATTTTAAAATAAGACCAGTTTCATTAATAGGTATACACCACATGTTATGTGACATCAGTGTAGAACCACTTCCACAACACTATGATCATATCTGTTCAATACTTCAAAGTTTCAGCACAGACCATGTGACCGATGATTGTATATAGATTTTATCCACTCATGCATATTGCTACATACCCCAATTTTTAACCAGCCTAGAAGTCCATTTTTACGAGACTTCTTTTCCTCCTTTGAGGTATCTTCTGATGATTCAGCATTCCCTTCGTGTGAAATATACAAGTCAACATTTTCATCATCCAAGATCAAGTCCCGCCGTTTGTGTGGAAGATATGCAAGCTGCACACTTAATGAAAAGAAACCACTCAGACTAAATAACACAAGCAAAATAAACACAAATAAATAAAACAGTTGTCTGCAACATATACGAAAGTCAAATTCTTTAATGTGTCAGCAAAATTGCAATAACTAAAAAAAAAAAAGCAATTAAGATTTGACCATATCATCCACTTCACCTCTTCTTCTCCGAAGGAATGCCTTCTCCTTGGACCAGGGCGGTGTGGGAATCTTGATGATTCTGAAGCCTTTGACGAGACCAAGATTAGTTTGGTCAGGTGTTGTATTCTACCCAAAAGAGCGGCTTTAGCCTCTTCTTCTTCTTCCAATCTTGATTGCAGCTTCAACTGACCATCTTCTAGCTTTACACACGACAAAACACCAAAGAAATAGATGAAATTATTTTTCTTCAAAGTAAAACCACTAAGATATAAGGAACACTGCAGATTCAGCTTCCAATAGTTTTGAGAATGCCTTTAAGAGAATAATTGCCATAACAAATGACAGGAGAATGGCTCATAACTCAAGGAAGTGAACTCCCCCACTCTCTGGTAGGTAAGATGGGGATGTGAGTTGATGGAGATTGAACCTAGGCCATTGGATTAGGCAAGTAGGTAGCCAATCACAAGGCTACTATTTATTTCACTAGAATATATGACAAGTTCCATTTATAATTCATATCATCTGACCACATGAATGATGTGCAGTTTCTGTCAGTCGTAGGAATTTTCCCATTATAAGCAAGGACCATGTCTCCCAGCATTTAAGATTATTATAGCAGTAATACCAGGACTTCCTATACACTAAACTTTCACACTGAACAATAAAGCTAGAATGAAGAGGATGTGAAAAATCAAGGGAAGATGAAAAATCCAACAATTCCAAACAATCAATGAATCTTCAAAACGGGTTATCAAATTTAAGTATACTGGTGGCTTGGAAGATATATTTTCAACTTCTGAAATATATTGATCAGATGGTCAGCTATAAGGGCATATACAGACAATGAGCTCCTGAAGCATGACACAAAGAAGATTACCAGCGCTCAAGCTGAACACCCCCAAATAAAAGGAAAGACAAAGGGGAAATAGAAATAAATATCCAAATGTACATAAAACAAAGCTTCCCAAGACTTTAGGCAATTTCAAGCATAATAAATTGTGAGCTTATAGAAATGCTGTCATTAGAGAACGACAAAATCCTGATCCACAAATATTTTGAAACATGAAAAGTAGCCCTGTCCTGTAATCAATCAAATACATACATATATAAAGGCTAGCTTAGTCTACAAGGCTTCCCATGTACCTAATTTTAGAGAGAGTCAAATGTATAAAAATTTACCATTGCTCTGTCGAGAAATTGTTTTGTTTGAATATGTGATCCCTCCAAGTGTCCAAGTTATAATGAAGCAAATTTACTGTTTCATGATGAATGACCATTTAATAAAGAAAGCGTATCTAGTAGCTTTAAAATCCATGTTTCTCACGGACTTGTCGTTGGACCTTAAAGCACCTCATACAAATACAAGTAATTAAAGGGATTGAAGTGTCCACATGGATAGGACAAACCCCAAGCATCCTGACCAAGGAAGCTTAACGAGCCTGGGTGATATCCTCTCATTGAACAAACTGACCCTGAGGTTGATCAATCGGTATGCTCCAGTAGACTGAAGCCAGGGTGTAAACATGGCCCCACAATAGGACTCTTATCCAAGCTCATAAAGCCCACGCCAACCAACGGGAGATGTCGACAACAGTCAATGGATAAAGATCATTGGCAGCTCACCTAATCAACAAAAGGTATACCTGCCATGCCAAAAGTTGCACTTGCCACCTGAGTGTTGGGTGGAAGTTGATTGGACACCCTATGGCACTCACCAGAGATCATGGAGTGATTGCATCAACCCCAGAGCCCAGGACACCCGACCAATTCGGCAGCTCCTACCTGGCATAATGGCTACTAAACTTTCTTATAAAGAGAAAAGTCTCAAGCACAATGAAGGATCCAAAATTGTCGAGTTTTAAGGAGCATTTATGCTGGACAAACTATTGTGAGTTTCTCACTCAAAGCTAACTTCAACCAAGGCTTGGAAATAAGTTCTCCATCTTGAAAAGTACACTGGTTCTTCTTAAGAGGTTAGCTTAACCCGAGCTAGTTACTTGTTTTCACATCTCTCTCCTTACACAAACCATACCAAGCCTTCCTCGGTATAAAACAAAAGGGAACTTAGCGTCCCACCAACTCTCACCTCCCTACTATCCATACATACGGCTCGACCCATTATCATCACCTTCATCAGCAGTCTCACAACTCGGGTCTAAGAAGTCAATAACTTTCCTTCCCTCTTTTTCCTACTTTAATACGTATTGACTTAGGAATGGAAGGATTTACCCAAAAGAATTATCCAGGCCCCTTCAATTGTTCATTTGTGGTGTGCAAGATCTCAGCTGCAAGTCACTTGAATCAAACACCTCCTCGGGTCTACTTCCATTTGAGTCAAACTTCGATTCAGGTAGACAACACTTGTTTTATATTTTTTTCAATTTTTAGCACCATTTATATTTCCAGGGTTATCAATATAAATCCCATTCATGGGCTAAATGTATTCACAGTATCAGAGTTCCTTTTCACCACAAACTCTTGTGAACTTAAATTGATGAATTTACTGTGGAAAAACTTTTCTTTTATTGGATTTGTGAACTCATAGTTCAAGTAACACTACTACGATACTTCATATTCCCCACCAGCTAATGGGTTTAGTAAATGTGTGAAGCTAAGGTTGAAATAAACACATTTCAACTAAACTTATGGATCTGCCTAAAATAGATAACTATATAAACAAATCCAAACTTCCCGGAAGCTCCACCAAACATACTAAGTTTAATAGAACACTGGAAAACTGCATAGTTATAAATTCCATATGAGCAAAATTAAAATAAAAAAAATGTAAATGAGTCAATGTATGTTCATAAATGCATCATCAGTCAAAAGAAAATAGAAAAACCTTCCACATGATAGACAAATACCGATAAAAATTTACATCAATGCTTGTAAATGCACTATAAGTACAATTGAACAAAATCTTATAAAAAAAAAAAAAAACAAGTAAAATAATGTCAATGCATTGCCTTAGTTTACCAGAGCTGAAAAATAAAATCCATAAATTTATCTTTATGTGCGGCAAAATGTTGGAAATGTTTTTACATTAATGAATTATATTGGCATGCTGATGTGATAGAAGCACCTGAAGCATGAACACAAGCCCAAGAAAATAATCCACCTTCCCACCCTCACCCCCCCCACCCCCGCAACCCAAAAAGTGAAAGAAATCACACAAAAAGAGTCAGAACAAAAATGTTGATACAGGTATAAAAGAGGCATAGCAAACAGTCCATTCCAAACACAGTGTTGTACTTCGAATAGACAAGTGTTGCCGTGAACCATAAGGAAGAATAAAATCCCCTTCCAGAAAATAGCCCACAGCTACTAAAGAAAAATTTGAAACAAAAGATAAGAGGACATTTACAGTGAGAACTAAAACGCACCTAATGTATTGTTGTTTTCAACCAATAAATAAACATCTACAGGAGGTAATAAATGAAAACCACATATTAGCCTTCTCATTCCTATAGTTAAGAAACGCTACAATGTCGAACAGCTCACTCCATCATGTAAGAATTACTCTCAATTAATAAAATCAGAAACTCCAATAGCAAACAGATTAAAAAAAGTATCAAATGGTACAGTTGTTTGATATATATGAGCAGTAAGATAAATTCACAGAATATACGCAAAACATGACTACCTTTTGTTTTAGGAGAACAATATCTTCTTCTTCACTATCTTTTGGTTGAGGTATTGTAACAATGCCTTTCTTCAACTGTTCAAGTTCTTCCTTCAGCATGCGAATTTTGTTTTGGTACTTCTTTATGAGCGATTTCTCATCAATGATCTGCTTTCAAAAGGATCCTTACAATGTCTGCAACAGAAATTGTTTGGCAACTACAGATGGAGATGGAATTTACCTTGTTTTGTGCTGCTTGGATTTCAATGCGTTTTGCATGATGCACAAACTTCAGAGTATTATGTGTTTCTTCTGCACTGCTAGATGAAGGAGTCACCGTACAAATGAGCTGTAAATTTAAAAACCAAAAATGACAAAAGTAAAGCTAGATGCTAAAATCAAAAGAATAACCCTCCTACTTGGCATTTACAAAGGCAGTGCAAATATGACAATTTTATTTGATGGCAGTTTAAATGCTTTATGCCTATATTTCATAATTCATTTTTAGAACTTACAGAAACACGGCCATGACCACTCAATGATGACTGGAGAAGCCTTGTAAGTTTGGAGTCCCTGAATGGTATATGAGTAGCCCTACCTTCTGTTAACTTTGATATAACCTGCCTTAACCACAGATAAGCTAATTGAAGAAACCAAAATGATAAAATTACATCGTCAAACCAATTAAAGAGTATCAGACTAATCTACAACAATTCATACTGCAAAAGTAGTTTCAAAATCAGAACAAATGCTAAATAATAGAATAAGTACAAAAACATATCAGGAATCTACATCCGCTTGAATCTGAATCTTGGATTTGTGCTCGGGCACTTGCAGACAAGTCAGATCTTAATAAGGGCCATCCCCTTCCCCCAACCCACCCCCACCTTCAGAAGAAAGAGGAAAACTTCCACAAGTTGCTGATACATGTAAAACTGGTACAGCAGGGGCCCCAGAAAGCCAGGAACTAAAGTTAATAGAAAGGTATGGAGGGAGAAGAGGTGAAATGAAAGTTTACATGCAATGGATAAATGTTGGCACTAGACCTTCCCTTGCAAAAGAGAAAAAAAAAAGATGAAACAGAAGTCCATGAAGTATTAAAGAACTGAGAGAAGAGGTGTGACAAAAAATAAAACAAAACAAAAGAGTAATTAACAACAAACAAGAGAGAGAGAGAGAATAGCAAAACCCACAGCAAAAAGAAGGGGGGAAAAGATGCATTCACAGCAAAACCCAGCTCTCCTGAGGTTTTCTAATCCTCATGAAAGCTGACAGAGTTGAGAATGGAGAGGGGGAAGAAAGAAGGCATGGCAATAACTTTTTCATCCTACTGAGCAGGGGCAGAGGTTACCATTGCAATAAACAAAACAGAATATTTATTATCCACTAGAAAAATGACAGAGGAACATCATTAGGTTTAACAATCAATGTGGAAAGACAATAGAAAATATCTGAAAAGTTTGGAGCATGAACCTAGAAAATATCATTGAAAAGTTGGAAGTAAATTAAATCTCGGCTTCATCTAACAAAAAAATTTCTCTAATATGGCCCTTCATTGACGCAACAGCAAGGTTGCACCATTGTGGGAGCATTGCAGCAGTAAAATTGTATAAATCTGACTTTCCCCAAAGCCTTCAATATTGGGTCACCTTATACTTTAAAGCGTTAATTGAAATCAAAGATGATTCAAGTGTTTGGAAAAGTGCCACACTGCATTTTGACTCTATGTTTCCTTGTTTCAGCCTTTGTGGAAATTTTCATGAAATATGCTAGGCTGAAATATACTGAATTAAGGATCATACAAACAATTAAATTATAGTTGCTCCTTGAACTTGTAGACAAACTTCCAGGGATATCACCACAATATTGCAGATCAACATGGAATCAGACTCAGATTCTTTCCTAAACTACTGCAGTAATACATCATTTATCCATTTTCTGAAAGCAAACTAATAGTTGTATTGTATCTCAAAATATATTTGACAAAAAAAGAATTCAGTGAACAGCTTCTAAAATCAAACATTGGATCAGACTTCACCGTTCCAAGAGTTAGCAGGCTTTTATTTATGTAAGATCCTTCTTTCCTTCGAACGCCAGTAGTTTCAGCTTTAGAGCTCTCAGAGCCTGCCAGATCGATGAGATGCTGCAGGCATAAGGTAGATACATGAAATTTGTAAGACTTTGTTAAGTTGCAATACTATAGCTGAGGTGCCAAACTAGACAACAGCAGAAACATACCAGCTGTGACAAGTTGACAGCTTCTCTTTCACTGTTTTTGCCACATGGACTACTCTCAATTGTCTATTATCAAGGGAATTGTAAAAAAAAAAAAGAAATTTACAAGGTCAATGTAGCAGGAAAAGAATAGTAGAAAACAATATTACAAGGCTAATATAGCAGGAAAAGAGGAGGGCGAATAGACATGACAAGGACGTAGACATGGAAACTAGGAGAACAAAGGTGAAATGAATGGAATGAGGAGCACTACTGTCTATGGAAGTGTAACTCATCATGAAATGAAGCTGGAAACACGAGGTTGCGAACAAGACCAATTATTTTAAAGCACCAAAAATTGTTTACTGAAAATAACAGAATAGCCAAGAGGCAATGAAGGCTGACTCATTCAGTGAACACAAGAATAAAAAGGGTCACTGACTGCTCAATGTAAGTTTATAAAGGCAAGGGAAGTATGCAGAATACTCAACATCAATAAACACCAATCCAGCAGACATGGGTAATTGGAAAAATAAGGGCACCAACAACCTCTAACAGAGGCACATAAATTTTTGCACGGTCATTTCAGAAACACGAAATCTCCACAGAGAAAAGTGAAAATTCAAAACATGGTCACAGGTCATAAACCATGATCATTTTTCATGGAATTCAGACGTCACCAAACTAATAGGAGGCTGCATTACTGCACAGTTTTGAAGCATTACAGGATAATGCCATAAAGTTACTATAATGGAAAGGAGTATACAAAGTTCTCCATGTGCATTAATGCCAACATGGTGCCAGGTGGTTATTATGATAATAATGGGATGTTATACATGTGTAGTGAAGAAACTAGCACAACAAACGCAACATACTTTGAGATTTTTAAAACACCTAATAACAATTATAGGATATGCTTAAGAGGGGGAAACTACAGTGGTCCATGATGACATTCTATATGTTAGTAAAGAAATTTTAAGTGACTTTTTTTTCATGAAACATAGTAGAAACATACCAAGGTAAATATCGTGTGACTTCTGCTGCTGAGAAGATTGAAATTAGTGGATCCAACATGCCTTTGCTCTGTTATCAAAAGCCAAATTCATATCACAAAACTTGGAACGCATTGATATATGTGCAAAAGTAAAGAGGGCATCCAAGTATCCAACTATATAATCCACACAGAATACCAACCAGACAAACAATGCTGGGAAATCATGTCATATGCTGAGCACAAGCACTAACAAGATTTGCATGTCATTAAGATAGATTGAAACGATCTCTACCAAATGTCAACCAATTATAATTGGGCAAATTTGCAATGAATGGAAGAAATCAACAGCTCTCCCTTCATGAGTGTACTTTTTAATCAGCCAATATCAACTATATTCACAGGTGCTAAGGCAGCACTGGGAAAGAAGAAATAATCCTTGCTTGCTAACTAAAGGGATATGGTCAAGGTACGTAGCCAGATTTATATCAGAAAGAAGAGAAGATAATCTTTCAGGCCAAAACCCCAGCTGGAAGTTCAAAACAATCAAAGACTCCTCCAATGATCACTTAGTGAGTGTAATGCTGACATTAAATGCAATGACCACTTCTTGGGTTGGCAAGAAGTTGCACAGCTCAATCAACAAGTAGAATAGAGATTCATAAAACAGATGCAGGGGCAATACCGATCCAAAAGAGAAATGACAGATGAGCATTCTACTTTTACAGCTCTAAAAATTGGCATAAAAAAGCATGGCAAATGATTGGATATAGTCATTGACCACATGGCCAAATCCAAGTGCAACTGCTTAAACATAGTAGTTACATGACACCTGCAAAATACTGAAGCGCATATGGCTCGCTCAGTTAAATTCTTTAATTTGGGCCTTTCAAACATGCAACAAAAAATTTAAATACAGTCATTAACATTCTTGGTTGATGCACAAGTGATTAAGCTCCTATTGGTTCCATACTAATCATCAAAACAGTGTAAGCTTGATCGTTACACTTGCAGATAAACTAATCAGCAACCACTGATGGCAAAAGGCATAAAAGAGAACCCAAAAGAGGGGGAACCATGCAGACAACATGATAGAACATGTGAATGTGCTGTCACAAGAAGTGGTGACAGAGTTGAGAACTTGTTAACTGCTGCTGCTCTATCTTTCAAGGCAGTAACTACACCATTTTGCAATATTCCAAGATAGATAAAAAATGCAATTTCGATCACTGCTTAGATAAATAGGGAAAGAACTTCACGACATTTACTGCAAATAATTGTGCATGGAAGATCAGATGAAAAGTAGTGAATAGTGATCAAGGAAGGACATCATGTCCTGGCAGGCAAGATCAAAAGACAAATGTAAGAGTCAAATGAATATTGATTGCCAGAAAAACCAAATAAATGACTAATCCAACCAAAATTTGACACAGCAAGAATATTTTCAGAAATTTGTCCATGGAATTTGAATCAATGGACCACCTCAATGGCATAAAAACTAACAATATTTGAATCAGAATTTGCAGGTGGTGGACACGAATGAAAAAAAGATGGAGAATCTCTGAAGCAGACTAGTATCACGACATTGAATCTCTAGGAATGACACAGGAGGAGTCAAGAACCATATCTAGTGTCCTCTTCTACACATGAAATTTGGATCATAGTTACCAGGTTCATTATCCGGTACATGTATCAAGATGCACAAACTACCATTGTTAGATAAAAGATTATCCTTAAAGAACCACTTTTGGTATGTGCTATTTTAAAACGCAGTATGCAGGGGAGTTTGTTATTCTGATAACTATGATTTGCACATCATTAGAATCTGTTAGTATTTTTGGCACAATATCAGTGCAAAATGAGACAAAAACGCCAACTTTGTACTTGTGTTCGCAATTTGCAATTGTTAAGTTCCATGATACACTTAAAATACAGAACACCACATATTTTGGGGGGGTAGTACAGCTCCATTTGCAATGTAGCATATAGCAAATGTACATCTCTGGCAAGCACGAACTGGATGATACAGAAATATTTCTTTAATAGCATATAATTTCCTCACAGGTTGCAGCAGAGTCACCCTTACCAACTAGTCTATATAGAAATGACCAAGGAAATTCAGCATCTCCAGTTAGTATTAGTAGAAGGTCATCCCCATAGATATCAACTATCAACTATTATAACTAATGAAAGGGCAGAAATATTAAAGTTCATAGCACTGGAAGTTCTGAAACTGATACGTGGCCACGGTTGTGTAGCTTTCAACTATCTACATGTACAGAGAGGTGCAAAAGACTGGAACTCAGAAATGAGAAGCGAGACTTGAATTTGCTGGCACGCAATTATACCTTCCCCAGCTGCAATCAGGGAAAGTGCATGAGCAGGAGATAATACAACCTCCTCCTTAATTCCCTCAACAAAGATTCCCTACAACCATTAAACATATGATGAGTAACAAACCATCCAAATTACTCAAACTATGATTATCCACATCAGGAGAAAAAATAAAAGCAAACTTAAGAAAGAAAGCATGGACACACAAATGTGTATCTCAATGTCCTAACTTCTAAAATTAATTCAAGGATACTGCACAGATAATTAAACTAGATGAACAAAATAGGTATTAATTGGAGCATAAAAAATTCAAAGCCTATAAAATGGAAGAAGAGAGGAAGCTAAGGAGACTATCATTTTTCATGTGCAACTGATGCTTTATTTAGTTACACAGTACACAATGCTCCAGAAAAGACTTTGCTAAATTGATATTGGGATAAAGGTTGACAAGTTTACAAGATGATTACCCTACTCCCTTCGATGGTGCATGTGGTAGGAAAGAAATAGAAGAATCTTCAAGGACAAAAAGAGTTCTTTACAAGCTATTTTTTATACCTTGTTCTTGTGAGTTATAATTTGTTGAGTGGCATCATTTGCATTTTTGGGGGGACAGATCTCTTTGTTGTATAGTAACCTTCTAAAGCGGTGCCTGTTAGATAATCAACATTTAACAGTATTGGAGAGGATCACTACACTACAGGACATCATGTAACACGGTCCATCAATCCACCAGTGTGACAGCCATCACAGCCCTTCGTGTAAAAGTGACAATCAAGACTGCCATTATACACTATCTCAGTTCATTTTGACTACAAACAAGAGCAAATTAGAAATTTGTTGGCAGAAGCATATTAAAGCCATTGAAACTTTTTTAGTCATTAAAAATCAAATTTAAGGATTTAATTTCAGAACTGATTACTTTACTAATTTGTCTTGCTTTTCGGAATGATCCCCAGATTAGATGAGTCATCCAGTTCTATTTTTGTTAGCCATATCCTACAGATTTACAACTTAGTGTTTTTTTTCCCTCCATATCTTCACATATATTCTCCTAAAAAGTTAAATTTTACACTAAAATATAAGAAACTAATATCTAATATTGTAGGACTGATTTATATTTAGAATTTACATGCATATACAGATTAAAATATATTTATTTTTAGACCCGTACTTCTTGAGATTAGCCAAATCCCCACCATTAAGGTCTGCACATCAATTGCAAATAGAGTATTAGCATAAACAAAAGTGCGAATAACAATAATTGGACAAAGGTCCCCTACAAGTATTACTAATTGTGGCTCTTCAGTTAAATTCATGAAAATCCATGATAAGAGGCAATTTAATAGTGAAAAAAACATAAAAATATCCTTTCAAGGCTGCAACTAATACAAAACATCTGTTACAGCTTGTTTTCATGACACCTCAACTGCAATTTAATTCTACGTCTGTTAGTACCTCCAACTCTGTATTCCCAAGATAGTGGGTAGAGCACACGAAGCCTATAATCATAACAGTGACAATTAAGCAGCAGAAGCATTGAAAAGTTTCAAGATGTTGTAATTACAGGGAACAAGCGTCATGAAAAATGACTCAACAAAGCAAGTGTTGGAAGATGTCATTAATCAGACAAGCGAGTACCTGATGGTCCTCTCTTATTTTTAAATTCTGTCCTGCTGGATTCAACAAGTCATTAATAACCTGAAATGAAAGAAGCATTAAATGATGTTAAATTTTATAAAGCCAAGCAGCAATCCTTGAATTTCTTATTAGAAGCAAAGCATCAGGCAAGCATTAAATACGAAATCCACAAGAAACTGCAACCAATAAGTAGCACAAGCAATCCAACCCATATGTGATAACTAATCAAGGGGTAATAAGGTATAATATGGTACTGCAATCCACAAGCATCCAAATTTACCCGATATTGCCAAAGCATCCAGTAAATTCAAAAACTATCAGGATTAGAGAACAGAAGAATACCTCATTATAAATCTCTAAATACGACACTCGTAGGAGAAATTCCCGGCTGGGAGTCTACAGCATGGATCAGTGTAAACAGTCCCATAAAGCTAAAAGTATCACAGAATTTGTCGTGAGAATAAAATTCACATGAGGTACCTCTTGGATGATACTAAATGCATCCTTCACAGCCAACGGTATAATCCCAGGAGATCTCTGATCACCCTGCAATAGTCTTTGTTGGTCAATATTGTATGCCAGAAGTCTAGCACAAAGCAGCTTAAAAAATGATAAAGACAGTTATTCAAAATGTACAAGATTGGTTTTGCTACCAAATAATGTCATCTACACTAACAAGGACTAAAAGTTCACTAATATCCCTTCTGCTGAAATTTGAGGGATCCTTCATTGTTCTACACTGATTACAAAACCTCCATTTTTTTATGCTTTCGAAAGGAAAGTCATCACAGTAGTCCAAACAGATGGATGCTACCACTTCTCCACACACCTTCTAATTCTCTACCAAACCTTCAATGGGATCTATTATAAGTATCCCATGAGCAGCTCCAGAGCACCACTAGGAGTTACCTCATATGCATTTAAAAATGCATGATGTACAGCAAAACACCAATACTTTAATAAACTATATCAATTACCCAACTGTCCCAAAGTATGAGAAATCCAGAAGCATAAGACGGTGCACTTTGTAGCAAAAGCAATTGGATACAAATTGGGTGTGGAAGAGAAAAGAGCACACCAAGATTATGTGGTTTGGCATGTAGCCTACATCTACGTGAAAAGATGATGTGAGAAAGTAATCACTATTGTAATGAAAGAGAACTCACTGGCTTCTCAAACACAGAAATCCATAATAAACTCATAGTGGCAGCTCTCTTAAAACACAGTGCAGAACAACCGCACTGATTGATCAATGATATTTAGTTGCCAGCCAATGTTATGCAGTATGAAACACAAATAAGTTCTAGCTTCATGTTAAGTGATCAGACGACAACACAATTCAAAGTGAGTAAAAAAAGAAAAGGCATGGCATCCAAGCCTAGATATTGTGCCTAAAAGAGCACACGAGCTGCAAATTTATGTCACTCATGACAAAGCACATCTAGCGAAAAAACCTCCAACTTCAGCGGTATACAAGCACCACTCCGTGCTCAGTCATCACAAAGAACTGCAACTCCACTACCATCCTCTACAACACCAGCTTCTCTTTCTTCTTCGACTAGGACCTATATTAAATACCATAGCCTGTTCTTCTGGCAACAGTAACAAAATTAATATCTACCAATATTGGATCCCTTATTTTATTTCCTCTTGTGAACAACCCATCTTATTTGAAAGACCAATAAATTCCTTCCTCACTCATCTCTTTGGAGAGAGGGATTTCTTTGACATATTTTAGGGTTATGGTTGTTTCTACCTATTTAGATAGATTCACAAATAGCATGTTTGGTTGATGGAAATGGAAATTCTACTCTCACCTTATTACCAGTAGAATATTTAGTTCTACGTTTGATTACTTTTTTACATGAAATAATTATTCCTAGAGAAAGAAATATTCCCCCAACTAAAGGAATAAAAAATACCAATTTTTTTTGGTATTATTTATTCATTATATCCAAGAAATAACTATTCCCGCAATCATTACCATTTTACTCCTCGTCCTTTCATCCTTCATCTGAAACCCTGACTGCTCCTCCTCCATTTTTCGTCTCTCAGCCGTTCGTCACTCTTTTCTTTTTCGATTTAATGTCGTCCAAATTCGCAACCTCTACTCCTCTGACCAATTCCGGATGAATAAGTTTAAGATCTATCGCTACAATCACAGCTGCAGCCACAACTGGACCGAGTGCCCATTTGCCTACCCTGGCAAGAAGTCCCATCGCGAGACCCGTAGAAGTACCACTACTCCGGCACCGTGTGCCCAGAGTGCCCAGAGTACTGTAGAATCTTTTTTCCTTAAATAAGGGTAAAAAAACCATTAATACAAATTCTCTCCCCATTTCTCATATTATTACTATATACCAAATATTAAAATACTAATTCTCAACTTATTCTATTCCAATAACCAAATATAGGAATAGAAATTTTCAATTCTATTCCCATCTTATTTCATTTCCTAAGAATAATTATTCTATTCATACATTATTTCATTCAAATAACCAAACATGCCAAAATAATTTATTTGATTATGTGAAATTTTTAAATGAAATGAAAAAAATTAAAAGAAAATATTTTTCCATAATTGTATTGTATAGAAAATGACAAGGAAAATAATATGATGGAAAATATACATTAATATATTCCTAATTGGGGAAAGTGATTTTCCCTATTTTTTTTTCATTTTTCTCTTAATTTTTTCTTTAAACTTTCTTATAACCAAACATGCCTTAAAGGTATGACACCAGCCTAAGAACATGACAGTAAAAGTGTTTTGTCTTCGTTGTCAACTTTAACACAATGGCTTCCGAATTCAAGATAATGGAGATAAATTCATTCAAGATGAGTTTTCACAAGTGTATCTTCCAAACATAGGGAATGTTCAAGAAAATGCCGCTTTAACGCGAGCTTACTAGTGAGCTTTTAGTCTGATACATATACAAAGACACAAACCTCACCGACAATTCTTCTCTCATGTCTTTGCAAATGACTACACATAGAACTTTATTAAATAAGCACAACCAAATCACAATAGTGGCTTCGTAATCAATCTCACCATATTCTGTATCAGCATAAGAAGACAAAGACTAGCTCATAGCTCTTCTCGAGCATATCTAAATTTAACTTCATTGATGCCATCTCAACAATAAATTGCATGAACACTGCTCTGATAGAAATCTGTTGTATCAAAACGATTTGAGTACAGGAAATACATAGTGGAATTGATCAAGGGAAAAATTGGCAAATGAAAAATATAAAGAGTATAACTAATACATTGAGAAAAGAGAACACCAATGTGGTTTGGCATGTAGCTCACATCCATGGGCGTTGAAGATCAAAGAGAGCAATCACCATAAGAATGGACAATACGAAAGAGATGACCCCTAACATTCTCAATTTGAAGCAAAATTATAAGACAGGATTCAAAGCAACTCAACATAAAGAACTTATGCCTTTTGATCACTCAGACTTTACACAGCCTCATGCCGCATTTTCGCCGTCTTTTCCAAGATAATAATAATTACACTTGCCAGGAACTGTTTTACAGCTGTCCTTTTATCCAAAAAGTGCAGTCCTAATCACCATTAGCACCTGCACACGGCAGCTGAAAAGCTCTAAATTGACTATAACTTGAAACTCTTTTGTTCTTTATACCCCTCTTACTTTCAATCAAATTAAATCATTCAATTCAACAAAACTGAAAATTCTGCTCTGACTCCAAAAGAAACAGCCAAATCTCACCTCACCCACTTTTTTTGCAAAAGTGAATTCTTCTTGTCACCGTATGAGGGAAGAATATCACGAGATCTAAAGCTCCCCCAAATGACTGTCCTCTGAGGCTCAATATTAGGTCTGCTTTTTTGAATGAGGCAAATCTATTATACTATGACTTTATAAGGTCTCTCACATGCATCAGGCATCCTGCCAAAAGACGTCGGTGTTCTTTTCTTCCATAACATAGTTCTGGAATCTCCTGTCCACACCTTAGAGTTCTGACTGCCTTGCTACTGAATTAGACTCCCTGGGAATTTCAGGAATAGGAATGGCAACAAAGTGGGAAGTAGTCTTTGGTGTCCAGTCTGTGGACAAGATATAATAGGTTTACACCATATTGCTTTTGTCAACCTTCATAGACCTCTTGAAATACAGGATCAATTTTAAAACGGCACATTATAACTTCAGATGCCCAAACCCCCTTCACTCTCTACCAGACAGCCCCCAACCTCAAATTTTCTAGATGGCCCAGAAATAAAATGTTTAAGATCAACAACCCTGATCTATCCTTAACCTCTCTATCATGTTCAACACTTCAATGATCATGATTCCTCCATGTTTTATGGCCTGCCTTCCTTAGACTCTTCTGTGTGCAAGAGCTCCATGTACCTAATTCCTCCCAGTTAGCTGAAACCTAGGTTCTGGAAAAACCATTCTTAAAAGTGCACAGCACCATTGCTGTCCACCGTCCAAGAATCACGAAACAAATATCATACAAACCACAATACATATACAAGCTATTTTCACATCTTAGGCATGGACTCTATCACCAGAACCTTCTTTGTCCACCATGGCATAGCTTTCCCCTCATCAAGAATCCAACTCCACCGTAATAGATATGATCTAGTGAGAAACAGACTAGCAAATTCTAGAATGCAATTTGACATTAACCAAAAAGTCTATCCAAGCACCATCAGAAGGAATATTATGTATGCCAATAATATTGCATATGTAAAAAAAAAAAAAGCTTTTAGAATGCAATTTGACATTAGCTGGTTATTTCGCCTAAGCACCACCAGAAAGATTTCTTCATCTAACGAGAGTGCCAATGATAAAAGAAATCAAAACAAGAATACATCCATAAGAATGATAGATCAACTATAAGGAAAAAAGGGCACAAATCTGATTGATCTCACATGCATAGTATGAGTCTTCCCGCTACTTGTCACACCATATGCAAAAATAGTGCCTGACAGAAGAAAAAGAATGGAAATGTTAGGAATATCTCAAAAATGTCAAAAAACAGAGGCATGAAAAACATGGTTCATCGTGCAAAAGAGGTTATTTCACACACAAAAAAACAAAATGTCACCAAAACAAAATTCAATGAAAGTTGTATGTTCTACTTGGAGAGTGATCTTCTATATTTTTCGAGATCCACCCTATAATATGAGGTCAAAGAAGCCAAAATAAGTGACTCTAACCCTTATAAAAAGAAAACAGGTTCTTGACCCCCTTCCATGCTCAGGTCACATCAAGGTATTGCAAAAGAAAAAATTGCAAAATGCAATCTAATTTATCATAATCAATTAATTAACAAGTTGGTTAATAGTATTTTGGAACACAGAAAAAAAAAATTTGCTTATCAAATTATCTATCGAGCTGTGAAAGATTCAACAAAAAACAGAAACAAATCCACTATTTATTTTATGTCAAACAATATGTGGAGCGATTCTCGAAGGCGTATAGATGGATCGACTCCTCAAGCTCCCATTGAAGCCCATAATATATTCAACAAAGTAGGAGAAACTGGTGTTATTTGACAACAGAGGATGCAAAGGTCTGATCAAAAGAAAAATAAGATGCAAAAAGAAAGGAAATTCATGATTCGATTTGGTAATTTCCGAGAGCAAAAGGAGTAGTTAGTGGAATTCAAAAGGAAAAATAATCAAAAAATCTCTAATCGCACCTCCAGCTCTATCTCCTCCCTTCTTCAACTACTACTTAACTGCCAACACCCCAATTAGCCCCAACCACCACTGAGTTGAGTCTGTGAGAAAAATTCTCCCGAACACCACCACCACCACTTAAGTCGCCACCCTCTCCCTCTGCCCATACTTACCAAACCATGGCTTCCCTTTCCCCTCTTGCTCTATCCTATAGCTGTCACCACGGTTGATTATGCCTACTCCTTTCCTCTGCATACTATCTCATGGGCAGTTCATTATCTTTCCTCTCCTCTCTCCAGCCCCTCCACCATGAGACCATCAATGATAGTTTTGAAACATCGGCAATGGTGGTCAAGCCACAACACATTGACAGATTTGGCTTTACGTGTGATTTACAAACAATCATTTTTAGAGGTCTCTTTACTTTGCAAGACCAGATCATCACAGTTGGTCACAAAACCAAGTTGTTTGCAAACCACCTTCATTGGTTGTGTCATGTGGGGAGAGCAAAGAGGGTTTCAACGATGGGACAGGGAGGAGAAAGGAGGGGTGGGATAGCTGCTGGCAAGATCGGAAAAGAAGGGAAGGAAGCAGTGGCAACGCAATCATAACGTGAGAGGGAGTGGAGGTACGGTTGGTGGTGTGAAGAGAGCGAAGGTGCACAGAAGAAGAGAAGATAGATAAATACTAATATTGGATTTTTTTTTCCAGGTGGCAAAATTTTATTGGTTAAGCATAGTAGTGTACCAGATTATTATTTTTCAAGGACGTGTGCAAACTACAAGGCTAATTCGGCCAGAAAATTTCCATTGTTAAATCAGTAAAAAATAAAACTGCGTTAATTTAAAGGTCAGGACGAAATAGACTCAATTCAAAAAGGTAAGAAATTTATTGACAATTTCAACTTACAAACAATTTATGCACCATTTGAATTACCTAAATGGAAACAAAGCCATTGTTATTTAGCATGTCATTGCTAAGCTATTTAACTGGAAACTAAACACTAAAACATGATCACAAAAATGGAAAATCAGCATTGATTCATAAAGTGACATATATTTTAGAATTGAATCAGAGGCCTCTACTTCTAAAATTAGCACCCAATGACAACGATTTGTTTTACATGTAATAAAAAGCAATCGGCAACAGCATCTTTAAATGATCAACGGATGCACATGAGGATCAAGTATAATAAAGTTACAAAGGCTCAAGCGACTGATGAAATCCCTCAAAATTAAAACTCAAGCAGCCCTCAGAAGAGAGGGAGCTTTTCAAACATGACAAAATCAATGAGTAGCAACCCTTGAGACCCTTCTCCCTCTGCTCCAATCCAATAGTTATATATATATATATAGAGAGAGAGAGAGAGAGAGAGAAAGAGATTATTTAATTGAGAGATAATTAGGACTACAACTTGTAGATTTCTCTCCCCTGCCATGGCACCAATAAACGCCATAAATCGTTACGCGTCAAAATGGGTAATGGTTGTGGTGGTGGTAGTCGAAGTGATTATGATGGTCACAGTGATGGTGGTAGTACAAAAGAGCAGCAGAGTAGAAGTAAGGATTAATAAAGTATCTTATTCCTATTTTCACTTGTTAGAGAATAGTATGTTTCTAGATTTGTTTATATTATTTCATGATTCTATATTGGAAACATCCAAATATTCATAATAATATCTTGGGATGTCTTTTGGTATGCTTTCATTATTTAGGTTTCAATAGTTTACAAATTCTTGTCTAGTATTTAGTAATGACTAATTAATTCAATACAGCACAATCGGCGAATTGTTTTCAATATGATATTAGAGTCTTATTTTGTTTGATCCATCAAATACAAAACACCTCCCTGCCAGCGGGTAGCTAGTCTTTTAGTACTGCTTGGTACCCACCAGATCTCACACAAATTTTCTTCTTTTTTAGTGTACTCTATTTCTAATTTCTTTTAGTAGCTTTTATTACTCTCGTGCTCACAAGGGTACCCCAGACATTTTAGAATGCTCCTCATGGCACTCATTGAGCAAATGCATGAACATTCCCCATAATAGTGCGTTAACAGTGCCCGTGTCATGAACAGTGCACGTGAACAATGCCTGTGAACAGTGCAAGACCTGCAACTCTCTATTTTGCTTTGTTTCCATGATGCTTCAAATTTTATAAGCGCAGGATAGTGCACACACCAATGTTCATGCTTCTTAGTTGCATGACTACACACACTAGTGTTCATGTTTCTTTTTAGTGTGAGGTTCTGACCTTTGCGTCTCATTACCTTTGCTCTTTGGAATCATGATTTAATTTCCCAACTCAAAGTAGTGCCTACAACGCATGTTGAGTTTAAGGGGGATGCTAAAGAATATTATGTCTCCAGATTTAGTTAAAATATTTTTCAATTCTTTCTATATTCTATTCAGATATTCAAATAATATTTGGGTCACTAATACAAAGAATATTCATTGGGATTCTTTCATTATTTAGGTTCCTGTAATCAATAAAATCATGTTCTTGTAGTTAGTTATGACTTATGACTAATTAATCAATTCAATGCAACTAGTTTTATTTTTAACACCACTCAAACAGGCAACAAAAATTAGTGCAAATTTTGGATGCCATAAAACAATATGTTGCACATGCAAAGAGTATATAGACATTGAATAGAATACATCCTGCTGTAAAAAACTCATGCCTTTGATTCACTACAACAATTGTGCAATTTACAAACCCACAATGCAAGAGTGTATCTGTTTACAAGGCAAGGAACAATAATTTGACAAAATTATCACATTGACTTCTGCAGGACAAGGGTGCAATATCAAATCAATTAAGCCAAAACACAATGTGGCGTTTACCATTTATGCCTTCCATGGCACCACCGACAACATGCTGCGCAGCAACATCATAGACATGATGTGTAGTTGTTGTAGGGCCAAATACTCGATCTACAAGGATGTAAAGCAGTTAAATATATCTAGAAAAGAAAAACAAAGGAATAGATGTACAAAATGCGAGCACCACACACCCCCGACAATTCCTCTTAACGGCTATGATAAATGCTTTCTCATTTCACAAAACCTTTAAATAATTGTTGTAGCTCTCATTTTGCAATATCTTGAAGTGTCCATTCCATGAGAAAAAGGGGTTCATCACTGGTCTAATCCTATTATGTCCTCGACCATGATATCTCCCAACGAGGCCCTGATGTGACCTTCCTAATTTAACCAATCTACATTTTGATATATAATTTATTTTTCTTCTTTTTATCCTCTTTAGATAGGTAGTGGGCTTGAATTTTCTCAAGACCATCCTTTCACATATTGGTTATTTTTTTAATATGAATAGCACTGTAATAAAGCATCAATTTTCCCTAAAATTTGGAAACTTTTGCCTTAATTTCATTCTTTTGGAAGTTCATCTAAACATGAGATTGATGATTAAAAATTAGTAGAATCGGTGTAATTGTGAGGTGTGACATGGAGAGTCAGATATTCAAATCATGACAATAATCTCTATAATGTAGTTGTAAGGTTACATTTGACATTCACCGATCCCAGAATAAGAAACTCATGTATTGGCCCCTCATTTTGATGAAGGGAAGGAAGAAGAGAAGGAGAAGACAAGAATGTAGAAGGAACAAGAGAAGGAGAATCAGACAAGAAAGGAGAAATTTTGGGAAAGAACCACTCTATTGCACAATACAATTCAATATCATGCACTCTCATAAAAATCAAGTACATCGAATGTTTAAGTAATAAGTTAGAACTGGCTTAAAAGAGGAAACTACTCCAACCAGGAAAGAAAAAAGATGACACAAAAATAAAATATCCTAAAGGAAAACTATAATCAAATACAATTAAGTATCCCAAAATCCTTCCTACTACTAAAAAATTCCCTAAAATAACATTTCCTAGCAATTTTGTTAATATCTGCATCACTTTTAGTATGCAATTGCACAGTAAAGGAAACCTAATGGTCAAATCATGCTCTATCTCCTAAGCACCACCAACCTCAAAACCAATTGACATAATCCACTCTCCTTAAATATGGAGCCGACTATAGCTCTTAAGATTATGAAAATAGATCTAGAATATAAACAAATGGACAGATCATCCCCCATGGAGACAAGTATAATTAATTCTTGGGAGAGTACACTTTACAACCCTATGGTCTACCAATATTTCACTTATGTTTCAAACTGATTTTACTACATGGAGGTTTCTAATTTTCATTTTAGTGATATTTATAATATTAAATTGTGTACTTAATTGATTCAAAAAGGAAATATCTTGGTGACTTAATTTTTTGCACAGCATAACGTCAACATGATACAAACTCCATATATTCAATGAGAAAATTAACCAAATAAATTCATTGCACACAATAACACCTCGATATGTCAAGAAAGTAATTAATTCAAAAAATATATATTAGGTCACTTATCATTTAAGGTGATACTTTGTAGGAATACACAGGGTTAGTTACGTTGGCAATTTTTTGAGATGTGATGTAGCAACCATGTTGGCATCTACATAGGCTATGGAGTAATGCAATGGGAATAGGGTAGGGTCAAGTTGAGTAACATGCCAAACTTTGAAACAAGGGACTCCAATCAGAATGCGGGTAGTTGGTAAACCACAGTGCAGCAAAGTGTACTTATTTCCCATTAATTAATATTTTTTTTTACAGAAGGTGAGCATCTGTTGACTGCCTGAAAGCACTGAAGGGAGACTCAATACACAGTCATCAAAACCACTAATAGAAGTACTTGATCATCCAGAATTATGTGGCATACAGATACCACAGGCGACAACAAATCCATCCGAAAGGAGCATTTACACTTGATGCGAGGGCAACTCACTTTCCAAATAATTCTCCTGAAAGGAAGTATACATGCATTGTAAAGGTGGTCACTCTTTTTAAAATTCCAATGGCAAGTATCATTGAGGTTTATATGGTAAACCAATCAGTTTCAATCACCTTAGAACTGCTTGGCATAACACTTCAACCGAGATAACAGTACGGTATAAAGCAGAATGACAAGCAATAAAGACTGCCGTGACGCATGTATGTAGATTACCATACGCATATGCTATTGAGGTATTGTGCTCATTCCTTACAATTGTCTCCCCATCCGCGTACCAAGCAATCTCCTCTCCCTGTCGAATTTCCCTCGGACTACTCCAACCACCAAAACAATATCAAATTAACCACATTGCTTAAAAAATGAAAGTACAAATAACAAACACCCGAGAAAAAAACGCAATCACCTTAGAGGTCGGAACCGCACAGTGACGATGACATTCTCTTTAGATCTCTCAACATCCACAGGCAAACTGTCCGAGCAAGAGTAGAGCGGCTTACTTCTAGCAGAGGAAGACGCCGGCGAGCTCTGGCCGTCAGTTGAATTTTCAGGAAACTGCTTCGAAGACGATGTGGTCGACGACGACATCGAGTTCACATATTTCGTGGATTTTGACCCCTGCTTCGATGCCATTAACGCTTTGGTTCCAATTCCACAACAAAATCAATGAAACAAAATCTCGTTCTAATACCAGCTCAACGAGTTAGAACAAAGTATCATTCATACTTAATATTCACTTTAACACGACTATATCCGCATCGAGGCTAAATCATATAATGTAGCTCAGAAACTAAAGTGTATAAGAGAATCTTCATCGGCCATATCAACAACAAAGATAGAGAGAGAGATGGAGAGGAAAAAAACGTATGAGAAATCGTAATCAGTGGCAGTAAGATGCGAACGCTTTCATTGTTAGGGTTTGTTCAGACTTCATCGCTTGCCTCGCAAGCGATGCTCCTTCACCTGCGAAAGCCGAACTACTTTTCTCAATCCATTTTCTTTCGGAGAGAGACTTAAAGAGTGCGGAGATTTTATGCTATTATTTAGTGAGCGCCGTTACATTCTGCATTTGTTTTCCATTTTCTTTTGACAATTTTTGCGTTCCTGTTTTTGGACGCGGAGACTCCGGTCGACGTCCGCGAAGGAAAGCTATCACACGAGTCTCGTGTATTATTGTGATTTAGGACCAATAGGCATACGCTACGTGTCGCCTCCATGGTAGTCTAGTACTACCTAATACTATCATCCCCTCGTAAAATTACAAAGCACAATGACAAGCCTTTGATGGCCCCTCGTGCATGAATTCAAAGAGCCTCTTTCAATTAAAAAAATTTTTTTAAATTTTTTAATTATAATTATTTAATATTAATCAAATAACAATATTATATATAATTAAAAAATATTATTTAATTTTTATTTACTATTAAAAAATATTAATCTTATTTGTCTAATATTAATCGAACATATATAATTCAAAAATATTGAATTAATCCTTATTTTAAAATAATAAGCTTTCCAAATCCCTCAAATGTATGAGAAAAAAATAAATGATTAGACAGGTCAAACTTCTCTCGCATGTGGGATCACACCCAGGAGCTCCAATTTTAAAAAGCTTAATTAACTTAGATGATATCTTTACCGTAAAACTAAATTTAAAACGAACAATTTAAAAGTCGTGAACTTATTAATTTGTGATCATGAATTAACCATCCCCCAAGGATAACAAGTGTGTAAAAACTAAATTGACATGTTATCATCAACCAATAGACGATAACTATTTTGCATCCGCATGCTAGCAAGAGCGCATGCTTATCACACTAATAAGAGATGCTTGATACACTAGATAATGGCACTTATGATACTAAAAAGGTAAACCCAAGACAAAAGCTAATTTGGTATAATAATATGGTATATTTACGTTATAAGACATTGACATTTAAATATGTAGCTCACTAGCCCCTGACTATGAGGCTCAATGGTTATTTTACTCTCTTACAAATACTACCATTTGCTATTTTTGTCAAGATTCTAAAATTCAATTCTTGGAAGCACAATAGGCACATACTCTATTACAATTCATACTCGTTCAACTTTAGCAAAATCATCGTTAAATTTGGAACCAAATGCTTGGCTTAAGAAACACATTGCATTCTTCTCTGAGCAAGACACTGAACCCAACACACTTCCATCACAATCAAAGCACCAAGCCCCTCTAGCATTCAATGCAATGGACTTTCGATATTTATCAGCCAATAGAATCCACCATCACAATGGCATTATTTCTTTGCTAAGCTTCTTTCATTAGCTCGACTCCTCAACTCTTTGTGCAACAGTTTTGCAACACAGGCCAAAGGAGTAGGTAATTCATTGCCTCTCTTTATCCGGTTCATGTTCAAACTAATTTAGATATTGTATGAATTTTTCCTAAAATAAAACCGAGGACCCCTTCACCTTTTCATTTGTAATGCCTAGGATCAAGGTACATATCATTCAAACCAAGATTCCCTCATTTGGGATTATCTCCATCCTATATTGAATCTTAGTTGGGATATGTATTATTGACACTGTCTATAAAAATATTTAGCTAAGTCATACCAAATTATTGTTGAATGTTCTTTCTAAGAGTTTTATTCTCTCCCATAATTTTGTTCCAACTCAAAAAATTCATTCTATGAGAAGCAAGCAATTACAATATTATTAATCCTCAACTTTCGCTTGAGCGAGTGGAGTCCTTATTCATTCACATCGACAAGATTCAAGCCACCCTGGATGTGATGGCAATATTTGACAATGAGGCAACCTAGGATAGGAGAGATGGCAACCACCATCAAGAGGCTAAATGATAGGATTAAATATCAATTGGCGAAAGCCAAATTATCATGACATCAATCAAAGGAGCCTTCTAACTGCATGTAGACTTCACCCCATCACATCCGCCCAGAGGCACTGTTCTCAACATTATCCCTCTACGAACCAGATGAAAATTGAGTTCACGCCTCACGCAAGGAAGGCCACTTGGAAGAAGCCATATTGGGGGGCGTTACATGGGGACGCAACCCACGATCGCAATGATCCTTCAAGGCATATTCTGACCAATCAAAGGCATTAACCGATAGCATCCCTCGCTATGAAACCTTATATCTTATCTTTTAGCCACATATCTTATCTTTTAGCCACACAAAGGTTCGAACTTTCCTCAATACCCATAAACTGGCTTCAACAACCAAAGTGAACAAAAGGATTCAAATGATCAATAAGAGGGTCTCCAAAGACTCAGAACAATCTAGCAAAGCCAAGATTGAGACTCGCACTCCTTTCATTGATGCCATTTGAAGTGTTTCCTATCGGAGAAGTTCAACATCTCACAATTGGAGCAGTATAATTGCTTATTAGACTATCTCAACCATTTCACACATCGTTTCTCTTCCAAAAGCTCGACGTCATCATCTTATGCTAGTGTTTTTTGATGACCCTAAAAGGAAGATGCCCACACACGGTTATACCTGCTTTAATCTCATAGTATCGACTCCTTTAAGGAGCTCTATAATAATTCCCTCGCTCAACTTGCTTATAAAAAAACATGAGAAGCATCCCTGTTATCTAGCCATCTTGCGCCAAGGCTACCATGAGAGCTTGAAGAACTACCTTGCACACTTTAGCATTAGGGCACGAGGTATCTCAAACCTCTTAGATGATATCAAAGTAGGGATATTTGGAAAACCCTTTAAAGATGAGACTTCTACAAAGAAATCATATTGAGAATGTTAATATCTTTTCTATTGTTAGAAAATAGGGCGCAATCTTTTATTATTTTCAAGGGGACCACCAGCAAGGCCAGCAAAGTGAGCACTTGAAGGCAATCCTAACTCAATAAAGAATCACAGGGGTAATAGAGGCAACCAAGATAATAGAGGCAACCAAGATAGATCTCGCAAACACTAGTCTAGGGTCATCATCACCTTAAAGAACCAATTTAATACATACACCTCACACTGCTCCATGAATCTTGCACCAATATCCTTATTAGATCAAGGACGAGGCAATTGTATAAGTAGCCGAGGTTGTTTTGCACCAGTCACGGCATTGACATGAGTAGGCTTATAAGCAAAATAAAAACATCCAAATAATAATTGTCAAGATTCCGGATTAAACAGGTCAAATAATTAAACAATTAAATCTAAAATAATAATAAATAAATTTTAAATCGAGTATAACAAATGAAACATATATGAGACCCAAATATAACTCACATAAGATCTCGTTGGATAATCGGCCGGACAAAACAATCATAACCTGCTCCAAATAGTCATAAAGAAAAATATCCAAAAGACAACAATGACTTATCCACATAATAAAATAAATCCATATATGTTCTCTATACACGGTCCAATGGCCTATGTTCAATCAATTCTAAAATTCAAAGACAGCCCAAACAAAATCAACTATATCTAAGCAGATATAATACTCACCAGAAAATATGATACTGCTCCGAATTTCGTCCTACTCCTACAATAAATCAAAGTCATCTACTCTGAAATGATAAAATATAAAACATGAATATAAAACTTAACAAGTATCATATATAAAAATAAATGTGTCCAATAAATTATATGAATAGTCTAAGAATAAATGTCAAATCATATGACAGATATAAATTCAAATCGCCGATATCAAAATTTAATCATCATATCCAAGATAGAATCTAATATCAAAACCAATGGTAATCTCATACTCAAATAATATATCAAATTTAAAATAAATATCCAATTAAGCAACAATCCTCACAGGATGTATATATATATATATATATCAAGAGTGATCCAAATATCAAATCAGAAGTCCAATCTAACATCCAATTCAATACCCAATTAAATCATAATGTGAGACAGAATACAGTAGCCAAATGATCCAAAAAGTCGAAACAACACCATAAGCAAATAATCTAAATCCGGATCAGAACATATAATTAAAATTAAATGTACAAAACATACTAAAATCTATCTGTGAGTAAAATCAGCATATCCAAATCCAAATCTAAATCAAAGTTCGAATATAAATCCCTATAGAAATACAAATCATACATTACATTTGAGTTTTTTGGTTATTTCCCAAAAACAAAAGTTCATTGAGGAAAGCAATCACAATATTTTTTTCCTCAATAACCTTAGGTAAAATCAATTCAATTTACACAGATTCAAGCCACCCTCGATGTTGATGGCTATTTGACAATATACAGGATAGGAGAGATGGCAACCACCATCAAGAGACTAAATTAATAAAAGGTTGCTCACTATATTTTACCATCCGCAACTTGAATTACAATCATCAAGTTGGTCAAATATATTAAGACATCCAAATATATTATAAATTTCAAAATCCAACGGGACAAGTCACTACATCTAAACTTTTTTTGTCGACAAAAAGAAATTTTCAATAACAAATCTTTCCATCGAGAGTTGACTAGAATATCTAATAATAAATCCAAAAGTAATTATCACAACTCCAACACATACATGTGAAGATGAGACAACCACTTGCTTCATTTTCATTTATTTATTGGAGAAGTTCAACATCTCACAGTTGGAGCATATAAAAATACTTATTAGACTACGTCCGACCATTTATCAATTTTTTTAGAAAATTACAAAACCCACAAATAATAATAAAAACAGAAAATTTTCTTAAACAATCGGTAAAACTATTATGCATGCACAAGGAGAATGAATAGATTAGTTAAAAGTACATGCATGAATGTAAAGCCTTCAAATTGAAATAAATATTATCAAATGCAAAATCAAACAAATAATAGAATTGGAGGATATTTGTCTCGATCTTATACCACATCTTGATTTAACGAATAGAATATTCAAAGAAGAACTTGTTGAGAATATTGTGCCTTTCTCTCTCTTCTCCCCGCAGATCTTTCTCCTTCCTTTATTTTCTCCTCTAGCAAGGCCAAAATGGGCACTTGAAGGTGCCCTAACTCAATTTATAAAGAGGGACCAACGCCACTAAGTCAGACCTCGAATAGTAGTCTAGGGTTATCATTCAATGATTTGGAATTGGCACCTTGGGCATGCCTCGGGCACTAACATTCTAGAATCAACGCCTCAAGTGCACCTTGAGCGTGCATCAGGTATCGCTCTATTGAATTGAATATCTTTCAAATTTTTAAAATATAATTACTTCAAAATACTTCCAATTAACCGAAAATCATAACTAATATCAAAATCACCCATATAGGGGTCCGAGGTATTACAATAATTATTCATAAACTATATGAACCCAAATAACCCAAAGTTGGAATGGGCATATCATTTTAAGTACAAAAACAATATAATAAACCATAATTTTAGCAACGGATGTAGAGCACAGCCAAATTAAATCTTTTTCAATCTCTAAATAATATAAGAATAAAAATGGGTATAAAATTTCAATTTTAAAATATTAATAAAGTGATGGATAAATGCCAAATCCCCATGTAGATACAAAGGATGAAAAGGGCACAAAAAATTCAATCCAAATCTCAAAGGTCCTACAAAGTAGATTTGGCCCAAGGAATAGAGTTGGCTTTAGAGGCTCAAAAACTCGAACTTGTATCCCAAGAGGCCGACAAAGCTAGTTTAGTCCAGGAGGCTAAATATACTAAAGAGGCAATCGAGGTAAACGTCCATATCCCGAGATAACTCGAGTCAAAATATATAATTAAAATCAAAGCCGAAACATATCAAAATTCATTTGTGAGTAAAAGGCCCAATGGCCTAGGTTTTTGCCCTAAGAAACTCAAATAACTGAACTAGTTCGAGTGACTAATTCAATTTGAGAGGCTCACGAACTCCGTAAAGAGACCAAAAATAAAGCCCTAAGAACATTGAGGCTATCGCAACTTTATCTCTCGGACTTGTTACTCACTATAAAGCCTCTATAGGGGAAAGAGTTTATTAGATATATTAACGTCTGAATATTTTATATATTTACTAAATATTCATTTGGGATGACCATTAGATTTGTTATTGAAAAGCTGAAAATAATTTTTAAATAATAAATCTTTTCCCTAAAGCATGTGAGGGAATTTCTAATAACACGCCATCCGATAATGAAAACCCGACACATGCATAGAAACGTATAACCCACAATTTTTCATCAACGTCACACCAAATAGATATAAAAACATCGTCGATATTTATCAATTTTTTTGGAAAATCACAAAATCATCAAATAATAGTAGAAACACGTGGATGCTCCCGTGGGAGAATGACTTAGTCAAAAATACACCGTCTAAGAATTTAAAAGAAAAGGGAAAGAAAATACTGCAATGTAAACAAATAAATGATAGGGTTAAAAAAGCTCATAGAGAGAGAAAAGAGAAATAGAAGAGGAAAAACAAAAGCCCCTTTCTTCATTTCTTTTCCACTTTTTTTGTAAATATAACCTCCTTGTATTAAAGAAAAGATAGTTAAATCCTTCCTAGATCCAGAATTTTGTGATTTTTTATTCTCATTCAAGAGAGAGTTTTTTACATAAAATATCATGTGTTATTGTTCTCTTCTTCTTTCTCCCTGCCTCCCATACCACATTCACTAACTTAGTAAATCTCATTGTTCCACATATTTGAACCTAAATAAACCCAAAGCTGAACGGGTTCCATTTAAATACAAAAACAACATAATAAAGAAATTTTCCAGATATAGAACTTTGCTAAATTAAATCTTTTCAAACTCTAAATAATATAAGAACCTACTAGAATTTAAAATACTTGTAAGAAAAAATATTTAACCAAATATCTAAAATATCACATGATAAACTACAAAAAAATATCCATCTTATACATTATATCAAAATAACAAAATATAACTCAATAAAAATATAATTTCAATGCATAAGTACCCAACGAAAATCCTCAAAATCTATAAATTATAAAATAAATAAAATCTTTATCAATCTTTGGTCTACATACTACAAATATCTATGGCCTACTAATTTAAAAGTGTTTAAAAATATCACAAATTATAAGCTTAAAATTTAACAATTATATATACAATATATAAATGTATGTCTACGAAATAGATGGAATGACATAAAACTATATTAATATATGCAAAAATTCAATATATCAAACTTTTCAACAAACATATTTCAAATTATAATTTTGTATGCACAGTTTGTCACATGTACAAATATCAAAAGATTGGAGTCATACAAATTTAAAAATCATATCAATATCTACAAAAATCAAAGAAAGGTGACTCACACATTTAAAATCAAAATATATCAAATCATGAAATTAAAATAAATGACTCACACGTTTACTAATCAAAAGGCTAAACTTTAATGAATAAATTACTCATATTCTTAATAATCTTAGGCGATATCAATTATTTAAGATAATACTACATATTATCCTATAAATAATGTTAAATACCACTTTTTTATCTGTGAATGATATATACATTCCTCAAATATGCTAATATATTATAATATGTCTAAATATATATTTTCAATTTCTTATAGTGATTCTCAAAAAAAATAAAAAGATGATTTTATAATAAATAAACAAAATTTTTTTACCATATAAAAAAATACAAACCTATATCAGATAATAAAATAAAATTTTCATAAAATAATTACATAAACTGGTATATGTAAGGTCAAATATATAATACTTCGTGACTTTTTCATAACAATAATTACACATACAAATATAATAATTTAAAATACTTACTTGTTCAATAAAAAAACAAATAAAATCTTTTAAAACTAAATAAAAGTTTAAAATATTCAAAAAAAATATATGTATATAATAATATTTAAAAAATAAGTATAAATGGTAACATATATGTAGAATAAAGAAAAAATCGTAAGTAAATCCAAAGATTCTAAAAACAAACCAAAAATTGGGCTCATAAATACTTAGTTTCAACATCCAATTTAGCAAATTTAAGTCAAAAAAGTTTTAAATCTTGCCCTTCTCCTTCTATCTCTTTTTCTTCATCTTTTCTTCTTTTCTTTCTCTCTTTTTTCTCTTTCATTTTTCATACAAAATGACTGAAAAATCAGTGAATACTTTTTCATACATGAATTGTTGAATAAGTATGAATCAGACATGCATCAATCACCACACAAATATATAAATATGCAAATGCATATGAACGTCACATTAAGCACACCTCAAATACCAATATTTTGCCTTAATTGCACATTAGCACCCCGTAGATGCCAAACAAATACACAACTTCCACCTCAAATATATAGACACACACCACACAAACATATAAATACGCAATTGCATATGAGCGTCACATTAGACATACATCAAATATCAACTATTTGCTTTAATTGAGCATTAGTGTCCCATAGGTATCAAACAAATATACAACATCTACCTCAAATACGCATAAACATGGAGATAAATCATTCAGGCTAAACCTAATACTCTTAATTTTAGATTTTTTTAAAAATTTTTATTATATAATTATTTATCATATTAATTCAATACATATAATGATAGCATTAAATATTGTAAACAAAAATCGGGCATTACAATGCCAAGATTCTGTGGACCTATCAAAGTATTAGTAATTTTATTGAGGTTCTAAGCAAAACATGAAGTATTATATAAATATCTAAAATAAAATTACAATTATTAACCAGAAAAAATTGTCAAAAAAGTTGTTAAAGTTTGCAAAAATCCACCCCTAACAAGCGCTCAAAGGTCAAAACCCAAGCCACAACAAAACAAAATTTGGATCAAACTTTAATTCTTTTTCAGTGGGATCAAACCCAATTATTTGGATGATTTACATGGCAAATTGAGTTTGGAAGCAATTTCAACAGCACTCAGCAGTGTAAATTTTAACCCCATCTTTTCAAATAATTTATGAAATCGATGAAACCAAATATGATATATCAAGGGTGTTTTTAGGTGCATCAATTAGTATACATTAGGACTAAAAAATTATTTTTTAAATGTCTAAATCATTCAAACCAAATCAACTCATATCACAAATAACAAATTAACTTGTTTCTTTTTTTTCATCCAAAAGTCAAATTGTGATTTATGAACTTAAATTATATATATATATATACACACACACACATATCAAACTCAACTTTATAGTGTAATTAAATATATTTTATCCATGTCTGTCTCTACTGCTACTCCTAAATCAACATTCAGTATAAAAAATGGTTGTGATGTTATTTTTTAAAAACTTATTATCTTCTAAAATATTAGAGATTCTTATTAATCGTTAAAACTATGGCTGATGCAAATTTTCATAAATAATAGCTGACTTTGGATGAAGTTGAACACATAAAAAAAAAAAAAAAACTTGAGCTAATATTTATTTTTTTTTTACGTGCTATTTTTATTCGTTTGAATGAAATTTTATGATTAAATAGTATTTTACATATTTTTACTTTATGAACCAAATTCAACATTGATATTAGTACACATATTAGCTGATAATTAATTTTTCTTTTAAAATATTATTTTTTATTATCATCTGTTTTAATTATATTTATTGTGCAATTTAATAATACGTTTGATATATTATAATAATATCATATATTTGTAATTATAGCTATAAGTTAATTATAGATTATTCTTTAATATGTATCATATCAATCCGTATACAATTATAGTATAACGCTACAAATTATTCACTGATTTTGTCCCACTTTTATAACTGAACAAAATTATACGGAATTTTCCTGTTCGGCAACTTCTATTTCTGACGTTAATATTACAAAATTTCCTTTTTTTGGTTTTTTTTTTTTTTTTTTTGCTTGGGGTAATAAGGTAATCAGGTGAACAGAAAAAAAAAAATATATATATATATATAAGTAATTTTTTAATGAGATCTCAACCATCTAAATAACTTTTATTTATTTAATAAAAATTTTATTTATATATATTTATATATTTATTTCATCTAAATTATCATTTTAATATAAAAAATTAAAAGCGGTCAAATTGGGTATCAGCAAAGATGGTAGCCCAAAAAAAAGAGAAGGATGGTCTCTAACGGCCTAGTTGGAGGAAGCGAGAAAAAGGTGTTGACCATCCGAAACCAAGCCCGGGCTGGCAGTTTTCAATCAACGACTAAAAAATTAGCGTTTAATTATAGATTATTCGTTTTATTATGTATCATACTCAACTTTCAGTGATTTATACAATTATGTTTGGCTACAAAATATTGACAATTTTGTGTTATTTTTTATAAGGAACAAAATTATACGGATTTTTCCAGTTCGGCAAACTCCTATTTCTGAGAGAAGTTAATCCGATTTGAAAAGTTGTTGGCCGTCGGAAACTATTTCATATTTTTTAACTGAACAAAATTCCCTTTTCGTCTTCTCCGTCATTAATAGGCCCTTGAATCACCGTTCAAAGCGTTTTTTTCCCTCTTTTTGGGTTTTTAAGGCAATCAGCGTGAACAGAACAATTCACCGTGATTATATAAATATATATATATATAAGTAATTTTTAATGAGATTTCTAAACCATCTAAATAAATTTTATTTATTTAATAAAAATTTTTTTTATTTATATTTATATATTTATTTCATCTAAATAGAATTATCATTTAATATAAAAATTAAAACTAAAATGAAATAAAATCAGTATGTACTTTTAATAATTTCATAATAAATAAATATATAACTAAATATATAAATAAACGTTCTCCTTATTTATGGTAAAAGAGGACAGATTAGGTGAATTTGATGGGCCCTATCCACAAGAGCAGTTTTCAAATACCAAACCTTATATAAAAAATATTCTTAAAAATTTCTTAATTTTTCCTTTTTAATATTATTCCCATTTTATTTTTTATTTTTTATTTATATGTGAAAAAATTGGCATCAGGTGATACAAAAATGGCATATAAAATTATAAAATAAATATTTATTTTCTTATTCAAATACTATCTTATTTATATCATATAATTTCAAATTGATCATCAATTTGGTCTTAAATTTTACATGGACTGAAATTAGAACAAAAATAACAATTAGTAAAAATATTAATTTTGATATTTTCTTTCGTATAACATCATTGGAAATATTTACACAGTAATTTAAAAAAATTACTAATTTTTTTAAAATGTTAAATCATAGAGCTGGTTAATAAAATATTTATAAAATAAGTAATATTATTTTAGAAATGTTAGGTATCATAATGGCAAGGCTTCTGAGGTCACTTTCCAAAGTGGTGGATCGTCACGCTCCCAAAATTCAATTGCCTCGACGTTGATCTGATAACTAGAAATTTGTTAGTATTCCATTTCGATGACGAATTTGGAAGGAGATATATTTGGAATGATTTTAATTTTTATCATTAAATAAAAATTTAACTACAAAAATTAAAAGATATAAAAAATTATATATAATATTTTTATATATTTTTTTATAATAATATTCAATAAATATTTAGCCCATTAGTAGAAATATAATTAAAAAGATAATATTTTAAATAACTTTTTAAGTTTTAAATTTTATTTATTAATTTTTTTCATCAGACTAATTAGATGGATATGTACTAATTATTGTATTTGAATACAAAAAGGAAGTGTTTGGATAAATGGTTGTTAATTATTAATTTTTGGATTAATTATTATAAAATACGGTGACCACTATTAAAAAAATTTAAACTGAGATTTTGGTAGCAAGTGTTAATACTGCTTTTAATTTAAATCGCGGTTTAGATTAAATTTAGATGATTAAGTATGATTTTAAGTTAAGTATAATCTGGTTTTATTATCATAGGCTACAAATTAAAACTTACTTATTTATAATCAAAATTAGCCCATTCAAATGGGCCAATAAATATTTTATTTTAATGTATTTTTATCTAAAATTTGTATTTTCATTAAAAAAATCATACATAAAATAATATAAAAATATGATACTTAGATTGGAATATTTAAAAAATATTCATATTGAAGAGTTATTATTAATAAAAAGATAATTTAATACGATTTTATTAAGAGAAAGGCATGTATAAATATCTTGATACAAGGAAGAATAAAATATAAATGAAGGAAATAATATAGTGAATAGTTAGAGAAATATTATAAGAATATGTTAATTTTGTAATACTCAACTTGGTAACTTAAATATTACATAATACAGTACTAACACATCTGACAAGTTCAACTAAAGAAAATAGAGACCAATTTCAAGCTTAAAAATTAATGAATAAAACTTGGTGAGGATGGTGTCAGACAGGGAAAATAGGATTTGAGCATAGTGCATCTTATTTCTTTTTATCTGTTAAATAAAAAAAATTTAACTGATGAAATTTTAAAACCTGAAACAAATCAAATAAATGGTTATTTTTAAAATTATTTAATTATTTAGTTAAATATTTAATACATATTAATATTACAAAAATTATAAATGTATTATTGAATTTTTTTCTTAAAATCTCTACCATTGAATAAAAAATTCAATGGTGGAGATGTATACCCAAATCCAAGAAATATAGTGGAGCTCTCTGTTTTATTAATTGATAGCAAAAAATTATCTCTATTAATGATTAAAATAGAAAGTCATCTTTTTTAATAATTAAATTATAGAATTGTCTTTTAAACAATTACAGATAAATAATTATTTTTTAACAATCAAATATGGATAGCCATCTTTATTAATATCTAATAATAAGTGGCCTTTTTTCAATAATGGGGGTTAAGAGTTGTCTTTTATAACTACCGAGAGTATTGACAATCCAATTTGGCTAAAGCAAGCAGGAAAGACAGCAAGAGTTGGCATTAAATAGAGGAAAATAAAGTTTGTGTAATCCCACGTATCTCAGAAAAAGGAAAAAGAAAAATCTACTAACTACTGATGAAAATGAACCTAGCAAGCCTTTGATCGTAGCTTCTTAAATGCCAACTATTAAAAGGAATGTCATCAATTACGGTGTTATTAATTCCTAACTACTCATCTAGTGACAACTCAAAGCTCTATATTTCAAGTTTGTTATCCTAGAAAGTGAGCACAATGAAAATATGTGTCAAAGTTGTTGGATTATAAGTCATTATTGTGTAAATTTATACATTTTTGATGTGTCATTTGGTGGTTCGGATAAGGTTACATGGCGATCATATTTGATACGTCCTAAGATTCGGATTGTGGTACAAATTGGGAGTGACTTAATATTCCGTTGTGAGTCGAATTGAAGCGAATCCATCTTCATCTTTATTAATTTGGAACTGCGTATCATAAATAACGAATAAGATGCTAAATGATTTACAAGACTCACTCCCATTTTTTATTTTACGATATTCAAATTAAAAATCTTTCTTAAAAAATAGAAACATGTAAGGAGAATATGAAAAAATATAAAGTTGCATTTATATGGGGGATGTGAAAGGAAGACTAGACTCTTGTATGCGCTCCCTACAGGAGTGGCTTAGAGGAATGAATAATTGGACTCCGATATGTGGCACTCGGTGAGTAGCTCACTAGAGGGCTCATTAGATATGCACTCGATGAATGGCTCACTAGATAGTGAAAGGTAGGAAGGCACTTGATTGAAATAGCCTACTAGGTGGCACTCGGCGGAAGGCTTACAAAGAGAGAGAAGCACACGGCGGGGAGTGGAGAGAAAAGTTGTATTAGGGGGAGAGATTAGTTCTCCCTTAACTTTGGTATCTTACTCGTAGATAGCTTGATAGGGGATCGATTGATCCTTCGTGATCACAAGTCCCCATTTGTGTGCTCCCCCACTCTCTCTCCTTGCGCCGGAAAAAGGTTCCCTTACTTCGTAATGGTGATGAGTATTTATAATGTTTTATAAAGAAGGTTTTGGCGCCAAGTCCTATGATAGGTATCTTATCAAGATTCGCGGTCGTTAGAGCGTTGATGAGAGATGTTGTTGTCAATTGTCGCCTTGTGATAGTAGCGCGACCATGAGCAATCTCCTCAATGCGCTTGTCGATCACATTGCGGTGGTAGTTCAGGCGGCGCCTATATGCGATACTTTGACAATGACTACGTGTGCATATTCTCGACCACTCTATTAATTGCTCGGCCAGAGAGTTTTACGATTGGTCCATCCATCCGTATTGTCAGTTGGATCGTTGATATTTATCCCTTTAGCCCATTACTCTGTGCGTGCCTCATCTTAATCACTATAGTTGTGATTGGGTTTGGTTGGATTAATCTCCTTCTAGAAGTATTGATCGTTGCTTGTTGGGCCCTCACTCTTTTTCGTGCGCTGACAGTTGGGCTTGGGATTAGACCGGCCCACTATACTTTGGACCCATCAATACTGGTACGGAGGATTGGAAGTCAAAGTCTGAAACATCAATTCTGAAGGAAGAGCGCCTGAGGTGTGCCTAAAATGCGGAATCTAGTAGTGGGATGCTTGTGGCATTGAATCTACCAGGCGGGTGCTCGACGCAAGCCCGAAAGGTGCCTGAGGCACCATTCCCAATGGCACCCACCCGCACGGGTGTTCGGTATGGCTTGTAGTATAAAAATATCGAGCGTGTTTTTAAGATTAACTATTTGAATTATTTAAGATTAGATAGTGCCATCTTTGACAGAAAAAAAAAAAGAAACGGAGAAAATTGATAAGAGAAAATTTGTACAGTCAATTGAGTTTTGAATCATATTTCAATTTTCGCCAACATTGGGTATCTTATTTTTAAGTTTAGAAGAACATTTTTCAGAGTTATATTTCTACTCTTCTTTCATTTTATACTTATCATTACTCAATCTATTTATTATAATATGTCTAATTCTTAAATTTATGGAATTTATATAACGAACTGATTATATAATAAATAGATTTCAGACATATCGTCATGTATTTTTTTCTCTCATTCTTAATAAGGTTTTCCACGTAAAAATTACGTTTTATTTTATTATTGATAATTATTATATATTTTTTGTAATTATTAATTATTTTTTTATAATTTAAATAAACAAATCAGGCCTCAATAGGAGTCAAATTGTTTCATTTCAACATAGCAAAAGTAGAGACACAGACGGATCATCACAGGATAAATGTTAATGTCTAAGGATAGTATTGGACCCAAATTATGAATGAATGGAAAGTTTAGTATCCCATGATTGGAGGAAAAATAGCTTATAGTTGGATTAAATTTGGAAATGCGCTAGAGATAATTGTACAAATTGGCCATGGTGAAGGCGGCTGAGGGGTGACGATCTATGATTGAGAGATCATTTGGATAAACATAATATGGTAGCTTCTAATATAGAATCAACAGAGGAGTTGATGGCAGCATCGGTCCTCATAAAATGGAGCAAGGCGTAGGCATTAGAACAAGTTGAATAACTTGATTCGAATACCATATCGGAAATAATAAGTATATTGATTTATTAATAGGTTTAATAGAATAGCATTTTTTTAATTCATTTAATTAGAAAAGAATAGCTGCCAACCATTATTATGAATATAAATTTTTTAAATTTGAAGGCATTGGTATGATCTAACCAAAGTGATACTTATACGAGTTGTTTGAATAAGTTAAAAATATTATTAAAATCATATTCAAATAAAAAGAAACCACAAATTATAATTAGAAAATATAAAAAATATAGTAACTACATAAAAATCATAATTGTTGCGTCCTCGAATCCCTATTGACCAATACGAAGATTCGACGGTAACATCAATATTAGTTCATACGAAAGGGAGAAAAGAAAGTACGCAGACGATACACTAGCTGTTTTTATATGAAAAATCTTATTTTGAATAAAAGGAAAAACCACGGGATTTTTTGTTCGAAAATCGTTTTACTATATTGAGTTTTGGTTATAGAAGGCCCTCAAGTATAAAGTTGAGGACTTAGTGTATGAAAATTCAAAGAGTCACTCTTACAATATAAGCCCCTTTTTCTTTCTCTCTCCTTATTCTTTCTCTATTACAGATAGCAAGAGTAAAATGTTAGAATCCTTTATTTGGTAAACCATTAAGGTATTTAAAGTGGCTGAGCTTTCCGTTGAGAGTTAACCACGTGGGGGTCAAGAGTTGCCTTTGGTAAAATATAGAGAATTGCCTTTTAAACAATTACAGATAAATAATTATTTTTTAACAATCAAATATAGATAGTTATCTTTATTAATATCTAATAATAAGTGGCCTTTTTTCAATAATGGGGGTTAAGAGTTGTCTTTTATAACTACCGAGAATATTGACAATCCAATTTGGCCAAAGCAAGCAGGAAAGACAGCAAGAATTGGTATTAAATAGAGGAAAATAAAGTTTGTGTAATCCCACGTATCTCAGAAAAAGGAAAAGGAAAAATCTACTAACTATTGATGAAAATGAACCTAGCAAGCCTTTGATCGTAGCTTCTTAAATGCCAACTATTAAAAGGAATGTCATCAATTAAGGTGTTATTAATTCCTAACTACTCATTTGCTAACAACTCAAAGCCCAACATTTCAAGTTCATTATCCTAGAAAGTGAGCACAATGAAAATATGTGTTAAAGTTGTTGGGTTATAAGTCATTATTTTGTAAATTCATACCTATTTGGCTTGTCGTTTGGTGGTTCAGATAAGGTCACACGGCGATCATACTTGATACGTCCTAAGATTCGAATTGTGGTACAAATTCAGGAGCCACTTAATATTCCACCGTGAGTCGAATTGAGGCGAATCCGATCTTCATCTTTATTAACGGAACTGCGTATCATAAACAACGAATAAGATGCTAAATGATTGACGAGACTCACTCCCCATTTTTATTTTTCGATACTCAAATTAAAATCTTTCTTAAAAATAGAAACATGTAAGGAGGATATGAAAAATATAAAGTTGCATTTATATGGGGGATGTGAAAGGAAGACTAGACTCTTGTCGCCCTACAGGGAGTGGCTTAGAGGAATGAATAATTGGACTCCGATATGTGGCACTCGGTGAGTAGCTCACTAGAGGAGCTCATTAGATATGCACTCGATGAATGGCTCACTAGATAGTGAAAGGTAGGAAGGCACTTGATTGGACTAGCCTACTAGGTGGCACTTGGAAGGCAGCTTACAAAGAGAGAGAAGCACAGCGCAGAGTGGAGAGAAAAGTTGTATCGGGGAGAGATTAGTTCTCCCTTAACTTTGGTATCTTACTCATAGATAGCTTGATAGGGGATCGATTGATCCTTCGTGATCACAAGTCCCCCCATTTGTGTGCTCCCCAAGCTCTCTCTCCTTGCGCCTGGAAAAGGTTCCCTTGCTTCGTAATGGTGATGAGTATTTATAATGTTTTGTAAAGAAGGTTTTGGCATCAAGTCCCGTGTGGTATCTTATCAAGATTATTGTTACATTAGGCGTTGATGAGAGATGTTGTTGTCGATTTGTCGCCTTGTGATAGTAAGCGCGACCATGAGCAATCTCCTCAATGCGCTTGTCGGGCTATTGCGGTGGTAGTTGTGGCGGCGCCTATATGCACGTACTTTGACAGCGTGTGCATTCGACCACTCTATTAATTGCTCGGTAGGGATTTTCCGATTGGTCCATCCATCCAGCATTATCAGTTGGATCGTTGATATTTATCCCTTTAGCCCATTACTCCTGTGCCTCATCTTAATCCTTTGTAGTTGTGATTGGGTTTGGTTGGATTAATCTCCTTCTAGAAGTATTGATCGTTGCTTGTTGGGCCCTCACTCTTTTTCGTCTTGCTGCGGTTGGGCTTGGGATTAGACCAGACCCACTATACTTTGGACCCATCAATGCGAGTACGAGGGATTGGAAGTCAAAGTCTAAAACATCAGTTACGAAGGAAGAGCGCTGAGGTGTGCCTAAAATGCGGAATCTAGTAGTGGGATGCTTGTGGCATTGAATCTACCAGGCGGGTGCTCGACGCAAGCCCGAAAGGTGCCTGAGGCACCATTCCCAATGGCACCCACTCCAGACGGGTGTTCAGGTATGGCTTGTAGTATAAAAATATGCTGACGTGTTTTTAAGATTAACTATTTGAATTATTTAAGATTAGATAGTGCCATCTTTGACAGAAAAAAAAAAAGAAACGGAGAAAATTGATAAGAAAATTTATGCTGATCAATTGAGTTTTGAATCATATTTCAATTTTCGCCAACATTGGGTATCTTATTTTTTTTAAGTTTAGAAGAACGTTTTCTGAGTTATATTTCTACTCTTTCATTTTATACTTATCATTACTCAATCTATTTATTATAATATGTCTAATTCTTAAATTTATGGAATTTATATAACGAATGATTATATAATAAATAGATTTCAATTATATCGTCATGTATTTTTTCTCTCATTCTTAATAAGGTTTTCCACGTAAAAATTACGTTTTATTTTATTATTGATAATTATTATATATTTTTTGTAATTATTAATTATTTTTTTATAATTTAAATAAACAAATCAGGCCTCAATAGGAGTCAAATTGTTTCATTTCAACATAGCAAAAGTAGAGACACAGACGGATCATCACAGGATAAATGTTAATGTCTAAGGATAGTATTGGACCCAAATTATGAATGAATGGAAAGTTTAGTATCCCATGATTGGAGGAAAAATAGCTTATAGTTGGATTAAATTTGGAAATGCGCTAGAGATAATTGTACAAATTGGCCATGGTGAAGGCGGCTGAGGGGTGACGATCTATGATTGAGAGATCATTTGGATAAACATAATATGGTAGCTTCTAATATAGAATCAACGAGAGGAGTTGATGGCAGCATCGGGTCCTCATAAAATGGAGCAAAGGCGTAGGCATTAGACAAGTTGAATAACCCAATTCGAATACCATATCGAAATAATAAGTATATTGATTTATTAATAGGTTTAATAGAATAGCATTTTTTAATTCATTTAATTAGAAAAGAATAGCTGCCAACCATTATTATGAATATAAATTTTTTAAATTTGAAGGCATTGGTATGATCTAACCAAAGTGATACTTATACGAGTTGTTTGAATAAGTTAAAAATATTATTAAAAATCATATTCAAATAAAAAGAAACCACAAATTATAATTAGAAAATATAAAAAAATATAGTAACTACATAAAAATCATAATTATTGCGTCCTCGTATCCCTATTCTGACCAATACGAAGATTCGACAGTAACATCTATGCTTGTTCATACGAAAGGGAGGAAGAGAGAGTACGCAGACCGATACACGAGCTGTTTTTATGTGAAAAACCTTATTTTGAATGAAAAGGAATAATCATTGGACTTTTGTTCGAAAACTGTTTCACTATGTCGAGTTTTGGTTACAGAAGACTCTCAAGTATAAAAAGTTGAGGACTTAGTGTATGAAAATTCAAAGAGTCACTCTTACAATACAAGCTCTTTTTTCTTTCTCTCTCCTTGTTCTCTCTCTATTATAGATAGCAAGAGTAAAATATTAGGATCCTTTATTTGGTAAACCATTAAGGTATTTAAAGTGGTTGAGCTTTCCGTTGAGAGTTAACCACGTGGGGGTCAAGAGTTGCCTTTGGTAAAATATAGAGAATTGCCTTTTAAACAATTACAGATAAATAATTATTTTTTAACAATCAAATATAGATAGTTATCTTTATTAATATCTAATAATAAGTGGCCTTTTTTCAATAATGGGGTTAAGAGTTGTCTTTTATAACTACGAGAATATTGACAATCCAATTTGGCCAAAGCAAGCAGGAAAGACAGCAAGAATTGGTATTAAATAGAGGAAAATAAAGTTTGTGTAATCCCACGTATCTCAGAAAAAGGAAAAGGAAAAATCTACTAACTATTGATGAAAATGAACCTAGCAAGCCTTTGATCGTAGCTTCTTAAATGCCAACTATTAAAAGGAATGTCATCAATTAAGGTGTTATTAATTCCTAACTACTCATTTGCTAACAACTCAAAGCCCAACATTTCAAGTTCATTATCCTAGAAAGTGAGCACAATGAAAATATGTGTTAAAGTTGTTGGGTTATAAGTCATTATTTTGTAAATTCATACCTATTTGGCTTGTCGTTTGGTGGTTCAGATAAGGTCACACGGCGATCATACTTGATACGTCCTAAGATTCGAATTGTGGTACAAATTAGGGAGCCACTTAATATTCCACCGTGAGTCGAATTGAAGCGAATCCGATCTTCATCTTTATTAATCTGGAACCTGCGTATCATAAACAACGAATAAGATGCTAAATGATTGACGAGACTCACTCCCCATTTTTATTTTCTGATACTCAAATTAAAAATCTTTCTTAAAAAATAGAAACATGTAAGGAGGATATGAAAAATATAAAGTTGCATTTATATGGGGGATGTGAAAGGAAGACTAGACTCTTGTATGCGCCCTACAGGGAGTGGCTTAGAGGAATGAATAATTGGACTCCGATATGTGGCACTCAGTGAGTAGCTCACTAGAGGGCTCATTAGATATGCACTCGATGAATGGCTCACTAGATAGTGAAAGGTAGGAAGGCACTTGATTGGACTAGCCTACTAGGTGGCACTTGGCGGAAGGCAGCTTACAAAGAGAGAGAAGCACACGGCAGGAGTGGAGAGAAAAAGTTGTATCAGGGGGGAGAGATTAGTTCTCCCTTAACTTTGGTATCTTACTCATAGATAGCTTCAATAGGGGATCGATTGATCCTTCGTGATCACAAGTCCCCCATTTGTGTGCTCCCCCAAGCTCTCTCTCCTTGCGCCCGGAAAAAGGTTCCCTTGCTTCGTAATGGTGATGAGTATTTATAATGTTTTGTAAAGAAGGTTTTGGCATCAAGTCCTGTGACAGGTATCTTATCAAGATTCGCTGGCTGTTAGAGCGTTGATGAGAGATGTTGTTGTCAGTTGTCGCCTTGTGATAGTAGCGCGACCATGAGCAATCTCCTCAATGCGCTTGTCAGACTGTTGCGGTGGTAGTTGTAGGCGGCGCCTATATGCACGTACTTTGACAGCTACGTGTGCATATTCTGACCACTCTATTAATTGCTCGACCGAGAGTTTTTCTGATTGGTCCATCCATCTGTATTGTCAGTTGGATCGTTGATATTTATCCCTTTAGCCCATTACTCCCTGTGCCTCATCTTAATCACTGTAGTTGTGATTGGGTTTGGTTGGATTAATCTCCTTCTAGAAGTATTGATCGTTGCTTGTTGGGCCCTCACTCTTTTTCGTGCGCTGACAGTTGGGCTTGGGATTAGACCGGCCCACTATACTTTGGACCCATCAATACTGGTACGGAGGATTGGAAGTCAAAGTCTGAAACATCAATTCTGAAGGAAGAGCGCCTGAGGTGTGCCTAAAATGCGGAATCTAGTAGTGGGATGCTTGTGGCATTGAATCTACCAGGCGGGTGCTCGACGCAAGCCGAAAGGTGCACGAGGCACCATTCCCAATGGCACCCTCCGAGGCCACGGGTGTTGGTATGGCTTGTAGTATAAAAATATCTTTGACGTGTTTTTAAGATTAACTATTTGAATTATTTAAGATTAGATAGTGCCATCTTTGACAGAAAAAAAAAAAGAAACGGAGAAAATTGATAAGAGAAAATTTGTACAGTCAATTGAGTTTTGAATCATATTTCAATTTTCGCCAACATTGGGTATACTATTTTTTAAGTTTAGAAGAACGTTTTACCAGTTATATTTCTACTCTTTCATTTTATACTTATCATTACTCAATCTATTTATTATAATATGTCTAATTCTTAAATTTATGGAATTTATATAACGAACTGATTATATAATAAATAGATTTGGCATATATCGTCATGTATTTTTTCTCTCATTCTTAATAAGGTTTTCCACGTAAAAATTACGTTTTATTTTATTATTGATAATTATTATATATTTTTGTAATTATTAATTATTTTTTATAATTTAAATAAACAAATCAGGCCTCAATAGGAGTCAAATTGTTTCATTTCAACATAGCAAAAGTAGAGACACAGACGGATCATCACAGGATAAATGTTAATGTCTAAGGATAGTATTGGACCCAAATTATGAATGAATGGAAAGTTTAGTATCCCATGATTGGAGGAAAAATAGCTTATAGTTGGATTAAATTTGGAAATGCGCTAGAGATAATTGTACAAATTGGCCATGGTGAAGGCGGCTGAGGGGTGACGATCTATGATTGAGAGATCATTTGGATAAACATAATATGGTAGCTTCTAATATAGAATCAACAGAGGAGTTGATGGCAGCATCGGTCCTCATAAAATGGAGCAAGGCGTAGGCATTAGACAAGTTGAATAACCCAATTCGAATACCATATCAGAAATAATAAGTATATTGATTTATTAATAGGTTTAATAGAATAGCATTTTTTTAATTCATTTAATTAGAAAAGAATAGCTGCCAACCATTATTATGAATATAAATTTTTAAATTTGAAGGCATTGGTATGATCTAACCAAAGTGATACTTATACGAGTTGTTTGAATAAGTTAAAAATATTATTAAAAATCATATTCAAATAAAAAGAAACCACAAATTATAATTAGAAAATATAAAAAAATATAGTAACTACATAAAAATCATAATTGTTGCGTCCTCGAATCCCTATTCTGACCAATACGAAGATTCGACAGTAACATCAATATTAGTTCATACGAAAGGGAGAAAGAGAGAGTACGCAGACCGATACACTAGCTGTTTTTATATGAAAAATCTTATTTTGAATAAAAAGGAAAAACCACGGGATTTTTGTTCGAAAATCGTTTTACTATATTGAGTTTTGGTTATAGAAGGCCCTCAAGTATAAAAAGTTGAGGACTTAGTGTATGAAAATTCAAAGAGTCACTCTTACAATATAAGCCCCTTTTTCTTTCTCTCTCCTTATTCTTTCTCTATTACAGATAGCAAGAGTAAAATGTTAGAATCCTTTATTTGGTAAACCATTAAGGTATTTAAAGTGGCTGAGCTTTCCGTTGAGAGTTAACCACGTGGGGGTCAAGAGTTGCCTTTGGTAAAATATAGAGAATTGCCTTTTAAACAATTACAGATAAATAATTATTTTTTAACAATCAAATATAGATAGTTATCTTTATTAATATCTAATAATAAGTGGCCTTTTTTCAATAATGGGGGTTAAGAGTTGTCTTTTATAACTACCGAGAATATTGACAATCCAATTTGGCCAAAGCAAGCAGGAAAGACAGCAAGAATTGGTATTAAATAGAGGAAAATAAAGTTTGTGTAATCCCACGTATCTCAGAAAAAGGAAAAGGAAAAATCTACTAACTATTGATGAAAATGAACCTAGCAAGCCTTTGATCGTAGCTTCTTAAATGCCAACTATTAAAAGGAATGTCATCAATTAAGGTGTTATTAATTCCTAACTACTCATCTTGTGACAACTCAAAGCTCTATATTTCAAGTTCATTATCCTAGAAAGTGAGCACAATGAAAATATGTGTTAAAGTTGTTGGGTTATAAGTCATTATTTTGTAAATTCATACCATATTTGGCTTGTCGTTTGGTGGTTCGGATAAGGTCACATGGCGATCATATTTGATACGTCCTAAGATTCGAATTGTGGTACAAATTAGGAGCCACTTAATATTCCATTGTGAGTCGAATCGAAGCGGAATCCGATCTTCATCTTTATTAAACTGGAACTCGCGTATCATAAACAACGAATAAGATGCTAAATGATTTACAAGACTCACTCCCATTTTTATTTTACGATACTCAAATTAAAAATCTTTCTTAAAAAATAGAAACATGTAAGGAGGATATGAAAAATATAAATTTGCATTTATATGGGGGATGTGAAAGGAAGACTAGACTCTTGTATGCGCCTCTGTAAGGAGTGGCTTAGAGGAATGAATAATTGGACTCCGATATGTGGCACTCAAAGTGAGTAGCTCACTAGAGGGCTCATTAGATATGCACTCGATGAATGGCTCACTAGATAGTGAAAGGTAGGAAGGCACTTGATTGGACTAGCCTACTAGGTGGCACTTCGAAGGCGGCTTACAAAAAGAGAGAGAAGCACACGGCAGGAGTGGAGAGAAAAAGTTGTATCAGGGGGGAGAGATTAGTTCTCCCTTAACTCTGATATCTTACTCGTAGATAGCTTCAATAGGGGATTGATTGATCATTCGTGATCACAAGTCCCCCATTTGTGTGCTCCCCCAAGCTCTCTCTCCTTGCGCCCAGAAAAAGGTTCCCTTACTTCGTAATGGTGATGAGTATTTATAATATTTTATAGAGAAGGTTTTGGCGCCAAGTCCTATGATAGGTATCCTATCAAGATTCGCTAGTCGTTAAAGCGTTGATGGGAGATACTGTTGTCAATTGTCACCTTGTGATAGTAGCGCGACCATGAGCGGTCTCCTCAATGCGCTTGTCAGACTGTTGCAGTGGTGGTTGTAGGCGGCGCCTATATATACGTACTTTGACTACTATATGTGCATATTCTGACTGCTCTATTAACTGCTCAATCGAAAGTTTTTCTGATTGGTCCATTCGTCTGTATTGTCAGTTAGATCGTTGATATTTATCCCTTTGACCCATTACTCCCTGTGCCTCATCTTGATCACTATAGTTGTGATTAGGTTGTGTTGGATTAATCTCCTTCTAGAAGTATTGATTGTTGCTCATTGGGCCCTCACTTTTTTTCGTGCGCTGACAGTTAGACTTGGGATTGGATCGGCCCACTGTACTTTGGACCCATCAGTACTGATATGGAAGATCGGAAGTCAAAGTCTGAAACATCAATTTTGAAGGAAGTGCGCCTGAGGTGTGCCTAAAATGCGGAATCTAGTAACGGGATGCTTGTGGCATTGAATCTAATAAGCGGGCGCTCGAGGCACGCTTGAAAGGTGCCTGAGGTACCATTCCCAATGGCACCCGCCCCTAACGGGTGTTCAAGTATGGCTTGTAGTATAAAAATACGCTGACGTGTTTTTAGGATTAACTATTTGAATTATTTAAGATTAGAGAGTGCCGCCTTTGACAGAAAAAAAAAAGAAACAAAAAAAATTGATAAGAGAAAATTTGTACATTCAATTGAGTTTTGAATCATATTTCAATTCCCGCCAACCTTGGATATACTATTTTTTAAGTTGAGAAAAACGTTTTACTAATTATATTTCTACTCTTTTATTTTATACTTATTATTACTCAGTCTATTTATTATAATATATCTAATCCTTATATTTGTGAAATTTATTTAACGAACTGATTATATAATAAAGATATTTTAGACCTATTGTCCCGTATTTTTTTCTATCATTATTAATAAGGTTTTCCACGTAAAAATTATATTTTATTTTATTATTGATAATTATTATGTATTTGTTGTAATTATTAATTATTTTTTTACAATTTAAATAAATAATTCAGACCTCAACAGGAGTCATTGTTTCATTTCAACATAGCAAAAGTAGAGACACAGACGAATCATTACAAGATAAATGTTAATGTCTGAGGATAGTATTGGGCCCAAATTATGAATGAATGGAAAGTTTGGTATAGTATGATTGGAGGAAAAATAACTTATAGTTGGATTAAACTTGGAAATGTGCTAGAGATAATTGTACAAATTGGCCATGGTGAAGGTGGCTGAGGGGTGACGATCTATGATTGAGAGATCATTTGGATAAACACAATATGGTATCTTCTAGTATAGAATTAGCAGAGGAGCCGATGGCAGCATCGGTCCTCATAAAATGGAGCAAGGTGTAGGCTTTAGACAAGTTGAATAACCCGAATCGTATACCATATCAGAAATTATAAGTATATTGAATTTTTAATAGGTTTAATAGAATAGCTTTTTTTTAATTCATTTAATTAGAAAAGAATAGCTGCCAACCATTATTATGAATATAAATTTTTAAATTTGAAGGCATTGGTATGATCTAACCAAAGTGATACTTATACGAGTTGTTTGAATAAGTTAAAAATATTATTAAAAATTATATTCAAATAAAAAGAAACCACAAATTATAATTAGAAAATATAAAAAAAATATAGTAACTACATAAAAATCATAATTGTTGCATTTTCGGATCCTTACTCTGACCAAGACGAGAATCCAACAGTAACACCAATATTTGTTCATACGAAAGGGAGAAAGAGAGAGTACGCGGACCGATATACGAATTGTTTTTATGTGAAAAACATTTTCTTAAATGAAAAGAAAAAATCACGGGACTTCTGTTCGAAAACCGTTTCACTATGTTGAGTTTTGGTTACAGAAGGCTCTTAAGTATAATAGGATAAAGACTTAGTGTATGAAAATTTAAAGAATTACTCTTATAATATAAGCCCTTTTTTTTCTCTCTCCTTATTTTCTCTCTATTATATGTAGCAAGAGTAAAATGTTAGGATCCTTTATTTGGTAAACCATTAAGGTATTTAATGTGGTTGAACTTCCCATTGAGAGTTGACCACTTGGGGTTTACATGTACAGGGAATCCTGCCACTAACTCTACCAATCTCTCTTGCCGTGTCAAGAAGGTAGCATGCACGCCTGCTTGGGGTGACGTCTTATCTGCAGAGCCGCGTGTTTTGCTGACAATCACCATTCTTGTAATTTGACAGATCAGCCACCAAAATTCTGACACGCTGATTTTGTTGGCAAGGAGGCGCCCGAGACCCATCACGAGTCCGAGGCCTATCACGAGTCCACGAAACTTTTGTCCGAAAACTGTTTCACTATGTTGAGTTTTGATTACAGGAGGCTCTCAAATATAAGAGGTTGAAAACTTAGTGTATGAAAACTCAAAGAGTTACTCTTACAACACAAGCCCTTTTTTCTTTCTCTATCATTGTTATCTCTCTATTACAGGTAGTAAGAGTAAAATGCTAAGATCATTTGCTTGGTAAACCATTAAGGTATTTAAAATGATTGAGCTTCCCGTTGATAATTGACCACGTGGGGTTTGTGTGTATAGGAAATCCTGCCACCAACTCCACCAATCTCTCTTGCTGTGTCAAGAAGGTGGCGTGCACGCCCGCTTGGTGTGACGTTTTCTTTGCAGGACAACATGCTCTACTGGCCATCATCTTTCTTGCAGTTTAATAGATTAACCACCAAATTTCTGGCACGCCAATTTTGCAGGTGAGAAGACACTCAAGGCCCATCACGAGTCCACGGGCCATAGTGGACTTCAAGTCCACTATACTTCATGGGCCAGTTTTGACGCCTGAATTTCTTGGGCCTATGTGGCATTTTAGCCCAACTCTTGGGAGACGGATCTTTAATGTGGGTCTTAGATATCAGTACCCATCAATAATATAATATAATAATTTGTCAAATGATAATATAAATTTACAGTTTAATAGATAGGAAAATACATATAATGCACCAATTATGACATTAAATAAAATAAAGGAAAAAGAAAATATATGAGAACTTCACATAGAAGTGAGTTTGATTTAGTCACATAAACATATACTTACAAAATATTTTTAAGTATGTATATTTATAATAGTAAGATAAAATAATATGTAAATGTCCATTTAGATAAAATTATAAAATTAAAAAGTCAATCCAAATCAAATAAAAAATTCAAAAATAAATTATAAGATCTCGATACCAAAAACTATTAATCTTTGCAGTTAATTGTTTTTTAATACTTTCTAATTTGGAATTTTCATATTATTATATATGGTTTTTTCCATTTATTTGGTAATTTTACTTTTAAAAATTTTATACTTTGTTTTACATCATAAATTTCAATATCATGTTTACATGAGATATAAATTCTAAAATTAACATTTAATTTATTTTTTGATTTGTTTGATATTTTGTGTGTTACTATATAACTCAAAATATTATCAAATTAATATCAAATTTGTAGTAATGCATGGATATTGAAATTAAAGTAAAGCTAAAATAGAAAATTAGAAGAACTTAAATTAATTTTGATAATTTTTTTTTTCTCAAAAGTAATGGGCAAAAGGGCACTACGAAAGGCAGGCCAAGCACGGCTAAGAAGATAAGGCCATTTGTTCACTAGACTATTGAGACCGCTTGTTTAAAAATTTTCACTTTTTAAATTTTAATGTCATTTAATTTTATTTTATACCAATTTTTGTTTTATTCCACTATCAATTCTATATAAAGAATTTCCCACATTTTAGCAAAAAAAAAAAAAACTGTCAAGTTTAGTTTTGACCTTTTTAAATATTATTATTGATTTTTATTAATTAATTCTTATTTTAATATTAAATTTTACTACACAAAATAAATATTCCAAACATAATGTTGGTGTCACATAAGACACACGCTGAAATTTCTTAAAATAAACCTTTAGTTTAATTCTTTTACACTTTCAGAATTTTTAACACTATCATATTATTCAAAATATAATTTATTATTATTTGATTTTATCTTATCAAAATTAATGATAAAATAGTAAGGAAAAAACAAAATAAAATATTAACTGGTCAAACTTAGCCGTAATTTCATTGGTAAAAGTTATAACCTGGAAAAAGGAAAGAAAATAGATGTAAATGATACACATGACATGTTAAATTGCAGGAATAAAAACAATTAAAAATATAAGAATTAAAATAAATTTAATATTAACATTTTCCTATTTTCTGCCCCTTTTTTATTTAATTTATAAGGCTAATAATCATCAAAGATGAGGAAATGAGACTTTAATCCATATCAAGCATAAATCCACGAAGATTAAACACAAACTACACTACTCTTACTCATCTCATTTGCTACTTCAAATAGGGGGTGATTGAGTAGTGAATAAATCTCTCTTGTTTGGCATGGATGAATATCAAGACGATAAGCAAAAAATTAATCTCAAATAATATATTATTTACACTCCAAAAAATTATTTTTAAATAAATTAAACGCATTCTACACCCACCCCATTAATTCAACCAGTACCTATTACACTTTCAGTAAAAAAATTCTCTTATTTATTCAATAATTAATATTAAAAATTATGTAAATATCTGATAAAAAGTAATATTTATTCAGGACATTGCAATTCTTAGTTGGCCACAGCCTGGCACTCCCGGCTTCAGTGGCTGCACCCAGCCACCCAGGTGCCTCCCACCCCCCGGGGCACCAACCGCCCACTCCCATCGAGCCTCAACCACCTATGCCACCCGTCACTACTGCTAACCATTATATAAAACACTTAGAATAAAAGGGACCCCTACTAAGAGGACCACAACAGCACTCCACCTCCACATCCAGTAGCAAGAACAACCGCAAGATAATGCAGATATCTACAGGAAACCACCATTCGATACTGTTGCGAGTCCTACATCGGGAAGACAGTTCCACAAGAGCTGCCTTATAAGTGGAGAAGAATTTTTCTCCCATAGGATGTACTTTTTGGGAAGGCTTGGCCCCCAACGGCTTGTGCTCGCAACAAATACTCTCAGCTTTCGGGCAACAAGTGCAGCTAATAGTTGCTTTCACTAATTATACGTAGCGGTAGGGTTACTATAGTCTAGCAAAATGAACACATTTCAGATTTTTTAAATATCATCCCCTGAAGTATTAGTCAGAATACAAACAGCTCGATAAGTGATCAGTCATTGTCTCCTCGATCAACTGATGGTCGTGTAACTCTAAGCAGCAGCAACAGAAGCATTCATCTCAGCTAGAATTTGGCAGTACGCAGTGTGATCTGATGTGTTTTTGAAGCCAGGAATGAAGTCTGAAAAGAATCTCAGCACTGCAGCAAGATGTTGAGGGTTGTTGGAAGAACATGCTGCTTCAAGAAACAACGATGGCCTGATAGAGTTCACCTGGGGTTCACATTCAGTTTTCCAGGAAGCCAATTCATAAGTTTTTTATAAAGAAACTAAAGACTCATTCCAGACAATTGTAATTGGAATAGGAAAATGAAAAACTGGTTTTTAGAGAGACAAACGTGCAGGATGTCGAAATTAAAATAAATAAATTGCTACATATACCGCCATTTTGTCCCACGCATTTGTCCAACTTTTTCTTTTTGGTTTTGTTTTCAAATTAAACTCAAATTTTATCAAATTCATAAAATTTAGTACAACATTCCTAAAAGACAAAGTTACAGAAAAAGAATTCTCCAGCTTAATCTGTCAGAATTAGATTTAACATAAAAGTGACAGCTTAAAATGAATGCATATAAATACATTTTTTTCAACATTGTCATTTACAAATATTGTTCCAAATTTTATCAATTTTTTGGACATATGTTCAGGTAAAAAAACAAAAAAGAAGTTTGATGAATGTGTAAGACTTGATAGGATAAGAAGGGTTTCCCAATTAAAATACTACCCAAAAATAAATAAATAAAAAAGAGGTTGAACATTTAGGACAAAGGATATGCAACATTTAGCTCTTCATCCATTAAAAAAAAACTAAACTAAACTAAACATAAACAAAAAATCAAAGAAAACTCAACTTCGACGCAAACCATTACTCTGAACAAGGTATCACATTCACAGATGGCCAACTTCTGATGTCGGCTAGGAGATACGAGCAGCAACAAAAATAATGTGCAACTTGTTTGGGGCATATATTATATGAAGGAAAAAGAATCATAATTCCATCATACAACTAAAAGCATACCTTATGTTTACGCACATATTTCAAAGCTTCAAGATAATATCCATCTAGAGCCAATGACAGTATATAATCGTCATGTAGAGACAGCTGCCTAAGCATATCCATACCCAGCTTCCTTGTTGGCAAATTCTGACGACCGGATTCTATGAGTTGATAAGCAACTTCCTTTGAGGGTTCGATGATCTTCAATGGGACTACTTTTTGTTAGAAATCATACATAAAACTATAAAAGCCTTACATTTAATGAAACTATAAATGAAGAAATTGATCCATAGACCTTGTTGATGATGAACAATCCCAATTCTGCATATCTCTGGCTGCGTGCTAGCAGTTGTGCAGTCAGCACATAGAGATTTGGATAAACTGCTATTCTTTCCATATTAGCACTACAACATTAGGGAAAATAAATGACATCCGAGACTAGAAAAAATGGAAAGCGAAGGGGAATGCAGGCAAGAAAAAAGGGGAGGTGGGAGAGATCAATGGAATTTAGAAGTTGCTAAAACAACAGAAAATAGTATTGGGATGTCACAGAGCACGAAGTAGCTCAATAAGTAACCACTGTAAATAAAAGCTTTAGCTACACCTCTGAGACTGACTTAACCGAGGAACAACAGAGAGAAATTGATCTCATCAGGGCAAAAACAACTGATTCTTGGACATTCAGGGAAAATGTAACAAATTTCACGCAAAAAGTTTTTTTAAAAAAATCCCAACACAGTTTCTTCAAAGAAAAAAGAAGCCATCAGCTTCATTTCCCTTTACTCTGCACTTACTATCATTTTTGTGATAGAAATATTTCATGTACAGCAATATGATCCAATATTCACTATTTTCATGATCGGATCCAATATTTAATTTGAACGTTAGTGTTTTCACCCATTTCAACACTTCAGTCTAATCCACTGCCTAGACAACAACAAATATCCAGGTTGCAATCAACTCTACAGTGTTGTTTTCTATCTTCAATACCAACTCAAATCTATTCAACACTTCAAGTGAAGTGGATATTGACCTGTTCATTATTGTATCAAGTTGAGACAGGGCGGTTGTTACTCCACTCAGCTGATATGCCATAACAGAAGTTTTATGCCATTTTAGTGTCCGTGACTTCTCCATAGACAACAAAGTTGAGTCAAATGCAAGATCTTTAGCTAACATAAAATAGCATCTTTGAATTTAGGCTTTCATGAATCAACTAGAAATTGCCAAGAAAATTCATGCACCATGAATAATTCTTTACTGCATACTAAGATGCAGAATTACCAACTTATTTGTGAAACTTTGAAGTGTGTCGCTTGTCTTAGTTGGACTCATGTTCATCATGAGACAGTGGCATCTATCCTATTTGCCTGATTGAGTAGTTTTGGCGATGTTGAGACTTTGAAATCATGCCCCTATAACTGAACCCCTTAATGGTCAAGCTACATGCATTTGTAATGCATAAAGAGATTGCAGTAAATGGTAGCAGAGAGGAATTCAGCATGAGACAAATTTTGGTTTATATTTATGCCAAGTATGTGCAAGCAGACTCAAAACACTATCCGAATTCAACCATGTTAACATCAGATTTCCACATAAACCAAACAGCATACCTGCGAAGAAACTCAACAATTATAGAAACCAAATAAGCAGGATCTCCTGCCATCTCTTCATCTACAGGAGCAAACACAAAGCGATAAATTTCATCAGGTGAAATGGCTGCAGAAGTGATTGAAGATTCAGGCTGCTCAGAAATGTTAGCATCCAGTGCAATGCTACTTGAAACAGGAAACTGAGACTGCTGAACTTTCTCATATGGAGTCTCAGCCCCTATAAGGATATCTTTCCCTACTGCACCACCCACTAAATGAATTTCACTAGAATTGTCTTTGGGAGGCTCAAAACTTGCCCTTTCCTCAGAATCTGAACCAGAAAATCTTGAAGATTGATTAACAGGGGCCACTCCACTTGCAAATTCACTTACAGATTTTCCCCGCAAACCTACTCTTTTGGAGGATTCATCAGCATCAAATGTTGGGCTACTGACTTGTGGAGCACTGGAAGCAAAACTCTTCTCTGGTTTCATTCCCTTAAGGTAGGTATCAGTCTTAATTGCACGGGAGTAAGCTGTGATTAATATATCCATCACTCTAGCAACAACAGACACGGGCCTATGTTCTAACATGATGGTCCTTGTTATTGCCAAGCATAATTGTTTAGCCTGTTTATTGAAGAGGGCATAACATCACAATCCCTATAGCAGAAGTATGCCGCAAAGAAAATAATTATATGTATGGAAGGACTTGATATCACACATTCAATCATTTCTAAGTTTCTCATAACCTCCTCAATTATTTTCGAGTAATGAGTACATTCCACAATACGAGCACCTTCGAGTATTTTTTCCGTGAGAAAAGCAGGCAAGAAGATATGAAGATGAATTTATCATACTGAAATTAACCACTTCAACAAACTCCATAAATTTTCTGGAGATAAACAATTATCAAATAGAGAGTAGATCAAAGATATTGCCAAGACAAAGTAATTATTTGTCCCAATTTTTTCAATTTACAATATGACCTCATGAAAGAAATCTAATAAAAACAAAAAAGCAGGTTAAAAAGGTCACCTTCTTAGCTTCCAACTTCCGCCGCTGCAGAAATTCTATTACTGATGGCGCTTCAGAGCTACTGGCAGATATAGCCTGCAATAAAAAAGAGGCAATTAATGTCACAGTGGCAACACACGTTAATTACTCAAAGAAATGGCAGAAGAAGACCCACCTCCAAGTCCAAATTAATCTTCCACAGAAGTCCATTAGCACTGTCACATATAAGGTCTGGAACAAGGAAAGTCCAGCCATCTCCATAAAGGACTGGTTCTTGATCATTTGCCTCCTTTGTCACCTCTGAACTCACATTATCATTGTCAGGAAGTCTAAAAGATAAGGTTTTAGCTCTGGGATAAGCCCTTAAAAGTAGGGGAAGTGGAGCAGATATTGGCGCGCTGGAATCTGAAAATAAGTCATACAGTATGACAACCTTAGCATCAACTTGATGAACAAGCAGCACATTATCAACCACACTCACGCCAATCTTGCTCGAATAAATTGGTAAAGAACCCTGAAAGTATAAAAACACATCATTTGAAATATATTTACAAAATACTAAAAAGAGACAAAAAAAGAGTGAAACAAAATGGCTGTAGACAAGGAAACAAAGCACCCTAAGAGCTAACAACCAGTACATGATTTGCAAGTCCTGGATAAGATCATATGCAATCCCCCCACATCTCAGCATGAAAGCAGCCGGATCCAACTTTTTTCCTCGACACTTCAAAGGAAGATTTAGCTCCATGGAAACCTCTCCTAATCATAGAGCACAAAGCCCTCTAAAAGAGAGCAATATAAACAGACTTGTATGGTAAAGTATATAATCTAGAACCTCTTTGGTATATCTTTGAAACAAATTTTGGAGAACGTTGCAGATGGCATCTTCCTCTAAAAGCATATTAAGGTTCTCTATATGTTGCTACAAGTTTTGTGACAAGTTCCAATTTCGATTACATTTAACGAGTTTCAATTCTGGTTACTTTTAAAAACATCCCAAAAGTGCTTTTGGGAAATTGTAACTTTCCCCAAAAACACTACTAAAAATTGACAACATATATCCTATTTCCCATAAAATAGAGCTTGCCTACCCCCAGGTAGCCAGGGGCATTTCAAATCTACGCACATTCCACAATTCCACAACTTCATCTTTGTATTATTGATCTTCGTGCAAAGATTTTTAATAGAAAATGCCAAAACCAGAAAGGTAGAGCTACTGACATTTGCATACCAAAGTACAAAATGGTGCAAGTCTCAGCATACAAATGTGAGGATACAAGAAGAATGAAAACAGAAAGGTCACATGCTAAGTACCTGTGGCACAATAGCGTCACGGTAAAATCGATAGGAATGGAGTAGCATTGCAACTCTATCAACTTGCAAGCAGTATATCCTCCCATAGCTGTGAATATTGAAGAATATCATACAAGGAAACAGTAGTTCAAGGGCAGAGATGGTAGGATTAAATTAACATTTAGCAGAAAGCACAGAAACCTACACAGTGATGATGCGAACATCTTCAGCTGCCAACACTGGCTTACTATTGGCCTCCGACTTGGCCATCACCATCTCAAACTTAGGAAGGCGGACAATTCCAGCAGATGAAAGCTAAAGAAAAAGATAAAAAGTGTGTCAACCAAATCTAAGAAGAAAATTATTTTTTGAGCCTCAACATCATAAGAACGTATAACCAATGATCAAAGAGTTATTGATGTAATTAGAGGACCCGATGGCCAATACTACTATAAAACAGCAGGAAGAATTTTTTTGGGATAGGCAGATATCTGCGGAGTTAGTAACAGGCAGATACTTTCAGTGCAGACTTTTAAACAGAACAAAGGACACAGGCAACAAAAGCCCTGAAATCAATAACTCAGCACTGTTCATCAGAAAGGAGAAAATAAATTGAAGATATCCATTAAAACACCCAAAAGTCACAGACCACATAAAAACGTAAGAAAGAATTGCACTTTCTTTCATCACAAGAAATGGGTGTGAGCAAGGCATAGGTCAGCATTAAGAACCCAATGCCGTTTCAACACAAAACTTCACATTCAAAGCATATTGAATTCATAAGCATGGAGATCCACAACAAATTACAATCCATCTAATAAGTTTAATTTTAGTCATACACAGTTACACACTTACCTATCATTTTTATAGACTTTAAGGCTGCATCTCTATTAGCAGTAAGACTAACAGAAAATCAGTGAGATCTTTCTGGAAACAGTCAACTGATATATTTTTGAAGTCTTGAAAATCCTAAGTGCAATAGAGGAATGCTGCAAAACATGTCGGATTTAAACAAGGATAAAGTACACACTTCAAACACCAGTACCTGAAATCCTGCAAAGCTCTTGCACTGCAATCCAGAAGCCAGAAGAACTAAACGGCTTTCATGTGTGTATATGTACCAAGTGACAATCATTCTCTTTGACTCTACCAATCGCAGACTTTTCAACTCGGAATCATAAGTAAACAAGTCGAGGCCACTGCAACACAAATTACACAGTGCAATGATTTAGAAGTTAAAGCTTTTAAAGTAAAGAATACATGAGAGAAGCATTTGCATAATTTATGTGAAAAGAGAACAATAAACAAATCAAACCAACCAAAAACTAACAATCAGATGCAAGTAAAATAATGATTCTTTTCCACAACAATCTAAGTGTAACAAGAACAACCCTACCTTTCTGATCATCATCAAAGATAGCCCTGGCCAATTTGAGGGGTTCGTATTCCAGACTTGTGCTGCTTTGAACCCTTAAATGTAGATTCATGATGACGAACTGAGGACTACCACACCCCCCCCCCAACCTTCCAAATGATTCACCAAGTTTGGCACGAAATGCTTTATAAGCAATTCGTGAAGAACACTACTTACAACATGACTCATTTTGTGAGTTGATATGATAATATCTTCTAAGTGCATGAAGCAAATTACATCCTGTGATTACTTTCTTTAGATAATGTGACAGTTAATCAATCCAAAATGCACTTGGAGAAGAGGTAATAACAACCATATAAATGCTTTGGACAAGAAACGAGGCTTTGTGATAGGACGTTACAGTTTATAAGCATAATAGTGATGCATGACACAAGGACACTTCCAAACCAAAAAGTTGTCACTTGTCAGCTTTGTGGTCACTTCATGTGGCTTTCATTCATACCTGCAGGCTGTAGCTATTGCTTGTTCCACTGAGATTTTCATGGCTGGTGCATTTGTCTTGACGTCTCACAGACTCCCAAATGATATACTCTTGCAACTTCCCCTTAACACCATAAGCTCAGACTATTATTTGTTCCTACGATGTTGTTCGCCAAAGGAATGAGCTGAGCAAGGCTAAAGTTTCTCTGGGATGAAACTGGCAAGTTCACTGGGATGAGAGTGAGCATCTTTTTGGTCTGGCTCTCAGAAATAGCTTATCCTTCCTAGAAGCTGAAGTTGGGAAAAATAGTGTTTCTTTGTCAAAAACACCTTTTGGCCTCTCAAAAAGTTGCAATGCACCCTAAAAGTGTTGTTGGCTGATGATCTAAATTGGAGCTTCTTAGAACATTGCAATTATAATGCTGAACTAGAACTTGAAGAAATATGATATTGAAAGATAGCATCCTCAATCCCATATACTATTTTAGATGCCAACCAAAGAAGCCTAATGGGTTGGAAGAAGATCCACAAGATGTGATCTAAGGAGAGTGACATGTAAAATAACCAATCCATACATTATAGAGAAGTTGTTTCTGTAGTTCAAATCCGTGAACTTCATGTTAAATTAGAGCAATCTTACTGTTGTATCAATGCTTGCACTCTTAAATGAATTACTGCATACTAGAACAGCAGATTTCATGCTGTACATTGCATCACATAGAGGAGCACTACGTCTTCTCATTACTATCTTGTACTGACCAAGCAGAAGTCCAAAAAATGAAGGCAATTGACATCAGCCTGGGCCCTGTGAAGATCTGAAGCATGCTTATCGTTTCATCAGAGCAACATCTATCCAAATTTCCAATTTCCCGGGGTCTTGTCCTACACTGTATAATTACTATGTTTATGCCCCTAAAAAAAGAGAGAACATTAGCATGGGTATTACTATTTGGCCAAAAGAATCAGCAATGGCGTCGTCTTTGATCTTATACTTGTTCTCTCTCACAAACAAAACCATAGGAAGTAGTGGTCCAGAGGTACAACCTACCTCACATCAAAACTGATGCAAAATGAATGACCATGATTTAAAGCTACAAAGCAGCAGCCTTTTTTCTTTTTTTGATATTTTTTCTCCATAATCTGCCATAGTGGGGTCATGAATATGGTTAAGCACTCAATTGTCCCTCCCTCACAAGTGTGAGGGGCAGGGTATAGCATAGCAAATTATCATCAGGGCGATGGACATCCTACCAGTCTGAAACTATGATAGTTTTTTTTTTTTGTACCAGGGGGGGGGGGGGGTAAGCTTGATATTATAATAATTGCATAATATTATTCAGCATTCTTTCTCACAGGTCTCAGGAACTTTTACCCAATCATCAAAAGGTCCTAAAGTTAGTTATTGTTAAACAATAGTATGTTTCCAAAATTGTTTAGATAATTGTCCAAATCTTTTTAGATTATATCAATATATTAATAATAAAAACTTGGTTAATGATAGGGATTCGGAATGCTTTACTTATTTAGATATTTATAGTCTACAAATTCATACCTTGTACTTTGTTATGATAATCAATTCAATTTAATGCAATCAATTTTATTCTAAATATTATAAAGAGCCGTTACGTATTTGACCCATCACATACAAAAGTCTTCCACTTTTGGCAGGCAGCTTGCCTTTTGGTATTATCCACTGCGTGTCAACCAAATTTCCTTTTTTGTTATATGTGCTCTATTAGCCATAAAGGCTTTCTTGTCTGATTCTATTTATTAAAATGTTCCCTTGCTACAACTACATTCTGTTTGGCTATTCACTTCTGCATCATCAATAGTATATCCAGAAAAAGCAATCCTTCATCTAGTGCATTAGCACGCTGTTAGTCACTTTCTGCTCTGTTTCCCTTGTGAATGCAGAAGACTGCAAACACCGGTGTTCATGTTTGTTGCATGAAATTACACACACTAGTGTCCATGTTTTTTCAGTTGCAAAAGACTGGGCATACAAGTGTTCATGCCAATTAGCGGCAAAAGCCATCACACGCCAATATTTGTGTTGTTTAATTGTAGAAGACTGCACACCAATATTTGTGTTTGTCTAGCAATATAGGGTTCTAATATCTATTTGTAGATGATTATGGATGATTGTGTACTCCGGTGTCCTGCTTAGTTGGGTTTCGATATATGTTCACTGGAAATTATAGTGTCCATTTAAGAGAAGAAATTGTTGAGAACAGATTATTGCATTGCGGTATCAAGCTATTGTATACAATCCATCTTGTAATTGAGGGCGAATGTTAATTAATAGTAGGTTATTATATATGTTTAAATTATTTTCTGATTCTCTCTAGATTATGTCTATATATTCACAATAATATCTAAGTCAAATATAGATAGAATATCATTTGGGATGTTTTAATTATTTAGGTTCCTTTAATCTATAAATTCATGTCTTGTACTTAATTATGATAAGTAATTCCATTTAATATAGTCATTTTTATTCTTAATGGTAGGAAAAAGAGCAACTGGCCCGTAAAAGAACAAAAATGAAAAAGTATCACTAATTACAGCCTGTACAAAATATTGACAAGCAATTTTCAGAAAGGACAAAAAAATAAAAATAATAAATACAGAAAATAATACAAACATACAAAAACAACAAGTCTCACTAATTAATTCCTGGTTTATTCAATTACATTCCACCAAATTCACACCAATACGAAAACCTTTTTATTACATACCTGGTCTTTACAAATACAATGTCACAAGTAGGGCAATCTGTCCAGAAAAATCCCAGTATGCTCTCAGACTCTGGCCTACACTTCTGGCTAAAAGTCTCCCCAGTTTCTTTATTCCAAAGTTGAATCTCATGATCGGATCGTTGAATTGCTAAAATTTTAGCATCTAGCGAGTAACGAATAGACAACACAGGTCCTTCACTTATTGGATCAGATGAAGGAGCAACATTAGGATCAAAGGGTACAACTTTCCATGACCAGACCTACAAAATGGTAAAAGAGTCATCGATTGAAACATAGCATCTATCACAAAACAATTAGTATTTCAACAATAAAAATACAACAGAAGCAGCATGTTTTATTTCATTACATATAAACTACCTCATTAGATGTAGGAGACAACAGCAGCTTATTTCCATCATCATAGAATAGACCTTTCAAGTCAGGAATGTTGCATCTTATATTTGGATACTGGATATAAACATGTGATAGAGCACCAGATCCACTCAACCCAATAGTGGGCTGGGAAGTTGATGGTTCACTGTACATGCTCAAATGCCTTGCCTTTCAACCTCAATTTTATCTGCTGCAGTCTGAGAGAAAATGATTTATCACAAAGAAAGGTCAAACTGGGAAATAAGGAAGCAAAATGGCCTTGAAAATGAGAAGAAACAAAGAAAAACAATGAAATGAGGAAAAAATATCAAAGGAAACACAGACATGCATGCATAAGTGGCAAATTAGAGTACAAGGAGCATATCCATCCCGTGTAGTTGCAGTCAGTCACAATCTTATTAACAGGTAGAGAAATATTCTACAGAGGAATGAATTTAATCTAATTACCCTGTTTCATAAAGTGCAAGCTAAGCCTTTCAAGATGCTTCAGACTGGAGTCAACTTAGCTCTTTGTAGATTAGAGTTGCAGTTATCCATATGCTCGTCAACAATGGGCAAAGAGAATTACAATATCATGTCTTCTTTCTAACCTATAAAAAGGGGTGCAATATAAAAGGGAAGCACAAAGGCAGGAAAAAACACAGAGCTTCTGAATACAGCCACGTGCTATCATCAGCATAATTTAAGAGAAGAAAATACCATATTCTGCATGCAATTTTTCAGAGCAAGAAATTCTTTTAGACACATATTATGTTCAACTTCTGGAAGCTTTCCTGCAACACAACTCCCGTAATCTTTTGCCTGAAGGCACAGAACTTGGATGATAAGAATGAATACAGGAGCAGAAATGGATTGCCTAGATGTCTGTCATTTGCAAGAGAGGATAGCAGGCATGTTTTTAAAAATGCGGTATCATAGGCAGATTGTAACATAAGAGTTGTCTCAACAACGCAGCTATATCATAATGATTGCAGTGCATGTTGTGGTCCAGTTAAATATTTCAACAAACTCATGATAATATTTTATACGATCCCATCAAATGTATGCAGTACAAATTATGCTAGATGTGTGCCAAGTGAGTATAACTCATATGAAACTCGATCAACATTCTTTACCTGTATAAAACCCTATCAATTGTCTTTACTCCTTATGATATAAATTACACTTAAAGATCATGAAAATCAATAGGATGAAAGAAACACCATTTCTCCACGGATGTTGTATCAATCAGGTGTGGATGATGATGTGGCATTAAGTGTCCTGTCATAAGCGCATGAGGATTCATATACCATCCAGTGAGGTCAATAGACCCTAGTAGGGGAAAAAAGAGCATTTATTGTATAGAAGTGTTTCAGCCAACGCAAATATTTGACCGCAATGAATTCTTTCACAGACCCCACATTGTAAGTGATGATCTTCGAAAAATAAAGGGTAATTTTGGATAAAGTTTGCGTTCATCCGAATAGAAAAGACAAATCCTCTTCTAATTTTTCTATCAGAATTAGCTTAGATATGATTTTTCAATACTTCCTCTCATACATTCAATCTTTACACCTTATAATGTAACTTACACTTAAAGTTCATTAAAATGAAAAGGATGAAGGAAAAACCATTTCTCCTACTGATTTTGTAGCAATCAAGTGTAGATGATGACATGACAAAAAGTAGCCTATCATAAACCCATGCAGAGTGGGTCAATGGACCCCAGAAAATAAGCATTCATTATATTGGCAGGTTTCAGCCAACGTGAATATTTGACTCCAATAAATTCTTTTGATGACAACACATTGTAATTCGAAATCTTGGAAAATAAAGGGAAATTTAGAATAATGTATGCATTCAGCCAAATAGAAATGAAAAATCTTTTCTACTTTTTCTGCCAGAATGAGCTTAGGTATGATTTTTAATAATTTCTCTATTCACCCTCCAAACTAACTAAACCATTGTCATATCTTCAGCCTTTACACCTTATAATATAAATTACACTTAAAGTTCATTCAAATGAAAAGGATGACGGAAAAAACATTTCTCCCATTGATAGTTGTAGCAATCATGTGTAGATGATGATCTGGGACAAAGCATTCCATCATAAACCCATGTAGATTCCTATGCCATCCAATGGGGTCAATAGACCCTGGAAAAAAAAGCATTTATTATATGGAGGATTTCAGCTAACGTAAACATTCAACCCCAATAAATCTTTTTAATGACCACACGTTATTTGTAATCTTGGAAATAAAGGGTAATTTAAGATAAATTGTGCATTCAGCCAAATAGAAAAGACAAATCCTCTTTTACTTTTTTGCTCAGAATGAGCTTAGATGTGATTTTTTATTTATTCTCTCTTCACCCTCAAAACTAGCTAAATCATTATCATATACTCAGTCTTCATTAATATGCTTTACAGCTCATTCTTCATCATATCATTCTGCAAGTAGGCCAATCTCTGACGATGCGGAGGACCTAAATTTGGAGGAAGGAAATAGTTGTGTTGCACGTAAATTATGAGATACATTACTGCTGATTCGATTTTATATACTTGAAGTTGTTTTTCCCCATATATCTAGTATTTTTTTCAGGATTTTTCTCCCTTAGAATCAATTCTTAATACCAGTCTATTGCAAGATGAGATATATAGTTGGAACTTCCTGAGATCCACCACTGCATTTACATTTTCTGCTTCCACTGATTTATAGTCCAGTCACATGAAACTCATTTTCCAGTGATATAAACTTTAATATTCCCTCACTGTGTGCATTTTCTTTGTAATGTTTGGTGGTATTGTTCTCAGAAAATTTGTAAACTTTAGCATAATTCTTTAGTGGTTCTATTTTTTTATCAAGGTACCTAATTTTCCTATTGTTTTTTCCCAAATGTTATTTTGGCTTTTCTTTTGCTTGGAAGTATGTTGTCAATTGACTAGCTAGAGAAAATTTCTAGATCCATTAATCATCATAAATATAACATACCTAGTGCCTATGAAGCATGACATATAGGACCACCATTGTTCCACCCACAGCCATTCCTTTCGATGAAACAATGCCATCATGGGCCAATCAAAATGATAGAAGACAACATAGATGTTGTGACACATTTCAATATGACTATATTGAAGCATACAAGCAGACCTGGGCTCTGCAATTCACTATTATCCGCTGGAATAAGGAAGCAGTCTTCTTCTCTTTCATATCCACATTCCTAAGGAAGACGTTTCTGCCAAACACGTAAAGCATGATCAATACAACATTACACAATCAAATAAGCAGCAGGAGACATCTGATATTGGGTTAAGTCTTTGAGCATCTTCAGGTGACAGAAACACTATAGCTGCTCACAAATCATAGCTCATATCCGGAATTTCAATAATACAGAATCAATACATGGACTTAACTATTACACAAAATGAACTATGTCAGAAAAAGAGAGATACGGTGGATTGTAGCACATCTTGACACAAACCACTTGCACAACTTGTATGAAGTTAAGCAGCTTGGCTTGGCAATAGAACACAATTATTGAATAAATTGATGTTTTTTGATAGGTTTAATGACACAGACCAACCTGCTTATGCAAAAGGAATAAATGAATCTGATCAGCAGAAAGCATTCAATTACTGTAATATTCAGATGATACTAACAATGTCTGAGTGTAGTATATGCATAATGTCTTAGGTGGATACTATTTCCCATAAAGGTTTGTGCACTGAGCTACAGTTTGCTTCACAACATCATCCTATTCCATCATGATCAATATCTGCTAGAAAAATTGACAAACGGTTAACATATTACGATGATAAGAAGTCTTAGTTTCTCCATATATTTCAAAGATTGTATAACAATGCTCTGTCAAATTCTTAAAGCCCTTAGTGACCCAAAGATTGGCCATCACCTCACATGTAAAACAATGGTGATTACTCATCTTCGGTTTTCCTGACGAGGTAGTATTCTTAAACAGAGGTGTGAAACGCTCACATAGAATTTTAACCATCTCTTCTGTTCTAATCCTTAAAGTTAACTATAAAAAGTGGTAGTTTCCTTGTGGGTGTATGTGACAGAGAAAGATGCTATCATTGAGCTACTGGGTTCTGATGATGAGAAGTTAATCGGGTATCTTGCAACCCGGCTTGTAACAACTACAACCAAATAAGTGCCTATCAGCTTCCAATTGAAAGGGTTTTGTCTAGAATCAAGTCTCGGATAGCAATCATATTGTCTTTCACTAGAAAGATTCAACTTAGTTGGAGCATAAGACTGTTGCAGTTCTATTGTATTGACGTCAAAATAAACAAGGCTCACTGTGGAGCCTTTATGTGGATGTGGAAGTGAGTTACACGAAAGGAAATGCCTAACTTCTGGGAAAGAAGATTCTCCATACAAGGAAGGAGGTTCAGGTGTTCCATGTTCAACCACTTGGAACAAAGCTGCTGCAATGATAAACAGGAAAAAGCTAATGGGTTAACTGGTTGCAGTTCCAACTTCAATAAGAAAGGTTTACGGCGAAATTTAATAACGAAATGAACATGTTGGGTAGGGAGAAGATCCTTTCATTGAGGTAGACGGATGGCAGCACAATGTAATGCAAAGATTTCTTAATTAAGGAAGCTTATGATCAAATAAGGCAACATATATCCAAAGCAGCAAGGTGGAACTTATAGTACTTGGATGCTTTCAGCAGGATCCATAGACTAACTCAAATGATTGCAGTATGATTCACTTTTTAATGAGTCAGCTTTTGACCCATGAAGATGTTCATTTAGAACTGTAAAACCGTAAAACCTCTGTAGATTTCACATACGGTGGATATTTCGCAAAACCAAATCCCATCGGCGAAAGTTTCTTCTAAATTCGAACAAAAACTAGGATTATTTCGCAAATAATTTCAAAAACCTAACCCAAACTAAACCGACACCTAAAATTTTGTTCAATTGAAACGAATATCCTAACACTATTAAAACGAAGCCCAAAAGAAATTTCGTTCTACAGCAGAAAACCTAGAATTACATATAAATTACATGCCTCAAATTTCAGTTGAAATGAAGTAAAAATGTAAGCAAGATGTTTCGATCGAGAGCCTCCAACGCGCCGCTGTGCGTTTCGATGGAGAACGAAGCGCAACTCACGTAGCCTCTGTAATTCTTCTTCTTCTCTGCAAAAATAGACATCATACAATATAACGAAAGTATTTTATTATTTTACGATGTCAACTATTAAAAGATAAGTTCGCATTGAAAGTCTTCATAACTAATGAAATCTAGAATAATCTTTAAAAAGCTCTGTTCTTAATGTTTTATAACATGATAGAATAATATAGTATTTTTAACATATTTCTATTATAAAAAAAGTTATATTCTATTACACATATAATTTAGTTTTATTTTATTTGTTTTTGAAAATTTTAATGGACAACCTATTGGGAAAAATTATTTTAAAATTAATAAATGATTAATTTGGGTAGAAAACCTCAAAATTTTGTTTGACAATTTGTTATTATTATTGTTATTTTTTAAGATTTGCTACATTTTGGAAAATAAAAAAATAAGATAGAGAGATGCAAGTGACCGTATATCTATTTTACTATTTCTTTCTTCAATTCATACAAATTTACATGCTCGAAATGCTACAAGCCTTATAAATCTCCAAATTAGTGTTCCAAACTGTACTCGATGGGTATATCGGCAGTGAACCAGCCTAAAAGGAGTAAGTAGCTCAGGATCGATAGTGGCCCATTTATCCCTAAAACAATCAACGCTGTTGTTAATAGAAAAAGCGCAGCAAGTAAGCCGAACACGGCCCAAAATAAACACTGCCCAAATCATAATCGGTCCACGCACACTTTCCTAAGTTTCAACGGTCATCTACTCTAATTCTCCGCATCTCCAAGAAAAACAATCTCATCCGTAAAGAAAATTTCTCATAATCAGAACGCATCCCAGAATGAAGACTCACAAATCACAGTGCGATCCTCAGAGGATGCTTTAATGGTCACTGTACGCGGTATCTCCACAGAATAAAGGAAATCTTTCTTCCTAACCGTTGCGGTCCAGAATGGCGCCCGTGTTAATATTGGAAAAGACAACGATCTCCACTGAAGGTGAGTATCCCATCTCCCCATCTAAGGTAGGCAGCGGATGCCCACAACTATAAAAGACCATAGAAACCCATTCCATAGGTACGTGCTCTTGCGTACTCAAGTTAACAGAAATTCTCTAAGCTCTCAAAAATCCCAACACTTTCCCTCTCTTTGCTATTAGTTCTTTACGAGCTCAATACCGAGAGAAATCGCTTTCTACAAGTATCCACGAATGCCCCTCTCACCACCATTATCCAATCCCACCTTAGCATTCATTATTACATCATTTGCATTTACCTTATTATCCTCAGAATGCTATTTACTGACTTAAGTATTGGAATATTTTCAGTGAAATAAAATCTCGCCGTCACCTAACCTTTTGTTTGAAATTATGGTGTGCAAGACCCCAAACTCAAAAGACGATGACTAGAATTCGGCAGATCAGTTCAATCCAAATCCGTTCAAAATTTAAATTTATAACACATCAGTAACTATAGTCGTTTGGCAAATCTAAAAGCATCCACAAACAATAGAAATCCAGAAATATTGATTTTGAGTTGTCCAAAATATGATTTTTTTTAAATTTATAGAGATCTGTAATCTACAAATATAACTTTTTACGGTGCATTTGATTATAAGAAAATGAACATTACAAATGCTATAACTAATCTCAATACAATGGAAAATGAATTAGCCACTGCAAAATTGACACTAGGCTGCAAAAAATTATAGATTTGCATGTAATGGGAGGTCGAAGCTGCCAAACTATTGGAATTTTGTACAGTATGATGCATTTGTATAAATAATTTCGCCTTTGCTATTGTATTTTTATTTTACATTGGCACTGCATTTGCAAAAGTGTAATATGTATTGTTTAATGGGTAGTAATTGCAAATCATTATTATATTTAATTTTCTTGTATCATATGAATTCATATGTCAGATGTATTGAATTAGATAGTCTTAATTTCTTTATTATAAGGTGTATTTTAACCTACATAAATCCGCCTTTTATTGCTTGATGATTAATTCTCATTGTTTTGCTTTCAAATTAAATGTTTAATAGATGAGATTTGAGACCACACTGCATTTGGTGTGCAATATCAAGACATATTCGGTCCCCTGGCATGAAAATACACACCAATTTGATACTTTGAACCAATTTACTCCTAATTATCTTAAAGAAAGTCGATGAATAAATCTTAACCAACTATGTTATATATGGACGATGAGTCATAATTAGAATTTGGTAACTTTTGTATGAATTTATATTCTTCTCCAAAATTCTATTAAAATTGTAAAAAAAATTTCTTAGGAATAGATCATACTTAAAATGTGTATTTGGGTGATTGTTAAGGCTCTCACTAAGTTTTTGTACTTTTTATCCAATCAAAATGTATTTTTTTAGGTAGAATGTGGCCTATTTATGCCTTAAAAATATAAATTTCATCCAAATATGAATCAATAAGTACCATTTTTATCGAATATTATTATTTGACCAATATTTTAGAAATCTAAAACATCTATATATTGAAACATGCAATTTGTGCAGTCCAAAAGCTAACGGGAATGCCCCCCAGATGTTTAATAGCCCTCTAAGATATGTTACGCGTACGGGTTATGATAAGTAGTAGGCATTATTAATTTAAGTGCTTTAATTATTATATTATCTTGATCAGTAAAAATAATAGTCAGGACTTGACTATTATATTATTTTAAAATTATCTTAAATAATCAAACAAATAAATTAGTTATTTTTATTGTATAATAAAAGAGCTTTAAATATAATTATTAGTTTGCAGCGATTAAAGTATAGTTTCCAAAAAGTCTCAAAATTTAATTATTATTAAGATGAATATGTTTACTTTAAAATATATATATATATATTAATGTGAATAAGAATACTTTTCTCTCTTCATATCCGGCGTTGTCCTTATTATATTTCCAAGTGCGTAAAAATATCTTTTATAATGAACTAATAACTTCAACTAAAATTTTAAATAACTCTTAAAGGAGAAGAGAATTTAAAAATCAGCAAAATTGGATAAAATATTATACCAAAATTTCTTATTATACATCTCAAAAATTAACTTTTATCATAATTTTATATTTTATAATTTACAGAATATCGATTATATACTCATAAATTCAAAAAAAAAAAATCATAACTAAACCAGATTAGAAAATTGTGTGATGAGTCCAGTAATCATGGGCATAATGAGCCAAACCTCGTAACAAGTCCACAATCTAACATAATTTTTTTAAAGTAAAAGTCTCACATTACTTTTGGAGGAATAGTGCATCTGTAAATTCTACTTTAAAACAAGCACCCTCAAGCATTGAAGGACAAATTGGAGAAGGTTGAAGAAACTCTATAAGGTTCTATATGACTCGGAGAATGGTATAACCGTTACTAGCAAATCTCCAATGAAAGCAAAATTGATGGCCAGGAGGCTCCTCGGCTCTCCGCCCGTCCACGGCCCCTCGGCCACATCCAATTCTTAAGGCTTTTAGTCCTCCTCTCATTTGGAGGTCATCGCCCTCCGCCGCCAGGAGGCCCTCAACTATCTTCCTGTCCAGAGGTCATCAACCCTCCGCCTGTCCGTCCGCCCGTCATCCGTCCGCCGGTCTGAAGGCCATCAACCCTTCGCCAGTCCCAGAGGCCGCTAGCCCTCCGTGGGTTAGGAGGCCTTCAGCCCTCCGCCCGTTCAGAGGCCCTCGGCCTTCCGCCGCCAGGAGGCCTTCAGCCCTCCACCCGTCTGGAAGCCCTCGACCCTCCATTATCAGGGGCTCTCAACCCTTCTCTCGCCGGAAGACCCTCAGACCTCCATCCGGGAGATAAGAGCCCTCCATCCTGAAACTAGGAGTCCTCCGTCTTGGAGACAAGACCCTTCCGTCCTGGAGCCACGAACTCTCCATCCTAGAGCCACGAGCTCTCCGTTCCGAAGTCACGAGCCCTCTACCCTAGAGTCAGGAGCTTGTTGTCCAAGAGTCAATCCTCCGCTCGTAACCGGGACATTGACCCACCGAGGCGGCTAAGTCATGCACCTCTAAAGCCGCTCTGTTGGGCACACACTGAGCTTCCCTCTCAGGCGCACTCTAAACCCCCTCTATCGGACGCACCTATAAACTGCCCCTCCGCTAGGCATGCTTCTAAGCTGCCATCTACTGGGCACACCTCTAAGCCGTCCTCCGTGGGCACACCTCTAAGCCGCTCCTTTATCTGGTGCATTCATAAGCCGCCCCTCTGCCGGGCACGCCTTTAAGTTGCCCTCCGCGGGCGCACCTCTAAATCGCCCCTCTAAGGTGCCCTCCACTGGCCGCACCTCTGAGCCGCCCTCCGTGAGCGCACTTCTAAGCCGCCCCTCTGTCGGGCGCACTTATAAGCCGCCTCTCTGCCGGGCACTCCTCTAAGCAACCCTCCATGGGCGCACCTCTAAATCGCACATCTACCGAGCACACCTCTAAGCCACTCCTTTGTTGGGTGCACCTCTAAGCCGCCCCTTTGCCGGGCGCACCTATAAGTCGCCCTCTCGTCGGGCGTATCTCTAAGCCACCCTCTATGAGCGCACCTCTAAGCCTCCCCTCTACCAGGCACACCTTTAAACCACCCTCCATGGGCGCACCTTTAAGCTGCCCCTCTGTCGGCGCATTCATGGAGCTCAAACCTCCAAATACATCCCTCTCACACTCCCCTCATCTCTGCATCTTTATATTCCTGTCACGTTTGCCTTTAAACGTACATTCCTCCGTTTATTGTAAAAAATTTCTGACTTGAGCATCAAAGTGATAACGAGGGATAGCCCCCCATTGTCCTCTGACCTCTTATTTGTGGTTTATATTGTGTAAGTTCTTGCTTATCAGTAACGGAGACTGGACCCGATCAAGATCGACTGTCAATGAAATATTTGAAGGTTCTCTAATCCGTACAACAACTAAAAACTCGAGACGCAACATTGGCGTCGTCTGTGGGAAACACGATAAAAAGTCGGGCGTCTCCCCTCAACACTCAACCTCTTACGCAAAACAAATACAGTCGGTATCCACACTCCAACCAGCACGTCGGCTAAAGATCTCACCTCCTATGGCGACGACCCCTCATCGGGTAGCCATGCTAATAGGTGATTAATGCCAAATGTACGAGTGTCTGGTGCTCAGTAGAGCACCCTCTTCGACCGACCTGCACGGCGGAAGATGTAACAGGGGGCGCCCGATTGGCTTGCAAGCGATCCAAGAAAGTTAGTATCCTCAGAGAATCAATCGGCCTGACGACCTCAGGACCTAAGCGGCCCCGAGTACCTATCTCATCAATCCAACGACCTCGGTATTTGAGAGTATCCGAGCGATAGGGCCCACTCCCAAAGAAGTGACCGATCCGATTCAAAGGTGCCAGGCCAAAGGGGCCAAGCCGGGCAATAAAGCTTCCCTCAAAACTTAGGCTTTGCTTCCGTCCTTTGCTTTTCAACTAAATAAAACGTCTTGAAGCCCTACAAAATGCAAAAGCGCTTCGACACTCCGTCTCTCATTCGGCCAGCCAGTAGTAGTTCCCCGGATTGAGGAGCTCTCCGATGTACCAGTCGAACTGAGGAGCACTCCGGCTCTCCAGCCAGTCACCTTCGTTGCCAGACCTTCTCTAGCCTACCCGAACTCATCGTCAAATCTTCGCTGGCTTGTCGAAGCTCTTGCCGCCAGATCTTCTCGGGCCTACTAGAGCTCCTCACTGCCAGATCTTCTTGACCCGCTTTGGAGCTCCTCGGGCCGCCAAATATTCTCCCGCACTGTCGAGCTCTCGCCGCGAGATCTTCTACTCGGTTGGTCAAGCCTCGCCGTAGATCTCTCCTGGCCTATGGAACTCATCACGAGATCTTCTTTGGCTGTCGTAACTCTTCGCCGATCTTCTCTAACTGCACGGAGCTCTTGCCATGAGATCTTCTCCGGTGTAATCCCCAAAGATCTCTCCGGTCAAGTAAGCCGATTCCGCCGCAACTCATTGCATGGCAGTAGACCCTGTAAAAGTTATAGTAGAACTTGCAATTGGGGATTGACATGCTCGACCCACCACCTATTGCACCGTAGAAAACATCATCCAGCCTTAACGCCCTTTGGTCCATGTCACTTGAGGCAGTATCAGTCGACAACGGGACCTGAACCAATGGCCAACAAGCTACCTAGTGCGGCAACAGCACGCTACCCAACCAATTCATGGCAAAGGACCGAATCCCACGGAGCATAGAGGTCATAGGCCAAGGCACCTACCAAAGTGCCCGGATGACCCTCCGAAGTGGTGCACGCTAGTAGTTCACTCGATACAGTGAGCCGATTACAAAAGCACCACTCACGCGCCGACGACGATTCCTCGCCAAATCCAGATGAACCTTACATACACAATACCGCTTGCTTGAACCATATTTCCACTAATAGGATAGTAATATTATCTGCTCATACGACTTATTACATAACACTGCATAAAATCATGTGACCTATAAGCGGTCGTAACTAAACCCTGATTATCCAAGCCATGCAGTGAGGACAGGTCTCGAACCATCTGCCTTTACTACTGGAATAAGGCCTTTCTTGATCAAGTGATATAATCCCTTGTTACTCATGTGGCCAAACCTGCAGTGTCACAGGTCCGAGGTCCCCTCACTGCTTGTAGCATTCACATCCCCGAACACAGTAGGCGCTTTTATTACGTACAGGCCGGTAGTCTTTTGACCTCTGACAACAACAAAAGATCCTCTAGTTAGCTTCCGTTCTCCTTCACAAAATGTATTGCAATCACCTTCGTCATCCTACTTGCCAGCTAATATTATATTCATCAGAATATCAGCGACATACAGTACATCTTTCAACACCAATCTCATCCCATTATTGGTGACCGGTAACATGTCACCTCGACTATTAGTTGGGGACGTTCCTTCATTACCCATCCTTATTACTCTAAAGTCTCTTAGAGTATAAGAAACGGACAATCTCCTTTTGGATGTCACATGGAGAAAGGTACTGGTGTTGATCACCCAATCAAACTCATGATTCATCAAACTCACCACATTGTCCACTTCACAAATTAACAAGAGGTCGCCTCCTATAACAACTGAGACCGAGGATTTTTTCTCACCTCGTCCCTTTTCTTATTTGCTCTTCTTTTTAACATTTTTACGCTTTTACTTATAAAAATATTTTTTAATGTGACCTTTCTCACCACAATAATACACTCGATATTTTGAAACCTCGACCTAGATTTGTTACAACCCTTTTCACCGTACTTTGGGTCGCGCCCCCTGCTTCTTCCCCGGGACTCAGTCACGGGCACTTCAGAGTGGGAAGAAGTGGAGGTTTCCTGAGACTTCCTTACCTCGTTCATAAGTAAGGACACAACAACCTCGTCCAGTTAAAGTGTATCCTTCCCAAACAGCAAAGTCGTCGCAATATGATCATATGATACTAGTAAGGAGGCCAGCAACCCCAACGTCTTATCCTCCTCCTTGATCTGCTCATTAAAAGCTGACATTTGCTTCACAATTCTGTTGCATTCGTCCAGATACTTTTCAAAGCTTCCCCCCTCGGACAGACGTAATTTATAAAACCGCTTCTTTACATGCAGTCTCGTGGTCAAGGACTTGGACTTGTATCTACTTTCAAGCTTCTCCCATATCTCAGCGGGTTTTAACAGGCTAAGAACCTCTTGAAGTGTATTATCCAACAGATATAATTTAATGGTATAGTTTGCAAGATCTCTCTTGTCTTGCCACTTTTTCTCAGTCAGATTCACCGATTTCTCATATTTTTTTTCAATGCTTTTTACGGTTCCTTTTTGGATTAGGATATTCTTTACCTTTTCTTACCAAAAGTTGAAATTATAGTACCCATTAAACTGCTCCACGCTAAATGATAAATTCTTTGAAGACGGCGCCATTTAAACGGCACCTTAAACTAAGCTCTAATACCACTTGTAAGGACACATAGCAATGTCCAGTCGGGTAACAAGAAGGTATAAGCGCACAGTAAAGAGAGAAAGAATAAGAGAAAGGGAATGTCAAATATTTTACGTGAAAAATCCTATAAATAAGGAAAAAATTACGGGACACCTGTCCACAAAGGGATTGCACTATATAAAATTTTGGTTATATAAATCACCGGCTACACAAGCCCTACGAGTCAAAGAAGAAGAATGTTAAAGACATTTGTCTAATTGGCATATTCCGTGACCACATGTATTAGTGTATCAATGTCGGGTTGTGAGTTGTCGGGTTAAAGTCCGTTTCGCACCCTAGTCGCTCGAGCTGTCCGAAGCCCCCTTGTCCGCCTGAAGCTCGCTAACTACTCGAGCCCAAAAACTAGAATGCACCCGGCTCGCCTGGCACTCGATACCTGCTCGAGCCGAAAATTCAGAATGGTGCCCGCTCGATGTTCGCCTTTTGACCGCTTGAGCGGACTCAGGGTTTCTCACGAAAGCCTCTGTGCGCCCGCCTCGGGCTCGAGATGCGTTCGAGCGCCGGTGCAACGGGTAAAATTTTTGAACGATTTTTTGCGCCCTCTATAAATACATACCTTAAGTTTTTGAAACCCTAATCACCATTGGACTGAATATTTTCCTACCTCCTTGGAGAAGAAAGCTTCTAATGCTCCATTGTTCCTACTTTTCTTGAGAAAACTTAACATTATAAGATTGTTCTTCATGCTTATATAAGTTTTCTCACCAACCTTTCTTTCACCATTGAAACATTGTCTTCTACCTTCGTTTGGAGACGTTAGTCCGTGAAGAAAGAGACTTGATCGTGATCGACAATTCAAGTGGTTCGAAGGAAGATTGACATGAAGACCGAAAGGTATCCGGTTTTGTTGTCGCGGACAAATCCAAGGAGTTCCTTGATAGGGATCACGTGACGGGAGTAAGTCGGCTAGATTAGCGCATCGTTATCACCCGGTCTATAAGTTAATTTTCATAGTGTATTGCTTCCCTGGCCGTTGAAGCCCGGAGTATTTTTCTCGATTATCGTGAGTATCGAGTTTTCACTTCGTTACCAAAAAAATCGTGTCTTTATCATTATTGCTTATCGTTATTTATATTGTGCATGCTTGTTATCTCATTAGTATCTATAGTAAATATCTTTTAAATGTATCGGATATTTATATATATTGCTTCCGCTATACTTTTAATGGGGTCGAAACTTGATTGTTCACGTTAGCATAAAAAGTGCTTTTCAATTGGTAATCAGAGACATAACCCGATCCGCGACCCCCGATCTAGATGTATACGAGTGGATCGCTCTCCGTTCCTCCCTTCTTTGATGGGAGTAACTATACTTATTGGAAGGTCCGGATGAGAGCCCTCCTAAAATCTCTAAATGAGCGTGTTTGGGTAAGTATCCAAGTTGGGTGGACTCCACCCACTAGTTCCAGTGGTAACGAACCAAAAGTCTTATCTTCACGAACCAAAGAGGAACTCGATGCATGTAATTGGAACAGTAAGGGCTACATGCTATTTTTATGGCTGTATCTCCCGATGAGTTTAAACGAATTTTAATGTGTGAGACTTCCAAAGATGCGCGGGACATCCTAGAAATCACTCATGAAGGCACGAAACTTGTTAAAAATTTAAAATTGCAAATGCTCACCACTACATTCGAAGAAATAAAAATGAAAGATGATAAGACCTTTAATAAGTTCTATACTCAATTAAATGATATTGTAAACTCCACGTTTAATTTAGGAGAACGAATCCCTGAAAATAAAATTGTTAGAAAAGTTCTTAGGTCACTTCTTGAACGATTTAAACCCAAGGTCACTGCTATTGAAGAAAGCAAAGACCTTGATAAGATGAAGATCGAAGAACTTGTAGGATCCCTACAAACGTATGAGCACACACTGCCACAGTCTAAGAAAAATAAATCACTTACTCTAAAATCAAGTAGGGAAGAGCAAAACCGGGATTCTGATGAAGAATCGGATAGCGACGGTGAATTTTCCTTATTTGTTAAGAATTTTAAAAAGTTTTTGAAGACGAATAGATCTTCATCAAACAAATTTGATGTGAACTCAAAACGCTCACCAAAATTTGAGAAGAAAGATCGACATGAACTCAAGGATTCTAAATCAAAAACGACTCAAAGAGTTCAATGTCATGAATGTAAAGGGTTTGGTCACTATCAGGCTGAATGTCCAAATCTTAAACGCCAACAAGGTCAAGCTTTTAAAGCTAATGTGACCTTAAGCGATGACGAAGAAGAAGAGGGTGAAAAATGTTCTGAAAATGACCCTGTCAAGTACATGACATTTATGACCTCAATGTGTGACAATGCAGTAGAGAATATTAATCAATCTGATGGCTCTGAGGCTGAGTCAGAAGCTAAATTTGATGGCCTTCAAGAAGCATACGATAAACTGTTTAGGGAATGTTTGAAAGTAAGAAATTAAATAGAACCCTAAATCGTAGGATCATCGATTTGAAAAAAGAAAACTTATCTCTACAATCCAAGGTTGATACTAAAGGCCAAGAAATTGAGAATCTGAAAATCTTATTTTCTAGACAAATTACGACCTTGGAATCTAAACTTGAGGTAACGAGAAAAGATTTGAAACAATTCTTAAATGGGTTAGCAAAACTTGATCATATGCTCGGGTTGGGTAAAATTGGAGAAAATAAACATGGGTTGGGATATGTTGAGAATATGTTTTGAAATGACGTGAAACCTAAGATAATTTTTATTCCCACCAATAAAATGCAGTACCAACACGTTAACACATCAAAAGTCACTAAGCAACTGGATCGATGTGTGGCTACTCAATTTGACTCAACTCATTTGCAAAATTTATCTAATCAAAAATTGGTGAATTAATCATCAAAATCGTTCAAGTCTTCTCTCAATGTAAATCAAAGATTTATGGACCGTTCCACCATACCTAAATTTGTGCCTACTTGTCATGCATATGGAAAAGTAGGCCACAGTCGTTCTCGATGTTACACTATGAATTCTTTGTACAACGAAAGAAAACGGCCAAAAATAAATCAACTCTTTGATCACATTCAGAAACTAAATGAACAAGTACAAAGATTAAACCAGAAAGGAAATTCGGGGAGAAATATTTGGGTTAAGAAAAGTGAACTGAAATTCCCTACGGAAAATTCTTGTTAAATGACTCCTACCTTATATATATATATAAATATATATATATATATAAACAAAAAAAAAGCCCCGTGTATGCGCTCGCTCGCTATGGGCTCGAGCGCCCGCTGCCTGCCTTTATCTTTGAGCAAGTAGCGAGCGCCGCCCACAATCCCTCACACTCTTCGCTGCTCCTCTCCTCTCCTTGCGTCGGTTGCCTATCTTCCTCTCCCTCATCACCAGATCGGCCGGATCTCCACTCCTTCTTCTCGATTGCGGACGTTCTCCAGGTAATCTCCTCCCTTGTCCCTCTCTGTTTCTGGTTCTCAGTGACTGCCGCCGTTCCTGGTGGCGTCGGCCGCCAATTTGCCTCCTTTTTTGGTCGGCTGACTTCATGGGTCACACATCGCTCACCTCATTCCTCCAAATCCATCGGTTTTTGCGTGGATTTTGAGCATTGTCCATGGATTTGTGCGTCCTCGATGTTTTCTACCAACGGTCGTTCATGGCGGCTCTGCTGATTTCTCCCACACCGCTGGCCAGGCACTGTGTGGGTGCTCCTCCCTGCTGTCCAAATCGGCCGGTGACGTGGGTGCCGGAGGTGGTGCTCCGGTGGCCTCTGGCGTGCGTTCCCGTGGTTCTCGCTACATGTCGTGCGCCGCCCGTGCACCTTCCAACCGCCGTCGCCCAGTGAACGGCTCCAGCCGTCGGCTGACGCCGCACTGTTCACGGCTTTAGTCACGTGCCCAGCCTTCCCTCACCAATAATTCGAAATAATATAAATATCTATATATATATATATATCTGTATATATATATATTCAACAATTTAATATTTTTTAAATTGGGGTGTTCTTATTTTTTCCAGATATCGGCTCCAAGAAAGTCTCTGTCACTTAAGTCGAGTGGCAAACGCACTTGACCGAGTGGGCTCTCCGCTCCTGATCGCTTTATCAATCCTGAGGTCGAGACTCTGTTTAACACCCACATGTCGCATCATCAACTCTCCCTGAAACGGGAAGTTCTTTTTGATTCAGTTGATCCGTCCATCACCTCTCTCTTCACTGACCGCGGTTGGGCACCAGTCCTCACCGGTTTAGTTGCTCCGTCGCTTGTACTCATTCAGGAGTTTTACTCTAATATTCATGCGATTTCTTACAATTCATTTTCCACCTTCGTACGAGGGGCATGTCTTCACATTACTGCTGATATTCTTGCACGCGTTATTGACATCCCTCGAGTGGACAACCCACCCTAACCTTACTCTTCGGCGCTCTCCCGATCTAGTTATAATGAGATTGCTACCTTTCTCCACGGTGCCCCTCTGGAGTGGAATAGCAAAACTTTTCAGACCTCGTACCTCTCCTCTCGGCTACTGGTCGTGAGCCGTATCATGCTCACGAACCTGTTTCCTGTTTCCCACTTCTCGTCCCTTTTCGAGGAGAATGCCTTATTTTTATTTGCTCTCTTGAGTGGTCAGCCCATTGCTTTACCATCCCATTTTATCACTCACATTGTTTCCCTCGTCTCCAGCCGGAAAGAGGCCAACCTACCTTTCGGGTGTCTTATTTAGCGACTGCTTACTGGGCTCAGTCACCCCTTCGCTGACTATCCTCGCTTACCGCTCGGCCGACCCATCACCTCCACCACCTTCGCTCAGAGTCGGTTTCACGTCCGTCGCTTTGCTGCCGACCTCCCGAGCCGTTCGATGAGCCTCTCACGACGTGCCTCCTCCTCGGCCAGACGAAGGCCCCCCCGGCCTCGCCCGTCCTTTCCCGACCCCTCGGGTCCTAGTCGGTCTTCTTCGCATCGACACTCCACCTCTTCCTCGGCTGCTCTAATGGGTCAGATGTCTCACCTTGCTAGCCGTTTTGAGCGTCTGTATTCCTCCCAAGAGCGGATTCTTGCTTCTCAATCTCAGCTCCAATCCCACATGCTTGCTGGTTTTGAGCAGTTTGATACTCGTTTGGCTACTCCGGAGGCTGCGTTTCAACACTGGTAGCGGCATTATGGCTCTCCACCTCCCAGCGATTCTGAGTGATCCCCTCTCTTTGGCACTTCGTGACAAAAAGGGGGAGATTGAGGTTTCTTTTTGGTGTATGGTGATAGGGGGAGCTTAGGTGAGATGTTCTTACTTTTGTTAGGGGGAGATTTGTTCTTACTTTTGTTAGGGGGAGATTTATTATTGATGTTATCTGTTGTATTGCTATTCATGATATCTACTCTTTCTCTTACATTTAGTACTGCCTGTATCTTTGTCTTATTCCTATTATTGCATGTTGTCTCTATTTTCTTTGTCATGTTGGTACTAACCCTGATTGATCAAGTAATTCTGTTACACTGACGCAGTTGTCCCTACATTACATCGACTCAGCAGTACTAGTGTAGTTTCTTTTATTTTTTTGTATCTCACTAGACGTAGATTTTTATGTACACGGGTTCTATCTCGGTGGTGTCTGAACCCGTGATTCACTTGTATTTATTTATTTTCTGACTTTTGTCACAGAATTGCCAAAGGGGGAGATTGTTAGAGACATTTGTCTAATTAGCATATGTCGTGACCATATGTATTAGTGTATCAATTCGGGTTGTGGGTTGTCGGGTTAAAGTCCGTTATGTCTGTTCCACACTCTAGTCACTCGAGCCGTCCGAAACCCCCGCGTCCGCCTGAAGCTCGCTAACCGCTCGAGCCGAAAAATCAGAATACACCTGGCTCGCCTGGCGCTCGATACCCGTTCGAGCCGAAAATTCAGAATGGTGCCCGCTCGATGTTCGCCTTCTGGCCGTTCTAGCGGACTCGGGGTTTCTCACGAAACCCTCGCGGCTCGCCACAAGACTCGAGATGCGCTCGAGCCTTGGTCAACGGGCAAAATTTTTGAACGATTTTTGCGCCCTCTATAAATACATACCTTAAGTTTTTAAAACCCTAATCACCATTGGACTGAATTTTTTCGTGCCTCCTTGGAGAAGAAAGCTTCTAATGCTCCATTGTTCCTACTTCTCTTGGGAAAACTTAACATTATAAGATTGCTCTTCTTACTCATATAAGTTTTCTCACCAACCTTTCTTTCACAATTGAAACATTGCATTCTACCTTCATTTGGAGACGCTGGTTCGTGAAGAAGGAAACTTGATCGTGATCAACAATTCAAATGGTTCGAGGGAAGATTGACGTGAAGACCGGAAGGTGTCTGGTTTCGTTGCCGCGGGCAAATCCAAGGAGTTCCTTGGTAGGGATCACGTGACGGGAGTAAGTCGGCTAGGTTAGCGCAAGACACATTCTGGCCTGTAAGTTGATTTTCATAGTGCATTTCTTCCCTAGCCATTGAAGCCCGAAGTATTTTTCTCGATCACCATGAGTATCGAGTTTTCACTTTGTCACCAAAAAAAATCGTGTCTTTATCATTATTGCTCATCGTTATTTATATTGTGAATGCTTGTTATCTCGTTAGCATCTAGTACTAAATATCCTTTACGCGTATCGGATATTTATATATATTGTTTCCGCTATACTTTTAACGGGGTTAAAACTTGATTGTTCACGTTAGCACAAAAAGTGCTTTTTCAAAGAAGAAAAGAGCCTTAAGAATAGCACACTCAGCTCTCTCTATTATACTTCACACTTCTCTCATTCTCTACAATTACTCACATGCACACTCTTACTCAGCTCTTCTGGCCTCTTACCCATAGACACAATACACACACATATACGTATACTGGTTAATAAGAGTGACAGTCATGCCAACGTAGAAGACACCCGTACAGGCAGTAGCCTAGTGATCGTACATCTCTACAACGATGCTACAAACTATCGAGCCTAGTGCAGGTAGTGCCCACTCTACAAATGTAGTGCACATTTTCCATAGATCTTGAGCGCTCAATAAATTTTCTGAACTGGCGTCCACGTGTGTTTTCTGTCTTCAAATCCTCAAGCCTCCAAAATACCTCCAAGAATTGCCCTTCGACCTAAGGGTCCAACAATAGAAGATTTTTGGGCATTACATAACATTTGCGTCCATTTTCAGAATCCACGCACGACTTGCTCACAGGTCCGTGGACAACACAAGCGCACAAGTCCACGGACCATATCCGCGCATAAATTTGCGGCCACATTCCCACAAAGGGAGTGACCCCAATGGTACCATGGTAGATAAAAAAATTGATTAATTTGGAACAGCCACCCAACCACGTTGTCGCCAGAGAAAAATAAAATTTCTAGTTTAGGCAGGCGAAGGTGAGCAGAAATTGAGGGTTTGGTTGGTGTTGGCAGCAACGCTAGAAGGGTTTGTGAGTTAGGGTGAAACGAAATGGAGGATGTAGGCGAAAATGTGGAGAGAGTAGGAAGTAATGGAGGATTTGTAGAGGGTAAGGGTTGTCATTCTACTCGTGGCAAGGAATGGAGGAGTTTCGTAAGGAATTGTTGGATCTGCTCCATCGTTGCGGTGTTGCTGGCGATACCCTCCGTGTGTTGCTGTACGGTAGCCACAATCTCCTTCATCTCCTTTGACAATCCTGCAATCGAGTCCTCTAGCGCCTTATAGTCCGTGGTGACATCTTCTATCATGGTTTCAATGAAAGCACCAGTGTTGCATGCGGCTTCATTTGGAATGGAGGTTCACTATTCTGGGGAACAACAATGGATCTGTTGTAGAGGAAAATCTACAAACGTGAGGGGAGGGGAGCAGAGTGACAGAAGGCAGAAGTTTCAATAAGGAAGAAAGAGAGACGAGGAAAAAAAAGAGTAATAGAACTAAGTATATTCCCATTAACCGTAACAGCACACAGTATATATGAATATGTGGCCTATAACAAGTAACTGAAAGTGATTATGGAAAAACAACACGATGAAAAATAGCAATATAATAGAAATTAGGGATTAATGTATTAAATATAATTCTAAAATTTTAAAGGGGGTCGAGTCAGTTGGACACTCCGTCATAAAAGCAATGGATTGGACACTGGGATAGATGGAGCCGGTGCAAATGGGCTTGGGTATTCTAGTGAGTTTACTGAAGCTAGGGCAAACAGTGGGCCTAAATCAAGGAGGCCCGCAACAGGCATTATACTCAATTTGGTACATATTTTTCCCCTCAAATAAAGGCTATTTAAATTAATTTTGTCAAATTTAGTCAAGTTTTATTGATTTACATCAATCTTGATATCTTTTAGCTACAACTAACTCAACTCTATTTAAATGCATTTTATTTGACATATATGAATTATTTTATACGTTATTATCTTATTCGATCATCTCATGTGAATCTAGCTTATACAATAGAGAAGTATATATGTGGAGGTTTCTGTAATGGGCTGGCTAGCATCGGCATCCATGGGAGGCAACTTGAGCTGCGAAATTCTGTCTGCAAGTAGAAAACATACAACAACAAAGCTGCAATTTTCACCTCTTTTGCTGCCATTAAAGGACAAACTTAAAGCGATGGAGGAGGAGGAGGAGGATATTTCAAAAGGACAGTAAAATAAAAACAAATTTAAAGAAGAGATATTATCAGAGAATTTTAAAAAAAAATACTAAAGGGCACCCACTGTATTAATAAATGGGGAAAAATAATTATTAAAAAAAGATTTAATATTTTTTAGAAAAAAAGTGGAGCTTCTGGTAAGTAAGTAGGTAGGTGGAAGGTAGATGCGATGTCTTCATGCCAGCTTTTAACTGTACTTTACCAGGAGGACAGTGCAGGAACAGCTTTCTTTAATGCGATTGTTGAATTATTGTTATTCTATGGCTGGTTCTGCCGTACAAGTAGTGTAGTGAAACCTTTGAAGAATAACGTTAGGGTTTATCTTAATTTGACGATGGAGATGGGCAAAATATATTTTAATAAATGGAGGGTAAAAATGATATTCTCATCTTAGAGAAAGGGATGTGAGGATAATGCATTGGGAGAAGGGATGAAATGGTAATTGTGGATTGTTTTAGGGGTAGATTTTAAAACGAGTAATATTTCTTATTTTATTTGTATATGATTTATTTATAGCTCACTGCTTATATTTCTTATATTTATGAGCTGTTAAAATTTAAAAAAATAAAATGAATATTATGTGCAGAAAATAAGTTGTACATCTGTGGGCCATTTACCATTTTTTATTTGAAGTTTGCTTGAAATTTCAAAATAAATTTAAAATTTAATTCTAATTTTATTATATAATTTTACACAGACTTGAAATTTAATTCTAAATTTCAATTCATTAAATTTAACATATATTATATGATAATTTGAGATAAATAACGTTTCTTGTATCACCAATTTATAACTCAGTTATAATATATAATATGCATAAGCGATCTATTAAAATTTTAAAATTAAAACAAATTAAATAGAACCTGCATAATATACAGTGTGTTGTAAGGAGACATGACAGGTCTCATTTTCCATTTGAAATTCTTCATCGTCTCATTTGGATCCACTTGGAATTTGAAATTGAAAGGTGTCTAACTTTGTTTTTTATCATTTAGCATCAGAAAAAAATAAAATTTTGATTGTAAGTTTTGAATAACTCTTTACAAAATTAGGAAAATTGTAAAAAAAAATTATAAATTATATTTTAATTAAATATGATATTTAGATTTGTAAATATAATCTGACAGTAATATATTATCTAAAAATTAATATTTTTAAATCGAGCTTATTATTGGGCTAAAATCCTATCAATAATTATTTATCATATAAATCGGGCTAAAATAGGTTAAATTAATTAATGGCTATTTTTATTTTAAAAATTAAAAGATATTTTTCTAAATTCTATAATAATATAATTTTTTTACATTAAAATTATAATTTATATCAAACTAATTATTTTTTTATTACATTAATATATACTAAAATTTTAATCAAACTTTAAAAATTATAATTTTTTAGGTAATTTAAATCCTAGAACTCACACTTTATTTAATTCAGTGTTTTACTGTAAATTTATAAGATATAATTTTATAATCCAAAGGGACAGTGTAAAATCGTTAATAAAATGAAAAATACAACCTTAATAAAAGCAGGCAGGCTAGTTCAACTGTCAGAGCAATTATGTCTTCTGTCAGAAGAGTTGGTAGGTTCAATTGGTACGTGCCCCTTTCTACTCCTTCCATGCCCCACAAATTTATAAGGAATTTAAATTTGGGTTTTGTCTGTGGATGCAATCCATCCACCTCAATCGTCTCACGACCAGAGAAGTAAAATCGAGGGCTGTAATTCATTAGAATTGTCCAATCTCGTATGTACGTTTATTAATTATTTATAATAATTAAATATAATAAGTTTATTTGTTTTAATTATATTTTATTACAAAATTTGTTTTCATATTTTATCTAATCAATCATAAAAAAATAAAAATAAAAATATAAAATAAAATATAAAAAAAATGATCTCTACTTTTTTAAAAAAAGCACACAAATATGAATTAAATGTGTTATTTATGATATTTTTTGGTTATTATTTTGTAAAATCATACCGTAATTTGACTATCTCTTTAATAATCTTAATTTTATTAAATTTTATATCTTAATTTCATTAAATTTTACATAATTTTTTTATGACATACTTAATAACCTATATCATCTAATTTTTATAAGTGAATATAATCTCATACAAGAAAAAAAATCTCTAATCCAATCATCATCAAGTATGAGAATTCCAAATATTTTCCAGTCTGGCATCTCTTTTTACAACTATTACTATAAAAATTAACAAAAATAAAAGATATAAAATTATATAAAAATTAAATTATATATTATTAAATTATCATATTATTTTATAAATAATGATGTAATAATTAAATGCTATTGGCTTATTTAAACACGCTTTTTTTTTCTATTTTCTATCTAAAATTAAAATTGATTTATCTTCCTTTCTAACAGTATAAAAGATGTGTTCTCAATAAACATTAAAAAAATAAAAATAAGATGGGCTATCCAAAAGCACATACGGTTGATGTCAGCAATAATATTGTTGAGCCCCATAAGCGAGTGAGTTATCGTTTTTATATGCAGATGTTTGCATTTAACACCTACGGGTGACATGTATGCTTAATTGGTTGGCTTTAATGCATGATACTGACGCTCATGGTCCCTCCCCCCCGCTCTTATATCATCCCATTATTGAATGGCTCATATTGTGGTCGTGACCCATCCATTTTTTAGCTGACAATGGCCCGCTGGCTCTGGCTGTGGGGCTCGGTCATGTCGGCACAGTGACTTTTTTTTTTATTTTAAATATATTTAATAATAAAATGGTAAAATTTAAATCTAAATTTTCAAACCACGTATGATAAATTTTCATTGTTAAAATCAAAGTTGCCTTATCATAGGAAGGAAATTGATCGATCGCTATCTTCTTAGATTCAAAATGATAAAATAACTAATATTTTGTAAAGAATGGAATGGAAAAAATTAATTAGTTGATTGTTAATGATATTAAAGGTGAATTGTTCTTTAATAACTTTAAAATACTTTTTATATGGTAATATTTAAAAATTTATCTGATTTTATATAGACCTATTCAGATTGATAAAAACTTTACACTAAATAACGATTTTGATGGAAGAGATTGGTCGTGAAAATATTTTTATGGTAATAAAAATTGTAATATAATATCTATAAATAATTAACTCATATGAAAAAGAACAAGCGCAGTCATTTGTTCAAACAATTTTGGTAATCTAGCTAGACACTAAAAAATAATTGAAGTCATGAGCTGTTATTCTCATAGAAAAGGGATTATAATTCCTTTTAATGTTGACCGTTCATTTAAATGCAATAATTTAGTTATTTTTAGATAGTTATTTTGAATTTATTTTTCTTTGAATAGATGGTCGGGATTCATAAATTATTTATGTGCTCTATTTCTCTTCCCCATTGAATTATGATTTTTTTTTTAATTTTTGACTTTGAAGGTATATTTTTAAATCAAATTAAAAAAAATCAGATATTCAGTTTTTTTAATATAAATTACTTTGATTTTTACAAATTTTGGTCCAAGTATTTTAAAAACTCTAAATATCATCTTACTCTTCAAACTACAAATCATTTAATTCTATGACCAATATATAATTTTTTAAAAATATATATTTTAAAAAATTTCACCATAATATTTAAGATTATAATTAAAAAATAAATTTAATTTTTTTAAATAAAAAAACCACTATATACTCAATATCTTATTATTCTTCTTCCTAACAATCATATTAAATATTTATTTAGTTGATCCCACCTATATCAATAAAAGTCGAGCCAAAATTACTTTGAACCAAACCTCTATATTTACACATCGCCGGTGTTACTTTAACAACAACTAAAATGATCAAATATCTATATAATCCAAATATTATTGCATCATATCAAATAAATCATAAATTTAAATTATAAAAAAATATTTTTTATATAATAATTGAGACAGATATCTATGTTTAATTACTTCATTTAATTACTTTAAAATCACACCATATGAGAATCTTTATATTATGCTGTCTTTTTTAAAAAATTAATAAAGGGAACACTATGAGAATTAATTCGATTTAAATTGCATGCAAATTAATCAAAATTTCATAAACTTTTATGAAATAGAGAGCAGATGAGGGCATGGATAGCAGACAGAGTGGACAAAGACGGTCGTACGAGTACTTGCCTTGACAGCCAATTGCCCTCTTAAGGCATCATGATCAGAGTGGTCCTATATATATTTATAATTAAGCAAGTACCAGTCTATTTATAACTCGGAGTAGATTTTCTTTCCCTTTTTTAATTTTTTTAAATAAAAAATCTCCCTTCTGCACAGTCTCCTCCACACATAAACTCTCCTTTTAACGCGCTCTTGCTACATCATACATGTAGAATAACAAGGGCAGGGGGCCTACATAGGGTACGGCCACTGCCCCAGTGAAAACAACTTCTAACTGCCCACTTTAAAAATAAAGTACATGTATTGATAAAATTAAACTATTATAAATCGGTACGTATTGGTGCTATTGGTAATACTAACTCCGAGCGGTGTATATGTTTGATTTATGTTATTAATGTATGTCTGTACTCGGGGTTGAAAACGTGTGTAAGTTGATAAATTATTTTATGTAAAATATTGGTAAAAGATTACAATAATTTATAAATATGTGTTGACTTGTTACTGACTAACTTAGATTTTAGGTCATTATTATATCAAATATATGTTAATAAGTCATATGAGTGTATTCATATGTACAATCGCTTATTGCCGACATGTATTAATGAGTTGACATTTAGGATTAAAAACGTGTATAAGTTGGTAAATTATTTCGTGTGAACTATTGAAGAGAATTTGTAGTAACTTATAAATATGTGTTATGTGTTGCTTTGTTGCAGGCTGGTTCAAAATTTTAATTTACTACTGATATCAAATACACGTGAATAAGTTATATAATTATTTACACCTGCAATTGTTTATTATTGACATGTATTAATATGATTGATACGATATTAACTTATTCATTAATTTTATTTTTTTTGTTATGATAATTACCTAATATATAATTTTTATAGGTAAAATCATATATCTAGAGTTTCATTAAAACCCACAAAATAGGATAGGGATGTTTGATTAGTGTCCCCACCCAAAAAGTTATTAATCTTTAGAAAAAATTAAAATCCTTGTAGCCAACCGTCTTTTTAAAAAAATAGAAAAGATAAAAATTGATATTTTTGTAAAAGAATAAAGTTTATAAAGTTTAAATATTTATATAAATTGTTAAAATTATTTTATAATATTATAATATAAAAATAAATATTACAAATTTATTTAAATTCATGTATAATTTTTTTTATCAAATAACTTGTAATCGATTTTATTTTTATTCATCATTGTTTTCCTTTTCATGAGATGACATCTAGAGAGAGAGAGGAAAAAAGATGTATCATCATTGTCATAGTTTTTCTAGACGGATCTATCGAATTCAAATACGACGAGGAGTTAAAAAACTTCTAATAATGAAATTTGAAAAATCACCCCATGCTATTTAAAATAAATTAAAACAACATTTACAAAACTATTAGTCATTATTTTTAATAAAACTATGATTCTTTGATAATATATATATATTATTTTTATTAATATTTAAACTACTATAACAAATAAATTATTTAATAAAATATAATAAAATTATATAAATTTATAATATTTAATCATTTTAATAACATACTTAATATGTATCATATCACATAAAATAAGTATTTTAACATCTTTCCCCTGTATCACTAATTTCATAGATAATATGCATATACGATCTTCTTATATCGATTTTATTTCAGCTCGAATGAAAAATATAATGATAAAAAAATCTATAAAGTTTAAACTATTTAATTATTATAATTTATCGTTAAATTAAAATTGTAACATAATTTTGATTAAGTGTGGAACTCAATGCGTACCTCGCGCTGGTAAGTTATACTTAGAGCGAGGTTTTTTTTGATTAAACTCAAAATTAAAAAATGAGCTGATCAACTAGTCACTGTAAATTAGACTATTTGGCGATGTTTTATTTATAACTCAGCCTTTAGAAATCTGCTGTACAGCACCACTCCTATCACCAATCGATATCCGCCACATGGCTCTAGAAACTCGATGAGATGTGTGAGGATAGCGGGACCCATTGGCCCAATAGAGAAGCACGTACGAGGAGCATGCTCATCTAACCATAATACCCTGTTGAATTGAATGCTTTCAGATTTAAATATATTTATTTATTTATTTATTTTTATTTACCTTGAGACATTTATGCCGATTTATTTTTATTATTTTATACCATTTAATATGACATTTTTTAAAAATTAGTAAATAGGGTTAACATGTTTCATCTTATTATTCTTAGTTTTTTAGATTTATCCTTTATATATATATATTTTTATCACAATTTTTCTTATATTTTTGCTGATTCTTTTGATATACGTTTAGTTATTCAAATTACTGCTATTCTCTAATCTTTATCTCTACATGTATAATTTTTAAATATCTATAGATTTTATTATTTTTATATCATCTTTTAATATAGTTTAACTTATCAATCTCAACATTATCATCATTATAACGTTTAATTTTTATACATATTTAACTTTTCAATTCATAACATCAAGTGGGTCTAATAATAGTATTTAAAAATATTTATTGTATATTTCAATTACAAAATATCAGATGTGATTATCTATTTTAATCGGGTTATATCAATTATATTTATTATGTTATCTCTTATAATTTTATATTCTTAAATTATTGCTGCTAAAGATAAAAAATATTATCATTAAAAATATATTAATGACTAATTTTTATTAATTTATTATTCTATTTAAAATTATTAAAATTACTATTTACATATTCAAACATTCTTTGAGTACAAATTAGTCATTAGAATATCTACACACCACATATCATTGCATGTTACTTTTCTCCGTACTGCTGTTGACTTAAATATTTCGCATGATATTACTGTTTCTGTTTTCAGTGATAACATAAATAATTTATAAAAACATATTATAATGACAATAACATCTGATTATCTATAAATTCCATATCCTCTTTTCATTATAAATACAAGGGCATGGGGGAAAACCTCCCTTTTTGGAAAGGGAATAGGGTTGGATCTTAGGAATATGCTTAATTTGACATTTTGTGTGATAATTTTCTCATAAATATATGTGTTCATAGAATAAAACACATAAACTAATTTCTTGAAATGTAATTAGTAATATTTTAGGAATTAATTTTTTTTTATGCATTGTTGATAGGATAGTGATTAGAGATTCATTTGGCTACAATAGACAATTTAATTATCTAATTAGGCACCTTATACGTTGTAAGTTTTAAAATATTCTTTTATATGTAATCTATTATTTTAGATTATATATAGTTATATAGTTATAATATATTTTATACTGTAAAAATATTATATTTTAGATATTTTGTTATCACTAATAACTCATTTTTTATATAGTTTATTACTGTCAATAAGTTGACTCAGTGGGAGTTATTACATAATGTTAATATAATATGTTAAGAGATATTATATAGTGCTTAATCCTTTATGAAATTTCTTATTTATAATAATGATCACTAAAATAAATGTCTCATCACTTAAAAGATTTTGATCAATATGGACTGATAAGCAAGAAATAAAAGGCCGAAAGTATATTTAGATAATATATATCAAACACGCACTTTTTTTTCCTAATTATATATTTTTGAAATTTTACTATTCTACGAGAATTTTTTCAATATCAATTTTATATTAGTCAAATTGGTCATATATACTTTGAATTATATCATAAAATATTAGTGATTTTGAAAGACTCTAAAAGTGTCAGAAATTGCCGCATATACCATTTTATAGTTTTTTACATCAAGTGTATAAAATTTACACTGTAGACAAATTTAAAATATTTATATATTGTTAATATTTAAAACTTACCAAAAAAAAAATAATATTAAAAAAAAAAAAAGCCAAATGTGATGTCCTAGCCAAAGAGTGGGAATTAAGAAGAAGGGTTATTGTTTTAAGAAGCAGATATTTTGGGTGTTTTTTTTTATTTTTTAATATATATTTCCAAGAGAGGGGAATAGAAGCACTGTACTGCAGTGATGATTTGCAGTGCCTCATCTATATGGTCTAACTGCTAGATTTAAATTTAATGATTATATATATTTTAATTTTTTATAAAATTAAATTCTAAAAATATTATTATATGACGCATTAACAATGTATTAAATTTAATAATCCTAAAACATAAAGCACAAATGCGACACCTAATTTTCAATACGATTATAATAACTTTTCTTATAAAAAATTATAAGAATTAGATTGAAATTTTATTAAAAATAAAAAATAAATGAAATCTAATTTTAATTCTTTTATTAGAATATTTAATATTCATTTTGCTTATGCCAAAGTCTCGGCCTAAGCCTGTCCATTCATTAAAAGTTGGGCCGGGCCCACTCATTTATTTTTTCTTTGTTTCAAATTTGAATTTATACAAATATGTTATCAAATAACATAATTTATTAATATTTATGCAACAATCTCATCTACTTTTATATAAAAACTATTATTTATACAAAAAAAATATTTTTCCATGGTCCTGATATGAATAAATAATAATATTATTAAATGTGATATTTTACCAAAATTAAAATCCCACAACTAAAATCTGGTCAGATATTACATACCAATATTATAAGTAAGATATAAATATATAAATAATATAGGATTAGGAATGTTCAAAGTATCATGGTTTAGCTCAAATCAATACCGTACCTACTCAATTTATAAATTATTGTAAAAAAAAATTTAACAAAAATTTAAATATGTAAATAATGAAAATTTATACATAAATTTATAATAGCATAACGACTTAAGTCTAAACTACGAAAACTAAATACCAATATTATCTATTACAAAAAAAAAAATAAAAATAAACCTAATATCAAAAATAAAATTTTTAATTATAATCTTTCAACGATCTTTTTTTTTTAAAAATGTAACATCCTAAATTATTTTTATATATAATGCATTTAATTTGATCATATTTAAACTAATTTTTATTAATTTAAAAATTTTATTTCAATAAATTTAAGTTGGCTAATAATAATAATAATAATAATAATAGGGAAGAAAAACAAATACGGAGAAGGAAACATGGATGGTGGAAGTTGGTGAAAAACAATGGAGGAAGAATTCATGCATTTTATGTGTGAATACTTACCAAAAAAATTATGTGTGAAACCTATCTACATAACCTCAAAATTTTACAACTAAGCTGTGTAAAATTATAATGTTTATGGATGAAAATAATTAAATAATAAAAAAAATATAGGATTTGTGAGAATGTATCATATTTAGAGTTAGGTAAAATTCGAATAAGAAAATTGCAACAAGTGGAGTATGAAGAGTATTAGAATCAATTGGTTATAAATACTAGGCAAATTGAAGCTAAAATAATAAGAATTGGAGGAAAAATTTTAAGAAGGATGAGGAAGAGCAGATGCCAAAAATAAAAGAAGAGGAAAAAGGAATTAATTAACAAATTTATGTAGAAAATTCTTTAAATTTTTTATTATTTTACTATCTCATATATCATTAATATTTTGAATGTTTGTTCTTATATACCAAATCTTTCTCATATAATCAAATTTAAGAAAAAAATTAAATATTATATAAAAATAGGGGTTCAAGAAAAATTTATAAAGTAGTATCGATTTATAATATTTGATGCACAATATTGATTTTAATGGTTGTATACGGATCATATATAATGATCTTGATAAGTTTTTGGTGTCAAATATTTGTAAACAATTTAAATTTAATAGAAGCCAAAAAGTAGGTGAAAGAAGCCAAAAAATAGGGGCATTGATTTTGTTAGGGTTCTTTGTTCGAAGAAGCCACTACGCCGTAGGGTTGCCGTTCCTTTGTAATGTTGTGCTTGTGTTACTGGGGAAAATAAATATTATTTTGATATTTTATTGTGTTATTTAACGATAATAAGCAATTATTTAATGGTAGAAAGAATTTTTGGTGATTATTTGGAGCATCGGGTATAAAAATATTTTTATATAAATATATTTTGGATGACTCAAAATAATAAATTGACTTTTATTTGTTTAAATGTGGCTTTAATAAATAATAACATGTAAAATATTGTGATGAATTTAAATTAATGAATTTAATAAACATATTAATTGTTTATAATTAAAGAAAAGTAAACAACCTGTTAGAGCATTTTAGGGGTTTTGTTAATTATTAGACTAAAATACATGATATTGATATTTGATTTTATTTATATGTCATTTATTCTCAGTCACACTCTTAATTTGAATTGGCAATTTTGGTAGGGTAAGGTAAAGCACTATACATTAATACAATATAAAATTATTAATGTATGAATAATAAATATTTTATATTATAATTTTATATAATGTGATATTTTATTATATGTTTCATGGATAAAGTAAAAAAATACAAAAATATTATTTTATCTAAATAATACGGGTGCCAAGATTGTAAGGTATGAATCTTAAAATATTATTTTAATAATAATAATTAATTTAATTAAGCTAAAGCATTAGTGAAAATAATTTAAATTTTGAGCTAAAATTTAAGCTAATATTGGATTTAATTAGGCCAAGTGGTATTTGACCTCTGCTTGCCCAAAACTCAAGTATATTTTGAACAATAAATATATGTTTAATAGATACTTATACGCATTTTAAATAGAATATTTGTGTTTGATGTGCACTCAATTAATATACGTGTATATTTTGAATAAAATGTTAGTGTCTAATATACGTTCATCGATAACATTTATTGTTTCTCAGCACTTGACCAACACATAATTGGCGCATATGTGCCAAATTTTTATATTATGTTATTAGCAAATTTTAGGTCATTTTTATTGGAGTTTTGAAAGAGGAGAGAGGATAAGAAGACAAATAGAGAGAGAGAAAGAAGGGGATGAGAGATTTTAGTAAATATAAGTGAATTTAAACTCTTTATTACTTTGTTACTATATATTTTAGATTTTTTTAGTATTTATTGTATCAGATATTCTCATATATCTTAATTTCATCCTTAAGTTGTTTTAAATTTTATTTGTATAAAATTTCACTCTCATTTTATGAATTTGTATGAAATATATACATTAAATTTATATAAATCTTATTTAAGTGCTAAATTTCTAGAATATTATTTTTATATTTTTAAAAATTGTGTATAAATATTCTAACATATATTAAAATTACCATATAACTGTTCATGTATATTTAAAATATTAAAAAATTAATAAAATTACTTAAATTACATTAATTTATTGTATCTGCTACACAAAACAGTTTTTATAATTTTATAAATTATATATTTAAGCTCTCACATGCCTTTAATTTATATTTTACTGTTTTTGCATATCTATAATCTTGTTACAACATCACCCATTTGAAAAAATATGAAAGAAAAATTTATATAAATTTTGAAGAAGAAAATATTTTTTGATATGAAAAAAATTTAAAAATATTCTTATTTGACTAAAGTTTTCAACTTGATTAAGTAAAAATTATTATAGATAATTAATAAAATATATACGAATATATTCTAGTATATTATTTATAAATTGAGTGTTAAACTTATTATTTGCGATGGAAAAGCGATATCCAACCCTGTGTACAAGAATTATATATAGGTGGCTCATCTAGAAACCATAAATAATAGTGTATGGCATTGGGATATGTGAAAATAATTATAATTTAAATTTTGACATTTGTCATTTATTGGTGAAATTATCATTAATTCTTGATCTTTTCATATGTTAGTATAATTTTATTATATTTTATGTATTTATCCAGATTAAAATGTTTGGTTGTAAAAATATGAATTTTTAGCATGATTCGTATTACTGTGCATAGTTTGACTCGAATGATCATAAATATTTGGTTTTATCATAATTTATCAAAAATAGTGTTTTCAATATTTTAAACTTTTAATCATTGTATAATTTGGACCTATTTTGTTGGAATATATTCATATATAAAAATATATTCATTGCTAAACATTAAGCTCATTATTACTTTTATTTTTGTGAATATTTTAGAATAAAGGGTTTGAACTAACTTTAGGATATTGGGATTGAAGGAGTATTGTTAGGGAATAAACTTTAGGGTGTTTGATATCATTTAATCATCGATATTTGGAGATGCTTTCAAATATAGTTTTTAAATCTTTTGACTTGATTATGAAATATTATCTGGATAGTTAATGATATTTGATACATATTTATATCCCAATATCGACTTGGGCTCAAACTGATGAAATAAATAATTAAAATTTCAAATCATATGGATAAAAAAATTTTGATTTAAATTAATTACTAATTAATAAATTTATAAAATTTTATTTTGGGATGAAGACGTGATAAGGTTACTTAGCACAATTCACATTATTCAATACTAAAGCCATTCTATTAATCTTGCGGATATGTTTATTTTTCCCATAGAATCTATAAATATTATATTATAATATGAATATTTAGGATATCCAATGATATATTGATTAACTTGATCACTGGTGTATGGCGGGATATTTTAGCATTGTTCGGTGGGATAATGAAGAGTAATCGAATTATAAAGTTATTTACCTATCTAATGAAGGCGTAAATATATTGGTATTAGATTCACTATTTTAGAAATATAATCATCATAAATTTTTCTTATGAAATATGTTTTGATAGAAGATGTTATTATATTGTATGATATTCTTAGTCATTATGTATTGAATTCATACTTTATATTATTCTCTGTAATGATTATTCTCATTGTTAAGAAATTATTTATTAAATATTTAGTTCATGTATTTTTCTTCTAACTTTTTAAATTAGCAGTTAAATAATAAATTTCAATGCAGTGATGGACTTTCTATCGTAAAATGTAGATATTGACATATTATATGTTATTGTAAAGTATAAGGATTGTATAGAGATAGCCTTTTATAATATTTATTTATATAATTTATAGAATATGCTATTGAATATGTAAATTCGATTCAAGGTTGTAAATAAATAAAAAGTTTTGCATGTATCTCTTTTGAAAAATAATGATAATTAAATATATATAATACAATGATATATATATATATATATAATGTAATAGATTAAATTTTTGTATTATCTATTGAACTATTTAAAAAATATAATTTTATTATGATAGAAAATATGTTAAAATTTAAGAATCAGGGACCAATAATAGTGAAATTTTAAGAATTAAAGATTAATAATTTATACATCAACTAATTAAAAGATAAATTTTAAAGAATAAGTTATAAATATTTTTGATAGTTTGAGACCAATATATTATAATTTAACACCTGTTTGTGAGTCATTTATAATACCCCATCTATGTGGTTAAATATCACCATTTTTTATTCATAGACGATCGGTGTGATTTTTAAATTATTTATAATATATTAAAATACATTTGAATATAATCTATTTATATTTATAATAGATATTATTTTATCAAAACAGATAATTCTATATTATATATCAAATATTCAACACTCTTTCAAATAGAAAAATAAAATAAAATCTCGGCTCAATTTCATAAAGCATGGTTCTCATAAAATATTTATATAAAAATAGTGGGTAGAGTTAAATAAATAAAGATTTTATGATTTTTATAATATTGTCTTAAATATAAATATAAATCTTTAAAAATATCTAAATATTTGATAAAAAATAAGTATGCATGTAATAATATTCAAATGAGACGAAAATGATAAAATGTATGTATATTTAAACAATAATTAAAAAAATTAACAGATTTTAAGAATAAATTAAAAATAGATTTAGATATACTTATTTAAAATTAAATATTTATCTAATTTGATGTGAAATGGTCTTAAAATCACTTCCCTTCACTTTTTCCTATTTTTTTCTCTTCTCTCTTATTCTCTACAAAAAATATCCAAAAATTAGGCGATGGATTTTTAATACCTAAATTGGTGTACCAGCACCGGTCAAACATGTATCAAGTACAGTGCCCCATCTTACACATGTATGAGCACCTAGTTTGTATACAAACGCGATCCATTTTTTAAAATTTAAGCATGAGCATTTATCATGAGCATGTCAGGTACAAAGATTATGTCTCAAACATGCACGTGCGCAACATTTGTATCTATCATGTTATTGATTTAATTCATCAAATTTTAATTTTTCTTAAAGTTTTTACTATACAATTATTTTATATATTTATCAAATATATAAAAATTATAACATCATAAATATAACTTATAATTTATTTATTTGTATTTTAACACATAAAAATGGTGTATAATTTTAAAATGTTTCTCTTTAATTTATTATTTGGTTTTATTATCCACTTTCATGTCCATATTTAATTTTTATGAAAAATAAGTCCGATTGACCACGTAAAAACTTTAAACATTTAAAATTTACAATAAAAGATAATTTTTGTGTCTCGTTACCTCGTAATTTAGGCAAAGTTCTCTTCGTATACCCTGACATACATCAACACTTGATATCTTCGTTAACTTTTCATTGGCTGCTCATATCGTCATTGCACTTGAGTTGTACGTGATTTATTTGCACATATGTTTTTTAAAATATAGGGAAATTTTATTTGTATAGAATAAAATTAATAATAAAATTTAAGTACAGAAAAGATTTAAAAAAAAAGATTAAAAAAGCGACAAAAAATGAAATATTAAATTGATTTTAATGAATTTCCAATGTTTTTTTAATTGTATTTTATTAAATGAAAATGAAATGTTTTTTTCTGTAATTGAATTACGATGATGAACATGTACAAACACGCATTGAAGTTTACTTACTCACCTTTCTATTAGAATTGAGAAAGCTCGATCTCTTATAAAGATAAATATCCTTATTTTTTAATTTTTAATTATATATTTTAAGTTATATAATTATTATTTAATTAATTTTAAAAATTAAAATTTAAATAAAATAAATTATTTTAAAATAATTAAATTATAATAATTTATTTTTAAATAAATAGTCAATATAGAGAGAACAAACATCTTCATTTTTATCCCCTACTCACCCCCTAAGTAAAAAGAAAATAACTTTCTGATGGGCCCAACATGGATTTGGGTTGGAATCAATGAAGCCCGACTGGTAGAAGATGTATCCGATCAGTAAAGAAGTCCAATCCAGCGACGACGTCCTAGGAAATTCAGAAGCAAGGCCTACCGGGTGCTCCTGATACGGAACCAATCAGCGTTGCTCGCATTTCTATAGAGGTGACCGCAAATTGTTAACGCAGAAGGAGCCGACTCAGGAGATGTTAGCCAGTGAGAGATAGAGTTAATACTAACAAGCCGCCCCAACAACTACTCGGTCAATCCAGACAAAGTCAAACAGGCTCGTGTTGACCATATCTGACAACGGTCTCTCCGCTTCCACAAGGTGACAATTGACATCATTAGCCACTGTTAGTGTTTAACGGCTGGCGAATCTAGGCAAACCCCTTGTCAAAAATATCGACTTTTGAAAAACCTCTCTAAAGGAGCCTACAAATGCCCTCTCTATCTGCGGAGAGGGGGATTGAATTTCCACTTCTATAAACTGTTTAGCGGTTTCTTAAGATTGAAATCCTAATCCTAGCACCTAGCGCTCAAAGCAACGAGGAGAAAGAACAAATTCTCTTTCCTCAAACCACCGCCACACAGCGGCAGCGATAGTGAGTCACTCCTAGCAGTGCAACAAGAGGAGCACAAGCCTCCTTCGAGCATCCTACACACTTCCTGCATTTTAACATTTTTATATTTTCATAACGTTTACTTCTACGCGTGTATCTTTTTATTTTTAGAAAAAGATTTCTAACTTGAACGTCAGAATGTTTATGGTGGGACAATATCTCGCCATCCTCTAACTTTTTGTTTGTAATTTGTAGTGCGTAGATGTCAGGTTAAAAGACGCGAAAATCAGACTCGTTTGTGATCCGATCCAGTAGAGGAATCCGAAAGTGTCCTAATTCGTACGAGAATTCGGATCCAGTGGCATATCACTTTCATTCTAAAATACGATAATAATGATTAATATTATTTTAATATTTATACGTATGCTAAATATAATTTTTTTTTTTAAAAAAATACTTATAAGTATGATATGGACTCTAAAATTTTAGTCGGCTATTTTCATGACTTACAGATGAGAAAGTTTGTCAATCTACATTGGGTGATCCAACTATTGAGATTTTAATGTCAACAGTTTAATAATATGTGACACGTTTTGTTTAAGTTTGATATAGCTTGAATTTAATATAGGTGGGTAGGAATATCTCTGTGGAAGATTTTATTTTACTTTTGTGCATATTTCAAATTAATTTTAACCATTGAAAAAAAAACAGTAACAATGAAGAAAAATAAAAATAAAAATGGAAAAAAAATTTTGACGTGACACTATAATAAAATTTACTCCTGTTTTTTATTGGAAAAAATAATAATAAATTGTGCCGATTATTTTTAGTCAATTTTAATACTAGAATTTGGAAAAAAAATCATAATAACAATATTGGCTGAGAAGCTAGAATAACGAAATAAAAGAGAGTGCATCAATCATTTTCTAATTTAATCTGTTTTTTAAAAAGTTTAATTTAATTTAAATTTTCAAACAAACTAAAAGTAATTTTCACCATTATTAGAAAATATTATTATCTAAATTATATTTTTAAAATAAAAATATATGATGCTACCTATATTTTATATAAATGTTTGCATTTTGTTTTTTGTGGGGTTTTCTTGAAAAACTAATAATATTTTATATAACATTAAAAATGATTTGGGCATTTAAAATATAAGCTTAAGAAAATATATATATATAATATTAGTTATTAATATTATTATCTTGAAAGACAAGTGACGATGACATTTGATTGAGCTTCTTAAAAGCTTAGCACGTCTAAGAGAAAAGTTTACATGTATATTTTATGGAAATTCCCTTTTATTTTTCCTTTTTAAATTAAAATAATTAATTCAAAACTTGTTTGAAAAGTGTAAAAATGATGTTTATAAATTCAAATATTTCTTAAAAAATATTACAAAAATTAAGAAAATCAGGCCATAGAAAACGGCAAATAAACGGATTTATAATTAATATAATATGTTATTTATCAATTCAAATTATCATATTTATATAAAATAAAATATTATATTATTTAAAACATGTCTAAAATAATTAAAAAATATTTCTAAATATCTATTAGACTTTGAAAGATCAAACTGTCTAGCTAATTGACTGCCCTTTAACTCTGACTATGAAATTGAAATTCTTCAAACCCATTTGAGTATTTTTTTTAAAATTTTATTTTATTTTAATAAAAGCTTGATAGCAAATTTTAATGGGCATCACCAGTCTCACACTTCACATCAAACATAAATGTACTGCAAACTAAGAATCCACGACACAATAGATTTTAAACGAATTGACAATTTTGGGCACGATCCAACGCCAACCCAACCCCCCATCTTCGCACCTCAGCGAGGGCAAAAGTGGAATACTGGCACGGCAATTAATGGTCCTTTTCTCATCTCACAACCTCTTATGTGACCATGACTTTAATGACAAGGAGGGGCTTTGCATGAGTGAAGGGTTGCTGTTGTTACTTGCTGAAGGGGCTCAGAAGATGGGTAGATGGAAGAGATGTGTGGGCCTTAAGGGCATGTTCCGATGGTCCCTACAATTTGGACAACACAACCGATTTCTCCATTATTAATAGTAATATCATGAGAACACCATTTGATTTTTTTATTTTTTATTACTTTTATAAGTAAAAATATATGAATGATTGAAACTATTATGTGTACGAAAGATATGAGTAATAATAGAGCGGAACAGCACCACAGGCCCAGACTCAACAAAAATCGACAATAATATTAACCAATACAGTCGAGTATTAAAAGGACGGACCGTCTCAAATCGCCAATGGAGGCGGGAAGCAACTAAATAAACTAGAGCAAGACAAAAACCCAATGCATCGGAAAGTGATACGTGTATGTACATAGTTTATTCTTAATTTGATAGTACTTTGTTACCAAATAATCAAATACCAGACAAATGCTTGTATTCCTATTGTCCAGATTATCAGATAAACACTTGTATTCTTATTTTGTCCCTTTTAGATAAAAAAAGTCACTGCCATAAATATTATCTATTTACCAATGCTAAAAATAGATCAATGTGTGAGTGTTTCGAGCCTTTCCCAAAAGGTATATCTTGAGGGAGGAAAATTCTCCTAACTTATAAGCGTAATTTATGGATTACCTTTTAAATGTGGAATTTCGTAATATTTTTTCTCCGATCTCGACAAATCTCGGTGCAAATTTCTGGCTTTAGAGACTTTCTTTCGGCTTTCACTTTGTAACATTTCACTTCATTCCGACATGATAAAGTCAGTCAATCCCTCTATAGGTAACTATTTTCAGTCAAAACTCTTCGCAGGTAGTTCTCTTCGAATTTGAGTAGGTTTCAATGAAAGAACCATTATTACGAGTACAAGCCATTGTGGTCCGAACTTTTTTCAAAAGGTGTACTTTGAGAAAGAAAAATTTCTCCAACTTATAAGCCAATTCTTATGAAGTTACTTTTTTGATGTGGGACTTGCAATAATGAGTGTTTCATTATTAGTAGGACACTAAGGCAGACAAAGTAAATTGATCATAAGATATAAATTTATCCCTAAATTGAATGTAATAAAAGAAAAATAATTTAACTCAGGGAAAAGTAAGAATATATGTGACATTATTACCTTAGGTAAGAATATTTATCACCCTTCATTAAATAAGGAAGACCAGATGTAATGGCATAATGGGCCTAACTCAAAGTACGAGAAGGAGACGAAAGAAAGCTCTCCATCTGAAATTACAACCCCAAGAAGAAGGAAGGTGGGGAACAGAGAGAGAGAGAGAAGAGAAGAGAGAGAGAGAGGGGATAGTGACTGGTCATGGAAGGGCAAAGAAAACAAGGGACGAGAATAATGAAGGGGAGGAGTTGGGTTTAATAATGGGAGAGGAATAATTGCCTAACGGGTCGAGCACGCACAACTAAAGTAGCTTCTTATATTGTTTTTGCAGAGATTGGGTAAAGTGATTCATTCGAATTTTTACTAATTTCATACTTCTTATATATATATATATATATATATATATATATATATTACTTAAACACAAAAGCTCTTGGTTCTTTTTTATTTTTTATTTTTTAAAAAAATTATTTGAGAAAGCTTCTCTTCTCTAATATAGAGAATAATGCATTAGAGATATTCTAATGTATTAGATCCAATGTTCAACATTTGATTATTTAAAAAAACATTTAAAAAATATAATAATTTTGTTAAAAAAAATTTTTATACAATGGGTATATTGATATTTTATTGTTAAATAAAATTAAAAAATAAAATAATATTTATCTTTAAAAATAAATATGAACCGTTGAATTACATTGAATTTTACAATTCATAAAGCATGCCACTTCATTCAAGTCCCCCGATTTTAACACACTGCAGCGGTAGAGCACCGATTTTTCAACAGAGTAATAATATTTATATATTCGGTTATATATTTATTTATATTAAAATTATTAAAAATAAATATAAAAAATTTATTATTTTAGTTTTTATCCTCTCATATTTTTCTTTCTATTTACACTAAAAATAATAAATTTAATATAAATTAATTTATAATTAAATATATAAATAATATTTTTTTAATATTCCAACAAAAATAAATCTCAAAAAATTACTCCGTCTCGTCATGTAGCTCTCGTTCTCTCTGTCTCTCTATCTCCTCACCGCTTAAAGAGCTGCAACGGTAAATAAATTTAAAAAATAAACGAAAAAAAGTGTCTTGCTTCAGCCAGGATTAATCTTTGAAATTAGAGAAGGGAAACGTGGAATGTTCCAGTTGGGAGGCCCATTTTAAACTTATTTACATATTGTTAAATAATATATATATATTTATTAATTTATTTTTATATAAATTCAATGCATTCTGAATCTAAATTATTGTATGAATTAGGAAGCTTTTTGACCTTTCTTGGCCTGGTTGAACTCAGGCGGGTTTGATTTCCGTATTTGATAACTTAGGTCATACATAACACAACGAACGAATAAGAGGTCAGAGAATTGATAGGACTTACCCCTCGATTTATTTTTTAACGCTCAAGTGAGTAATCTTTCTCAAGGAAATGGAAAGATATAGGGGTGAAAATTATGCGTGATGATGTAAGGGTACGGGGGTTTGACTCTGATTCCGAGGTTGCGCTTGTGGAGTGACTTTTTGGCAGTGTTGTGCTCGACAATGAGCGGCTTTGATATTGAAGAAGTCAGAATTGTGAAAGAATTCTTGAGAGGTTATTCGGGTAGAGAGTTGTCTTTTATGAGTTCTTGAGTGCGAGTTTGAGTATGGGCGTATGTGTCTGAGCGTGAGTGTGCCCTTTGGAATCTATCTCCAACGGTATTTATAACTATTGGGCCAACTCAGCCCCACTTGGATCCCAAGGTTGGCTGCCAGTTGTCTGTACTGATTTGGCATCCTGGCACGGGGATTGTGGGTGCCAATTAGTGTAATCGTGATCAGTCAAGATAATCATTTCCTTCTTCAAAGAGATGCTAGATACAACAGAAATGGGAGTTGCCATTAAGAGAAATTCGTTGATTTGGAGTTACCGTTAGAGGAGATTTGCTGAGTTGGAGTTACCATTTTGGGAGAGATTGCGATCGGGAGCAATATTCAGGGTGTCAAGCTGGCTAATGCAAGCAATCTTAGTGCACGAAAAGAGGACTGTGGGCCGTTTTGATTCGGTCGAGGTTAACATTAGTCATCTAGGCCGGTTGGGATGTTGTTTCGGTTAACATAAGCATTGATCGCTCCCTGGGGCTGTGGGCCAGTCTTTCTCTGGGTCCACTATTAGTCCGTGGGCCTTTGTACTGGTCTGTGCTGTTTTTGCCGTCCCCATCCCCCCATGTTGGGGGGTTTGAATTTTCAACCCCTGACATGCTCGCGGAAGGGACGTGTCTCATCATTTTCCTCTTTCGTCCTTCCTTAGGCCGCCATTTGATTTCCTACCTTATCAGTTATGGCGTAATTCTCTACATTTGTGATTTTCTATCGATTTGTTGGTATGAAAAATCTTTGGTATTTAATGGCCTATTGATCCTTCTGCGTGCTATAAATTGAGGGGTTCCTTGCGCCTTGCATTACACTCTACTTTTATCAGTCTAGTGGTATAGGAACCCAAAATCGTTACGAAGCTTGAGTTGTTGGCCGCCGGGATCAAAGGGAGCTCATCTCTGATGTTAGAAGGCGTCATCCTAGGACGGACGAGAGGTCTGCTTTGATCACCCATTTTTGCGTGGGGAGCTGCTTTGGTAACCTCCTTTCCTGTTCGTTCTGGAGCCAAACCTATCATTGTTTTTGAGTGTAGCGCGACTTTCCTTACACTGTGCAATTCCTTTGGGCGGTGGCTTGCTTTTAGAACAGGCTACTGCTCGTACTCCATGAGAACTGCTATCTTCGCAAGCCATGCCCTACTGCTGGTAGGGTTGGCAGTGGGTCCCAACTCAAGGTCATTTCCTCATTATTGCAGGGTGAGACTTTCATTTCCCTCTGACTCCTTCTAGATGGCGGCTTCTCTTCGAAATGAGCTTCTGTTTTGACTTCTTATGAACTTTTATTTTCATGAGTCACGTTTTGCTGTCTATCGGGTGCACGCCAGTTATTTGCTTCGGCTCCTCTTGTTGCTCACCTATCTAGGTGCTTGTTGCAATTGAGTTAAGTAGAGTTTTTGTAGTCGGATCGTCACTCAATAAACTCCTTATAATTCTCCACCGCCCTTGAAGGTTTTGTACTTTGTAAAAAGAGACTAATGAATGGAATTAGTAAGTATTTTTGTCCATATTGTTCGTCTTTTTTTATTTTATGGACGTTGTTCTTTTCTCGTTTTTTTCTTTTTTTAAGATTGGACTGGATCCCACGCTTGTCCGTCTAGCTTGAGGTCAGACTAGGTTAAGGGACTATTAGTAAGGTCTAACGTCGAACCGCTGTCAGTTTGTTATGAAGCCGAACTAGATTTTGGGTTAGTCCGTTCAGTCTGAAGTCAGATTAGATCGCAAACCAGTCAAACTGGCTGGATGCTGGAATGGATTGTTAACCCGTCAAACCGACTAGATGTTGGACTGGATCACCAATCGATCACGTCGGACACTGGATTGGATTGTTGACCGGTCAAACCAGCTAGATGCTGGATTGGATCCGTACCAGTTAGGTAGGCTGGGTGTCGGAATGGACCGTTCACCAATCAGGCCAGCTGGATGACGGACTGGATCCAAATCAGTTAGACCGGTGCTGGCACGTGTCCAAATTATCATGAAAGCGCCTTTTTGGGGCGTCGTTTTGAATTTTGAATGACAACCTCTATAAAATGGCGCCACTTTGTCATTTTTCCCATCCTTCTTCTTCTTTCGAGTCAGCTTTCTCTCGTTTGATTTCTTCATGTCTCCATGGTTCCCAATGTTTGAGTGATTCGTTTTGCTCTTTCCGCTGCCGATATCGAGACTTTATATGTATAATATAATTTCCCAAGCATGGTTCCATTTGTAGTGCCAGGGGAGAACGATAGGGCCTGTTCTTCGCCGAACGGGTCCATCACCATTTATGAGGCCCACTTGATGAGTGGTCTTTGCTTTTTCCTCATGGGAAAGTTCCACGAAATCTTGGTGGCCTTGGGAGTCCCAATCGCTAGACTCCATACCAATACTGTCACGTATTTGTACTCCATTTACGTTTTTCTTCACTACCATGGGAGGACAAGGAATGTAGTAGCCGTGAAGGTAATCTTCCGATTATACCAGAATGGGGATTGGATTTCACTGTCTCTCAAGGACTTGCACATAAGCAGGGTGATCCCCGATTCTGTGGAAAATTGGAAGGACTGATTTTGTTTTATTAAGGCCTCCTTTGACTAGGCTTTCTCAAATAAGTGGTGCAATATGCCGGCTTCCTTCATTAACAAGGCTTCACGCGAGGAGGTGGAATCTGTTAAGTTGCTGACGGAGTTGGTTCGAGTGAATACCGACTTATTCAAAAAGAAGGACCATCTTCTGTCTGTTGAGGCGCTTGCATTAGCCCAATGGGAGTCTCCATTGGGGGTCATGGGAGCCACCACTCTGTCACCTGCTCAGCCTAAAAGGAAGGCTGGCACTCTGCATATCAGGGATCCTTCTAAGAGTGCGTCTTAGCGGTGGACGGCATCGTCATCGGGATCTTCTTCCTCTTTTGTCGCTCAGGGCCTGCCAATGGTGGAGCAAATGTGAGGCCTAAGCGAACCATCTAGGGGACCGGCCCCCATCACATCCTCAGATGTTGGCACCGTAGGGGAGGGTGGCAGAGTTGTTACAGCCAAAGAAATGCTAGCTCTTCCTTTCGGGAACCGGGTGAGTTCTGAGGTCGGGGGGCTGATTGGGCCTATTTGTGCCTTGGCCAAGGCCCAACAGGAGGCCAAGCAGGAGGTCCCTGCTATTTTGTTAGAGCAAACGGTCCCCGACCCTTCTTGTGAGTTAATCGGAGAGGGTCCGAGTGTTGTCCACCGGGTGGAGGCCCAGCCAAGGGGCGATGTTGAGGCCGCGGCAACCACCATGGCATCTCATCCAGAGGCTTTCCCATCAGATCAGCTCCGGTCGAAGTGGGCGTCCACTCTACCTTCTTCTTGTAGGGTGCCCCTGAGCGCTACGGCTGCCGAACTGCCTTACACCCCGGGTGGTTTTATTTTTAATGTCATAGTTTTTAGTCCAACTTTGCAATGAATCAAATAAAAGTTTTCCTATCATTGTCGTAATTTTTTACATTTTTATGCAATGTTATTTTTGCTGTACCATTATTTGCCGACTAGGCGTCATTGCTGTCGTGGCTAGGCTTTGGCGAAGTCGGGACCATTGTTTCTCAATCACTTGAGACTGTCTCTATGGGACGCCATTCTTACACGTTGGATCCTAACTCGCAGACTATTGTCGACTAACGGTGCTCGTCCCTACCGGGGGAGTTACTATACACATACTGAAAATTCTCCTAAGGTTTTGGTATTCAACTAGTATGGGCTGCTCGGTACCAGACCGAGGTTGAGATTCAACCGCATGTGGGTGACTCGGTGTGAGATGAGGTTCAAATTCGACCGCATATGTGCCGTTTGATGCTAGATCGAGGATCAAATTTGACCGCATGTGGGCTACTCGGTGTGAAATTGAGGTTTAAATTTAACAGCATATGGGCCGCTCAGTGTGGGACCGAAGTTTAGTAGATGGCGATTGAGAATTTGCCGGACTTAGGGGCAGTTTAAGTTATTTGAAAGCAGGTCAACCACCAGGAATGTCAGTATGTGGGACGTCGTTCTGAGGTACGTTCCCATTGTGACTTCTAGTTGGATGATTTCTTGGATGGATACCAGCTTATTATCCAACCCATAGAGAGGTCATTTGGTCGGTTTCGGTTGACTCTTTTTTAGCCCCAATTTAAAATAGACATTCAGGTAAAACAAATCATGCAAACTTTTATTATTGATAGAAACCCGTTTCAGTTGGCAATCGATCGTACCATTTGAAATGAGTACGGATATAACTAGAGGGTTGGAGTGGGAAGTTATTACATGTGATGTATTTTTTTTACTAAAACTAATGACATCATCTCTAATTTCTACCCTCGGTTTTTTTAAAAGGTCTCGAAGTGGTTCGAGGTGTGGTCCTTGGAAGGCCTAGGCACTACCATGTTGACTATTCTGATTGCAACTCGGTTCCTCGGTTACTGCTCCATCCTTTCTTTGCCTGCTCCGCTAGGCACCTGCTCCCAATTTTACAGGAATTTGGTGAGGTGCCCCCTCTGAATGAGCTCCTCAATCTCTTTTTGTAAAGTCTGGCAGATTTCTATACTGTGACTCGGATATTGATTGTAATGATAGTATTTCATTTGATTTCCTCCCTCTAGATTCTTGACCAACTTTGGCCACTTCAAAATTTTTTTTTTCGGGATCTGCATAAGGATATTAGTATGAGAGTTATTTAGAGGAGTCAGGTTTAGGGGTCTAAACTTCCTTTGAGTTCTCGGCTCTACCCTTGCCTGCTTCCTCGGATCTCGAGAGCTGAAGTGGCTTCCATTTCTCTTTCTTCTGTTCGACAGTCCCTAGTGGAGGTGGTTCATGCATTCTAGAAACTTAGCCCCGTTGGCCTCTTTAGCCGCTATATAAGTGCGAACGATGGTTACAATTTTATGAAAAGTTTGGGAGTCTTTATGGGTCAGATATTTGAAAAACTCGCCTGACTTCAGAGTCGATATGAAAGTACTTAACTTCATCTCGTCAGTCAGTTGAGGTATCTGGCGGGTTTCTGCGGTGAATTAGTCCAAGAATCTCCTCAAGCTTTCATTAGGCCCCTATTTGATACGAGCGAGGTGCCAAGACTTCCTTTCCTTCCTCTGGTTGGAGGCGAATTGAGTTAAGAAGTTATTAGTGAGTTCCTAAAACGTTCAGATTCAATTCAATTGCAGAGAGTAAAATCAAATTCGGGTGTCCCTCTTAAGGTCCGGTGGAAAGTATAGGCACATAGTAGTCTCGCCTAGGCCGTGGAAGCTCAATAGGGTACAAAAGTGGTCTAGGTGATCCATCGGATATGTACTTTTATCATAGGTTCCAGGGCCAATATTTTGAACTTATGGGGGAGTGGTTACGTTCAAATCTATATTGTGAACGATGATTGTCTCAAATCTGCAGAGCGTCTGCTAGTGTCTCCATTGAATACGTGCTGCTATATTTTTTTTCACTCACTTCTCCACTCGAGAGGAGACTGTAACTCTCTTTGCGTTGTGGTAGGTCCTCAACTCTAAATAGTTCGATGAGCAATGCGAGGTTGGTCGGCTGAACGTTGCATGAGACTCCCTCTTGGGCTTGGGGCCTCTGCTTCCTTTCCAGGGTCTCACTCGGTGTCCTACGACCAAGCCGACCCCATGAACACGATCGGGCCCCATTGCTCATAGCTGCTCAGGCTTCAAGGTTGTCTGTGCATCATATCTTCTTGGCCAAGGGCTTTTTCCTTCGGCTCTTTCTCTTTGATGCTGAAGTGTAGGTGGTGGAGAAAGAAGCCCTCAGCTTATACTGGTGCGGGCAAAGGGCCTTGAGCATTTGGGATATGTTATCCACCCGGTCAGCAAGCGCCTAGATGAAGGGTGCCGATTACTCCTCTGCATGGCTATCTGCGGAGGGGTCATCACCATGGGAGATGACGTCTTTGGCCGAAGCGTCGGTATGGGCTTTGGTATTGACTATGTTTATTTTGGTGTGGAAGGTGGTTGGGCTTTTTGTTCGCCTTCCCATAGATAGTACCAATGATGCGTCTTGGACCCCGATTATTATATGGATTAGGGTGCCTCCCAGTCTTTCTCAATCGGGTTGAATCCAAATGGGTCCAGTCTCCATTTTTAATAACTTGAGTCCTATGTAATACAACAAACGAATAATAGGTCAGATGATTGGTAGGACTCGCTTTTTAATTTATCCTCCAATAGTCAAGTTAGTAATTTTTCTCAAAGAAATGGAAAGGTGTTGGGATGAGAATTATGTGCAATGACAAGAGGGTATGGGGTTTGAGTTTGACTCAAAATTTGCACTCGTGAAGCGGCTTTGTGGAGGTGTTACGCTCGATAATGAGTTGCATTGATATTGAGAGAGCAAAAATTGTGACATAATTCTTAAGAGGCTAATCGGGTAGAGAGTTATCTTTTATGAGCTCCTGAGTGTGAGTTTGAGTGTGTCTCAGCGTGTCTGAGCATGAGTGTGCCCTTTGGAATCTATCTTTAAAGGTATTTGTAGCCATTGGGCCAATTTAGTCTCACTCAGGCACCAAGACTAACCGCCAACTATTTATGTAGATTTGGAAGCTTAGCATTGGGATCGTGGGCGTCGATTGGGACAATCGTAATTAGTCAAGAGAATCTATTCATTCTTTGAAGAGATGCTGGATGTGACGGATATAGAAGTTGTCATTATGAGAGATCCATTGAATTAAAATTAATGTTATGGGTGATCTGCTGAGTTAGAGTTGCCACTCTGAGAATAATTACGATTAGGGATAATATTCGGAGTGCCGAGCTAGTTAAGGAAAGTAATTTCAGTACGTGAGAAGAGGACCGTGGACCGTCCTGACTGGGCCGCCCAGGTCGGCTGGGATGCTTCCTGGATCTGTAGGCCAGTCACCCTCCACTGTTAGTCCACGGGCCTTCATATTTGTTCGGCCCATTTTTATCATCCCCATTGAAATCTATTAAAATATATAATAAATAAAATATTATACATATATACTATCTTAAAAAATTACTAAAAATATAATTTAATTCTACTCTTTGTATAATAGAATTAACTAATACTAGCTCTTAACAATAAATAAATATATATATAATTTAAATTATAAAAATCAAGTAAAACCAAATTATCAACGATGATTTGACGTAGACACGGCTTGAATGTGGTTTAATATTTTATCTTAATTGCATTTTCAATTTCATTACAGTTTAAGAAATCAAATCGAATCAAAACAAACTAAATTGTGACATATCTATAAATATACATAATAAATAAAACCTTCTTTTATAATTAAAAATGTCTTTTTTATCTATGTTACCAATGTGCTTCTAAATCAACTCCCGTGATTAATTTTTTTAATGTTTTAATATCATTTAAATTGTTAGATATTTTTTTTTTGCAGTTGACAAATGTTATGTATCGAGCAAATTCGTATATATATTATTATATAAATATTATTGCTTTTTAACATTATTATTATATACAATATATTAAATTAGACCAACAAAATTAATAATCCATATCGTATAAATCTTTTGAACCAAACAAACCCCACATTGATGGTTTTGACGATTTTACTCAAGTGACAATTTGATTAGACAATAAGTCAAATCATAATATGTAATTTTATTGTGAATTATTCTCAAATTCACATTAAATCAACCCATCTTCACACGTAACTCTTGCAATTAAATTTTTAGCAAAAAATATCAGATATCATTTTATTAATAATTAAATTAAAAAATTTTAATCATGCTAAGTTTATTTATAAATGTGTAACCCACTTATTTATATAAAATTAGCTAATTTTAAATCTTTTTTTATTTATGAGACAATAATATTTTTAAAATTTATTGTATTATAATATATAAAAACTATCAAAATATTAATTTTTCATAATAACTTTTGTAAAACTACTTTATATTTTAAATGTTACCGAAAAAATTTCCTTTTTCAGCCTGATAGGAACGGCTGTAGCGGGCTAGTCCAAAGGGACAAATGACTCAGAATGTATCATGACCTACTTGCCCATATAACGGTCAACACTCCAGTTGACTGGAAAAGGCTCTCAAGTAAACCAGATGCAGCCCAAAATAAACACGAGTCAGATCGAAATCGGCCCACGCACCCTTTCTTGTGCGCAACGGTCATCTGTCTTAATTAGTCGCGACGCAAAGATAGCAATCCCCTATGTAATGAAAAATCTCTCAAAATTAGAACGCATTTCAGAAAGAAAGCATGCAGATTAGCACACGGCTCGCAATAGTAACAGCAACATTCACTACGCGTGACATTTTCGTGGAGGGAGAAATCCTTTTTCTCAATCGTTACAGACCAAAATGACGGGACATCCACACGAGGAAGGGAAATGATCCCCTCAGAAGGCGGACATCCCGTTTTGCCACATGAGGAAGATAGCAAAGATCCACGGCTATAAAGGCCATGGGGACTCACTTCATAGACACGCTTTTCGACATACTTAAACTTATATAAACTTTTTAACTCTTAAGTGTCTAATCACTCTACCATCTCTTTCGCTACTAGTTCTCAGTGAACTCAATAAATAGAAAGGCCGCTCTTAGTGACCACTCCACCATTAAAGTTACTCTCAACGAGTGCACCTCCAATTTTCACTCTCAAATCCCTCTCATTGCATTCATTCTAGCATATTCTGTTTTTTATCTTCTTTTCCTTGGAAGACAGTTTACTGATTTGAACGTCAAAGGATAAATCAGGAAGTGAGTCCCGTCGTTTTTCTCTAATTTCTCGTTATCTGTTGTGGTGTATAGGATTCCAGGTGCATAGAATAGTAAGAGGACCTAAAGAAATAATTGAGCCAAAATTTGTTCAAAACTCAAATCAAAAATGCATCAGAACCCTTGCCACTTTCCCTACCCTATTGATTAGGTTCCCTCTTTCTAGCAACCCATTCACCCCTTTGGTATGCCATGCGTAAAGTACTCAAATAAGCTTTTATTCTGGAATGTATATAATAGCACTGGCTATAAAATTGATGGTATATCATAGTTGGATCCTTAGCCATGAGTTTAATTTCAGTTGACAGATGCATGTACTTGCTTGGTCAGTGTCCTATTTAAAAAAATTTAACTTTACTTATGACATGAGCAAAATAATTTATTACTATAAAAAAATTAGATATAATTTTGGGTAATTTATTTTGATCCAATTTAATAACACGACCATCCCTTTGTAAGTTTAACATGGGCTAAAATTGATAAAGTCTGATAATTATTTAAGTTGCCTTTTTTTAACACAAAAAGTTTGAAGAAAATTATTAGATGATAAGGTAAATATATTCATTTATCCAGTAATTTTTGTACAATCATCAATGTTAATAAATCTATAAAATATCATATTTTATAAAAATATTTTTTTAGTATAACTCTAATTTTAAGACTGATATAATTATATATTCCATAAATTCTGGCCTAACTTACCTAGATGCTAGGCTGTCTCATCTTCAACGTAGGTATAATCACAAAGTAACTTAAGTTTACCTAATTTGATCAAAGGTAGGACCAAGACTTAAGTGGGCTATAGGTAATAAATGGTGTCCTATACTTCAAAGTCACTTGGTAAATAAAATATCTGATGTCTCTTGGTTCAAAAATCCTTATTAAACTTACAATATGTATATGATTTTTATTAGCTAATTCAAAAACTATTATTGACAAGCTCCAATGTAATATGACTTACTTATGATCCAAAACTATGTTCTTTAAAAATTAAATTGGCATATAATTAGAATAAATTATATATATTTTAAATTTATTTTTTTAATAAATTTTTCTGGACAATCACTACCTGCACACTCGCTTGAAAGATAAGTTGTACCTAAATATTTATGGAATACAAAAATGATACGTTATGGACATTTACATCTACTACCATCAAACTATATCAAGAAAACAAAACTAAATAATGTCAAAAAAGAAGTATATATTCTCCTTTTATGCCATACTATAGGGACAAAAGGGAAAGGAAATTACAAAAAAAAAAAAAAAGGATTAACCCCACAAAAATAAAGCACAAGGGAACAAAAAATCCGAGCAAGAGGGGGGGAAAATTGGGTCCGTACCTCGTAATTTAACTTAGAGTGGTAGAAGAAATAGCCATGGCTATCGTCTCTTTCCTCAATGCATTAATATTGTAAGCTTGTTAACAATTTATGGACCACTTTTGCTGAATGAATTGCTGTAACTAGAAGTAGAATACAAGCAACAACTATGGAGAAACAGCACCAACTTCTAGCTCCTCGTCCTCATTATATATCTGTTTATATGCGTGTGTGAGAGAGAGAGAGTGAGAGAAAATTGATCATCTCTTTCACTCACATACTTGTGCTGTTGACTGATGGCTACATAAGCAAGTGATTGGGGAGGAAGGTAGCATACGAAAAGAGGATAATGAGAGGGTGATTTTAATCCTATTATTTTCTGTCAATTATTTATTTAAAAATAAAATAATTTATTGGTTTATAATAATTTATTTTCAAACTTGATGCATGAATATAAGCCGGTGATAATTTAGAGCCGTTGGGTCGCCGTGGTTTGTGGAATTATGTGTGTTAATTATTGACTAATTTATCAATGACTTGAAGATTAGGCTTTAAATTATTTGCTAAATATATATTGAGGATTTAAATTTTTGTAATATTTAAATTGACAGTTAAAACTTATAAGATAATAGTTTTATGATGTAATTAAAGAAGAATATATCTATCCAAGCTCTCACTAGGCTAACGTGTGACAAGTCCTAAAGAAATAATACCAAATTAGACGTGTGAACTTAAAAAATAAAGCCTTAAGTTTTGAAACACATTGCCGAAAGTATGTAAGCTTAAAAGTTTTTGCTCATTGTCCTAGTATTGACTGATTTAACTGCCCTTAATCCTTTTTACATCCCCTTATAATAAACTATCAAATAACTTTCATCACTTAAGTTTAAATATAAATCTATATTTAATTAGTCTGTGGTTCTTATTTCTTGAATGAGATAAATTATATTGATGTATTTAATTTCTTTAAGCAACCATGCCATAACAAATTTGGCTTAACTTGACATGCCCAATACAATTTAAAAAAAAAAAAAGCCAATACAATTTTAAAAGAGAATCAGTTAATTAATTAATTAATTTACTAAAATATACGTGACTTGGTATAAAATTAAAATATATATCTTAATTACCATGATAATACATTTCGTGAACCTAACTACACAACAGTATAAAATAAGTTTGTTAATTAAATTAAACTTTGACAGTTGAAATTATAGACTTGGGAACCCAATTTTCATCACTTGTCAATGAAACCATTTGTACCCGGACCAACTCTTGTTAGGTCCCACCGTACCCTCTTCTCCCTCCCCACCCCTCTCTCTCTTTCTCTCTCCACCGCCAATATAACATCCAACGCTCCTCTGTTTCACATTTGTCTCCTCTCCCTCCTCTCCCACCTATTCGCTTCCTCCTTGGCTCTTCAGTTTTGACCTCCAATTCTCTGTCTCTCTGCGACTTCGAAGAAATCTTGTGATGGATAAGACGGAGACTCATGACTTCATGAACGTGGAATCATTCTCACAGCTGCCCTTCATACGCCCAGCACCTGTCAATAGTAAGAACAAAGCGATCCGCCTCTTTGGGATAGAATTTGGCAGCAAACCACCCACCGACGCCGCCGCCACACCCACCAGCCAAGACCTTCAGTCGCTGCCGTCGGAATCGATCACAGTCGACGAAGGAAAGGAGGCGGAGAACCTGTCCGAGAGCGGCCGCAAGTTCGAATGCCATTACTGCTGCCGAAACTTCCCCACCTCCCAGGCCTTAGGCGGCCACCAGAACGCCCACAAGAGGGAACGTCAGCACGCCCGGCGCGCCCACCTCCAGTCCGCCTTGCTCCACGCAGACCACCACCATGTCTACGGCGCCTTCGTAAACTACCACCACCAGCGGCTCAGCTCCGTCCCACCGCCTCCCACGGCCCTGCAATACCCTTCATGGAGCAGCAGCAGCAGTATCATGACCACAAATAGCAGCAGCTTTAGTTCTAACCATAATAGGTACTACTCCTACGGAGGCCATGCTTCTAATACCTTCTCTCAGCCGCCCATTAATGGCAGTCCGTTGGCCATGTTGCGAATCCCAGCAGTACAGAGTCACTCGGCGTCGAATCGTGACAGTTCATTGCACCCATTGCCGTTATTTGCTAGTGAAAACTACAAGTCTACTCATGCAGCAGCTACTAGTGGTAGTCAGTATGTGTTTGAGTCGAAGCCCAGCGTTCAAGACCATGTGAGTTTGGATCTTCACCTGTAAACCATTCAATTGAATATTTTTATTTTTATTTCTTTCCCCTTTTTTCTAAAAAAATATCTAGAATTAAAATAATAACAATAACGATACTAGTAGTAGAAAGCATCTTCTTTTTAAGACTACTCTCCGGATTTAAATTTCTTATAATTAATATTATGCAATATCTTATGTAAAAAAATTGCAAAAGTTCAAATTCTCTTAATAAGAATTTATCTGTCGTCATTCATTAATTTTCTTGTGGTTCTAGAGCCATGGCCAAGGAAAGATCTGCCTTTTCTACCAAAATTCATGAGCTGTTGGCCGCAGCATTCCTATAGGACCTTGCGCCCATCATCAGTATTTGGAGGGTTTTTCTTTTTCTTTTTTCATCTTATGGTCTCTTATTCTGAAGAATTTGAAAGGGAAAAAAGGGGACGATTAATTATACTCAGTAATCAGTTATCTTCTAGGTCAGATTTCTTACCCAAAATTTTTTCCTCAGAAATTAATATGAAAATACCAATGGGGCCCTAACTACCGAAATACAAAGATCTTCAACAATCATTACATTGTTGTTTTCTAATTTCCTTAAATTTTCCTGCGTAGTTCCGGCATGCGAATATTTAATAGAACAGTAAAATTATAATTAGGATCTAAAGAATACTAGTTAAAAAAAAATACCTTTTTATTGTACTTGTAAGCATGTACTTGTTAATTGTCTTTAAAATTTTACGAGACCTTCTTTTTCTTTGTTGAGATCTTTGACATTTTTGATGTTTAGAAAAAAATAAATGAAGGTGTAATGTGGCTATAAATTAACCAGATGTACAGGCTTGAAAGAACTAATCAATGTTGGTAATGAAGGTGCTTAAAATGAAACTAACAATGGGCAGTTCAAGTCACTTCCTCCATGAGCGTGACGAGTTTGAGGAATATTGTCTTCAAAATAAATTGGCACTCAATGCTCGAAGGCAAACATGTAAACGTGTTGGTGCACACGTGTGGGCTATGGAAGTTTATACATATATACAATATTGTCTGTGTTGTGTGGACAGATGCAGTGGTGAGAGAGGTGGGTTTTTGATTCCCCTTCATTTGTAGCAAATAGATAGAAGAGACAGAAATATCAAGTCATAAGTTCTGATAGTCTGATACAACTGTATAAAGAAGAAAAGTGTTGCTTCCCAATGGGATATTAAGATTTAAATTTTTTTTTTTTACAAAAAAATAAAATTTTTCTATTGGTCTCTTTTATTGAGTTAGATCTGAATCGATATTAAATGTTATTGTAAAAGTGAAGTTCTTTGATGAATTTTCAAAATTTAAAATTTGGACAGGTGGTTTGGATAGGTTTATTTTGAGAAGTTGATGTTGAGAACTACTAGCCTAAGTTAGATAGAGTTAAGGACCCAAATAGGGTCAGTATCGATGAAGTTTTGTTATAGTATAAAATCATTATTGGATTCTCAACTAATAGCATAAATTATTAGATAAGTCCGTACATATTTCTTTTTGATTACTAATTTATTTATTAGTGAGAATAAAAAAGTATCATATAACGTAATGTTGTAACATCAAACAAAAGTTTAAGTCACTGTAATCTTGTTCCCTTTTATTTTGTTGTACCAATGAAAGCTTGAACAGAAGCTTTCTCCCTGTAAAGCTTGTTTTGTTTTGTTCATCTAAAAGTATTAATTGAATTTTTTTTTGTTGGTTTAGGATTATCAAAAAGTGACGCTTGATTTTGATAGAAAAATCCTCTTTATAGAATTTCGACTAATAATGCATTTAAGACTCACTTTCCCTGCCTGATAACCCAAATTTCTGCTAACTGGTCCTCCCCATTTTAATTTCTCTCCAATAAACAGAATAACCTAAATAATATTTTATCCGATGAGTGCTATATTTTTGGCCATATTAACGTGGGGGAATAAAGCAAACCTGATAGCGTACACATTTTAAGGAACTTGATATTATTGATCTCATGTATACACAACCCTTTAAATTATGGTGTAATTATTGATTAGGCCGAGGAGCAAGAGCAGCATTGATTTGGAGATCTAGGTATAGATTCACAAAGTGATTGCGTGCTTGTGGGGTTGGGGGTCTTTAAACTTGCACAGATAATTAAAAAGTGGAGCAGTGGGCAACTACTTTGATGGTTGAAGAGGGGATAGTGTACGTAGGACTAAGGAAAAGCATGGGTCACTTCCCTTATGTGCCAGTTGCAGACATGGCATGTTCATTACTGTACCACATCTTTCATGGCTTTAACAATAGCATGACCAACCCACAGAGATAAAGATGTCTCACTCCATCACTTCAAAGGGTTCTTCTTTTCTCATAACTATGACTTAACAAAATACTTAAAGATACTTCATTTTACTCTATTTATATCATTATCTTTTATACAGAATAAATATCCTTTAGATGTTTTTTAAATATTTTTAAATATATTAACATCTCAACCACTATCAATATATATAAACTAACCGATATACAAATAAATAAATTCATAAATGCTACGTTAAATGGGTGACTAGATTGGATAGAGTGCAAGAAGGGTAAATATCTGGAAAAGGTAAATTATGTAACTCATGGGTAATTTTCTCTCACTGTAAAACAGTAAAGAGTGTCTGCTGTACATTTATGCATGCTTGCGTCCTCCTGATTATATCTAATATAATCTACTAGATAACAGAGCTAACAGCTTGGGTGTATATAAATTGTTTTCGATGACTCTGGGTTCCTCGTGAATTATAGAGGAGAATGAGGTTAGTAAAGAGACAGAACAAATTCTGTACTTGAGAGCTGGAATTCGCAGCAGTTTATGTTCCTTTTCCTCCAAGCATCTTGCAAGGTAATTAATTAATTCCATTTAAGATTGTATCGGAAAAATTAAGTTGGTGTATAGTATACATGTGGATATAGACTGACGGGGCTCTATCTCTTAAAGATATTAAGATACTTATTCTTTTTATCTTTATTGTTTATTATCAAATGAATGATTGTAATTTATTTACTTTAAAATGATTAATTTTAAGATATTTTTAGTTTTTATAAGAAATTGTTAAGTTATTATTATCTATTTTAAATGGGAGATTAAAAAATAAAATAACGAGTTTTCCTATCTTTCACAGAAATAAATTTCTCCCGAATCTCGTAAATATTAAATTAAAACTAACTCACAAAATTATTTAGTAGTAATTTACTATTAATATTGAGTTAAATCATAAAACTACGCTGCTTCAATCCAAATCATAATCATACGTGAAAAATATTCTCCTCTTACGGCTCACATACAAAGGGTTATAATAGATTCTCATGTTGGTTTTTTCTCTAATTTTTCATCCACTTTTTTTTTTTCTTTTTTAACAAAGGATAATAACCAGAATTGTAGAATGGTATATAACTGAAATTAATATCAAATGTGAATTTGTAGAGATTAAATATCAATTGTATTAACTTTGCATCTCTTTTTTCATCCATTTTTTGCTCTAAATATTTTTTAAAAAAAAAAAAAAACTTCAATGGTCCATTATAGAAGGAAACCACCACTAAATAAGCAAATTTAACATTCTATTATCGAGTTAAAAGAACCAAAAATTATGTACATAATCTCCCACTCTCGGGTGTTATAAGCACCAATTTACAAGAAGTGAACATCCAAACTCTTGTAAACCACCCTACGTCTTATAGTCAAATGGATTGGATCATATTAACTCATCATGGGACCTGCTCAAAGCAATATTATATAAAAAATAATTATAAAAAGGTGGTAAATCTTATCACAATGGTAAAGTTATTTTATCTTGTTATATATAAGTATTACGATTTTAAATTATACATATAAATTTTTATATTATAAAAATAATACAGTACATATTTAGTTATTTTTTAAATCTCATAGTTTAATTGTTTGAGGTCCCATTTATTGGAAAGACTATTGGGTGTAGGTCATATGTTCCTCTTATTTATAGTGCTCAACCACCCAAGGACTCCTTCCTTGTCAATAAACTCAAACCTAACACATCGATATTGTCTAGAAACCAATTAGTTTACCCAAGAAATTAAAGTTATCCCAAATATATTTTTTTCTAACAGATACAATTATTTATTTAAGAGCAAGGTTGTATATCTAACTAAATTATTCTAGCTTATCAAACTTTTTTACTAAATCAAACTTATATTCATCAGATGCAACCAATTTGGAATAATATTTATGAAATCTAAATATAAAAATATATGTTTTTTTACTCTAAGTTAATAAGATTATATTTAAAATAAAATTTACACTTAAAATTAAGGTGGACAAATATATTTCAATACTTTACCTTTTATAAATATTGTTTAAATTTATTAATTTAGATAAATATAAATTCAATTATATACACATCCCTTAAGCATCTTTAAATGATGTGGTTTCAATTTATCCATTTATATTACCAAGTTTAAATAAAAATAAATAAATAGATAAAATTTTATATCACATTGAGTAACTGAAAGGTGGTCATCTAATTTTTTCAAATATAAAATTTATAGTAATCTCAGCATTATTTAAACACGAAAATCTATCTCTGCCATTTTTCCTTAAATATATTCTGCAACTCCACCAACCTTCCTGATGGCAAATAGGCAGCCAGAATAAGTATCTGTACTAATTAGGTGAAGTTATGCTTCAAACTAGGCTTCGAAATATTTCTAAACTAAATCTTCAAGCCATAGCTATATTTGCTCTATAAATAATTACGACATTACTCACATAAAAATATTATGCTGATATTTTTAACTTTTATCGGATGGCTGCTAATTAGAAGTATTAAATGGATTGTATTGAGCCGATATTATCAATTTATTCGAGTTATTTACTTGTAAATAAGTCGTATCAATACAATATATTTACAAACAGGTTGTCTCAAATATAGCTCGAGATTTCAAAGTCCTGTCCCAACATGACATGTAGCCCATGATGTGACGGAGAAGCATGCTTATGAGCTATGCCGTGCTATGGACTAGTACAATATGATTTATATAAAAAATAAAATATATATACTAAAAATAAAATTATTTTGAATTCCTCCCATCTTTTCTACCACCTCTCCTACCCCCAAACGGGTCATACCTAATATGATCTATTCTATACTGAAATATAGTCTGATTATATCATGAGTTGACACGACTCACAAGTTATTTATTATATAATTTGATATAATTTAAAATATTAAATCGTACTATATATAGTCTAATACTACTTATGATAGACCATGCTTGAAATGCTACATAATAAATCATGTTATATTGTACCATCTATAACTTGAATTATTTAACACCTTGATTGCTCATACTATAAATTTCAAGTATTTATATCTTTAAGTAACAACAATTGTTTTTTCTTTTGTTTTGTAAGAAAAAAGTAACCACATTTTTAGGTTCTGTACATTTTATTATTTTATGTCTTATCATATGTGACATTTGTGTACTCCTTCAATGCCCATCAATAAGAAGAAAATGTATACATACGAAAAATAAAAGCATGGAGTTTCCTTCATAATGAAGTCATTTTTGAAGGTCTAATCTGCAAATTGGAGATCATATTTTTTTTTTGTATATATTTCCTGTAACACTTTTTTATCATTTCTATAATATTTTATCTGATGTGTAGTTACTTATTTTTATAAATTTATAAATAAATATGTAAAATATTATATAATTAATAATAAAAAAATAATATTTTTATAACATAAAATTATATTTTATGATGAACGATTTGTTTTTGGGTGTTGAAGCATTAAAAGGAACTATAAGAATAGGAGCATTAATTGAAAGAGAACATGGAAAATTCATAAAAAAGGGTTTACTTTAATTTAAAGAATGGCTTATCTGCTGTGGCACACACACACATTAGAGCTGTCGTTACTTATATAAAAGGAACATTCCCATTTGCTAGATTCAGTGATGAAACCTACGAAATATACTTTTGGCCTATTTTATAGCTTTACGATCATCCCTCCTTCAATGGGCATCCACATTAATTATCCCAACGTTTTTTGTTTTTTTTTTCTTTTTAAAAAAAAGTTTACCAGAGGGGGGGGAGGGAAAAAAATTAACCAGCCGCATGGCAGGCTATGATTGGCCAGTTAAAGTTGGTCCACACGTACGTACGCATTCATCCGAATTTGTATGCCTTGCGTATGATTTAATCTCCACCGACTGCCCATGCCATCTTTGTCTTATTGTAAAGTGGGTTTTATTGCTAAATACTAGAATTATTTTAAAAATAACAAATGATAAAAATTTAAAAAATTATTTTAATATATTGATTTAATTTTATATTATAAGAATAATCCTTGATTATTGAAATTAAAAATGAGACTAATATTTAAAATGATTATATAAATTTTTTTTAAAAAAATCAGAACATAAAATAGCATGTCGATCCATTGAAAAATCAGATACTGTATAGGCAATTACCATTCTGTAGACTACACAACTACTGTATTCGTCCTTCAGATGGGGAAATAATTATTGGTACTATTGTTAAAAATTATTGAATTCAACTAGGGCCTTTATAGTTATAGGGAGTATTTAAATTTGGCAGAAAAAAAAAGTAAAAAAAAAAATAATTAGAATTTAATTTTCTTGGAAAAGTAGGAGATGTTTGGGATCAAATTAAATCCTATTAAAATTAAATTTTTTTGACAAATTTACCATAGTTTATCTGAATCAAAAATTAAAAAGTATAACTAAAAAGAAAAAAAGATTATTGGTGGATGCGATTAAAATTTTAAAAGCTTAGTTAGACCCTAATGAATCGTTTGTAAAAATGGCCATTTTAATTCGACTTAAATTATAATATTGAAAAAAATCAGCTTAATAAGACAGTTTTAAAGTATTTATTATAAATAAATATGAAAAGGAATTAAATTAGAAAGAAAAAGAAAAGAAAAGAAGAAACAGGATGACAGTGTTAATATCACACAACCATAAGAGAGGCTCCCAGCCGAGATTAATGCGCGTTTGCCTATGTCTTTTTAAAGAGATGCGTCAGACGTAGTTTTTCTTTTTCTTTCTTTTTTTATCATTTTATCCATGTATGGATGATTTCCCAAAAAAAAAAAAAAGAAAGAATATACTCTTCCCCCTCATCTACCGAAAGATATAAATGAGTTTTACAGTGAGATATTTAAGTATTTATCTCTCTTTTTTTGCTTCTTTTTAATAGCAATAAATTTAGCCAAACAAATAAAAAAATATAGCGATAATAATAAAATTATTACCATAATATTCAAAAATTATGCTTTTAAGTAGTGGGAGTAATCTCTTACGTGATATAAAAAAATTATAAATAATAAACATAAATGATCCGAGCCTTCATCACATCCCTTACATAACATAATTTTTAGGTTTAAAAAAATTAAAAAAATATATAAATTATTTTATCAAAATCTATATTTGTGACATTTAGAATATATATTTTTAAAAAACATATCATTTATATATATGAAGAAAAAATATATATATATAAGTATGAAGCTAAAATAAAAATAAGGAGGAGGGAAGTGGGGAACAATAAAGAGGATTGGGGAAAGAGTACACACAGAGAGAGGGGGACACACAACACATGATCATTATCATCGGAGGACCACTTTCGAACCAACCAAACAAGGCACAGTGCAATTTAAGAAACAGCGGCCCACAACCCTATAAAGTCGCTTTAAGAAAATGTACTACTGCTACTACTACATCTTCCTCACCAGTAGCTTTCTTTCATCTTTGCTAACGTGCGCTTGAAATTGCATTGTTTTTCCACCCCCGCCACCCCCATTTTTCTACCATCAATTTCTTCTTCTTCTGCCTTTTTTTTATTGTTGGGATGTGGGGTGGGTGGGGTGGGGGTAAAACAATCAGTTTCATGCAAGTAGAGAGCTTCTCACGCTGTATTTGAACATTAAATACCACCAAATTTACGGATTATTATGACTTGTTTGGCAATATTTAAATTATTAAAATATCCCCTTTATACTTAGGAAGCATGATTACTAACAAATGTCTTTAGTAAGAATATGCGCATTGTTGGGGTCACTCCCGAGTGTACTTAAGTCCGTAGACTCCATTGGAGAAATGGACGAGGACTTTGATGATTGGTCCGAGAAGCTTGTCAAAGCGGTCGAGGACTCATCGGCGTGGCGTTATGTCAGGAGGTTGTTGAGGGACGTGGACGAGGGGCACGAGGCGTGGCGTTGACTCTATCTTCGTGGCTCTTTATGTAGCGTTTGCGAAGTGGGTTGGTCGCTCACTCGATTGGATGTTGGCGGTTGCGAATTTTTCGAGTGTCGGGCTGCCGGCTCTTCAGCACGCCGGACGTGCGCTTGTCATGACGAGGCCAGGCGGCGTGGTCCCGCCACCCTAGCGCCCGATGGGGTGGCCATTTATCCACTAGACCCGTTGTGTATATATCTGAGGCTTGTGTGACATTACTTGTGTGACATTGTGTGTGTTGCCAAGAGGATTTGGAGAGCTTGTCTAGTGTATTTGAGAGCAGCGAGAGTGAGCTTTGAGAGAGTTGTGGCAGATTTTGTTGTAAAGATAGAGTGAGAAACACTTAGAGAGAGATTATGACACTCGAGATTGTTTTCTTTTCGTTTGAGCATGCACAGAACAACAATTATAAACAATCTTTTTATAGTGTATTCTTTCGTGGTTTTTTCCTTGATTGAATTAGGGTTTTCTACGTTCAAATTTTGTGTGTTCTCTCCTGTTTTTCTATCGTATTTTCTTTTCTTCCATCCGTCAGAAGCTCGCTGCAACGTGTTCTTTATCCGGAGCCTTTATCCATTTCGATCACCCCTTTTTCAGTATTTTGCGCCAACACGCATTGATGTGTTGGCATGCTAAATCATGTCACGTCGTGTTATCAAAATTTTAATAAAGGTTATTTTTATAATCACCATTTATATTTAAATGTCTTTTATTTTTAATATATATATATATATGTTAAACAAAAAATATGTATTTATATTTAAATACTAGTCAAATATAAGATTTGATGATTAAGAAAAAAAAATCATTCACCCATATAGTTAAATGTTAATAGAAAATAACTCGTTATTTGAATCTTTACTTATTTAGTTGGCCATGTCCAATCTAATCAAATTCGATCTCATCCAAAACAAATAAAAAAGTAAAAATAACGGCTCTGTGAATTCTAAAAATAATTTCAAAGAACAAAATTTCATGCTAACTAGAACTTTATGGGAAAGTCTATGCTAATGGAAATGTCAAATCAAATATCTTAATCCTTGTTTATATATTGAAATGTCCGCATTCAATATGCTAATTAAAATGTTCCCATTCATACTCTTTCTTCTGCATGGAAAAATAATAAATAAATATCAATCAATTATTATAAAATATATAATCATTATACATATTGATAGATTTATTAAAAATTTTAAATAAAAATATTTAAATACATATTTGTGTTAGATAAAAAATTAGTCTTTTATATTTAAAATTATATGAAATAAAGACCGAATATGAAAATAATTATAAGGATCGAAACTAATCTCTCAGCATTAGAACACTAGAATTATTCAAATTTTCATAAAATTATTTACTGATTTTGATCTTTTAAATCTTTATACTCTTTAATGATTGTGTATTAACAGAATATTAGATTTAGATACCAAATTAAGTATTATCCTAATTTGTAAACAATTTCTATCAAACTGTTTTATAGGGTGATTGCCATTAGAAGAAGTTGGACAACGGTCATACAAAAAATTGGACCACAACCGTCGATTCTAATCCTTTTTTTAGAAGGATTAACCAACAATTTGGACCACCAATTAACTCTGTGGTAGCTATTATTTTAAACATTCGATCAACTACAAGCCTAGCACATCAAATTCTTCTTCTTCTTCTTAAAAGAAAAATACAATTTATTTCCAAGTAACAGGAAGAATCCCGTCTAATTCTATTTTAATCAATGGATAATGTACCGTTTATAAAAGGTAATATTTTTTATCTAAAATTTTAAGCAATTGAATCACATTTTAATATATATTTAAAAGTTATTATAATTTTTTTAAATATATTTGTCAATTAATCTCAAATGTATTTTCCAACAGAATACGTGTCCAAGTACTTTCTTCTATCTTATCCATGATATCATGGAGGCATGACTTGACCTAACTAAATATGTTCTAATAGAACTCTCATCTTCAGATTTCCTTTGTAAAGGCAACATATATATATATATATATATAAATAAAAGGTGATTACCTATAAGATGAATATGCAAAAATTTCAGGAAAAAAAATAACAACAAATTCAAATGGTTAATCATAAAACTTAAAAATTAAAAAAAAGTACAGGCAAGATAAAAGTTCAATAAGTGATATTTATGAGTATATTACGAAGATTAAGATTGAATAAAGTGAAGGCCATATATATGATGAACAAAAATAAATATTAAATATGTCATAACTTGAAAGTAATAAAATATTATAAAAAAATAGTCTAAATACAATCAGATAAATTCCTAATATTTGAACCAAGGGATGAACAAATAATCTCACTGATAAGGTCTTAATAGAAGCCGGTATTACATCCCGTGGGTAGCTTAACATGGTGGGAGTCAATATGAACAATATGATATGAAGTCAATAAAATAGAGTTATTTACTTCTAAGGCTTTTTAAGGTACAAGAAGAGTAGAAGTTCTTATAATTTATTTGAAGCTATATGGCTAATTCTAAGAGTACTATAAGACAAGCAAATATAAAAGTCATATTAAAAATAAAGGAAAATGAATATTTAAGATCGTAATATATTTAAATAAGAGAAAAAAATAGATGAAGGAAAGCAAATATGCATTACCACAACATAATCGTATAAAATAAAATAAATAATATTTGCCTGCAAAGTAAAGGATAATTATGAAATGAGGAAACGTAAAAACATATTTTCTCCTTCCACCTTCCTTCTTTCTTCACCAGCTTCCCCTCTTTTTTCTCCTCTTTCTTTCGCTCTTCCTTCTACTGGAACAGGAACATGCAGCAACGGGCTCTATCCCCTCTTCCTCTCTTTCCCTTCTTACTCCTTTCATTTCTTTCTCCTCTCTCTTTTTTGCCTCTCGACTGAAAAGAGAGAGGAGAAGTCAAATGCTAAGTGAAAGCCCCACCACCATATTAGCTTTTACATGAATGGTCCCTCTAGCATATTTTAACACCTCCCAATCATAATAACGTCGCGACATTACATGTCTACTAAACCCCATTAACATATATATCAGCCAAATATCAATCCGTCTACTCTTATATGGCTTCTAAATTTGCTGATTGACCAACCCTAAAAGATTGGGTTGGATTATATAAGACTAAATCTAACATAAGAATAATTCATTACCAACCTTAATCACGAGCCGAGGGAGCCAGTGCCACAATTACGATCGTTCGGCCGTAAATCTAACAATCAGATAATTTTTTAATTTGTTTTTAAATGAAAACATGGAAAATGGGCTCAACAAATCGTGATCATCCGATTTTAGTTAAACGGCACAGAGCCCTAAGCTCCCTTAATCATCTCTTTACCCATGATAATAAAGTTCTAAGAGTCTGGGTGTTACATGATCTCCATGGGCCTTCAATTGGGTGAACTCTTTCAGCAATCATTGTGCCAAAGTTTATTATTATTTTTACACTTGTTCATAGCTTTTTGACACTTCTCAATTGCAAGTGATTGGAGTTCAATTGCAAATAACCTTCACCAAGCTGTTGAAGATTAATTGGTGAAATGTTAATGGGCACCTTTAGTGTGTGAATCTCATTCAATCCATCGAGCAAGATAGATCGACTTAAATATTCAATATAGAGGAGTGCCTTCAATATCATTTAACATGGTAATTTTTTATTCCTTTTGGTAACACACACAAAATAAAAATAATAAACCTCACAACAAAGATTAAAGTAATTCCTCTCTTCCTTTCAGGGGCCACATTCTCGTCCCAAAATATTAAAAATAAAATATATTTAAATTAGACTTTAATTTAAACCTTATATATAAATGTTTAATTATGGACTTAAACCTTATCAAACGTAGGGACTTAAACCTTATCAAACATAGGGACGTGATCATACAATTAATATCATTAAATAGTTGGACAACAAATAAATATCAAAGTATAAAATTTTAAAATCATATTCAAGAATAGTTTAGAAAACTCATCTCTTGATCAATTTATACTATAAAAAAAGCATTTGAAACCCGAAATTAAAATAACCAATAATATCCAATATTGTAACTGAATTATAACAATTCACGGCCCATGTCAGTAATATAGAAAGCCTAGAAATTGAACTAACAAACTCTTAATTAAATAGTCAAAATACAACAAAAATGTCCTAAAAATTATTTTTTATGAAAAATATTTTCAACATCCGAAATTCCTACAAATATACCCAACTCCACTATTCTAAAAAGTTAACAAAAAGTGACAAAATTGAGTTTTAGCTCAACAAAATATATATAATTTTTATATATGCGTGATGGGTATGACCAACACGAGCCGGCCCAATATATATGTGGATAAAAGATCTAAATACCGACAACCTAATAGAAGATATCACAAAATCCATTAGACAAATAGCGCATAAACACATGAACCAATAGATACGACCAAAATAGTTAGATATTAAATGATCATAATAAGCTGTTTAATGGCTGGAAACAAAGGGCGGCTAAGTCAATCCATTAACTAGTAGCCAGACAGTCTTACCGTTAAATTGAGGTGTCCATTACACATATAAGTAACTCCCCTCACTAATGATCCAAATCAATATCATGCACACCCATTGATTTTAGGCGTCAACACAACCAAATAGCGTCTTTTACTATAAATAAACCCTCTCGACCAAAGAAGATGGAGGATGAAGTCAGACAACGAAAGGAGAAAAAACAAAACAAAAGCCACTCTACTAGAGAAATACATAAATATAAAAGATACTAAACTTGACGAGTACATGAACACAAAAATTACTCAATTAGACGAGTACATAAAAAGAAATATTGCCCTCCATACAAATATTCATCTCATTCTCTCTAAATTTTTGCATCCATTTTCTTACATTTTTTACATTTGAATGAAAAGATCACTAACTTGATCATCGAAAGATATACAAAGAAGCGAGTCTCGTATACCTCTTACTTATTATTTATTTTATTATGGTACAAAGAATTTAAATTCGGAGTTACAAAAATTGGACCCGTTATTATTTGAATATCAAGTATAACAAGATAGCTCCCAAATTTGTACATTAATTTGGGTTCTAAAGACACATCAAGTATCGTGAACGGACATATAAATTATGATATTCATAATAAATAATCGAAATACCAATAATATCAAAAATGCAATAAAATATGTAAAAGTCATGTATAAATATATAAATATAAAATATGTCAAAATCATACAAACATATAAAAATTTAAGATATGCAAAAATCGCTAGAATGGATAAAAATGTAAAATATACAAAATCATCCAAACATATAAAACTAGGGAAGTGATGACATTATTAATATTGATCAACTATGAAAGTTTAGGTTATAAATATTTTCATATAGTCAAAGGTCATTTGTCACTATTTACTATCAATACGTACACCGACTATATTATTTTATATAATTAAAGTCAAATGTCACTTTTCTAAACTCGTGGATATTAGGCTTGATCTTCAATTTATACATAATATATTAGAACATATTGAATATATTTCCTAAATTTTCTATAATGATTCTTACTTAATCAAAATTAAAAATATTACATCAAAATACAATTATATAAATTTTTTCTCAGGTCTAGAAAAATACATCACCTTTATCAAAATTTAAGTAAATTTTTATCAATTTATTAGCAAATAAAAGACATGCAAGAACATATGTACAAAAGAGTTAAAATTTTAATATGGCATGCATATATTTAAGACATAAGCTTTTAAAAATATCATGAAATAAAAATAAACTAACCTACATAAAAGATATAATTAAAAAAAGTAAATAAATATTACTTGTATGAGTATTTAAATAAAAAATATTTAAAAATTTTAAAAAAATTTCATAATAAAAGAAAAAATAAACTTAGATATATTTGTTTTAATTTTAAATTTTTTAAAGAGTAACTTGAATTCACCTAAAATTAACTTTGGATACATTTTTTGCTTTTTCCTCACTCTTCTTCTCTCCCTTTTCATCTTCTATTTCTCTCTTTTCTCTTACTTTAATTAGAAAAATGAGATGAAAACAACTAAATGACATTTTTTTTTATAATAAACCGGCCTATGAGCAAGGCCAGGTGTGGATCAATCGCAATGTCTTCTTTAAACTTGCCCACGAGAGCCTAATGAACATATTTTAGGTGCTACTAATCTAGACTAAACACATACGAGTGCCTCTTATACATATATCAAGCGCGATGATTCTGTTTTAAACACGTTGATGCATGGATTATGTGCCATTCAAATCTCAATCATTTTGATTCAACACTTAATTTTTTTTATCTTAAATCTACAATTAATCCCAATATTTCATCAATACAATGTCTCACTTGACTTTGCCCCAAAGTTTGATTAAATTTAATATCATTAAAATTAATCTTGGGGCTTGGGTCTCACATTTCCTCTCCATTCACCTCGTCTAAAGCAAACTCTAAAGTTGAGCATTACAAAAACAAATTGATTTTGACAGAAATTACAAACATGCAGAGTGTGATTGAACTTGAGGAACAAGAGTAAGGCATAGTTGATAGAGGAGAAAATGAATAAAACACAGACACAAAGTAGCTTAAACAATGGGGCAGAAATGGAGGGAAGGAGGGGGAATCAGAGTGTTCAAGGGATAATGAATTAGGTACTTCATCAAAATATAGGAAAGATTTTTGCTATTTATTTTGTCAACTTATAAACAATTAGATCACTTGCATATGTATACGTGATTATGCAGCTGGCCCAATGCTGCTAATTCTTCCGTGGAAATGAAAGAACCAACTGTATAAACCGTATAGTTAATAGAAGTAGTTGGATCATTGGCAAATATTGGTTGGTAATATGGCTTGACTAAGTCGAAAATTGGCTTGTTTATGGGTCCAATAGGCTCAGTTCACTTCCGTAAATATAAGAAAGATAAATAATATATCTATTCTTTATTTGGCTAAGAAAAAAAAATAAAGATCTCGCAATGAGAATAGGAGAACAAGGGAAGGCTCACTCGTGACGCTCCCCTAAAAAACACTTTGTGAACAAAGAAAGAACTAATAGAATGCCATACTTTAATGCGTAATCTAAGTGTACTAGGGTTATCCAATAATTTTTTAGATAGGATGCTTGTAACACAGAAATAAAGAGCTAACTCAAGAGTAGTATATATAACATCTGAGTACTAGCCTAAAAAAGAGATAACTGTAAGACTAGAGATTAATATATAAATGATATAAGTACATACATGACATATTGAGTAACTAAGTCTTCCAGACACCTATGCTATGTGCAATCAATCCCTTCCTCATAGCTATCTTTTTTAGGGCATTTTATACAGCAAGCGTAAGAGTGAGAATGCCATGTCGTCCTGCAGAGCCAAGACAAGAACCATATAGGAAATATAAGCGGCACAACTAGCAGCAAATACATGCACGAACTAAGTTATGCAAACTGCCTAATGTAACAACCAATGCTTCAGGTCTTGCTGACCTGCTCTTTGGCTACAACACATCAAAACTACCACTGTGACTCAATAGTTATAGCACGAGCTTCATATTTTGACTTGTGGCATATGCGGTGAAATGTACCATAATCAGTCATCCATTCTTTGTTTTAAATGCATATGACCTGCATAAACTATTAAGTTAAATTCAGTCTTCGTGTTGAGCATGGCAAATTACCGGTTCCTCGGTGTATCCACAAACCAAAACCATGAATTAGGTTACCCAGAGGAAGGGGATGCATGCTTCATAAGAAAATGGTTGAGGTCGCATTTACAACCATGCTAATAATCAAAACTCCAAAAGTTTGCACCACCGTTAATTAATCATACCGTAAGCTCTCACATTAGAAAGATATTCCACTGAATTGGTGAAAGAATCAATCTTACCTCCGAATGCCGCATTGGAGGCTGAGAACAGAAGCAATGGTGGAAGCTCTAGACGTAGAAAAAGACGCAGCACCATGCAGTATAAATAGTAAGGAGAGTACCCTTAGTGTGTTTCGGGAAATATGGTATATCTAAGAGTAGATACTAGCAAGTGACAGAAATAAAAATCTTTCTACTTGAAGACTAAGAATCACAGTTTTACAGTATTAAAACATTAATAGCACTGAGCAATCGCAACAACTCCTGCAATTCGGCCACACATCTTTTCAAAGAGATGTACTTGGCACATCTCTAATTTTTATCACTGAATAAAAATTCAATGGTAGAGATTGCAATATATAAAAAAATTATATATAAGATTTTTTTTATATTTGTTTTTATAATATTAACATTTATTAAATATTTAATCCAATAATAAAAATAACAATATAAATATACTTTTAAGTTTTAAATTTCGTCTATTAGATTTTTTCATTCGATGAATGACATAGAAATATACTAAATATATCTTTCTAAGGAGATACACCTACCTCAAATCCCCAATTCTTGTGCTGGCTTATTCAACAGGAAGCACTTGCAGTAGTAAGATACAAAAAAGTGATGTCCATGAACAATTGTAGTCTGACATCTCCGGTATCATCACCACAAATACGTATATATGAAGACAAAAATATCAACAGCACCAACTAGACAACATAAAAAGTAGTTGTTCCAATAAAAATCTCTGTTGATGCAGAATGGGTGGCCAGACGGCTATGCACAGAATCACACACAGGCACACAAGAAAGTGAAGAAAGAAGAAGAAAGATAGAACACGCGAGATTTAACGTGGAAAATCCTTCTCAATAAAAAAAAAATTACGATACACTTAATCTACAAAAATGAGATTTACTATATGAGATTGGCAATAAAAAACACCACACGGATACATAAGCCCAGGAGAGCAAAACCGAAGAACAGAGTATGAGAAATACAAGAAAACACCACTCTGTGTTTTTCACTCACTACTCCTTTTCTTCACTGTTTTTAACTCTTTTTTTTTCTCATATATTTTTGGATACTACACATACTTCTCTCTATATCACTCAGCGTAAGTATAACATATATATATATTCAGCAAAATGGGAAGCCACCAACTTAACAAGGTAGCTGCATGTACAGTTTCTAAGACCTACAAAAGGTGGTGCACGCTCTGTTTTGCAGCAAACGGCGCATGCATGTCCTACAAGTCGACTTATTGTCTTCCCAAGAATGACGTCTCCCAACTGCCCAATCAGGAAAGTCAACAACCCGCTTTTTGAAGATGACAGTTGATCAACACTTCTATTATCAACCGATCAATGCCCCATTGACCGTCTTCTTTACTTGGACGGTCAATGCCCCACGTTGACCGTTCAAACGTTCTTCAGCAGATCCGTATGTCATTAGTTGGTCAATATCATGTTGATCAGAACACATAATTTGTCGGTCAACAAGTTAACCGGAATTCCTTGTGCATAGTCCGCGGACATTCAGCACACAAATCCTCGTGCTTCGTCCGAATCCTCTGGCCATTAGGACTTTCACATGGGAGTGACCTCCAATAATCTCAACCAAGACAGCCCACCAGAATATCAAAAAGGTATTGGGTAGGTTGAAAACACTTGGCATTGGCCCATCTAGAATTGTAACTCCAATGAAGAATCCTAACATTATGAGGGGAATATCATCGTGAGAATAATTATCAACAAAGATAATAAAATAATGCGATTTATCATTAATGGGAATAATAGCAAGATCCTAAATATCAGTTTGAGCCAAATCAAAAAAATATAAAAGACATATGAGAATCAATAGACATATAAGAATGATTTGCTATATTAATAAGAGGGGCAAGAGTTAAAGAGGTTTTATGAGATATTACAAAAGAGTCAAAGGCATGTGATTGCAGCAGGTGGAGTTGATAAACCAAAAAGAATATTTACTTGAAGAGATGATTAGCGCAGTATAAGTACAAGATAAAATCTAGTTAAAAATTGGCTTAAGGTCAGCTGCAATAAGAAATGAGGGTGTAGAGAATAGGATGGAATCTGTCAAACTTTTATAGGTGGCAAACACAAGTTTGTTAAAGATGTTTCTCTTACCCTTTTGAACGTCTCCAGTATTATTTACCCTTTTTTTTTAAATAATCAAAAATATAATATCTTTTTTCTTTATAGTAATGGCATTTTCAATAAAATGATGAGAAGTAGAGGAAGCAAAAGTCACAACTAGCATAGAAGAGTGAGGTGATATAGTAATCATGATGCCGTGAACTGAATGAACATGATGAGTCTTTTATCAAGTCTATTTAAAAGTAATCTCTGTAAAAATAACACCAAATATAGGCAAGGGAGAGCGACGAAGCAAGAGGTTCTAGTGTACTCAAAATTATTATAAATATTTATCATAAAATAAATAAATTGACAGTGATCTAGACTTTTCACAGAAAGTTTAACAGAATAATTATTTGAAAATATCTAGTCAATTTGAAAAAACTAATCCCAAAACATACTAACCTGAGAATAAAACTCAACAATTATCTGACCAGACTCTTACGCATTTGATAGGATTTTGATTCCAAGTTAAACTAGAGAACAACATCACTAGATCAATTGCATCCATTTGCGGAAAAATCTCAAGCCAATTCAGCATTTCAAAACTTAAAAAGCAGACTCTAAATGGAAGGAATAGAGGTGTTGGAAAACCATAAATATATTTTACAATAAGTTCTTTCCAATTCTTCAATACAGCTGTCATTTTCTTCCAGCATTTCCTTATCTATTTTTATGGGTTTAGGTTTTATTGCCAAGACATATTTCCCTACAACCAGTAAGAAAAACAGGTATTTATTTGGCCCAAGCATTATAGTTGATGCCATCTAAAATAATTTTAATAGGTTAAGTAATATCATTTAATAAAGACACAGTAAAAAAAATACTCTGGCCAAATTAGGAGAAAACAATGGAACAGTAAGACGAACCCAATGGACTGGGTGGGGTAGGTCAGAACCTCACAAGAGTGCCGCCGTAAAAGTCACCGAAGCAACAGGTTTTGCCGAAAACGAGCAGGAAAGGTAGCCGGGAAGGTCACCGGAGACGGATTGGAAAGGCGTGGACGGTTGGCGGCAGCGATTGGATCAAAGAGGACTACCGAATGGATCTGGGCCGCGTCTAAAATAATGTGAGGAGGCCCAAAACTGTGGGCCTAAGGGATCTGGGCCGTCCACAAAAAGTGAGCAGTCCGAATGTGTGGAGCTGCAATAAAATAGCTCGTGGAACCCAATAGGCTTTGGTTTCCTCTGTCGTCTCTTTTGATACTGCCAATTATCCAGCTGTGGATCGGCTGTGCTAGGAAAGGGAGAGTACAATCTAGGGAAGAGAGAGGAAGAGTCTGAGGACCTCGGAGAATCAGCCTTGAATGTGACGCACTGATTGTTGTTGATCGGAACAGATCTGCCTGAATAAGCAGTTTTCATCTTCAAGAGGTCGCAGATCTAGCGTCCTTCAAAAGATCGGAAAGAAAATCGGCGGCAGAATAAGTTCACTGCTACAGTAGCTTCTGGCAGAATGTCAAAAATTCTAGAAAGTTGAGTAGCAGACGATGGTTATCGAAAAGACAGATTGGCAAGCTTGCAACGACGACAATGCACCGGAGCATGGACAACGGCTATGTTGTATCGGAACAGATCTTGGTCGCGTGAGGCCGGTGATGGATGTGAGAACGGCTATGTCGTATCGGGCAGCTTTCAACGACGACGATGTACCGGAGCAAAAACAACGGCTATATCGTATCAGAACAGATCTGGATCGTCTGAGGCCGGTGACGGGGTTTCGCTAGGAGCCTTCGTCCGAGAGACAGTTGGAGAAGCCGGTAACCAAACGCCGGTGGAGAGATGCGGTGAAGGGATGAATTTTCAAATAAAAGATGGGGTGAATAAGTTTTTTAAACCTCAAAAATATAAAAATAATAATCAAAAAGAGCTTTTATAATTTTTGTCTAAACCCTACAATAAATAATTTTTTCATAAGAAATAATGTTAACCATATAAAAATAAGCTAATATTAATTATATAAATTATATTAATTAGTCTAATTTGAATAATATTAATTAATCCAGTATTAAGAAATTCTTGACATGTATACTATAATTATTTTATTTTATTAGCAATAATTATTTTATTATTGTTGTGTTTTATTCTTTTAATTGAAATATATTATAATAGTATAAAGACGATAATTGTGGAGTCCCATGTCGGATAGAGAGGGAAACGAATTGTGCTTTATAAGGGCGTAGAGACCTCTACCTTGTAGACACGTTTTAGGGGCAATAGAGGCCATCTGCCAAGAGTAAAATCGTGCAAATTAGGCCTACAAGCGGATGACTGGAGACGTTACAAATAATATCAGAGACGAGGCCCGGTTCAATGTGCCAGGGAAGACGCAGGACCTCTTTGAGGGGAGTGGGTTGTGAAATTTCACATCGGATGAAGAGGAGAACGAAGCGTACCTTATAAGGGCGTGGAGATCTCTCCCCTGTGGTTGTGTTTCGGGGACAGTAGAAACCGTCTGTCAAGAGCAAAATCGTGCGGGCTGAACCCAAAATGGATGATATCTAGAAATGAGTACCTAGGGACATTACAATAATAAAATCGCGGGTCATGATGCTCATGACATGTTCAGCCCACACTTGGTCACAAGCTTTGTGGACTTTCATTAAACCCGTCTTAAATAGGTCAAATGTGATATAATACAACCCTATACAAAATATAATAATAATAAAAAAAGCTGATCGTTTTACTTATCAAGACAATAATTTAAAAAGAAAAAAAGAAAGTATGGGTCATTTGCATTTTATTCTTCATTGTATTAGATTTAGTATATTTTACTGTAGCAAATTAGCATTATTGGTTGAGTATTTATATTTATTTTTTCTTTCAAATTGAGATCAAATTCAGCGTACAATTGAAACTGATTAAAATGTACTTTTTTAAAATTAATATGTAATTGATTCGAACAATATTTTTGTAAATATAAATACATATATACTTTTTAACATTTAAGAATAATTTTAGAATGAAAAATTAGATTTAAACTTATGAGAAAAATTTATAATAATAATGTTTTAATAATAGGAAAACAAACATACAAGCGTACTGCGTCATTATGCCTACAAGATATATGCCGTTTTTACCCTTGCTTCGTCTTCTTTCCCTGCATTTCCTTTCTCGAAAAAGGTCTGACAAAAAAGAGGTACAGATCAATAATGGAAGACGTAGACATCATATTGAACCACTGCGTTCCCAGTTTCAATATCAACTTTATGGGTTTTTGCTTCGGCATACCCACGAGCAAACCGAAAGAGTCCGCTACCGCCGACGATCGGCAATTCTCTGACGCCAGAAAACACCGCGTTTCGCCCCAAAACACTCAGAGTGCTCCCGTTGTACTTGCCTGCCTCAAACACGAAATTCAGGATCATCAGCAGTCCCAATTCACTCATCGCCGCCGACGCGTACATTCCCTGCGCCCTCCCGACGAGCTTCGAGCTCTGTTCGGGCCCCGCCGTCAGCGGGTCGTCCGCCATCGCCACAAGGCCGAACAGAGTGGCGGAGTCGTTCGTCGTGGGGCCCTCCGCCACCCGGACGGCCGTACGGTTGGGCCCGCTGACTATGTCGTGGAAGTAGAAGTGAAGGTGGCTCAGCTTCTCTGGCCTGTTGAAGAAGCCAAGTGCTTCTGGTGATATTGTCTCGGAGAAGCTGCCCCGTGACTTTGCCGTGTGGAGAGGTACGGCGGTCAAGAAGAGCAACGCGAGGAGAGTGAAGAAGGTGAAGGTTTTCCAGGCCATGGATCTGTGAAGTTACTGCTAGTTTAGCTTTGTGAGGTGTAATTGCTTTGTTTTTATATTGAGACCCTTTATTATATTGAGACCCTTTATTATTTATGTTCCCACAAGTCAAAATATGACAAAATTTGAGTTGATTTCACACCAAAATACATTTATTTTTGTTTTTGTTTTGTATTTATTTATTTTTATTAATTTTATACAGCGTTAAATTTATGCTACATTAATTGTATTTTAACTTACATGGAAATATACATGATATAAAAATTTAATTGTATTTTAAATCTTTTATATAACCTATTGTAATAAATTTTATAAAAAAATTGTGGATGGTATAAAATTAATACCTAAATGAAAATGAGGGATAAATTAGAAATAAAGTTATTTGTTTTCGAAAAGGGAAACACAAGGAAGCATAGACCACATCTACTAACGCAGGCAAATGACATTTGACTTTAGTCAGAGGGACTCTATTATGGAGTGTCATTTTATTTGATTTTATGATATTTTTTTGTGTAAGATTTTATATTTATTTATATTAATAAGTTTATATTAAAATATATTGACAAATAAATTTATATCATACAGAGGTATCTTTAAAATATGTTTCTAATTAAAGAGACATGTGCAATAGGCACCATCTAACCTCAATATTATCCATAAATTATTATATTATTTATTTATTTATATTAATAACTTAAATAATGATAAATGAAAATATGAACATTATATGGAATATTTTTCTAAAAAGGCGAGACAACTATTAAAGTATTTAAAAGAAAAAAAAAAAGGTACATAATCAACTCAATTATTAAATGGGTCATTAGAGATTCGTTGCTTTATTATTATTTAGAGAATAGCGGTCCCAATTTCAGGTGTTAAGAGTGATTTGGTCTGCATTTTAGATCAATAGACTAATTTTGGTAATTATCTTAAACTCAACCTATATAATTTAAAAATATTTAGCTGACAAAATGAGTTAATTTTAACTTAATAAATAGAAATAATGTATTTAGATAATAATTAAAAAATATTTGATTATTACCACTAAAAAACAGAGACATGGCATCATGCAAAAAGTTCAAAAGCTAAAAGAATATGAGGAAAGAAGACGACCAAAACTGGGCCCATCACTGTCGGATTTAAGGGGCTACATTTTTTTATTGATCCATAATTCTTTATTTTCTAATTTTATCGTTTATTTATAAATTAACAACTATTATTTAATTTAATAAAAAAATAAAAATTAGATAAAATTAAAATAAGTTATTAAATTAGAATTCCCAATTTAAAAATTAATTATAAGAGTAGCCTCACATTTCATCAATAGCGGACTTTTAGTCCAAAAGAAATGAAAAATAAAGGATCGCAGTCCACTCAACATAATCTCCATATCCCCAAAGTATTGGTCTCAGGCAACAGTTGTGGGCCCAACCTCAGTGGGGATCTTATTATTATCATTATTATTCAAATAGAAATCAGGGTCTATATTTTTATCTTAATAATTAAAATTTAAAAATAAAAAAATAATATAATTATATATATATTAAAAAATAATACTAATATATATTAAATATTAAATTTTAGGCTATTATGTTTTTTTAAAAAAAATTTAATGATGGAGATTTGAAAAGTAGGCAAAAACCCCTAATTCAAGGCCCGTATATTTCATACGCTGGGCCCATCTGATTGGCTGTTTTTCTTTTGTGTATTAATATTGACCAAACATCACTCACATGTTGAAGTGTATTACACAAGAAACATTTCTAAAAGACCTAATAATAATAATTATTATTATTATTTAACTGATAATATAGTGCCTATTAATACATTATTTTCCTATTAATGCAGTATTTATGTATGGGGATGAGAATATATATTATAATATCATTGGTATTAGTTTATTTTTTTAATTTCAAATTAATAAATCAGTCATAATTTAGATGGTTATATAGAATTTGGGGATGAAGAATTTTTATTTTTTAGTTAATAATTCTTAGCATAAAGTTGTTTAGGAACCCTTGCATTCATTAATTCGCGGAGCACTTTTAAGGCACTAAATAGTCAAATTGAACAGAAAGTTTCATTTGCTTCATGAACTGAAAGTGAAATGTCACAAAAATAAAGTTTGTGGAATTTTGAATTGTCAATAGATTTGTTATGTATATATTTTTGATGCGTCCTGGGTCCGAATTTCGAACAGATTCGGAATGATCCACTTGTCCTGGTTGACACTGCTTTCGAGTTAATCCTCACACACCACTAAAAAGAAATGAGGAGGCCAAGACGTTTAAGTGAAGTTGTCCCACCGAAAACACTCCGATGCTCAAGTCAGTAAATAGCCTTCGAAAAATAAGAAAGTCTCTGAAACTGAAAATTGAGAAAGAGAGTGTGTGTGTGTGTTTTTCAAATGAAAGAAAGACGAAACTGTCCTCTTGAATCTGGAAGGTGAGGAGGCAGTAAACGGCCGTGGGAGGCATGCTTGCATGCCTTAGGTTTTCTAGTAGTAGAAACTGGAGAAGTGTCGTTGTTGTATTAACAATAGCTTGCAAGAGTCGGTATTTGCGTAGCAGAAAGCGTTGGTAACAGAAAATGTGCCTGGAACGAGAGTTCCAGAGCTTACTTATGGTTGAGCAGACAATCTTTCTTATTTGAAATGAGTAATCCTTGCCTAATTCTTTGGTTGGCTTGCCGTTCAAAATTGATGCCCGTTGCCAAAATGATGAAATAGTTTCCTTCCAAGGTGGTCAGCGACTTTCCAAATCATTTACCTTCCTTCTGTGTTTTTTACCGTTGGAGCATCCCATTTAGCAGGAGATTGGAAAAATCTGGCGTCCTCCTAACGAGTAAGGCGCCGATTTTGTCAATATCCTTTTTTGGGATCGGCAGAGATAGTGAGAATTGTTAGGAAAATCGTCGCCGACCATCTGACGGATTGTGGGCTTGAGTGGGCCTGGCCCGTAAAAGTCTTTTTATTTTTGACCTGTTACTACAGTTTTTCCGGTCAACGCTCACGTTGATCATCTATGTGCGTTACCCGTCTTCCGGAGTTCAGACGGTCAACGATGGTGTTGACCGTCTTGGACCTTTCACGCTTTTGGGTCTGTTCTTCAACTGGGTCGTTAAAGTGTTGTCCGTCCTTCTTGGGCTTCCGTTAATTTTGGGGGTCAGCCCATTTCTGGTATACCCATCAATTTTAATACAGAGAGAGATCTCAGTTTATTTTTAAGGATTGTTCGAATAGAAGGAATCAATTTAATTCTGACATGTATTGTAAATTATAATTTAATTTTAAAAAAATTTAAATTATTTTGATATTCTAATTTGAATTATGCATACAAATTAAAATAAGAATTCAAATACATTAGAATAATTAACTGATTTATTATCCAATACTTAATCTAGTGCCGTACTGGACAGCCTAAAAAATGAAATAAAGAGGGGGGTAATTTAGTCTTCTAGTAAACAGTGTGTTATGCTTCTTGATTTTTTAGGAGGCCGTGTTAACTTGATACGTTTTCTTCTTGAAGAATGCATCAAACAAGAGTATCTAGGGAATTAAAATGACAGATGACACAAAATATGTCTTTTTGTGTCCTACGAGGCTTATATTTATATAAGCATTGGGCTTATATCAATGGTGGTTTAGTAACCATTCTCAAGACATTGATCTCACATATGAATTATTGTATAGTTGTACTAAATTTGAATTCTGATTATTTAAAAACTAACTCGATTGAGGATTATACATATTCTCAATAACTTTAAACCAAATCAAATGTAATTTAAGCTAGCATGTTAGGCTACTTATGTTTTGCCATCTGCAACTTTGGGTACGATTTTTAAATTTATCAAATATATTAGGATATCCAAAAATATTATAAATTCTAATTAAATATCCAAATTGGTAGGTCATTACATTCGAACCTTTCCTATTGGCGAAAAGGGATTTCCAATAACAAATCTCCTCGTCAAAAGTTGATCAGAATATCAAATAGTAAATCCAAAAGTAATAACCACAACTGCGGCACATGTATGTAAAATTACACAGCCCATGCAAGATTTTATACTCATTTTCATATAAATATATAGATATAAAAAATACACAGTGTCTAATATTTATCCATTTTTTATAAAATCATAAAACTCTCAAATAATAACAAAAATAGAACAAATTCCTCAAACAACCAATAAAACCATCATACATGCATAATAGAACAAACGGGCTAATTAAAAGTATGAGCACGGGCTTAAAACCTTCAAATCAAAACAAAATATTATCAAATACGAAATTAGACAAATGATAAAATTAGATAATATTTCTCTCAACTTTATACCAATTATATCTGACGAAAAGATACTTTGAAGAACCTGAACTGTGCCTTTTATCTCTTCTCTCCGCACACTCTCTCTCTCCTATATCTTTTCTCCTCAACCTGAATGGGTGCACAGTGCACCGCACCTCTATTTATAAACAACCATGTACTCGAGTGGGACTCGGGCGTGCCTCGAGTGGTAACATTCTGAATCAGTGCCTCGGGTGCTAACATTTTGGAATCGGCGCCTCGGATGCGCCCTGGGCATGCATCAAGTACCTCGTCATAAAATTGAACATTCTTCCAATTTTAATAATATATAATTAATTTACATCACATCTATATTTTTTAAAATAAAAATACATTCAATTATATTAAATAAAATCTAAAGTATTACATTACTATTTAAAATTTATAAGTGAGCTGATTATATATTTTACCCTATATATAATGACAAACTCTACTTTTTTAACCAATGAATATTTAATATATGACATTCGTTTATAAAATAATACATTAAAATATATTTAAATATATTTCATTAATTCTATACAATTAATTTTTCTTAAATAAAAGAAAACTCCCACATATGAACATATTTTCAAAATTTGAAAGCAAAATAACTTGAGTTAGAATTATTGTATAAAACTTTTTTATAACTCTTGTATAAAATAAATATGTAATACAATATATTCAATAAATTTTAAGATTTCTCAATAAATTTTCTTGAATCAAGGTACAATTAAAATCTCATAATTTATGAATAATTATTCCATGCATGTAAGCCAAACTCAAAGAAAATATCAAAAGATTACATGCATGTAACTTTTATAATATGAATCTCAAAATTTGATCAATAATGAAGAACTTCAAAAAATATAGCAACAAAATAAAAAAAAATAACTTAAAATACATTTACTTTAAGATGATTTACAAAACTTTAGTTCAATATAGTTTCAAATCCTCTTTCCTCTCTCTTCTCATCTTCTCATTCCCTCTCCTGTCAAAAATCTCACTAAATTAGGTTGAAAAGAAGCTAAAATTTCTTTTATAATTGACTTGACACACAAATGCCAATTGTATACCCATTAGGTGTGAAGACTAAAATCAGTTTGAGCATATGTACCCTCGCATGTGTGACCGTATGTGTCCAATTGCTGGAGTTATATCATGTGGTACATATTGCCTTAAATATGTTTATGTCTAGCTCATATGCTTTTCAAGTACCAATCCTACATTTTTTACGCATGAGCACGGCTCATATGTTTATCAATTATCATCTCAAATCATCAAATTATTAATTTCTTACCTAAATCTACAATTATCTTTAACAATTACTTTATTTAATTCTAAACATCATTATTTATCATAATTAGTACTCGGATACAGCATATTTCTCTTAGAACAATTGTTTAGTACATTTGAAAGACCCGTAACAATTGTATATTCAACTTTATATATCCTCACCAACTGGACCAAACGATGGACATCATACGGAACTCTCTCACTGTCAAATGATGGCCATGATCGGTCATTTACAAACGCTATTGTAAAGTGCTATTGGAAGAAAATATTTATAACAATGGATATTGTTCAAATATTGTGTGAGGGGTTTCTCATATTATGTAACTTATATGTTTGGTTGCATATTTTGTTCATTGCAGTCAATTGAAAGTGAATGGTGGTAAACATTTGTTGAATGGTTTGGGTTTGTTCAACTACGTCATGGTATGTATGTTTTGAATCTCAATATAGTTTACTGCTTCTAAACTTTTTTCTTGGACACCCGTGATTGAAGAAGATTATGAATTAACTATTAAAGATCACACCGCTTATTTGAACAATAAAAAAATAATTGACAATGCAAAATAAACAAATAATACTCACAAATAATAGAGAATACACGATTTTACGTAAAAAACTTTCTTTTCAAATAATGGAGAAAAACTATAGGACTAAACGTCTAAAATAATCAACTATGCAATAAATTCAGTTATACAAATAATAAAAATGTAACGTTACAAAGCCTTATAACAAATAAGTCCGAGTAATAATTAGTACAAGAAGAAAGAAAAGAAAAAAATAGGTAAAATATTTTTCTCAATTTTAAGAATAATATATTTAAGGTCAGTGGAAATTATAGTACGATTTGAAACTCATTCGAATGCTCGAACCTTCATGTTATTCCATTTCTCTCTCTTTCATTTCTTTTTCTCATAGTGTCAACGCTCAATGTCTCAGAAATTATAAAGTGATTAACTCTAGAGCATGCCAAACTCATTTATATTAGGAACGATACTCAAGCGCCCATCGGGCACGTGTTGTGTCCTAGCCCACTATGATCGGTGCACGATCACCTCCTTCAGGCGCACGTCAGGCATTGAACAATTTGAAAATCACACTCATGCATCCCTCGCGCACTCCTCAGGCGACCCCATTCTAAAATCAACACACATGTGCACAGCAAGTGCTTGTCCTGCCATTCTACAACCTTCCCAAATCAGTTCAATGCATGAGCGTCCTCATACGTGTCATCAAACAACACATCAAATGAATATGGGATCCATATAAGAATGAGCCATAACCCAACATTAACCTGGATGTTGTGAACTCATCTATGATGATGTACCAATGTCAATTCATCAGAATGTCAACTAGTGACTGCAAATAATATTTAGAATGGGTTCTGAAATGGTTTTTGTCAGCTTCTCTTTGGTTGTCTATCTAGGTATGCCATGACTGGACAAACAACTCAAAAAAGTGATGTTTACAAATTTGGGAGTTGTTCTTCTAGAGCATTTGACAGGAAGAAAGCCAGTAGATCATACATTGCCTAAAGGCCAACAATCTTGTTACAGGGGTATGTGGTCTATCCAATTGTCAAATTTTGAGTAGATTTTAACACTTTCTATACAACTTTGTGTTATTCCTACAGTTATCTTAATAGTCAAACCCAACGATTGAGCAAGGACAAAGTGAAGAAATGTGTTGATCCCAAGTTAAACGGCCACTAGCCTCCAAAGCCAGCCGTGCCACGATTTCTCCTTACCTTTCTGATAACACATATCTCTTACTTGCATTTTCAGCGATTGCTTTGCTTTCATAGCTGACAGTAATCAGGAAAGCAAGCTCTTAAAGTTTTCTGTCATATTCTCAGCTGTTATTATTTTATTTTGATAACTTGAACAGCTTCAATTATAAGTTGGGTATAACACATTTTAATGTGCTGTTACAATCATAAATCGACCAAGTTATCTAGATGAAATGAACACACTGTTAGGAATATAAGGAAGGGTATAAAATTGAAAAACCACAACAAGACTTCGATGTATCATATTCACTTCTCCAGAGTAGGAATTGGCCCCTTTCTTTGTGCAAAAGAACCTCAAGTTATTTTTGTTCCATACTTTTCCTACATTTGTCTATCATGTTACTCTTATGTTCCTTGCTAATGCTAAAAGAAGAAGGACAACCCAATTTTACACTACACATTCTACTTATACCCCTGTCATCACAACGGAAATCTCAATCTTCATACCTATTCTTCTCATGTTTACATGACTTTTAAGGTCACAGCACTTTGATAACGCTATCTTCAACTTCATATTTTAGAGAACAATTCTTCTTCCTCTTTCCGCACTAACAAAAGGAGTTCAATTTTTCCTTATTCTGCCCTCGTTTTTTGTACTCTCTATACATACTCAGAATGCAGCAGTGGAAGCACTTCGTGCTCAGTATGAGGAAGATTTCAGGCCAAACATGACGGCCATCGTCAAGGTACTTTAGCCTCTCCTGAACACAAAACCAGCTAGCCCAGATTCTCCCGCATGACACAACAACTTTGACATCTGCAAGAACTGTCTGAGCCCCACGATGGTTCTATCCATCTCTTTTGCAAATGTTCTTTTTGTTTTATCTTTACTTAGGAACTCTTACAGACAGCTTTATTGGGGAAGACTTTCAATGATATAGTAGGGAATGAATTTCTGTTGATGTACAGTAAATGTGTTACAAGCACTTCTTGTAGGTAGCATTTTGAAATCTGCTTGAATTAGAAACTACGATGTTCAGCAATTGTACAAGACACTTATTGCTGGATTCAACGACTGGTTATCTTCTCCTTTTCCAGTCTATATGTATAGAAAAGATAGGCCAGCTCCAAGATTGCTATATTAAAAGAAAAGTTGTTAAAGGGTCCCGTTTAATCCTAGCAACTTGAATGCGTCTTAATATAAGACAAGTTCAGCATGTTTGAATGTACGGTCATAATTCTAGTTGTTTTAGTTGTCAGAATGAAATTTTCATGAATCAAAGTATAAAAAAGGATAAAAAATGAAATAACTTCAACAAAATTCTCTTTAAGGATAGTCTGACACACGGAGAGGGTCACATCCACGCATCACGGTCCAATTAGTATATTAAGATAGTACAAATATGCGATGTGCGGTTAGGATAGGGACATGGACTTCAAGCCATTACTTCGAGCCTATTACACCGGTCTACTAAACCACCACAGCAACTCAAACGGTGCTTTTTGTTGCAACAAATAGCAGTTGATGGAAGTCAAATATGTTGCATTTAGGATAGATCTTGACCATTGGAAAGATAGCGGTGCTTAACGATAAGAAGGAATATAACAAAACCTAGTTTTAGGCTACTGAAAAAATGAGTAATGCTATGATCATCTTTTTGGCTTAACTTTTACATCTATTGGCTCCATATAACAAAAATCTAGTATCAATTCTTTTTCCAACATGGGAGTATCAAACATCTTTTGCTACTTGAGCAAACTTTCTTCATCATTTTTTTTATTTGGAAAAAATTCACCCATAATTCCTCCATCATTTTGACTTAAAATACCACTAACATCCTGCCAAAATACATGGAAAAAAATAATAACTAAGTTTCATTAAGGGAAAAAAAAAGTATTGTAAATTATAAAACATATAGAAACTCCTGTTCAGAAAGTTCTCAGATCCATGGTAAGGTAGATTCATCCAGGAATAAGAGTTCAATTTTACAACAGCTATGTTGCCCAAGGTGTGCTGGCAGAGTTTGCATATACAACATGTACAATAAAGAAAAAGGGAACCTCCTAAATAAATTTGGTATCAGTACATTCAGATTGTCTTGTTTGCTCTCTCTTTCCTTTTCGACACCACTTTTCTCGGCCATAGAATCAAAGATTCAGCCGATTTTCTAATCAAGAGGGACCAAGGGTATTCTTAGGAGCACTTATCCAATGGCTGCCAGCAACTGCAAATCTCCACAATGCATCAGCATGCTCAGGTAACGCATACTCAATGCCAACACGTGGACCAACCAGTTTCTTTTGTGGCTTCGGACCATCCAGGAGTTCTAACCCACCTGAACCATGAAGAAAATTTTAACAAAGGCTAAGTTGCACTCGGGATGACAGGTACTTGCAAGGTGTGCTGGCACTTGGGAACCTGACCTGGCTCATAGAGGGGATGGTTAGACCATTCTTTTGAAAGTCCAAGAGCTTGACCAACCTGAAAAAGTCCTGCTATATTGAGTAGTTTCAAGGAATTCGCTTGACTGTCTATAGCAGGATGAAAATATCAATATTGGTTACTGCTATATCATAAAATGCAGTATGTATCAGAGGGTACAAAAAAAAATTGTTATCATATTAAGTATAAGTTATATATATTAATGTATTAACCTATTTAAAGAGTTTTAGTTAATTTTATTAAAATTAATTTTGATATCCTTCTAAGTCATTGAAAAATGTTCCAAAACTTTTGATATAAACATTTTGATCCAGACTTCTTATAAGATTTAGGTAAAATTGAAGTCGGTAGATTTAAACTTCCATAGTAATGATGAACATATATAGCATATTTTGGGATGCAATAGTGTCAGCCAGAAAGGGTAGCATACCTAAACAGGATTTGAAGAGGGTATGCAGTAACCAAAGTTTATCGCCATAGTATTTCTACAACAACACTTGAAATTTACAAGTTTGTATCCAATGGTAGGCACGTTAGTCACAGTTACTGCGAATTATTTGAACCATTTTAAAAATCACCATGAGGTATGCATCTAAATGCCTGGCCAAATACTCCCATTACTAGCCAATCGTATGAACAATCTGTACTATTACCGTAGAGGAAATAAATTTTGTGCTGAACAGAACATTTACTCAAGATTACAAATTTGTTGCTAAATTCAACTCATTCCCTAATTGCAACCACACAGCATATCCAACAGTTACCATCTTAAATGTGAAAGTATTGCACTAACCTTGCCTGGCCCGGTAAGAAGAATAGGCTTTTCAGTTATCTGCGCCCGACGCTGCTGAATGATCTTCAAACCTGAAGCATTGTTACAAACAATTCAATAACCCTCATCCCTGATGATAACTTTTTCTATTCATCCTAAGTTAATTTCAAACTTATCAGCGGCTTTCAAGACATCATATTTTCAGCAAAATTTCACTAACAGTGTACAAATGCCTTCTTTTTCTTTTTGTCTCTATGTAAGATGGTATAGATCAAAATCCCACCAAATTATTCTTGGTTTCATACTCTTTACTGTCCACATTTAAATTGAGCTTGTAGGTACATTTTGGAAATGATCACCTTCACAGCTAATCTCAGCCAACAATACCGACTTCCTGTGTTAGCTAGCTCATTAAAAGAGATCAGGTATTTCATTAGGTAATAAGCAAGTCACAATGCAAAAATTACTACAAGGAAAATTTACCACTAATAGGAGCACAAGAACGAATTAAGACAGCTGCCCCAACCCCTTCCTTGTCGGCAACAACATTGAGCATCGTGTGCAGGCCGTAGCAAAGGTAGACATAGGCATGCCCTCCCGGCCCAAACTACATGCAAATCAACCAATATGCACATATAAACTCAATAATTAACTGCAACTAAGTGATTCTATCGAAAAAATTCCAATTATCAAAGTATTAACAAATCAACAATCTCCACAAAATATCAAATTGTCCCAAGAAATCTTACAAGTGGAGCTGTTCTTGTTGTAAAACCAAACCGGCCGTGACAAGCAGAATCATCTGGCCTATAAGCTTCCACCTGTGAATTATCAAAAAATAGTGAACAAGTGGATGAAAACATTTTCAGGAGATGCATCCATATGGGCGTCAAAGTCGCCTGACGTTATTGGAGGAGAAAATCATTCTGGTAATTTGAATAATACCTTAAGCCTTTTATATGAGTTGATTCCAATAGGTTACCTTTTGACTAAGTGGTGATTAATTTATAAGCTCCTATTCTCATAATTAGCCAAAATGGCGTTCGAATGAGGGGGCTATAAACTCATGATCTGACCTTCGTTTATAAAGTAAAAACTTGCGCTTCTAGAACTAGTTGATTCCTGGATCAAATCATAAATGCATTGGAGGAGAGAAAAAGCGAAGCAAAATGCTCCCAAAAGTTGTCATTTTGTCAAGCATTTGGGATGCGTATACTTCAAGAACTAATACCTCTGTAATCTGGAGAATAACGTCGTCTCTTCGGAGAAATTTTCCAAGAAGAATTGGGGCAAGATCTAGAGCGTCAATTTGATAGAAATCGCGATTCAAAATCCACAAATTCTGAAACTGTAATTGTGACCCAGCAATCGAACCCTCGGGCTGTGAGCGAGATTTGAATTCAGGTTTGGGTTTTGCTTTGCGTTTGGACAGATTGGCTTTAGATTTTGATCGAAGACTTACTATAGAATTGTGGTCTTCTCCGCAATCTGTTGCTTGAACGGTTCTGACGATTCGTTTCGATGACCGAGGTCTCGCCATCTCCGTTCCAGGGACAAAAGGAGTACGATCCGTTGACAGTAGACGAGAAACGCGAAGCATAGAGAGTTTTTGGCGGGCAAGTTTATGATTGGCTGTTGACAGGGTTTGATATTGGGCCTGCAGATGGGTCCCAAAGCATCTAAACTATTGGATTTAAAATCTATCAGTCTAAATTTAAATTTTATAATAATTTTAAAAATATATAGTGATAATTTTTTATTATTTAGATATTTTAATATATTAAATTTTATTAAATAATCAAATAAATATTAAAACTTAATTACGAGAATATAGAATTAGTTATTGTAAATATTGAACGGTCAGATAAAATTTTCATATAGCTATTAATGTAGATTATTTCTTTTGTAAAATAGTATTATTTTATTACAAAATACGACAATATCTTTATTTTTAATGGGTATAACTAAAAATGGGCCTACCCAATACTCAATTAGATAAGATATTTAAATGCTAATAGTCTAACAAAAGATACGCAAATCTAATCAGATAATAGCGTTTGAACTCATAAACTAAATGGTAAAATCTAAACATCCAAATATTAAAAAATTATAATAAGTTACTTAATAAATCAATATGAAAAAATAGCTGAAGCAACGTTACACCAGAAAGTTAGATGGTCATATTGTTAAATATGGATGACCGTTACACACTACCAATAATGCCTTTCACCACTAATTTAGAGTGGCATCATGCACACGTATCGATTTTAAATGCCGATTAGCGAAATAATGTATTTGGTTATAAATAAAATCTCCATTTGAAAAAAAAAATTACTCAACCAATCAAATACACAAAAAAATATAACCCTCCAAACATACATCCAAATCCATCCTCATTTATTCCTTATACTTTCTTCCTCAATATCTTTTTAAATCTATTAAAAAGACATCGATATTTAATATCGAAAGATATATCGACAAAATAGCTAATGTATACCTTTACTTTAAATTTATTTTATTATCATATTGCAGATTTGATTTATGCTTATAAAAATTGCACTCCATTTACATTCAGACATTTAAATAAAATAATTTGCTTTCTAATTCATCAACAATTCGAATTCTTGATACGTATTAATTTTACAAACAAAGAGTAAAAATGGCATTTGAGGAAAAAAAAGGAATGAGATTTAAGTGTTTATATTAATTATTAAAATAATTATATTATTTTATAAAAGATAATATATAAATAAATATTATAAATTTATCTGAATTTATATCAAATATTCTTTTTAAAAAAAAATTAAAATCAATTCCTCTCCATTCATACTCATCTCTTCTTCCATTTATATCAGCATTGCCGCATTAAGTTATATACACCTCTCTCTCGCTCTCTCTCTCTCTCATTTAGAGCCTGAAATTTGTTTATTTGCTAAAGAGGTATACAGCTAAGTCGTGTGAAGTAGTTGCATGCAAAATTACATGGTTCGAGGGTTTACGAAACAATGGTTGCTGCAGCCGGGCCAAACACCCCGGCTGGCGGTGCAGTCACCTGCCACTACAACTGTTGACTATCATCAGAAACTTTTTGAAGAAGAATTCACTCCGTCAATTTTTTTCGTGGATAGAGTTATTCCGTATAATTAAAATAGACGATGGACATTTATTTTTATTTTATTCTTAAAAATCCTTATTTTGTGAGTTAGTTGTTATTCCATTTATTCCTAGCATCATTTTGAATTAAAAAATTAAAATTAAAAATTAAAAATATAAGTCTAACTCAATTATGATTGAATTTAAATTGGGTAGAATTTAAATTCTATTTAAATTATATATAAAATTATAATTTTAAGAGAAAAATAAATTTACTATATTATTAGATTTTTAGTTAATATATAAAAATTAATATGTCCTGAGGTCCGAGTTCTTGCACGGATTAGAGAACCTTCAGATTATTGGCGTTAGATCGATTTTGAACGGGTCCGATCTCTGTGTCTTTCAATTTAGCCATTGTGCACCACCAATTATAAATAAGAGGTCAAATGATGATAAAAAATTCTCTCACCATAAATATTTCTATACTCAAATTAAAAATCTTTTCTCGAGAATGGAAATATATAGACATGAAGATAAACAAAAGAGTGTGAATGATTATGTGAGGAAGCTTGGGCTTCCCTCGTGCACTACGATGAGTGCCTTACTAATATTGTTGGACTGAAACGGCAATTACGAAAGGAATAGAGTTTGTTCTTTCTCCTCGTACTTTAACTTGAAGCTTAGTGCGAGATGGCTTTTGAACACTCTGAGAATTTTAGGACGCTAGGTTTAGATCGCTAATCTCTCCCCTTTCTCCACCGTAGGAGAAGGTATATGTTGGCTTTACGGAGGAGGCCTTTGGATGTGAAAACTTGTAACAGGTGGCCTACCTCGATTTGTCGGCCGCTGAGAGCTCACAGTGGCCGGCGGTGTTAATTATTGTCGGGCATAACCAACAAGGGCATGGTTAATTTTTGTTAGGATTGATTGAACTGCTATAGGGTGGCGGACGCTGCGGCTAGTTAGAGTTGATCTCATCCCTCATTGGTTGACATATTCTGAGCTGACGCCTCATGCGCTGCCCACCTATAGCCGTTTTGGGTGAGGCGCAGGAGAATGGCTATTGGACACGTGTCAAGAATGTATAGTAGTTCTTATTGCAAGTCTCCTAGGCCCCGTCGCCTGATGGGGACTGCCTGCTGGTTGAACTTCACTCTGGCGGTTGGGCCTCGTGGACATGGGCCCATATTCATGCTGGATCCATAAAAAAAAAGTAGTCTAATATAAATAATAAGTTTTTTAATACATAAAATTTAATATAATATAATTATATCAAATCTTATATTTATATATAAATAATATTTTATAAATATATATATATATATATTATAGATTTAATTTTTCAAATAATATATATTTTTAAAACATAGATTAAAAAATAAAATTATGGCCAATTCTCCTTTACTTGATCTTAATAATTAAAAATAATTTATTTAATAGATTTTAGATTACTTAATTTTGTCATATTTAATTAATAGATAATAATTAATTTTAAAATTATAATTTTTACTCTATTTTTTAAAATTATAAATAAATACCTTGCATTATTTTTAATTCCAATGATTTTGATATGAAATGACAAATTTTTTTAAAAAAATTGTAATTGATATGAGTAATTGTATTTAATTACTAAAATAAAATAAAAAGGTCATTTAATTGTATAAATTAGCTCGCAAATTTTTATATAAAAATTTAAATTTTAAATATGATTCTAATTCTATTGTTTAGTAACAAGTGAAATTATATTTATTTATTTAAATTAATATTTAACATCTATATTATTAAATTCTGTTAGTTTCTCCACTAATTTACTATGATTATTGATCGATGTGAAATAATGCTCTTATAATGTTGCTTCCAAATGGCGTTTCATTATAATAACTCTTAAATTTTGATATGGTATGTGCCTGATTTAATTATGGAATTATGATAGTTGTTTGTTTAGTTAATATATAGAAAGAGAAATTTATGTTCTATAGTCTATTTATTGAGAACATGATTTTTTAAAAAATAATCAAATAAAATCTTAGTATTACATAAAGATATTTAGTTATCAAAAAATTATATTAATATGTTGAGATTAATTATGGTATTATTAATTATTTATAAATATGTGTTTAATTTATTATCTACTAAATATACGATAATCATATATTTTTAATCATTAACTAATTTTAATAAAAATGCTTAACAAGTTAATTATATTCCGTGTGGGAATAATTATTTGAAAAAAATCACACTGATTGAGAAACGTCGCCTGAGAGATTCGAACTCTCGCGGGGAAACCCCATGTACTTAGCAGGCACACGCCTTAACCACTCGGCCAAAGCGACGGCAGTGGTGTATAACCCGCTAGGGAAAATTATTTAAAACTTAATATCGTAATAGATTTTATTTTTATTTTTTTAAATAATTATTAATATTATACGTAAACAAATAAATGAATAGGAAATCCATTTCTCCCAAAATAGTGAAAATTTGAGATTGTGGAATGACGATAATATTGCTTTTTCAGTACTTCAAAAAAAGAAAAGAAATCATCAAAACGATAATGAGATATAATTAAAATTAAAATACAAGATTTAAATTTTTATATATTTTGATCAAAGTATATCGATATTTTACATATTTATTATTAAAATAATAGATTTAATTAATTGTTTCTGACATATACGGGTGAAAGTGACTAGCTATGACTAGTTCGCTTGAATTATTAATATATTTCTATTTAAAATAAATGTTAAATTAAAAATATATTTTAACGGTTTATCTTTTTATATAATTAATAGCTTTTTATATCGATAGGTACAGTCATAATTAGGAAGGTCCAATGCACAGATGAATAAGATAATCAAACGATCATTTGACCCAATAAAAATACCTTTAAGTTCATAAGATAATTGGCAAAATATCAATCAAGAGATACGATATAAACAATTATAGATAAAATATTACAATTGATCGCTTAAATGAATTACATCGACGGCATTTACATCACCCATTAATCGGAAGCAAGTGCCACTGCCATCAATAAAGCAAGTGACCATTACACGGATAAATAATACCTCTCATCACCAAAGAGGATGGTATTGACACATTGATTTAAAGGTCTATCAACCAAATAATCCTTACTACAAATGAACCCTCTCCGAGTGAGAAAAAGGGGGAAACGAAAAAGTCAAACAACGATTATGAAATAAAAAAAAAAGACACCTTGCCAAATGAGTGTAAAAGAACTAAAAATACATTCAACCAAACAAATACACTATAATTAAAAGCCACTCCATCAGCCAAGTTTGTAAAAAGGAGTTTAGCTCATCCAAATAAACACTTGTCCCTCGTTTACTCTATATTTTCGCACTCATTTCCTAAAGATATTTTTCATCTAAGTAGAAAATTTTTCATTTAAGCGTAGAATAATATAATGGTAAGCTGAGCATCATATACTTTTACCTCTTATTTGCCTTATCACAGACATAAAATATAAAATTTGAGTTATAAATACTGCACCGTTTTTGTTCAAGTATCCATGTGACAAAGCAAAGCCTATTTAATTTTTACGATAATTTGAGTTCTCAATATGCATTATATATAAATATTTTTTATTTTAATATATATTTGATTAATACTTAATCTAAAAATTATAATTTTAAATTATTTTATGTTTTTATATATTTTTATATAAGTATGAGTTTTTAAATTAAAGTACTTAAAAAAAATATATTTGTAAACCAATATGAGTCTACATAGCTTGAACTATACACAAATATAACTATGATTTTTGTCACAAGTAATTAGATTATATTCAACTCAATTTGTATTATAAACAGACATTATTATATTTTTTAGCTTTGATGGATAGAGTCGTATTCAATCAAATTTAACAATTATAAATTTTTATCAAAATATAAATTATATTTCGTCTAAATTTAATTTTAATCAAATCTATTTATAAAATTAAAATAATAATAAAATAACTCTGTTATTATTTAACAACTTCTTTTCATACTTAAGAAAGTATTGCTTTGCCTAATATAGAGTAACCTATGGGACGTGATCTAAATTTGACGATTTATTACACATAAAATTTTAAATAATTTATCGGATTTCATCCATTACTAAGGCGGCTTTATGCCCACGAATTACCCGTGCTATTCCTCCCTCCATAGGATTTAATGGTCATATGTATATTTTTTTAGCATAATTTTAATCTCTACTATTAAAATTTTATTTAATATTAAATATTAAAAATATTTAAAAAATTATAGATATTATTTTTATAATATTTGTTTCGCGCTCGGATCTTCGGTCCAAGAACACAAATGAGTTTGGATGAGTCGGGGTGAAAGCAATGCAAAATGATGAAATGTCGAGTTAGAGTAGTAGAGATTGAACACCTGGAGTTTTGATGTGAAACCTCCTCTTGAATGAGGAGGGAAAACCACGAAAATGAGTCGGCAAAATTTCACTATGAGCACGTTGGGTTACAAAATCAATACAAGGCCGAGAGCTTTTTCTAAGTTGGCCCTTCAGTGTCCGAGTGATTTCTATTGTTCGCAAAGGCGCGATCACCGAAAACCAATCAAAGCTTAAATCAGTAAATTTTAGAATAAGAGAGAAGGGACGTAAGCCCCGAGAGAGAGAGAGATTTCTTTCAGAGGCTTGAGGTTTTATAGGCAGAATAATGCCGTTAACGGTAGGGTGCCGCCGGCCACCGACCGCGCCGACACGTGCTCGCAACGCCGATGCGCCAAACGGAGTGAATCTCACCTGCTCGATCCGCCCGCGTCAGAATGCTGGACGGCGTGTGACAGATCAGGGTGTCAGCCGCGCAGGTGAAGGGCCGGGCCGCAGACAAAGGCTTTCTCGCAGGATTTGTTAGTCGAGCTGCATTCTGGACACGCCCCGAGAGTCTCGACCTTAAGATTTTCTTCAGAGGCGGTCTCAGACTTCAAGTAGGTCCGCGGCGGAAGCAGGCGTGGTCACGCCCGATAACTAAGCTCTGTCATTCAGATTCTTTCGCGCTCAAGGCGTTTCGCCCATGTTCCCTGAGATGAAAGAACCAAGCCGAGCCAAAGACATTACAATGATCTTCGGCTATGGTGAGGAAGAATTTGGGCATAGCTCTATGACCCAAAGGCAAAAAAGTCCGGTTCGTTCTCGCGACGTGGTCTCTATTGAAGATGAGACCATCGGTGACACGGGAAGGAGCCGAGGACTCTTCCAAAGACTTCCTGACGGCTGCAGTTGGAATCTCGAAATCGTCTGTTCTCTGCATCCCTTGTCCCCGATGTCACAGGACAAGGGTGGATGCCAACCAGATCGCGCGAGCGCAGCAACCGTGATCGTGTTAGATGAGGCACCTCGCCAGATGAGGCGGCCCCGTGAGACGGCGCCCAGACGAGACGATCCGTCTGTCCGCCTCCCAGCCAAAGGAGTACGCCCTCTCACCGATGCCGGGAACCCGAGGATTTTAATGAGGCTGCTAGTAGCACTCAAAAAGGATGAATGGTTGAAGGCTATGAAGGAAGAAATGGCCTCCTCCATGAAAATCACACTTTCTGCCGGGGCTACATTGCCTAAGGGGGAAGAAAGCTCAAAAACAAAGTGGGTTTTCGACTAAAAGCGCGTCTGAGGACCCGAGTGCTCCGAGGCACAAGGCATGACTTGTGGTGAAGGGTTTTGGTCAACGAAAAGGTGTTGACTTTGGATTTAAATTTTTGCACCGTGAAGATGTCCTCGGTCCGCCTGCACTCGGACTAGCAAAGCAGTTGGACCTCGAGATAGAGCACCGGATGTCCGAACGGCATTTCTCCATGGAGATTTGAACGAGAAATCTACATGGAACAACCGAAAAGGTTTTTGAAACCAAAGGGAAGGAAGGACTTGTTTGCCGATTGAAGAAGAGCTTGTAATTGGAAACAAGCCCTGGTGACAATGGTATCGGAAGTTCGAGTCCGTTATGGTCAAGCAAGGCTATCATAAGACTTCTTCGACCATTGTGTCTTTATACGTAAGTTCTCGAAAACCACTTTGTCATCCTTCTCCTTTATGTGATGACATGTTTGGTCAGTTCGGACAGTAACGGCGCCGAATCAAGAAGCTAAAGGAGCAATCGAGTCTTTTCGCCATTTAAAGACCTGGACGGGAAAACAAATTTCGGCATCGATTTCGCGACCGAGAGGGCCGAAGCTTTGGTCGCTCGTGAGAGCTATGTTGAAACGGGTGTCAAGATTCAACATGGAAGGTTCCAAGCCTGCCAAAGACTCTTCGCCAACCATTTCAAGTCGAAAGTGAGCAAAGTTGTCCGTCCCTGACACCGAGAAGGCGCGTATGAGTAAGATTCCTTACTCCCTCGGGCCGCGCGCCTCATGTACGCCTTGGCCGTGATGACATTGGGGACATTCTCATGCAGTCGGGCCATGAGCGAGATTTCTATCAAACCCTCGGGACGGAGCATCGTCCGCGGTAAAATGGATTTTCGATATCTCGCAAGGACCTCCAAGACGGGCTTGATATTTGGAAAAGGAAAGCCTCAATCGATCGCGTATACAGCATCGATATATCGGGACGCTGATTCTCGGAAATCAACGTCCGGATACTTGGTGAAGTTTGCGGGAGGGGCGGTCTCCGGCGGTCAAGTTGCAAAGTGCGTTGACTTTCACGACCGAGGCTGAGTTCATTGCCGTGACCGAGGCCCCGCAAAGAAATCTTTGTGGATGAAGAGGTTCGCCCAAGAGTTGGGTCTAAGGCAAGGGGCGTACGAGATCCTTTGTGATAGTGAGAGTGCCATTCACTTCGTGCAAAGAACTCCTCATTCCATTCTCGGTCAAAACACATTGACGTGCGATACCATTGGGTGAGAGATGTTTTGAGGATGGGCAAAATTATCCATTGGAAGGTCCGAACGGAAGATAATGGCTCGGACATGATGACCAAGATTTTACCAAAGGGAAAGTTGGAGACTTGTTGTGACATTCTTTGGTTAAATGACTTCACTCCCACTCGGTCGTGAGGGGAAGTTTGTTGGGGTCACTCCCGAGTGGTATGTCCGCGGACTCCATGGAGCAGGATGGACGAGGACTCTTTCAAGGCACCATGTCCGAGTGGTATCCGAGAAGACTTGGACGAGGACTCCATCCACGTGTGGCGTTGACTTTCCTCTCATTAATGATCTGCAGCAAAGAATAAATGCGGCCACAACTTCCAAGGTGTTGCGGGCACATGACGTCTTTGGCAGCGGCTCCGGCTCCCGACCCTAGTGCTAGGGTGGCTGGGTAGCCTCCTAGCCCTTTTTTTGAATATATATATATATTATTTACATGTATATATATATGGGGCGGTTGAGATCATTTATTATCATGAAGTGAGAAGGCTTTGTGAGTTGTGGGCTGTGCCTTTGGAGCAACCATTTTGTGAGACTTGAGAGAGAAATACTTGGATAGAGAGAGAGATTAAACACTTGTGATTCTTTTGTCTTTGTGCTTGTGTAGCTAAAGGCTGTAATCATTATACATAGTGTATTATTCTTTGGTGGTTTTTCCTCGATTTAAGGAGGAGAATTCCACATTAACTCTCGGTGTTATCTCTTGTTCTCTATCGGTTCCTTTGTGTCCGTCCGAGAGCCTTTGCTCGTGTTCCCATCCAGTGACTTTGTCCGACCGGTCACCGTGACTTCCGCGAGCCTGTGCGCCAACAAGGTATGCCATGACTGAACAAATAACTCAAAAAAGTGATGTTTACAAATTTGGGAGTCGTTCTTCTAGAGCATTTGACAGGAAGAAAGCCAGTAGATCATACATTGCCTAAAGGCCAACAATCTTGTTACAGGGGTATGTGGTCTCTCCAATTGTCAAATTTTGAGTAGATTTTAACACTTCCTATACAACTTTGTGTTATTCCTACAGTTATCTTAATAGTCAAACCCAACGATTGAGCAAGGACAAAGTGAAGCAATGTGTTGATCCCAAGTTAAACGGCCACTAGCCTCCAAAGGCAGCTGTGCCACGGTTTCTCCTTACCTTTCTGCTAACACATATCTCTTACTTGCAGTTTTGGCGAGTTTGCTTTGCTTTCATAGCTGACAGTAATCAGGAAAGCAAGCTCTTAAAGTTTTCTGTCATATTCTCAACTGTTATAATTTTATTTTGATAACTTGAACAGCTTCAATTATAAGTTGGGTATAACACATTTTAATGTGCTGTTACAATTATAAATCGACCAAGTTATCTAGATGAAATGAACACACTGTTAGGAGTATAAGGAAGGGTATAAAATTGAAAAACCACAAGAAGACTTCGATGTATCATATTCACTTCTCTAGAGTAGGAATTGGCCCCTTTCTTTGTGCAAAAGAACCTCAAGTTATTTTTGTTCCATACTTTTCCTACATTTGTCTATCATGTTACTCTTATGTTCCTTGCTAATGCTAAAAGAAGAAGGACTACCCAGTTTTACACTACACATTCTACTTATACCCCTGTCATCACAACGGAAATCTCAATCTTCATACCTATTCTTCTCATGTTTACATGACTTTAAAGGTCACAGCACTTTGATAACGTTATCTTCAACTTCATATTTTAGAGAACAATTCTTCTTCCTCTTTCCGCACTAACAAAAGGAGTTCAATTTTTCCTTATTCTGCCCTCGTTTTTTGTACTCTCTATACATACTCAGAATGCAGCAGTGGCAGCACTTCGTGCTCAGTATGAGGAAGATTTCAGGCCAAACATGACGACCATCGTCAAGGTACTTTAGCCTCTCCAGAACACAAAACCAGCTAGCCCAGATTCTCCCGCATGACACAACAACTTTGACGTCTGCAAGAACTGTCTCAGCCCCACGATGGTTCTATCCATCTCTTTTGCAAATGTTATTTTTGTTTTATCTTTACTTAGGAACTCTTACAGACAGCTTTATTGGGGAAGACTTTCAATGATATAGTGGGGAATGAATTTCTGTTGATGTACAGTAAATGTGTTACAAGCACTTCTTGTAGGTAGCATTTTGAAATCTCCTTGAATTAGAAACTACGATGTTCAGCAATTGTACAAGACACTTATTGCTGGATTCAACGACTTGTTATCTTCTCCTTTTCCAGTCTATATGTATAGAAAAGATAGGCCAGCTCCAAGATTGCTATATTAAAAGAAAAGTTGTTAAAGGGTCCTGTTTAATCCTAGCAACTTGAATGCGTCTTAATATAAGACAAGTTCAGCATGTTTGAATGTACAGTCATAATTCTAGTTGTTTTAGTTGTCAGAATGAAATTTTCATCAATTAAAGTATAAAGAAAGATAAAAAATGAAATAACATCAACAAAATTCTCTTTAAGGATAGTCTGACAGACAGAGAGAGTCACATCCACGCATCACGGTCCAATTAGTATATTAAGATAGTACAAATATGCGATGTGCGGTTAGGATAGGGACACGGACTTCAAGCCATTACTTCGAGCCTATTACACCAGTCTACTAAACCACCACAGCAACTCAAACAGTGCTTTTTGTTGCAACAAATAGCAGTTGATGGAAGTCAAATATATTCCATTTAGGATAGACCTTGACCATTGGAAAGATAGCGGTGCTTAACGATAAGAAGGAATATAACAAAACCTAGTATTAGGCTACTGAAAAAATGAGTACTGCTATGATCATTTTTTTAGCTTAACTTTTACATCTATTGGCTCCATATAACAAAAATCTAGTATCAATTCTTTTTCCAACATGGGAGTATCAAACATCTTTTGCTACTTGAACAACCTTTCTTCATCATTTTTTTTTATTTGGAAAAAATTCACCCATAATTCCTCCATCATTTTGACTTAAAATACCACTAACATCATGCCAAAATACATGGAAAAAAATAATAACTAAGTTTCATTAAGGGAAAAAAAAGTATTATAAATTATAAAACACATAGAAACTCCTGTTCAGAAAGTTCTCAGATCCATGGTAAGGTAGATTCATCCAGGAATAAGAGTTCAATTTTACAACAGCTATGTTGCCCAGGGTGTGCTGGCAGAGTTTGCATATACAACATGTACAATAAGGAAAAAGGGAACCTCCTAAATAAATTTGGTATCAGTACATTCAGATTGTCTTATTTGCTCTCTCTTGCCTTTTCGATACCACTTTTCTCGGCCATAGAATCAAAGATTCAACCGATTTTCTAATCAAGAGGGACCAAGGGTATTCTTAGGAGCACTTATCCAAGGGCTACCAGCAACTGCAAATCTCCACAATGCATCAGCATGCTCAGGTAACGCATACTCAATGCCAACACGTGGACCAACCAGTATCTTTTGTGGCGTCGGACCATCCAGGAGTTCTAAACCACCTGAACCATGAAGAAAATTTTAACAAAGGCTAAGTTGCACTCGGGATGACAGGTACTTGCAAGGTGTGCTGGCACTTGGGAACCTGACCTGGCTCATAGAGGGGATGGTTAGACCATTCTTTTGAAAGTCCAAGAGCTTGACCAACCTGAAAAAGGCCTGCCATATTGAGTAGTTTCAAGGAATACGCTTGACTGTCTATAGCAGGATGAAAATATCAATATTGGTTGTTGCTATATCATAAAATGCAATATGTATCAGAGGGTACAAAAAAAAAATTGTCATCATATTAAGTGTAAGTTATATATATTAATGTATTAACCTATTTAAAGAGTTTTAGTTAATTTTATTAAAATTAATTTTGATATCCTTTTAAGTCATTGAAAAATGTTCCAAAACTTTTGATATAGACATTTTGATCCAGACTTCCTATAAGATTTAGGTAAATTTGAAGTCTGTAGATTTAAGCTTCCATAGTAATGATGAACATATATAGCATATTTTGGGATGCATTATTGTCAGCCAGAAAGGGTAGCATACCTAAACAGGATTTGAAGAGGGTATGCAGTAACCAAAGTTTATCGCGATAGTATTTCTACAACAACACTTGAAATTTACAAGTTTGTATCCAATGGTAGGCACGCTAGTCACAGTTACTGTGAATTATTTGAACCATTTTAAAAATCACCATGAGGTATGCATCTAAATGCCTGGCCAAATACTCCCATTACTAGCCAATCATATGAACAATCTGTACTATTACCATAGAGGAAATAAATTTTGTGCTGAACAGAACATTCACTCAAGATTACAAATTTGTTGCTAAATTCAACTCATTCCCTAATTGCAACCACACAGCATATCCAACAGTTACCCTCTTAAATGTGAAAGTATTGCACTAACCTTGCCTGGCCCGGTAAGAAGAATAGGCTTTTCAGTTATCTGTGCCCGACGCTGCTGAATGATCTTCAAACCTGAAGCATTGTTACAAACAATTCAATAACCCTCATCACTGATGATAACTTTTTCTATTCATCCTAAGTTAATTTCAAACTTATCAGCGGCTTTCAAGACATCATATTTTCAGCAAAATTTCACTAACACTGTACGAATGCCTTCTTTTTCTTTTTGTCTCTATGTAAGATGGTATAGATCAAAATCCCACCAAATTATTCTTGGTTTCATACTCTTTACTGTCCATATTTAAATTGAGCTTGTAGGTACACTTTGGAAATGATCACCTTCACAGCTAATCTCAGCCAACAATACCGACTTCCTGTGTTAGCTAGCTCATTAAAAGAGATCAGGTATTTCATTAGGTAATAAGCAAGTCACAATGCAATAGTTACTACAAGGAAAATTTACCACTAATAGGAGCACAAGAACGAATTAAGACAGCTGCCCCAACCCCTTGCTTGTCGGCAACAACATTGAGCATCATGTGCAGGCCGTAGCAAAGGTAGACATAGGCATGCCCTCCCGGTCCAAACTACATGCAAATCAACCAATGTGCACATATAAACTCAATAATTAACTGCAACTAAGTGATTCTATCGAAAAAATTCCAATTATCAAAGTATTAACAAATCAACAAGCTCCACAAAATATCAAATTGTCCCAAGAAATCTTACAAGTGGAGCTGTTCTTGTTGTAAAACCAAACCGGCCGTGACAAGCAGAATCATTTGGCCTATAAGCTTCCACCTGTGAATTATCAAAAAATAGTGAACAAGTGAATGAAAACATTTTCAGAAGATGCATCCATATGGGCGTCAAAGTCGCCTGACGTTATTGGAGGCGAAAATCATTCTGGTAATTTGTGTTGGGGTCACTCCCGAGTGGCTAAGTCCGCTGGACTCCATCCGAGAATGGACGAGGACTTTTGTTTGAGGAGTCATGACCGAGAGACTTGGACGAGACTCCATCCACGTGTGCGTTGACTTTCTTCTCATTAATGATCTGCGTGACAATAAATGCGCCACAACTTCCAAGGTGTTGCGGGCGGCGGCTCACAGCAGCTCGGCTGCCCGACCTAGTGCTAGGGTGGTGGGTAGCCTCCTAGCCCTTTTTGAATATATATATATTATTTACATGTATATATATATGGGGTGGTTGAGATCATTTATTATCATCAAGTGAGAAGGCTTTGTGAGTTGTGGGGTGTGCCTTTGGAGCAACCATTTTGTGAGACTTGAGAGAGAAACACTTAGAGAGAGTTGTACACTTGAGATTGTTTTTCTTTAGTTTGAGCCTTAGCTAACACTTGTAAACAATCATTTTATAGTGTATTCTTTCGTGGTTTTCCCTTACTTATAGAAGGGCTTTCCAATGCTAAACTGTGTTCCATCTCACATTTTCTCTCTACCTCTCACGTCCGTCCGAGAGCCTTTGCTCTCTGTTCTGTCCAGCGTTGTGTCATCTTCGGCCTTCCGCGCGTTTTGCTCCAACAAGTGGTATCAGAGAGTTGGTTCTTTTTCTACACGGTGATCTTTATGGAGTTTGGAAGCAAGACGGTCATTTGAATGGTTCAAACTTTGACATCCGGAGCAGCAAGACGTCCGACTTGCTCTTCGTCAAGTCCATGCACGATCCGGTTTTTGCCTCTTAAAACCCGGTGATAAAACGGACGCTGTATGGACTCGAGCACAAACAGTGTGCGGGTTCATTAGGCGGTTTGGACGAGAACGTGTACAACCACGTTCGTAGGGAGACAAATGCCAAAGCCCTTTGGGAGAAGTTGGAGAAGCTCTTTGCCTCCAACGGCAACAATAAAATCTACCATTTGATGCGGGCTGGTCCATATCCGATACAAGGATGGGTCCCTCGTGGCCGACCACCGAACGAGTTTGAGGATGCGTGGACCGGCTCAACAAAGATGGGCATCAAGTTCGAGGACGAAGTGCTAGGACTTTGGCTCCTAGCAACCCTCCGGACTCATGGGAAACCATGAGGGTCACGATCGCCAACACAGCTCCGAACAGTGTGGTGACACCTGGAGATGGTAAAGGGAGCCGTCTTCGAACGAGGAAGTAAGGCGACGTTCTCGGGAGACGTCTACCTCTCAAGGCGGCCCGAGGTCCTTGTTACGGAAAGCAGGGGAAGAAGCCGAGGGCGTGGCCCAAAGTCCAAGACAAAGGGCGGAGTAAGTCACGCTCCGTGCATCAAGATAATGGAGTGCCATTCACTTGTGCAAAAACTCCTCATTCCATTCTCGGCCAAAACACATTGACGTGCGATATCATTGGGTGAGGGATGTTTTGATGATGGGCGACTATCAATTGGAAAGGTCCGATCGGAAGACAATGGCTCGGACATGTTAACCAAGATTTTGCAAAGGGGAAGTCGAAGCTTGTTGTGACATTGCTGGTCTAACTAACCATACTCCCACCGGTCGTGAGGGGAAGTTTTGTTGGGGTCACTCCCGAGTGGCTAAGTCCGCTGGACTCCATCCGAGAATGGACGAGGACTTTTGTTTCGAGGAGTCAGCGACCGAGAGACTTGGACGAGGACTCCATCCACGTGTGCGTTGACTTTCTTCTCATTAATGATCTGCGGAAAGAAGAATAAATGCGCCACAACTTCCAAGTGTTGCGGGCGGCTGCCCGACGGCTCACTGCCCGACCTAGTGCTAGGGTGGTCCGGGTAGCCTCCTAGCCCTTTTTGAATATATATATATATTTTTTACGTATATATATATGGGGTGGTTGAGATCATTTATTATCATCAAGTGAGAAGGCTTTGTGAGTTGTGGGTTGTGCCTTTGGAGCAACCATTTTGTGAGACTTGAGAGAGAAACACTTAGAGAGAGAGTCAGACACTTGAGATTGTTTTTCTTTGTTTGGCTCATGTATATAACACTGTAAACAATCATTTTATAGTGTATTCTTTAGGTAGTTTTTCCCTTACTTATAGAAGGGCTTTCACGTTAAACTCGTGTGTTCCATCTCACATTTTCTCTCTACCTCTCACGTCCGTCCGAGAGCCTTTGCTCTCTGTTCCTGTCCGAGCGTTGTGTCCGCTCGGCCTTCCGCGCGTTTTGCTCCAACAATTTGAATAGTACCTTAAGCCTTTTATATGAGTTGATTCCAATAGATTACCTTTTGACTAAGTGGTGATTAATTTATAAGCTCCTATTATCATAATTAGCCAAAATGGCGTTCGAGTGAGGGGGCTATAAACTCATGATCTGACCTTCGTTTATAAAGTAAAAACTTGCGCTTCTAGAACTAGTTGATTCCTGGATGAAATCATAAATGCATGGGAGGAGAGAAAAGGCGAAGCAAAATGCTCCCAAAAGTTGTCATTTTGTCAAGCATTTGGGATGCGTATACTTCAAGAACTAATACCTCTGTAATCTGGAGAATAACGTCGTCTCTTCGGAGAAATTTTCCAAGAAGAATTGGGGCAAGATCTAGAGCGTCAATTTGATAGAAATCGCGATTCAAAATCCTCAAATTCTGAAACTGTAATTGTGACCCAGCAATCGAACCCTCGGGCTGTGAACGGGATTTGAATTCAGGTTTGGGTTTTGCTTTTCGTTTGGACCCATTGGCTTTAGATTTTGATCGAAGACTTACTATAGAATTGTGGTCTTCTCCGCAATCTGTTGCTTGAACGGCTCTGACGATTCGTTTCGATGACTGAGGTCTCGCCATCTCCGTTCCGGGGACAAAAGGAGTACGATCCGTTGACAGTAGACGAGAACCGCGAAGCATAGAGAGTTTTTGGCGGGCAAGTTTATGATTGGCTGTTGACAGGGTTTGATATTGGGCCTGCAGATGGATCCCAACGCATCTAAACCATTGGATTTAAAATTTAGCCGTCTAAATTTAAATTTTATAATAATTTAAAAAATATATAGAGATAATTTTTTTATTATTTAGACATTTTAGTATATTAAATTTTATTAAATAATCAAATAAATATTAAAACTTAATTACGAGAATATAGAATTAGTTACTGCAAATATTGAACGGTCAGATAAAATTTTCATATAGCTGTTAATGCAGATTATTTCTTTTGTAAAATATTATTATTTCATTGCAAAATATGACAATATCTTTATTTATAATGGTATAATAAAAAATGGGCCTACCTAATACTCAATTAGATAAGATATCCAAATACTAATAGTCTAACAAAAGATACCGCAAATCTAATCAGATAATAGCGTTTGAACTCATGAACTAAATGGTAAAATCTAAACATCCAAATATTAAAAAGTTATAATAAGTTGCTTCATAAATCGATATGAAAAAATAGTTGAAGCAATGTTATACCTGGAAGTTAGATAGTCATATTGTTAAATATGAACGACCGTTACACACTACCAATAATGCCTTTCACTACTAATTTGGATTGGCATCATGCACACGTATCGATTTTAGATGTCGATTAGCGAAATAGTGTATTTGGTTATAAATAAAATCTCCATTTGAAAAAAAAAAAATACTCAACCAATCAAATACACAAAAAAAATATAACCATCCAAACATACATCAAAATCCATCCTCTTTTATTCCTTATATTTTCTTCATCAATATCTTTTTAAATCTATTAAAAAGATTACTGATATGAATATCGAAAGATATATCGAATAGCGAGTAGCGTATACCTTTTACTTCAAATTTATTTTATTATTGTGTGTAGGATTCTGATTCATAGTTATAAAAATTTAACCCATTTACATTCAAACATTTAAGCAAAGTAATTTGCTTTCTAATTCATCAACAATTCGAATTCTTGATACGTATTAATTTTACAAACAAAAGAGTAAAAATGGCATTTGAGGAAAAAAAAAGGAATGAGATTTAAGTATTTATATTAATTATTAAAATAATTATATTATTTTATAAAAAAATAATATATAAATAATTATTATAAATTTATCTGAATTTATATCAATTATTCTTTTTTAAAAAAATTAAAATCAATTCCTCTCCATTCATACTCATCTCTTTTTCCATTTATATCAGCATTGCCGCATTAAGTTATATATGCCTCTCTCTCTCTCGCTCTCTCTCATTTAGAGCCTGAAAATTGTTTATTTGCTAAAGAGGTATACAGCTAAGTCGTGTGAAGTAGTTGCATGCAAAATTACATGGTTCGAGGGTATAGGAAACAATGGTTGCTGCAGCCGGGCCAACCACCCCGGCTGGCGGTGCAGTCGCCTGCGACTGCAACTGTTGACTTTCATCAGAAACTTTTTGAAGAAGAATTCACTCCGTCAATTTTTTTGGTGGATATAGTTATTCCGTATAATTAAAATAGACGATGGACATTTATTTTTATTTTATTCTTAGAAATCCTTATTTTGTTAGTTAGTTGTTATTCCATTTATTCCTAGCATCATTTTGAATTAAAAAATTGAAATTAAAATTTAAATATATAAATCTAATTCAATTATGATTGAATTTAAATTGGGTAGACTTTAAATTCTGTTATATAAAATTATAATTCTAAAAGAAAAATAAATTTACTATATGATTAGATTTTTAGTTCATATATAAAAATTGATATGTCCCAAGATCCAAGTTCTCGCACGGATTAGAGAACCTTCAGATTATTGGCGTTAGATCGATTTTGAATAGGTTCGATCTCCGTGTCTTTCAATTTAGCCCTCGTGCACCACTAATTATAAACAATAGGTCAAATAACGACGAAAAATTCTCTTACCGTAAACATTTCAACGCTCAAATTAAAAATCTTTTCTCGGGGATGGAAATATGTAAACATGAAGGTAAACATCATAGAGATTGTACGGGTGCTAATATGCAAAAAGTGTGAATGATTATGTGAGGAAACTTGGGCTTCCCTCATGCACTATGATGAGTGCCTTACTAATATTGTCGAACTGAAATGGCAATTACAGAAGGAAGAGAGCTTGTTCTTTCTCCTTGTACTTCAACTCGAAGCTTAGCGCAAGATGGCTTTTAAACACTCCGAAAATTTTAGAATGTTAGGTTTAGATCGCTAATCTCTCCCCTTTTTTCACTGTAGGAGAAGGTATATGTTGGCTTTACAGAGGAGGCCTTTGGATGTGAAAACTTGTGACAGATGGGCTACCTTGATTTGTCGGCCACTAAGAGCTCGCGGTGGCCGGCGGTATTAATTATTGCCGGGCGTGACCAACAAGGGCTTGGTTAATTTTTGTTAGGATTGATTGAACTGCTATAGAGTGGCGGACGCTGCGGCTAGCTAGAGTTGATCTCATCCTTCATTGGTTGACATATTCTGAGTCGACGTCTCATGCGCTGCCCACCTAGAGCCGTTTTGGGTGAGGCGCAGGAGAATGGCTATTGGACACGTGTCGGGAATACACAGTAGTTCTTACTGCAAGTCTCCTAGGCCCCGTCGCCTGGTGGGAACTGCCTGCTAGTTGAACTTCACTCTGCCGGTTGGGCCTCGTGGACATGGGCCCATATTCATAATGAATCCATCAAAAATAAAAAAAATTAGTAGTCTAATATAAATAATAAGTTTTTTAATACATAAAATTTAATATAATATAATTATATCAAATCTTGTATTTATATATAAATAATATTATATATATATATATATATATATATATATATATTATAGATTTGATTTTTTAAATAATATATATTTTTAGAATATAAATTAAAAAATAAAATTATGACCAATTCTCCTTTACTTGATCTTAATAATTAAAAATATTTTATTTAATGGATCTTAAATTACTTAATTTTATCATATTTAATTAATAGATAATAATTAATTTTAAGTTTATAATTTTTAATTTTTTTTAATTATAAATAAATACCTTGCATTATTTTTAATTCCAATGATTTTGATATGAAATGACAAATTTTTTAAAAAAAATTGTAATTGATATGAGTAATTGAATTTAATTACTAAAATAAAATAAAAAGGTCATTTAATTGTATAAATTAGCTCATAAATTTTTATATAAAAATTTAAATTTTAAATATGATTCTAATTCTATTGTTTAGTAACAAGTGAAATTATATTTATTTATTTAAATTGATATTTAAAATCTATATTATTAAATTCTGTTAGTTTCTCCACTAATTAACTATGATTATTGATCGATGTGAAATAATGCTCTTATAATGTTGCTTCCAAATGGCGTTTCATTATAATAGCTCTTAAATTTTGATATGGTATGTGCTTGATTTAATTATGGAATTATGATAGTTGTTTGTTTAGTTAATATATAGAAAGAGAAATTTATGTTCTATAGTCTATTTATTGAGAACATGATTTTTTAAAAAATAATCAAATAAAATCTTAGTATTACATAAAGATATTTAGTTATCAAAAAAATTATATTAATATGTTGAGATTAATTATGGTATTATTAATTATTTATAAATATGTGTTTAATTTATTATCTACTAAATATACGATAATCATATATTTTTAATCATTAACTAATTTTAATAAAAATGCTTAACAAGTTAATTATATTCCGTGTGGGAATAATTATTTGAAAAAAATCACACTGATTGAGAAACGTCGCCTGAGAGATTCGAACTCTCGCGGGGAAACCCCATGTACTTAGCAGGCACACGCCTTAACCACTCGGCCAAAGCGACGGCAGTGGTGTATAACCCGCTAGGGAAAATTATTTAAAACTTAATATCGTAATAGATTTTATTTTTATTTTTTTAAATAATTATTAATATTATACGTAAACAAATAAATGAATAGGAAATCCATTTCTCCCAAAATAGTGAAAATTTGAGATTGTGGAATGACGATAATATTGCTTTTTCAGTACTTCAAAAAAAGAAAAGAAATCATCAAAACGATAATGAGATATAATTAAAATTAAAATACAAGATTTAAATTTTTATATATTTTGATCAAAGTATATCGATATTTTACATATTTATTATTAAAATAATAGATTTAATTAATTGTTTCTGACATATACGGGTGAAAGTGACTAGCTATGACTAGTTCGGCTTGAATTATTAATATATTTCTATTTAAAATAAATGTTAAATTAAAAAAATATATTTTAACGGTTTATCTTTTTATATAATTAATAGCTTTTTATATTGATAGGTACAGTCATAATTAGGAAGGTCCAATGCATAGATGAATAAGATAATCAAATGACGATGACCCAATAAAAAATACCTTTAAGTTCATAAGATAATTGGCACAGTGATTGAATCAAGAGATATGATATAAACAATTAGGTATTAAAATATTACAATGGACTGCTTAAATGAATTACATCAGACGGTAGCTACATCGACCCATTAACTGGAAGCAAGTGCCACTGCCACTGAATAAAGGTGACCATTACACGGATAAATAATACCTCTCATCGCCAAAGAGGTATGGTATTGACACATTGATTTAAAGGTCTATCAACCAAATAACTCTTACTACAAATGAACCCCCTCTCCGAGTGAGAAAAGGGGGGAAACGAAAAAAGTCAAACAACGATTATGAAATAAAAAAAAAAGACACCTTGCCAAATGAGTGTAAAAGAACTAAAAATACATTCAACCAAACAAATACACTATAATTAAAAGCCACTCCATCAGCCAAGTTTGTAAAAAGGAGTTTCGTCATCCAAATAAACACTTGTCCCCGTTTATTCTATATTTTCGCACTCATTTCCTAGCATATTTTTCATCTAAGTAGAAAATTTTCTCATTTAAGCGTAGAATAATATAGTGAGAAGCGAGTACCATATACTTTTACCTCTTATTTGTCTTATTGTGGTACATAAAATATAAAATTTGAGTTATAAAGACCAGACCCGTTTTTGTTCAAGTATCCATGTGCGACAAAGCAGCTATTTAATTTTTACGATAATTTGAGTTCTCAATATGCATTATATATAAATATTTTTTATTTTAATATATATTTGATTAATACTTAATCTAAAAATTATAATTTTAAATTATTTTATGTTTTTATATATTTTTATATAAGTATGAGTTTTTAAATTAAAGTACTTAAAAAAAATATATTTGTAAACCAATATGAGTCTACATAGTTTGAACTATACACAAATATAACTATGATTTTTGTCACAAGTAATTAGATTATATTCAACTCAATTTGTATTATAAACAGACATTATTATATTTTTTAGCTTTGATGGATAGAGTCGTATTCAATCAGATTTAACAATTATAAATTTTTATCAAAATATAAATTATATTTCGTCTAAATTTAATTTTAATCAAATCTATTTATAAAATTAAAATAATAATAAAATAACTCTGTTATTATTTAACAACTTCTTTTCATACTTAAGAAAGTATTGCTTTGCCTAATATAGAGTAACCTATGGGACGTGATCTAAATTTGACGATTTATTACACATAAAATTTTAAATAATTTATCGGATTTCATTCATTACTAAGGCGGCTTTATGCCCACGAATTACCCGTGCTATTCCTCCCTCCATAGGATTTAATGGTCATATGTATATTTTTTTAGCATAATTTTAATCTCTACTATTAAAATTTTATTTAATATTAAACATTTAAAATATTTGAAAAATTATAGATATTATTTTTGTAATATTAATATTTATTAAATAATTAACTAAATATTAAAAATATTTTTCAAATACTTTTTAATAAATTTTAAAATTCATCTATTAAATTTTTTATATTCAATAAATAAACACGTAGAATCAAATGTTTAGACTAACTCAAATTCCTCAATGATCATTCCCGAAACACACATGGCGAAACAGCATGACCCGTTTGTCTTTGTGTTTTTCCCTTGTATTTTCACACGTGTAATTCAATGAATCTGAAACTCTACATCAACTCACCTAAATATTAAAATTAATTTTAATGAGAATCTAAAAAATTAGTATGACTTAAGTTTTTAACAATTTGTATGTGAATGTGATTCAAAATCTTAAACTAATTTTTTATACATCATAAACAAAATAAAGTATAAAAAGAACACCAAATGATTTCTTCCAAATACTCCTCAAACATTTAAATTATTAAAATATTTTAAATGATAGATTGAATAAATAAAAATTATTAATATAATTAGAAAAAAAATTTATAGTACCTGGTATGTCAAACAATGAGGTTAAGACTTATCCAGTCATATGATTCTTCAAAAAATTAGGAGTGTCTTATCGCTTATACCATCTGCAGCCTATTTAAGTCATATATTTTTATTGGACCTATGTGCCTCTTAGATTTGTATTGAGCCTATTCAAATCTTAGAGTTAGATTGGGCTTATCGATGTCTCACATCTGAATTGGTTTAACGTGAGCGACTATAATACCATTTAGTTGAACGGTGGGGTAGCTGACCTTGAATAGACTCCGGCAACCCATTGTGATACTATCCAACAACCATAGGTGCCACGGCACAAGCTGTAGATGCCGAAAAGAACGGACATGAGTGTGGTGCTAGCATGGTTGGTGTGAGAAGCAAGACTAGGGCAACTTTGAGCTTAGATGCCTGCCTAGCTTAGGCAGGCCTGTAGGGAGCTTGATAGAGGTGGCTTTGAGCCTAGGTGTCAGCCTAGCCATTGTTTGACTTAGCCAGGCAAGTGCAAAATGAGTTGGATGAGGCAACTTCGAGCCTTAGTAGAGGCCTAGCCTAAATTCAAGCGGGTGGCTGGTGGCACAGGCACAACCGACTTAAGGGGTTAGTGACACGTTTTAAAATTTGATTTTGTCATTAATAATTAGTAATATTAATACATTAGCAACTAATAACCCGAATAACGATCGAAGTGAGTTTCATATCAATATCTAAATCAATCCCAATAAAAATAAAACAACCGACAACAAGATTTAAAAATTGTCACATCATTAAGTGGCTAGAATTTTGATTATATCATAACGTCGGATCATACGTAAGAAGTCATGTCTAAATTAAAATTAGATTATCTAAACAACCATAATTGAAAGCCAACATCAATATTATGATTTATAAATAATCCTTCGAATATCATAATCATTCTAAATATTGTTTGGAAACAAAATACATTGTCAAAACTAATATTTTTAATTTTAATCTATTCGGGTGTTTCTTCTTTCGATCCTACTCATCTTGTAAGTACTCAAGCCGCTAATTTGAATGAATTAGTAAAAAAACAGAAATAATAGTGAACCAAAAGTTCAGTAACGTAAATGAATTTATAATTAAACATACAATTCTCATCAAACATACCGGAAAGAGTAATAAAACAAATTAATAAAATGTTATGAATTTTCCTTGACAAATGTACATAATTTTTTATATTACTGACTAAATGAGAGAATAATTAAAATTAAGGTTATATTTACTTGTGCGTAACTAAATGTCTTACATTACTATTAAGAACCCATAGATGAGCCTTATACATATCACTTTTGAACGGGGCTAAACATCACTTTTATATGTGAATAGTAGGTTCGAATCTCGATCACCACTATAATATAATATAATATATTATAATATATCACCGTTAATATTTTTACAATGACCTGATACTTCAATAAATGAAAACTCTATACCATTTCATATAACTTTTATATTTTCTCCATTCGAAAAAAATATTCTTAATTATTTAATATATTATAAGCTTTTTTTTTAAATTTCTTATAAAAAAATGCTGTAATTTACTATAAAAATTTGAACATACTTAATTTAAAATATATGATGTCATATTATGAGATTTTTAAACATACTTGTAGAAAAATTAGTAATATTAATGATATTTTAACATTTTTTACTTCAAATGATATACATATAGGGACAAATAGATAAATCTTTAGGACATACAGAATATACACCCAATAAATTTCAATATACAAAATATTTTATATAAAAATATAAAAATATGTAAATATATTTTATATAAAAATATAAAAAAATGGAAGAGTATTATATTAGAAATATAACTTATGTAAAAAAGACAAGTATAGAATCAGTTGAATAATATGATGTATATAGATTTAAACATGAATTTCATACATTATTATAGAAAATAAAAAAATATATTATATACATATGAAATATAAATATTTTAACTATAAAAATATGTCATACATAAATATTTAAAATAAAAAAATACTCAAAAAATAAGAAAAAAATTTCAACACAGAAATGAAAGCTTAGAGATATACTTATCTTAATTTTAAGTTATCAAAATTTTACTTATGTTCACTTTAATTTGCTTTCTATAACTTTCTCTCTATTTTTTTTATTTTCTTTCTCTCTCATCTCTCAAATTCTGATAGAAAATCATCAAAAATCAACTGAACATGATATGAGTGGCACATGAGTACCCGTCAAGCATGCATCGAGCGCTGAAACTCAAAACAGTGTCGCACGAGCGCCGCATCCAGTATGTGTCAAGTATAAGCATTCTGTCTTGGCATGCTCAAACATTTCTCAAGCGTGCATCGAATAAGAATACACATAAAAGAGTACTCAAACTCTGCTCATGTGACAGTCAAATACGACCTTCCTGCTCGAAACACAACTGGCACACGTCGAGTGCTGATCAGGCATCTATCAACTCACAGTTGCTCAATCTAAAATTAACTTTTGACCTAATATTTTTTATCTTAATTTTAATTAATTTTAATTATCTCAATTTAATTAATCATAATTTAGATTAAAAATGTAAAATTATTCTTAACAGTTAGAGGCAGCGTACTCAGCATGAGATAACAACTAGCCTTAGCACTGGCGATGGCTGTGGCCTACGACCATGGCTTAGCACTAATTGGGCATCTGCATAGCTCCTCTCTCCCCATTTTTTTGTTTGGTGATCTCAATCTCTTCAAAATAGACGAGGATGCGGCTCCTTATTAGCGAGCAATGCCAATTAGGCGTACAGACTGCGTTAACTACATGTCAAATACTCAACATCCACATGGCTTGGCCGTAGTTATACAGACGGGCACCTCAAACTGGCATATTTATCTTAGAATTATTAGTCATTTATTACTTTTACAAGTCCTTCAAATTTTTTATTCAAGTGGCTTATGTATTTTTTTTGAATTTAGATCAACAATCATAAATATTTTCTATAAAGTTTCAACAAATTGACTGATCAAATGTACTTTTGCCAAGAATTCTACGCCTGAATCATGCAGTCAAGATCACATGCGACCCTCCAAGCCTCTTCCCGTCGAGCCCTCTGCATCGCATTACGAATCGCCCGCCAAGACCGGCGAAAGCACAAACCAAATCCAAAACAAAACGACGACGTGTGGTAATGGGCACCGGCAGACATGCACAAGCGAGATGAGCTGTAGTCCACCTTAAAAGCTACAAATAATTAAAATTTCCACCTCTATAACTCATTTATGATTTATGGGCAATGTTGTACATTTGATCAAATTATTTACTTTTTATTTAATTTATTTATAAATATTAGAATTATATTTATTCAATTCAACAAATTTAAACCATGAAAAAACTTATAACATAAAAAAATGTGTTTTTGATCTTAAATTTTATAAAATTAGATTGAACATAAAATTTGTACTTTTAGAAATAGCGTATAAATAAATATTTTATATTTATATTTTATTAATATTATTTTATATTTATGAATTATATAAATATAATGTTGATAGTAAAAAATAAAAGTTAATGCAGGCTGGATAATTTGGTTAGAAAAAAGGAACCTTTTCTAAATCATTTATAATTTTCGTTTACATTTTTTTAATAGACTTATATTTATAATGTATATTTAGAATAATATTTATAAAATTAAATTGAAATTATATTTTATTCTAAAAATAACAATTAGATGCAATATAAATTTACACGTTGAAGATAAAAACTATATATTTTTATTTTATATATTATAATAATTATTATAAATTTTATATTTACCTAAAGTATTTTTTTTTAAAAAATAGATTGTAGACGAATTAGAAAAAAAATAGCATTTCTCGATGCTACATTTTCGGCATTTGTTAGGATGTGAATGGGTTATGTTAAACATGCACAACACTATATTCAAATAAGTACAGAAATTGACAAAAATTCAAGAATAATTTTTAAAAGATAAAACTACTAAATGGACCGACATTAAAATTTAGTTGACATTTTTTAAATTATTATACCTGATATCACCTGCTGAGTTAACAGATTTTAAGGATAGAAAATGGGCCTATTTATAATTGGAATAAATATCAACACAATATGTAATAAATAAAAATAAACATAAAAATGGCACTATAATATTAAAAATCGGTTTAGATACGCATAATTTGATGCAATAAAATAAAATTTAAACATCTCGTCAACCACCAACGATCAAAATTGTGAACACAATAAATATAATAATATGTAATATTTTTAATGTAAAAAATTATTTTCAATTAAGAAAAAAATTATAAGATAAATTTTAAATAAATCAATTATAAAAGTGCAAGTTACAATAACCCATTTAAAAATCTCTTTACTACAATCATATATGAAGATTTGGTGATTATAATTCCTTCAACACGCTCGATAACACATAAGAGAAGTATAACGAGAAATAAGAACAATCAAACGAAAATACGCTTCTAAAAATTACATTCAAAATAATTTATCAGATATTAACAAAAAACGAAACTCAAATCGGATTTCAACTAAATGTCAAACTTCTTCATCTTCTCTTTTTTTCTCACCTCTCTTTCTGTGTGGCACCCCTTATGAAGACTAATTTCGAACTCCATAACCCTCAATCTCTTTTGCGTGATTTTCTAGTCTCACGGCATGCTTGAGCGCCAAACAGGCTCAACTCAAGCGCTGGTAACTCTGAAATCCACATTCGAGCACAGCGTCCTGGCAATAATTCGATGCTCGAGCTCCATTTGAGCTCCACTCAAGCAAGCCTTGAGTATCTAACTCGACCCCTGCCTCTCGGCCATGTGCTACATGCATGCGAACACTCTATTTTTTGCACGAATATCGTGCGATCTTTCTATGATCTTTCATTTGTTGAAATACTTACAAGAAAGTGATCAAAACTTAACATATAAAAGCAGAGATATGTCACCTTATAGATTCTATGAGCTTTATCTCTCATATAGATAGATAGACTAATTTTTTTTATCTTGATTGTCCAATTAAAAATCGATCATTGTTATTTATAAAAAATAAAAATTAGTTAAAATTAATTATTTTAAAATAATTAAAATATAATTATTTATTAAAAATAAATATTTAAAATAAAAAATAATTTTTTAATATTTATTTAATATAAAACATTTTCCTCTATCCATCACATTTTATCATAATAATTAAATTATACATAATCTATTATTCTTAAAGGTACTTAGTGCTTTGAGATGCGCCGGTGAATGGCCTAAACAATCAAAAGACGGCACCGACGAAAATGATATACGTTGCCGACATAGTAAATACAAATTTGACAATAGTGATTAGAATTATACTGGTCGTTTAAATTATTTTTTAAAAATATTTTAATAAAATAATAATTTTTATTTATATCTATAACTATAAATAAATAAATATTAACAAATAATTATGAGGTTGTAAATGTCCCTCGAAAGGCCTCTTTTTGACAGATAAAGGTTAGGAAAAGTGCAGTCAGTATCTGTACGGATTATATCAGTCTTGAATGGGACGGCGTCGTACTGTCCCACGCGGAGAACACTACTCAGCACACTTTACCAACCGGTTACCTGTACCACTCATTTCTCCCTTACCCAACCTTTTCTTTTTTTTTACTAATATCAGAAAATAAAAGACTTTGAGATTAAATATGGTATTTCATAATTAGTATTAAAAATAAACAGAAAATTATAAAACAAAAAAAATTATATATTGGATTACTTTAATGCTTATTGTTGTCAAGTTCACTTTATATCACTAATTATGTCTTATTTTATTTTTTAATACAATTAAAACTCTGTATCATCTTATAAATATCGAGTCAAAAAGAAGTTAAACAATTGAAGCAAACCTCCCTATCTTATTGCAGCACGGACAAAAGGGTAGAATGTTATGAATATGACCTCATTATTTTTATTTCTAATCGGATAAATAAATAATTAACTGACTTAAGTTTTTATAAAATTAAATCATATGGCAATACTAAATGTCATTTATGAGTTCTTTGTACATTATATTTAATAACGCCTTTTGTATAGAATGAGAGTAATGCTAAATAAAAGTTAAAATCATAATTAAAAAATAAAAATTGAGACTGTTATATTTTTTCAATAAAAAAGAAACAAAATGACCGTACATATTATTATTTAAAAAATTAAACTCTATTCGATATGTATAATATTATTACGTATCAAAGTTATATCAATTTACTATCAATATATAACAAAAAAAATATAAATCTACAGATATATATCTTTGAAATGTATTATTAAGCAATTTGGAGGGCCACCTGATGAGACTTGTCGAGGAAGTAAATTAAAGAAGGGTTGTTGCATATGTTTAGAACTAATTATTATTTTAAAATGTTCATAATATTTTTTAATAAAAAACATTATAATATTTTTTTATAATATCTGAACATATTTGAACTAGAAATACTATTTGATATTTTTTTTCCTAGAGAAAATTCTAATTTGTGCATTTAATGCTAGGAGTGACTGCTGGTTGGATTTGTAAGGCTTGAAAGTAATATATAACTAAATCACAAATCATGATTTAGTTTTATATCAAATGGGACCAATTATTTAAGTTGCAAAAAATCTTTAAAATAATTTATATAGGTTATGATATTAAACTCATTATTTTTATTATATTTTGAATCAGTTTCTTATAGTCATACAACTAATGAATGGACAATCTAAAAGACATACAATGTTTGCACATTGCATGTCTAGACGAAGAAATTAAAGATTTTTCAATATTTGTGTGGGAGTCATCTAAACAATAAAGGTTACTGAGAATTCGCACGATGGGTAAGTCAATGATTGTTTGAGCAATAAAGGTCACAGGAGGTTTATACAAAGGTCAAGCGAGAAGAGGTCGAATGAAAGATATTTTCGGTAAAAAATTGGCATATTCGTCTAATATGCAGATGATAGCAGTCGTACGCTAAGTATAGAATAGGTGCACCTAATATATGTCGAGGGAGTTTATATGTGTTAATTTCAGTGGGACCATTGCATAAAAGAGCACATGCATAAATTACATAAAGAAAGTCATGCTTGATGCACACGAGGAGCGCATGTGTGATAAAAATGTTATAAAAATGCACCAAATAATATTTTAGTGTTAAGTAGTGCAACAACAGCATGGGTAAAAAAAAGACTGTGAAAGGAGGCACAAAAAAGTTTTGAAAGTAATTTTAATACAAGAGCACTACATGAAAAGAAAGAACGAATAAAAAAGAGAAGACAAAGGGTGTGGAATCATGCTGATATCCGATTAAAATTTTGTTCTTCTCAAATGTCAGATACGTTGCTCTATTATATCTATAGAATGCATTATCATTTTATTACTCTTATCTCCATGTATTTATTTCTTGTAAGTTATAACGTGTGCTAAGAAAATTATATTTAACTATTTTCTACTCAAATTGAAGTGGAGGGCTAATGAACGAGGTAATTTATAATTAGTTACTATTATTATAATAAATTTATTTAAAATTTATCACATGATTTTTTTATTTAAAATGGTTCTCCATGTTAAATATCCTTATATAATTTTATATACTTAGTTTTATTGTATTTCTTATACTCAAATATTTAATAGATGGTATCTGACTGAAAATCCAAATTTATTCTAATATACCAATTGTATGCATATTTTTTATAAATCCCAACAAATAGTATAATAGAGTAGGTTTTTCAAGTTGCGTAAACTATGACTTGATGTCATCGATTTCAAAGAGCTTATCATTCCATGTTAAGCAATTTAATAGGTAAAATAATTTTATTTTTTAGTAAAAAAAAATAAAAAATATTTTGACTTTAACAAAATGATAAAAGCACTAAAAAATAATGAAGAAAAGTCAAAGAAGATCAAAGATGGGAGTGAATATTCGGAAAATCATATAATAAAGTTGCATCTTACGAATAATATTTTTTAATAAGTCAATGATTTGTTCAATTCAATGGAAGTTTTGATAAATTTTGAAAGTTGATACAATTTTAAATTCTTAATAATGAGGTTGTGTGTGAAGAAGATATTCTATGGCCTTCAACTATTGGAAGGAAAAGGTTTTGAAAAACACACGAATGAGTTTAATCAAATTTTAACGCTAGTGTCAACACTTGTTGAGAAGATTAATGATAAATATAAGGCATTGGTGTTTGTCGCTTCTTTGCCCGCCCTGTGCGCTTATATATATTAACGGTGTTACTGTTCAAAAAAGTCACATTTGGCTTTTGTATAGTCGTTATTTCCTTACTTATGAATAAATCTAGATGGAAAAAAATTGGCATGGTTTCAAAAGAGTTTAATATCATGGTAACCACTAGCGATGAGGACATAGGAGATTGAGGGACTAAGGCAACAAGTTGGATAGTAGCAATAGTTTGTTCAAGTTTTAGGATATCTAATACTTCCATTATAACAAGAAGACTCACAAAAAATAAAATTATTTTAAGAAAAAGTAGGAGAATGAGGAAGATAGTGAGTGGTAAGAAATGAATAATAATAAGGATAATAATTGGGTTGCTATCGCTACTTATTAAGACCTTTTAATTGCCTACATAGGAAAGACAGAGTTTTATGGGTTACAAGATAAGTTGAGTGATTGATATTAGTTCTTTCCTCTATGTGATGTCGAGTAAATTTGTCTTCACTTTCTATACACCCAAAGAGTATAGAGTATTAAAGATGAATAATGATATCTTTTCAGTGGTAGTTGGCATAAGGAAATTAACTTATGAGCAGGAAATAGGACAAAACTTGTGTTAAAGAGCATTCGACATCCCTTGAATATCTTGTTGAATATGATTCAATCAAAAAACTTGACGAGAAGGCTTTATACAGTATTTGAAAAAGGCCAATGGAAGCTCATTAAATGCATGTCAATTGTGGCAAGGAAAAGCAAGTGTTCAATACATTGCTTGATAGAGGTTTCTATTGCTAATGACAATGTCAAGGCAATCAATAGGTGGATTGAACTATGTGGCGGAAAGAAGAGGCTTAGGAGTGAAAGGGGGAGTGATTCCTATATGGAAAAGAAATCGAAAGGGAGTGAAAATTATTTAGGTTTGGTGGAGAAGAAGAAAGTGTCATTTAAGCTTATGGAGGCCAATGTTGGGATCTCCCTGGATGAAAAGTCATTGAAGGATAAGAGATGATGATCATGAAAAGACAAGGCACGGGTGGAGAAGTCATGCCAAGGTCACATGATATTCATACAATAATCAGTCAATGGTCATCCAATCGATAAAGGTTACCAGAGATTCGCATGATATTCATGAGAGAATTAGTTGATGGTTGTCCAAGCGACAAAGGTCACCAAAGGTTCGCCCGATATTTGTGTTAAGGTCGATCAAAGGTTGATTGAGGGTTGTTCGGGTGACAAAGATTACTAGTAAACTGTGCAAAGTTCATACAAGGGTCATTAAAAGGACATATGATGTCTGCACATGGTATGGTCGGGCAAAAAGTCAAGCAATCTTAATATAATATTTGTGTGTGGGTCAATCAAGAGTAACCCTTTAAGAGGGTTTTATATGGCCGTCACTTTCTTACTTATAAATAAATCTAGATGAAAAAAATTGGCATGGTTTCAAAAGAGTCAAGTATGATGGTAACCACTAGCGATGAGGGCATAGGAGATTGAAGGACCAAGGTGACAAGTTGGACAGTAGTAATAGTTGGTTTAAGTTTTAGGACATCTAATACTTCTATTATGACAAGAATAATCACAAAAAACGGGATTGCTTTAAGAAAAAGTAGGAAAATGAGGAAGATAGTGAGTGATAAGAAATGAATCATAATAAGGATAATAATTGGGCCTCTATCGTTACTCATTAAGACCTTCTAATTGCCTATGTAGGAAAGACAATGAGTTTTATGAACCATGAGATGAGTTGAGTGATAGATATTGGTTCTTTTGAGGAGCAGTCAAGCGAATGATATTTCTAGTAAAGAAGTGGTATCTGTGCCTAGTAGATGCATGATAGACGGCCGCGTACTTTTAAGATAAATATAGGCACCTGATATGATATATGTCAATGGAATTTCTGTGCGCTAATTTAAATATGACTAGTGCTTGAAGAACACGTACGTTGATTACCTAGAGAGGGTCATGCCTAGTATAAGTGAGGAGTACATGCATGCAAAGGTTGTTATAAAATCATGCCTAGTAATAGAATGGGCAAAAAGCAAACACGATAGGAAGCATAAAAAAGTTTTGAGAGCAATTTGAACATAAGTGTGTCACATGAAGAGAAATAATAGAGAAGAGGAAGGATTTGGCTCCTGATGGAGGTCTAACTCGAATTTCGTTATTCGTTAAGATTAAGTACGTTACTTTAATATATTCCTAGAACATGCATTTCTCTTTTTTGGATCCCAAGGTGTGTTAAGGGATTAGATTTAACCATATTTTTATCAAATTATAATGAAATATTTACAGATGAAGCTATTTATAATCAATTATTATTATTATAGTAAATTTATTTGAAATTTGATTCATGATTTTATTCTTAGTTTGAAAAGATTTTACATGTTAAATATTAATATATAATTTTATGTGTCATATTACGTCATATTTAATGTATTTAAATATTTGATGATTGACATGCTGCACTAAATATATGCATATTTTTGTCAAATCTTAATAACTCTAAAAATTTTCAGTTAGTTGTATACAATAAATCTAAACATCAAAACTTGTAATAAACATAAACAATACTAAACCATTATTAACAAAATCAGAATATTTTTATATTTTTAAAAATATAATTACATAAATATACAAATTTTAATAACATCACTTTTTTAAAAAAAGGTAAAAAAAAAAATGTCAGTAATAAAAGAAAAGGATAAAGTCATTGATAATCTATTAATATATGCTAAAATATCAAAACTTATATATAGATATTTAAACTAAAATGACATTGTTATATAATAGGCAATTTGTTTTAATTTACACATGTTCACATTTTTTTCCTGAAAGAGGTAAAATAAATTATTATTTATGCTAAAAAACAAAAGCTCTATTCGTTTGAATTGGAGTATTTGGGTCAGAACAAAATCTACTTTAGATTTTCTTGTCTATTTGAATTATTATATAATTTAATATTTATACGATTTAAAGTAGTTTATGATAATTATTATTATATATAATTATATATATATATATATATATATATATGTATATATAACGTTATACTATCATATTAAATACAAAATAACTATTATTCTATTTTATAATAAAATAACTTTTATAGTAGCAATGTAATTATTATATTTTCTATAGTTTATTACTTCTATGAAGCAGTAACGATGATACGGTCGTACGAAGAACATTTATGCCGTCGCGACAGCATTGAGTGGTTGTCAAGTTAATTTGACTTCAAGCTACCTTTGTCTTCTAAATGGCCGTAGTTTTCACGGCGACGATGATAATCGTTTAGTGTACGGACGTCGGAGAACCCACGTGGCACGCCGTCAACAGAACCCCAAATGGCAGTGGCATTTTCGCAGTTTAATCCAATGCAAATGGCATTTGCATTCCACTCCCTCTCTAGAAACCAGATGGATTTCTGTACTGACACACGGAACGGCTGCCCCCCTCTCGTCTTCGTTCACTCACAGTAGACCCGTTAACTCCCCCCACCCATCTGTTCCCTTTTTCTTTTTCTCCGTAAAGTTTAGCAGCAAGGACATCAATGGTGGAAGCGACGAAATCCCAAATGATCTCGAATGGGAGCCTCTCCACATACCTCAAGAGCAATTTGTCTCTCTTCTGTACAAGAAGAAGCAAGGCTTTTGTCTATGGCATCATGTTTATTTTCGTTGCTTTATCTGTCTTCTTAGCGTTTTCCCCTTCTTCTAGTTCTTCTTCTCCTTGGTTCATGAACGTCTTTACTCTTACTACTAGTAACACTTCTTCTTCAACTACTGCTATGACAACTTCATCATCGATTTTTAGTGATCAATCTTACAGATCTCAGTTTTCCTCTATTTTCTCCCACTTTTTCCCTAATTCTTCCCGAACACCATATCTCAATGTCTCTCCTCCCTCGCAATCCACCCCATCCAGATTGCAGAACACTACTGCATTTCCACCTCCTATTTCAATTATTCCGAATGGGACGATAATTCATCCTCAGGAGCATCCGATACCACAAAATAAGACGACGAATTCGACGTCGGGGTCAGGGTTTTCTGAGCGGAATAGAAGCGGGGGGAAGGAGGAAGACAAAATTGTGAGAGAGAAGGCGGTTTCTTCGAATTTTACGGCGTCTTTGTCGAAGAAGCATAGTAGTCAGAAAAACACGTCGGCGGCCCCTGCAATGAACAAGGCCGTTAACGGCACGGCGGTGACGGAGTCTGGGAAGGGGAAAGGTGATTTGATTGAGTCGTTGGTGAACTGTGAGATATATGATGGAGAGTGGGTGAGAGATGATTCGTATCCGCTTTATAAGCCTGGGTCTTGTTCGCTGATCGATGAGCAATTCAATTGTTATTTGAACGGTAGGCCTGATAGTGATTATCAGAAGCTTAGATGGATGCCTAAAGGCTGCATTTTACCAAGGTATATTACTACTTATGCTCCTAAAAATTCGTGACATATATGTGTGTGTGTGCCTGCGTGCGTGTGTGTGTATAAATTCTGTCACCACTAGTATATTTAGTTCTAAGAGATCTTCTGTAGTTGATGAATAATTTTAAGTATTTTTTTAAACATTGTGCTTCCTTTTATCATGTAGAGAAATTTGATTGAAGGTGAAGATTTATTGGTTCTATCTCGGTGTAAGATGATGTTTTAGCATTGGATTTTCATGCAGCAGTTGAACCACTGGTTTTAAATGTTTTTGTGGGGATGATTTTGGATTTGTTTATCTATGCGAAATTGTCAGAGACATCTAGATTATCTGAGAGTGTGATGACTGTTAGTCTTTGAGGCTTTCTTATTTGTGAATTAACTAGTGTCACATTTGATTGGAGCAACGCAAAGGTTGATAATAATGAATTGTTTTTTTCTTGACCTTGATTAATGAATTACCTCAATTTGATATGATAGTTCCAGAGCAACTATTAGAAGTGAGAGTATGTGATTATGTGAAAGCAATGAGCAACTCTGATATCATTCTAACTTCTCCTTTGATGTTGAATAATGTAGCATAATAGTTTTATGTTGAGGACTTATGATTTAAAGATAATGTGTTGGGTGTTTTTTGTGTCTTCTATAGGCTTAATGGAAGCCATATGTTGGAATTGTTGAGAGGAAAGCGGCTTGTTTTCGTTGGTGATTCACTTAACAGGAATATGTGGGAATCTCTATTTTGCATTCTTAGAAACTCAGTGAAGGACAAAAGCAAGGTTTATGAAGCCTTTGGCAGACATCATTTTCGAACAGAAGCTTCTTACTCTTTTGTATTTGAAGTAAGTGTTGTATTTATTCATTTCCTCAATCCTTTAGTTCATAACCGTCATCATTTATGTATGCTTAACGCTGAATGGATCGATACGTAGGATTATAAGTGCACGGTTGAGTTCTTCGCATCTCCTTTCTTAGTTCGACAATGGGAAGCAACTTACGAGAATGGAACAAAGAAGGAAACTCTCCGGCTTGACCTTATCGGGGAGTCTTCTGATCAGTTCAAAACTGCAGATATCATTGTTTTCAACACTGGGCACTGGTGGACTCATGAAAAAACTTCACTTGGGTAATTAAAACAGTAAACCGACTCCCATTTTTCCATCTAATTCTTTGATCATCAAGCTGCCAGTTTCACTTCAGTTGTTCCGGTTGAAACCCGAATTGCTCTTGTTACAGGAAGGACTATTATCAAGAAGGCAGTCACGTTTATGGTGAATTGAACGTCGTCGAGGCATTCCGGAGAGCTTTGACAACGTGGGCAAGATGGGTTGATGCCAATGTGAATCCATCTAAGACGCATGTCCTCTTCAGGGGATATTCGGCCTCTCATTTCAGGTTGGTTTGAGCTGCAGACAAATGATGATATTGGATAGGAAATTTTAATAGTTGGTAAGCCTCTACACCCCCTTCATTGTCACATGGCTCGAGCTGTGTTGGCAGTGTGGGTATGACTCGAGTCCATGTAGTGAGGGCTGAGTGTGTGTGATAAGGACCTCTTATTGGAGCTTGTATCCGGTGAACCCACTTTGCCAGTATCTTACCAATGACCAAGTTCACAGTAAAACAGTATTGAGAACGTCGGAAATGATTGTCTAAGCATTAATAGGAATGGAATTGGACAGATTGTACGAACCCTTGAAGCAGAGTCACAGGATTGACCCTTAGACGACCCAGCCACACCTAGAGCAAATTCTAGGTTAGTTCGGAAGAAATGACTTAAACGGTTCTAAGCTTATAGCCGCAAAAATGCACAAATTCTTAAAATGACAGAATCGGCTAATTTGGTCCAGTGGTCAGCTTATATAGTGCTGACTGAAACCCCAACGGGGTCTATTAGTTTAATGACATTAGTATACTCGTAGGAAAATTACGATAACAACCTTACCAAAAGGAAACAGCATGTCACCATCCATTTCCTGCCTCCCTGACCATCCATGGGTCCACCTCGTCCGGGGTCTTTGGGTAGTTTAGCCTGTGTAAGCTCGGCCCTGGGCAGGGCCTTGCCTAATTCAGCCTCTTTTAGTTGAGCGTAATCCTATTAGTTGGAAGACTTACATATTCACCCAATGGTTAGAATTAGAAGTTAGGTAAATTAATGGTAGATATTGTATTAAGAAATTTAAATGCCTATTAAATTTTTATTATTCATCCAACAAATTTCTTATTATAGTTGTAGGGTGAATATGGGAGCCTCCCAACTGGGAGGGCCTTAACAATTCTCCATTTTGTTCGGCCTGGGCTAGGGTCACATTTAATTCTTCCTTGGCCAGAATCCTGTCTAGTTTGGCATCCTTGAGTTCATCCTCGGTTAACCTGTCTTTCTGCTTACCTTGCTGCAATCCGGTTATTTCTCCTAGTTAGGGGGACCTCATCACAGTGGTTTGAGGCATATACGTCGTCATCCGGTTGGAAGAGACTGCCATTTTTCGTTTGGTGTGGATACGTCTCCGTGTATGATTGGGTATAATTCTGTACATTGTATCGTCTTGCAGTGGCGGACAATGGAACTCTGGCGGGCAATGTAACAGCGAGACTCAGCCAATCAAGAATGAGACCTATCTCACCGGATATCCATGGAAGATGAAGGTGTTTGAATCAGTGATGAAAGGGATGAGAACCAAAGTCTCTTACCTCAACATTACAAGAATAACAGATTACAGGAAAGATGGACATCCATCCGTATACCGGAAGCAGAACCTCTCGGATGAGGAATGGAGGTCGCCGTTAAGGTACCAGGACTGCAGTCATTGGTGCCTCCCCGGCGTTCCCGACACCTGGAACGAGCTTCTCTATGCCGAGCTCCTAAGAAAACCATTACAACCACGGCTGCAGCCCCCAACATAATACATATAAGATCCCAAAGGTAAATCAACACGGGCTATGGGGTGATATTCCACCCCATCTTCTATATCATCTCGCACGTCCCAATTTACAGAGCAAAAGTTGTTTCATACCTAGTGCCTGAGAGAGAAGATGATAGCTGTGGGGGTGGGGAGGATTAGTTGTCACTGGTTAGAAAGTTATGGTTTGAAATCTCTGTCTTCTTACCCATCTACCTAATTCTCCATGTTTAAATTTTACTTTTTCCAAAGCCTGGAGGCTTAAAGGAATGTACATGATAAATATTTATTTCAAGTTTCTTATCATACAATGGAAAATAAAGTAATGGAGTCGTGGTTAGTATCTTGGCTCTTTGTCTTCCCTCCTCTCATGATCCTTTTCTATTAGTTTATTGGTATAAAGTATGGCAAGATGTGCCCTTTGGCAGTCAATCATGTGGAGGTTAAGAAACGAGTGATGTAAGAAAAATGTATTTTAGTTGTCTTTGAAAGTATTTTTAATGATGTGATTTTTATATATTTATTTATATTAATTGATTCATATAAAATCAGTTAAATTGAGACAGTTATAATATTTGAAGGTATCCTCAGGGTGTTTAAAGTCTGTCCTTCAAATATTATTTAGAAGAAAAATATTTGTGGGTATACTTTAGTTGCCTAGAAATAATGTGATATTTATTTATTTCTCTATCTTTATGTGATATTTATTAATATAGATAAATAAATATAATAAAATACAATAAAAGATGTTTTAAAAATAATTAGAAGAACAAATAGGACGCTTGTTTGAAGAAGGAATAACCAGATTTACAAGGTTGGAAAGATGATGAAGCTTTGCTTTCTCAACTATTTTTTAATGTGGATAGATCTCCCGTTTGTTTTATTTTTTATTTTATTTTGAATTGTCGGTGCCTTTTTTTCCCCCTCAGCGAAAATTGAGTTTTAATATATAATGTTATATTAATAATATTTATAAATAGATAAGATGATGATATAAATATATAACATCTCAAATGGATGTACAGACTCAAACATTAGGGTTTATCATTCTTGTGACATTGTGATCCAATCAGATTGCTAAGTGCACGTTTAGTTGGTGAGAATAAAATTTTATTCTCACTTTATTTTCTAGTAAAATATTTATTTTATTATTTAATTTTTTAAAATAAGAAATAAATATTTTTTAAAAATATTTATTCCTCCAATTTGGAGAGTAAAAAATACCTCATACTCTTAGGCATTTTTTATTCATTATATGAAAAAATAGTTATTATCATAACTCATAAAATTTATTTTTATTTTGCCCTCATTATTACTATTATTATTATTATTATTATTATTATAGAGAATATCATTGCCACCGAGGATATTATTTTGAAAGTGTGAGATATTATTCAAAATTTTTAACCTTTAAATTTTTTTTTCTTAAATAAGGATAAAAAAGTTAGTGATATAAATTTTCACCTTATTTCTCATACTATTATTATATACAAAATTAATACTAATTCTCAACATATTATATTTCAATAATCAAATACGAAAATAAAAACTTTCATCTCTATTCTCATCTTATTTTATTTTTAAGAATAATTATTTTATTTTTACTTTATTTAATTTTAATAACTAATCATACTGTAAAAATACTCAATAAAAAGAGATTGCCACAGCACAAGGCACTGAAGCCTATAACACGCACGACACTCATTGGAGAGAGATCTAACAGATAATAATTAATATTAAAAATATTATATTTTTTGATTTTTTATTACGTTAATATTTACATATTTTAATAGATTTTATAAAAAAAATTAAATAAAAATATTTATATATTATATTATTTAATTATATAAAATACCAATCATTTAATCGCGGTTGATGCAATGGCAGTGCTGTACGCCATAAGTGCTGTACGCAGCAGCCCTTGCTGGCAAGAGTAGCCATGCGAATCTCGCTAACATCAAAAAAAAATTGTGGGTAATGACGGGGCCATCAGATACATAGGTGCCATATGGAATATATTGAAAAGGCACCACAAGGTTTCTGCTTTATAATGTAATAATTTTGCATGTTTTTTTTTTTAATTTGTTTTTATTTTTTAATATATATTTTATAAATAAATAAATATAAATATATATATATATTTGCAAAGTTGGATCCCCTAAAACAACAAGTAGCTGCTTCGTCTAAATGATGTCACAGGGGGATAATAAACATACATAATTAAAAATAAAAATTAAAGAAGTGATTTAATATATTAAAAAAATTATAAGATCTTTTGTCCAGCAATTCTCTAGTAGATTTGAAATGCGATTATAAATTACTTCATTTGAGCAAACTCCTTCATAATATATTATAAATATAATATTTAGTTACTATTAATTTCAAACAACTTTATTATATAACATAATATGAGTATATATTTGTTAAGTTATGGGTCACTCCCGTGTGAACCCGTACTCACTTGATGTGACAGATAGAAGTAAATATCCTCACCACATGAAGAAAGATCGAGTTACGCCTGCTGGGCGTTTGAACCGCAGATTCTAGTGTGCCTCTGCCCGTTGTGTGCCCGAATGGCGCTCGAGCGACAAATTTCAATAAGCCCCCGCCCGCCGCACGCTCGAATGGGGCTCGAGTATGCGCCGATTATATAAAACGCATACTTTTCGTTTTTAGGTCATTCCAATCAATTTTGAGTACTATTCCAGAAAAAAAAAAAAAGAAAGAAAAGAGAGAAGAAGAAGAAGAGGAGGAGGAAGATTTGAGCATCCGTTTGGGTTTTCAATCAAGTTTCACTCTTCAGTAATCACATGTACGAGGTTCTTACTGCCAAGAAGAACATCTGTTGGGTTTTATCTCTTCTTTTGCTCTTTATATTTTTTGTACGGGTTGTGCAAAGTTAGTTGATATTGATTCCTGTGATTTGGAGTTTATGTAACCGATCAACTGCTGCTAATAAAAATTTCGACCTCTGTGTCCCGTGATTTTCTCCCTTATTTCATAGGGAGTTTTCCACGTAAAAATCGTGTTTTTATTGTTTATACTTACTTATTATGTACTTACTATCATCTATTACGTATTTTTTCGTAGTTTAAATAAATATTTAATTCTAACAATATTTTCTAACTATAAACATTAAAGTAATAACAAAAATAAAAATAACCGACAATACAAGTTATCTTCGGATGCCGTCCCTAATGTCTGACCCTACCAGTAACAATATTTAAAATATTAATGTAATGGACATAAAATCTATGGAGGAGTGATTCAAATTTCAACAGAAATGAAATGATCTGACTGTTGTGTCACTCAAATTTCTACGGTGTGAATGCCGTGTGGACTCTTAAGACGTGACATGATTATGTACATGAAGTTGGCTTCCTTGCATGGACTCGGTATGAATGCTGGACGGTAGAGGTTACACGTTAGCCATCACTATTAATTGAATGCAAGCACTTGCATGAGGGCCGCCATTAATGTAGATAACCACCTTCACCAGCTTTCAAATAGGGTTCTTATGAGAAGCAGCAGTCTACTGCCTCATAACTATTTATTTAAATAATGCTTTTTTTAGGTGAAGAAGGCTTAGCGAAAAAATAAAATTATGCCATACGTCATATATGATAGTCCTCTCGAATTTTGTAAGTCAGAGATTGTCAATGTGCCATATAGTTAACAGGTGAAATAAGTTGATAAACTTATAAATTATGTTTATGAATATTGTTGATATGGTTCAAATGCAGTCAATCGAAACCAATAATAATACAAGGCCCAGAAGTTATCAGCTTGAAAATGGTTATTAGGATTGCTGATTTGCACAATTTGTCATAAAGTTGGTTCAAAAATTGATTTAAACAACTGATTTAATGACAGATTGAACGGTTGAAGTGATCAAAGACATTGAAGGACAAGGTAACTAATAACCCAATAAAACAATAAATTTAGTACTAAATGTTAACAAATAGTTTATAAAATTGATGAATGATCAGCCACTTTAATATAGGTAATAATAAACGAATAAATTTTGACTATTAACTATTAAACGATTATAAAATAAATATAATAATTGGAGCCTAAACAATATGACATTTCAATAGTAGTTGCACCAAATCTAAAAAAATGAGTTGGTTGGTATTCAAACTATGAATGCAAAATCCTTATTTAACACCCAAAAAAATAATAATAATAATAGAGGAAGAGGAGAGAGGAAAATGCTGCCTTACATTGAAAAAGATAGAAACACGTTCAGTACTTTTGTCACTAATCACCTCTTTTTTTCATTCTTCTAAGTTTACGAAGTCAGATCCTTCAAATCCAATTACTTTCACGTTCATCCCTTTTTCCTTTTAATCTTTTAATTTTTTTTAAAAAAAATTATAATTTAAACTTCTGAATATATACCAAAAAATGAGTTCTATATTCTTCTCATCGCATATTAATTATTGTGATATATATGATCCAAATAAAAAAGTTTAAATAGTCAATTCGATAAAATTGAATATAAATTCAGATCCTAAACACATAATAGGTGTATTGTTTCTTTAAATAAAACTGTACAGCGAAAGAAAAAATAAAGATAGCCTAAAGAAAAGGATCAAGAATTCCTACAAATTGATCTCCTATACGGTAGATGTGTATGTTTATAATTTTTAAAAATATCAATTTTTTTATGAAAAAAAAAAGTAGCAATTTATAAATTTTAAGAAGTATTTTTGGACTTTTCCTTTGACAAATATGTATTTGACCCTTATTAAAAAAATATTTATCTACTTAAACCAATATATCGTTAGTCAAAATAAGTACAAGTGAAAAATATGAATTAATTATGTTTGATAAAAAAAAAAGATTTGTCTACTAAATATTTTACAATGATGTAATTAAAAAAAAGTTAAAATAATTTATATTTTAAAAATATTTAACTAAATTAAATAAAATGATAAAAATAAATTTATACAGCCAATCTTATTTATCAGAAAAGTTTTTTTTAGATGATTTTTCAGCTTTTTTTTAGAAAAATTACTTCGAATGTCGTCAGTCCTATGATGAATGATCCGATTGCCCGTTTTGTCCCCTGTTATGCCTGACCAGGGCAACGTATAGTTTGTACGAAGCCAATGGGCCTAGTTGGGGTTGGGCCCAAATATATGCCGCACTTGCCCTGGACAAAAAGCCCATAATCAACCATCTTTTATTTTTATTTAGTATTATTACAAATAATTTTTGCTTCCTTAAAACTAGCTGGCGACTTAAAATATTTTTTTATCTAAGCTTGAATTTTTATTCAATGAAGATTTTTTTTTTTTTAAAAAAGGACAAATGCATACAATCTTCCCTTTATAAATAATATTTGTGTTGATATATTAATAATATATTTGAATAGTAAGAAGAAAACATTAAAAATATTATCTAAAATAATGTAAGAATATATGCGTGACACATTAAAATTTAAAAAATATGCAGTTTTTGAATCTTTGTTTCCTAAAAGCTCTACTTTCATGTCCTGAAACCGTTCTACAAGAGAATGATTCTTTTATTTATGTTTGACTTCTAGAATAATGTAGAAATTGTTCAAAATGTTAGACTTAGCAACTCATTGGCAAGATAGTTGACCTCCGGACATGAGAAAACATAAGTTTGAAAATATACATTTTAGTTATAAGTTCATGAACATGTCAATTCTAAAGATATATTTTAAATTAATATTTAGTTTATTTATTTATTTTTGTATTGGGATTCTCTCTAATATGGATGAATGAATATTATGTTACATTATTTGATAGTGTTTAAAAAATATTATTAAATATTTTCTCAATGATTAATCATGCAATATGAGAAATTAAGAGAATACCCATTTCAAATCAACTCAAGAAGCAAAAAAAAAATGGCTATTTTATGTAACAATTCTAACTTGAATAAGCTGGCTACTACGTCTGACTTAGTTATAAGCACGAGTTTGACTTGCTTGGTTTGATAATTTTTCTGCCATTCTAAAATTAAATAGGTGGTCTCGTAGTTTGTAGTATGCAAATATGCGTCTTTAGGTGCTACTTTTTTCCTTTGAGTCAAAATCAATTTTGATAATTCAATTCTATTCAAGATCTCATTAATTATCCAGTCAAAATAAATATCCAAAAGGGTAAATTTTTAAATACAAAAACTACTTTGTCAACAAACTTGTGTATCATTAAATGAGCACGAATCAAATGATATTAGTATTGAATTGGGTCACTCTATTGTGCCTGTCAATCTTTTTATATATATATGTATATTATTGAATTTATTAGCTACTCATATAAAATTTTATAAAAGGTTTAAATGATCCATACTTAATAAAGAGATTTTTGAAGTAAGAATAATTACCTACACCTGATGGGCATTTGTAATGGCAAACATCCGGTGATGTCCATATAGGCACACCACATGTGCACTTGAAGGAGATAATGCACAATTTGGACAGAAGAGTTGGGCCTGATTCATGCCTAATATAGTACTTATACTTCAATGCATAATACAAATATGTCTAGTGTACATATGTTAAACACTTGTGTGTCGATGCTAGCTTTATTAATACGATTTAATTTTCATGTTATTTTTGTTAAGTCATTTTTAACTTGCTCAGCACCAAAATAAATAGAGAAAGAGAAACAAGAGAGAGAAATAAAAACTAAGAAAATTTCTTATCCGTTTGAATTTCAATTCAGATTTCATTATTCATTATTTTCGAGTATATGTTCCTGCTATTTGGAATCACATTTTTTACTGATTAATTTGTTGGGGGTCACTCCCGTGTGAAAGTCCTTGTGACTGGAGGACTTGGATAGAGCACGTGGATTTTATGTGCTACTATACGCAGAATATGCAAATAAAATATCGGTAAATATAGTTAATCGGAACCTTTTAAACGAGCAATAATTCCGGTTAACAAGTTAACCGGTTGATGGTATGAACTGCCCTATATTACTGAGGGATCCCTGACGAACAACACCGACCGGTCAACAAAGCCATTAATCAGTCATATGGAGAAGACGGTCAACGGACGTTGACCAACCTAGTGGAGAACGTGAATGATGGAATGTGGGCCGTCCACCAGAAAATCCATAATGGTGCCAGTTCAACATTTTTTCGGTGATCGTGATCTCAAACGGTTATGAGGAAATGTTTTATACGGTAGCATATTCATATTGTTAGTAATGATAGATCTTATCGGTGAATATGAAATATTTCTCAAATCTATTGTATATGGGCCTCGATATTAAAAGTAAATAGGACTTGCTATTTAGAGACAAAGACATGTGAGGCTATGTGTGAAAAACAAATAAATAGTGAAAACGGTGAAAAAATGAGAGAAATGTGAAGCAACACATAGTGCATTGCTTGTACTCTATTCTTCGTTTCTCTTTTCTCTTACATGTGTAATAGTAAAAATTATTGCCAACCTCATATAGTGAAATTGATTCCGTGAAAGATTGTTCCATAATTTTTTCCTTATTTGATAAGAATTTTCGACGTAAAAAGTTAAGTGTTCATTTTCTTCTTCCTTATTCATTTACTGTATCTAACCATGGGATAATCAGGCGCCTTGTATCCCCAACATAATTTTCTTCTCATTATAAAGTATTATGTCTTTAGATTATTATTAGATTTTACTGAAATATATTCTTTAGTATTCAATTTACTTACTATAAAATATTATATCTTTATATTATTAAAGATTTTTATAACTAAACCCATTATTTGCTCGTGTCTCAATTTGTGATTATTCCTTTTATTGTTATGCATTGTCATGTCATTATTCCTTTTATTGTTATGCATTGTCATATTACCTCCTCGTGATTCAAGTAAGGCATTAGTTAATTATCTTTGTAGAAATTTTATGGGTACAATAAGAATAATGCTGGCCCGAATCCAATGTAAGGAAGAATAAGAGACTGAAGTAACAACGGCTCAGCTAAGTAGATTTTAAAGTTTAAATAAACTATTTGATTTTTTTCTTTTGAAATTACAGCAATTTGTTATCATATTAAAAATTTGATGTAATGCAAAATGGTGGTGATGGTCTTGATCTAAAACGTACTGTTACAAAACCAATATGACACATGATTCAAAAATATTTAAAGGGTGCTCCCGAAACATTTCCCATTGTCAAAACGGTATCACCCACTGTCAAAACGGTAATGACAGTCCTAATCATGATACCGGTTTATAATTTAAACGGGTACCCATACCCATCACTTTGCTCCGTATCCGACCCACATTAAAAAAGCTTACCCTACCCAGGATGATGGGCCATCCGAACTCATTGAAGAAGCTGTCACATTCAACTCTTCAATTCCATCTTGATCAACTCACTCCACCAGGCTTTTTAATCTCTTAATCCCCGCCGTTTGATGCCAAAATTCAATTTCAGAATAATTTCGTCGATAATTGATGTATGACATGGAATTATTTGACATAATCATTTATAACCTAGGAAAACCTTAAGATTTCCATAATTTAAACGCGCACACACTTATAAATAAATATATATATATATATATTCAATTTTATCTTATATTTAAACTTGTAAAATCCATCTTATACTGTGACTACTGCTCAAACTCCTTAATAAAATTACTCTCGGTTCAATTGAAAGGCTAAATAAGCCAAATTCAAGATTGATTCAACTTTGAGAAGAAACAAGTCGGCCGGCAAGCATATTATAAATTCAAAATCAGCAGATTACTCGGTTTGTAGTAAAATTACAAGGAATTCATGACCCCAAGAGAGAGAAATAAGAAAAAATATAAAAAAAATGAAGATATTTTCTAAGATTGTTTTCTAAATCATTCCCTGATTTTTCCAGCAAATTAATCAGAAAACTTTCTTTTTCATCATCTTCCCAAGCCTCTACGAACCAGCGGTGCATATCCAGGAAAACTACCAAAATATAAAAGAATAATCGCCAAACAGAGGAAGCATTATCATTCTGTACAAATAAAGAAAAAGGGCAAAGAAAAAGAAGATTTTTTTTTATCATCTCATAACGCATGGGCATTTGAGAAGGGCAACATGGGGTGGTTAGCCAGTGACAAAGCAACGGCACTTGTTGGGGAAGGAGATTTAGAGGCGGCGGCGGCGGAGGCGACAGTGTGGTGGGCAGGTTTGGTGGCAGGTGCGGCGGGAGAGGTGTTGTTATACTGGTTGCCAGGAGCGGTAGAAGAGGTGGCCACGCGCTCACAAGAGGGGCACATGGTGAGAGTGGTGGCAGGGAGTTGCATGTAGAAAGGCTGGGATGTTTTCAGAGCTCTTAATTCCTGAAGCTCCTTCTGTAACCTCCTGTTCTCTTCCGTCAACGTCTCACAGCACCTCTTTAAATACTCGCAATCCACCTCTGTCTGCTTCAATTTTGTCCTGCTCCCATTGTATTCATAATTCCATAAACACTATATAAAATCTAGAACATTTATAATAAAGTGAAGGAAAAGATCTGCTCCCAGCTGACTTCGTTTGCCCAAATAATAGAAACTTTACTCAAACATAAAATTAAGAGCAGAATGACTTTAACTAATGAGAGAAGGGCATGAAATTAGATACCTTGCCCTTCTGTTCTGAAACCAAACTTCCACTTGACGGGGACGAAGGTGAAGCTGCTTAGCCAGAGCTAGTTTTTGCTTCTACAAATGATACAAGCACAATAATTAACAGATTAGCCATAAATAAATCAGCATATAAACATGCATGCTTAGTTCATTAACAGCTGCTTGTTTATTTAACGAGTTTGACTTACAGGATTTAAAGTATGGTGTTCTTTAAAGCTTTCTTCAAGAAAAGCAGACTGTTCTTTTGAAAGCCTGAGCTTTTTCCTAGTCGATCCATTTTCTTCGTCGTCGCTGGCTCTTGAAGTTGCTTTCTCTGTCTCTGTTTCATGCCCATTACTAGCAGCCTCTGCGTCTGATCTCTTGTTTCTGGCATTAGCGGAGCCATTCCTGTAGAGTGAGAACTCCTTGAAAGAGGAGGCCGCACTGTTAGGAGAAGACTGCTCCTCCGCGTCCTCCGCCGCTACCGGAAGGAACCGATTTACGTCTAACCCTTTACACGGTCCGTCTGATGAACCCGGTTCAGAACTCACTGCTAAGCGTAAAAAAAAAACCCACGCCGAAAATCAAGAATGCTTATAAGTTCATCCCTTTTTAATTAACCAAAGCTAATACGTCAATTCTATTGAGAGTCCATTCGAAATCCAGTTCGATTAACACTTACAATGGTAAAAAAAAAAAAAAAATCAAATCAAATCCGTTTGAGAAAACAGAGGCATTTTTTTCCTTTTCTCCCTAATTTGCAACGGCCCGTTAGCCCGTTTCAAGATAAATCAATTTATACTTAAAAAAAACCACTTCAAAAAGGAATCAAAATATAAAACCCCTTTTAAAATAGAGAAGAAATAAGAAAAACTCAGATCACGAAATTCCCGATCAATCCACAAAAGAAGATAGATTGATATTAAAATAGAAAAAAAATGGTGAAAGTCTTGAAGACGGGTAGGGAAGATTACAATTCTCAGACAGCCATGGAAAGCGGAGCTGTGAAGGCGGCTGAGCACGAGGAATAACAGGGGAGAAAGGAAGAAGATCAAGCTGAAGAGGTGGATCTGAAGAAGCCCTATTTTCTCCCTTATCTTCTTCCTTGTCCCCCTCGTCTTCTTTAGCATGTTCTTGTGATGTTCCAGTTAGCGTTAATCCCATGCAGAACCCATGAACTTCTCTGCCGCTCGCTGTTCTCTGTTTCTTCTCGAGGAAATTAAATGGCTTTGAAGTATCCCCTAAGCTTAAAGCTAACTCCATTAAAATAAGACCCCAAAACCAGAGATAAATGATGTTATACGAAGATGACGGACGATTAAGGAGAAGATCAAAAGAGACTCGGAAACGCAAAAGCGCGAGTGAGAGAGAAGGAGAGAGAGCGAGACCGGTAGAGGTAGAGAGAGAGAGCGAGAGAGAGACCTTTGAACCTCCACGCACAGAGAGAGCTTCTGAAGGTTGGGTTTATAAATAGCATTTTGTTGGGAGGGCCTGTGCGAATTATAAAATTGACCGATAAAACCGGGTTTACAAATACACGTGAATCTATTTAAATAAGCAGTATTTTATTTTCGAATGATTTATGTTAGTGTAGAATTATTATTTATTATTTTAAAGGTATTTTAAAAACTATAATATTTTATTTCAGGTTACACAAATTTATTTTAAAATTAGCTGAAAATAATATTTCAAAATGTTTCTTTGCACTCAAATAGTGAAAAGTGAATGGGATTGATTTGATGGGTTTAACTAATTAATATTTTTTAACTTTTTTCCTTTGATAATGATCTTAGTTTTTTGGGTTAGGTAATAAAAATTATGATGGCCGATTAATTTAACATTATAAAATTAAAAAAATACCACATCATAATTGAACCAACAAAATATATAATATTATATAGTTTAAAACTTAAAATTGTTCTTTTGAATATAGACGAATAGATTTGTGTACGACATTGACATAATTCATCTTCTTACGAAATATGTTTTTTTTTTTAATAATTTGACTAATTTGAAATTTAAGTTTTATTACGTTGAATGACAATAAAAAAAGTTTAATTATTATTATAGATATTTTAAAATTTTAATACTGCATAAATTAATCCTAATATTTTAAGCAAAACTAGTAACAAAACCCAGACTGGATTATTTTCTTTTAATTCAATTTATATCCCTTCTAATTTTTACTTAATTTTGTAAGAATCCAAAGCAGCAACATATGTTATTTGCCAAAAATATTATTGGTATAAATTACGTTAATATGATTCCATATTTATCATAACATGGCTAATTTATGACTCCCATCTTTAAGCATCTTAATAATTAATATCTATTATTATTATTATTATTATTATTATTGCCCAAGAGGCAGCATAATTGCCTGTTTCTCTAAAGGCAATAATTGATTGCATTAACCTAGGAAATTTGTGACAATATTGAAATCATGGCTGCATGAAGGAGAGAAATTTGCCGATATCATTACTTATAATTATGCATTATCATGGCAGAAATCTTATCATTGAATCACCCTCACCCATTATAATATCATAAGAAGGCAATTTCGTGATTTTGATTACGATTAATTGCCGTAAAATAATTACGCTGGTACGAGAACATTATGGGTCTTCATTTTTTATCATGTTGTAAATTATGTGATTTATTTTATTTTTTTTTTAAAAATGGCAACATATGTCAGTTTTTTTATATTATATGGACTAAAGATGATCGATTAAACACAATAATATCGTTTAAATTGTGTAGAGATTGTTTATGTGAATTGTAAATAGAGTTTGACAATGTTCTCTCTTTAAATATCTACAAATAAATGAAATAATGTCAAAATAATTATTGATTTTGTGTAAAATTATGTTTATTATCACTGCTAATTTGAAATTATTTTAATATTTAACGATAAAATTGAGTCTATTCTAACGAGTTGTATTATTATGAATAAATTAAGTAGTAGTGTGGAGTATTGGATTAGATTTTTATAAAAATTAACCGATAAAACTATCATAAATTTATAAATTTATATTGAGATTAGTCTAACATAAAACTAAAATAAAATCAATTTAAATTCAAAATTGAGAAGAAAAATTATAATTGATTTTGGGTAGGGAAACAGTTCTTCCCTTTTCCCCGAGTTAAGAAAGACTAATAATGACGTTAAATTCAATTGAAGTGAAATGACTCTGATCATTGCTTAGACCGATGACTGTCCATCTCACCGTCAAGGCGCACGATTTTGACACGTGTCCGATAAACGCTCGCCGAGCCGGTGATCTAAAATAGATTTAGGGGGGGGGGGGAGCTTTTTGATGGGAACTGGACCCTCTAAGTTAATAAAGCGTGAGGGGAGTGGCGTGAACAGGCGAATCATCGTTGGATTAGCACGAGATTTGACCGTTCTTTTTTTATTTTGTAAATATAATTAAATATTATTAATTAAAATAAATACCGTTAATTGAAAATGAGAAGAATGTAATAAATTAATTTTAAACTGCCCCTCCTCATGTGGTTATCATAGCCCGACAAACAAGCCCAATTAGAGGGCGTATGTTCCCTTCCTCAGGCCACCAGCCATATATAAAATTTTGAGTCTAATAAATTAGTAAGAATAGTACTCACTCAAGACTAGCTCTTATGTGTTGAATATATTATTTTTATTTTTTAATATATTTTTAAAAAATAAAAAATATATCAAATAAAAAAATAATAAAATATACATCTAATATTAAAATAATAGTAATAATAATCTGTATTGACATATTTAATATATGTGCATACTTATCTGTTTACTAAAAAGTATGTTATTAGATGAATTATTGAATATTAGTGAAGTAAATAAATGTCCTCCTTTGCCTATGATAGGCAATTTTTTAATGATAAAAATATACAAGATACTGTCAGCAATTGAATATATCTCTCATTCTTCATACAGTGGATAATAACTTAAAAAAATGGTTCAATTTAAAATTTAATCCTACCATATTAAGCCTAATAATTTTTTAGTTGATATATTTATAATGTAGGATTAGTTGATTTGATTCAGTATTAAAAAGGTAAAGTCAATTTCTAAGTTAAAATTAAATTAACACTTTTAATTAATGATTTTTCTTTTCTCCTAATCTTATAATATTAGTAGTTTTGTTATGAAATTTTCCTTTCTTGTTGCTGGGTTTGGAATTTATATTTTCTCATTAATTCAGTTAACCTTATAAAAAATAAACTAATGTGATTGTTTGAAAATACTTGCTATTATTTATTTAAAAAAGTCACACTTCATTTATTCTTAGAGGTGTGATTGAATGAGTTATTGTTGGGAATAAGATTATCATAAAAGTGATTGTATATATTTATGGTATAACTTGTAGAGACATAACAAGATATAATTAAAAAAATTAAAAATTGTGATTGAATATTCAATTTCACTATTTCTTCTTAAACATTTGGTCTGATTGCTATTTGTTTGATAAACTGCCAAATAAAAAGTAATATATTCTTTTAAATTAGCCATTATCTCTATAATATCCTAACTAAATTAATGTTAATCATTAAAAATATATTATAATGTAGGATAATTCAAATTACTAAGGTGTAATTAGAGAGACATGTATTAAGTAGTGTGAAATATTATCAACCGATAAGTTAATAAATAAACTAACCTCGTATCATGCTAAAATGTTACAAATTATGCATTACAAATTTGAAAATATTTTCTAAATTACCATAGTCCGGAAGTTAAGCAAATGAAAATAGCAGAATTAATGCTAACACTAATAATTATAACATAATTAGAGCCACATGAAGAGGGTAAATAAAGATAATTAAGGGGCATGAAAAGATTAGTGGCCAGAATTAACTAGGGAGCAGCAATTAAGGGCATCCACTTTCGGCTGTTTCGTCTGTGGAGTTGTAAATACTTAAAAGAGTGGGCGCCACAAGCGTGAGCAGAAAGGCAAAGGCAAAATCATAAAAATGGCTTCTATTTTTAAAATCAAGTCAATTTCATTTTTAATTTAATTTGATATAAAATTATTATATTTTTTGAAATATTCAATTAATTTTACTAGAATTTACGTGATAAATATACTGCAGTGAATTAACAGAAAGTGAGAAATATATAATTTCTCACTTTAGTCATGAAAATTAAATTTAATGTAAGAATTGCTTTGAAAATAGGATACAAAAAATATAGCTTTTTAACTCTAATTTTTTTATAGGTATTACTTCAAATGTTATAATGTAATAAATATAAGCTCAATTATTACAAAAATTATGTATTGATAAATAAATAAATAAATTTAAAAATAATAACCCTATTTTATTCCAATTTTCTAATCTGCCTTATCCCACTTCTGTCTCATCCTTTCCACACTGTGGCCTGCCCTCCTCCTACTCCTCCAACTGCAACTGTTGCCGCCACAGTCGCCGCCGCGACCGCCGCTGGCCAACTGTAGCCCGCCCCCGTTCCCCAACTTCAACTTATTTAAAAAGGTACGTTATTATCTTATTTTTAAAAAATTGCTTAATAATATAAAAATAATAAATGCATTATATGTGCATATATGCACAATCGGTCTCACTGTAACACCTGCTGTCTTGCTCTGTAGCTGGTGACCTGGTCAGATCTGTCACGCTTTTGGGATCATTGCAATTATTGAAGTCATGCAGGCTTTAATGATAAGCTTCTCTCCCGAGAGATAGAGAGAGAGAGAGAGAGAGAGGAAGGGAGAGTTAGAGAGAGAGAGAGAGAGGGGAGAGAGAGATTGGATGAATTATTTGTTAGTGATAAAGTGTCTCACCAACCCAGCAAGTTGCCCCCCAACATTCCCCCACTAAGGTTTTTGGGAATTAATACTTATCGATGTTGCCCTCTGGAACATGTATTAGTGACATTCGTATAATTTAATATATATATATATATATATATATATATACACACACACATATATCAAGCAACAAAGCACCCTAATTAGTTTGTCCCTCTCTTGTTTCCTATGTACCCAACCTAGGTTTTTGTTAAGCTTGCACCTCGCACGGTTATAAAAAGGCAAGTCTAATATATAAAATTTTATCAGTATTAAATTATTTTACATTAATTGTTAGGACTAAATTAAAAAATTAAAATATTAAACCAAATAAAATTTTCAATTTAATATATTAGCAGTTTGATTTATATTAAAAATATATTTTTTTATTTGGATATGATTTTAAAAACTTAAATAAAATAAAATAAAATAAAATTATATGTATGGGTTCATGTGTGCACATATCACTATACTATATTCATATTATTGCTAGTTTATTTTAACTTTTATATATAATATATTAAATTAAATTAATTATTTATTGACCTATAACATCAGTCATACAATATATAAAAATAATTCTAATAAAATTAACACATAAATTAATAGGTTAGACCGCTTGATTTAATTGATGGTGCATTTTAACTTTGTAAAAATTTAAATCATAATATACAGTTTAGATAAAGATTATCCTCCAATTCATGACAAATATAGTTATATTTTTTCATATTCATCATATATATTATTAATTTTCTTGTTATTTAGTAACTCATTTTAACTCAAATATATAACCATTAATTTGCCTGGTGGTAATTTTATGTCAATATTTTTATTCACTATCCAATATAAAATTTTCAGATATTTTAATCATTTTTATATTTTCTAACACTGAATTCGTGTGGCCGAATTATTAGTGCGGAAATTTTCCTCCCATTGCCCGACTTTATCAAAAAAACAGAAATGTTCTGGATAAGTTATGGCTTATAATTTATATATATAAAATCACTTTCGTTGTTTTCGGTAAAAGTCAAAGTCCAAGATTTGATTAGATTACTTGGCCTGACTAAATATATTATTTAATCATAATGTTTTATTGTCTATAAAATAGCTTATTTTTTCTGTTATTATTTTAGTATAAATGAGTCATTAATTTGTTAACTAATATATATTATACCCAACTTCTATTTATAACTATAGTTAGAGCTTTGCTATAGATGGTTTTTTTTTTTTTTTTTGAGGGTATGAAATTTCAAGTTCATATGGCGTTGCACTAAAAATAAACGGTGTATATTGGACTTTAAATATAATGTACTATTATTTTAGTTTAATTGAAATTTCACGACATAACTAAGAGGTTATTAGTGATTAAGTGGGTACCGAACTATATCTAAAATAGTTGATTTAGTTGACAAATTGATTAGCAAATGTCCATATGACACCTCAATTTAGTAATGTTAATGTGTTGTATTTAAATGGGGAAGTCAGACTCATGCTTAAACCATAGGACTATAGATTCCATAAATATTAATTAGTTTGTGTATGTCTAAGCTCAAACATGATAAAAAATATTTTTTTATTTTCGTTTAAGGATTTAAAATTAAAAATCTGCAATATAAATATTTTAGCTATAATAAGTTAAAACTAAAATCAACCGTTAAATATTTAGATTTATAGTTAACGTGTAGAATTTAATTCATAAATGGACATTTAAAAATCCCCTTTATTGAATAAATAAGAAATAAATATTTTACTTCTTAAACAAATAAGGCAATAAAAATGTTCTTAAATAAGAACTAAATTATGAATTTATTTATTTGATTTTAAAATAAATTTAATATTTGACCAAAACTCACAATTTTTATCAATATATATAAATATGTCTGGGGATGAGTTTTTTTTTTAAATTTACATAAACAATCTTAAGATACATAGCACAATCCAAACCAAATAATGTAAGTCTTGATTCAACCCTAAATTAAAACCATAATTTGATAAAACATATAGTTTTTGATTAATATGTGTAAACTTAAATTGAGTTTGAATTTTGATATGCCATTACTTAGAGTAAATAATAATCCTCACTTGTCAAAATAAAAACAATGAGGTCCAATATTCATTACCCTTATAAAAAATAACAAACTTTATATAAATATTAATATTGTTATTCAAGTCTATAGAAAAATTCATATATATTATCATGTCAAAGCTATTTATTTATTTATTTTATAAAAAAATATCAATATTATTATTCAAGTGTACATCAATTATACAAATCCTTAGAATAAATAGACAATAACTTTATTCAAATGCCTTTATATATATATAAGATATAATACAGTTAGATTTGGCTGGGGACATTGCATTAATTTCAGTCACCTAAATCTTTGACAGTAATATTATAAGTATTTTGTTTGATTTTGGAGCACTGGAAGTTAGTCAAAAAAAGGAACGAAATGATTACAAACTGACTATCTATTTAGTTACTGAAAATAATATATAAATAAGCATACATCAAATAAAAATAATAATATAAAAATAAATATTATATTATTTTAATTATACAAAATTTATTTATTTTACTGGAGAATAAGCAATGAAAAGATCATTAAATAATATTTATTGTGTAAACTTTAGAAAATAAATAAAATCATTTCCATGGCAGTGTTTATTATTTTTATTTTTTAAATAATAAATATATATTACTAATTAAACTATTCTTCTCCCTATCTCTCTCTTTTAAATAATAAAACACACTGCTGGAGCTTTTATAACGTAGGGAGGGCATAATGGGTGTTTCATCGTAAATTTGTATAATGTTATAATGACAATATTCATTCATTGGAATGTTTTAAATTGTTATTACCACAACTAGCCTCCTACTAACCAAAATAAAATATAATATAATAAAAAAAAGTTGTGCCATGAATGATTAAATGCCGGATTGCTGTGTTGTAGGCTAGATGGCCGCCCCAGACTGCATTCTAAATGCGTATTGCCAAATAATTCAATAATTGCCTAAGTAGAATTTACGTGACTTGTCCAACCATATTTAATTCATCATTGCTAAAGTCTACCACAACAACATGATAAATTATTTTTAATTTTTTTCATAAGTCATACTCGTGCTTTGCTTAATATAAATATTGTCCCATCACTCATTACAAAATTTATGTAAGTCTTAATCTAAAAAGTCAGAAACACCACAACTAAGTAATAACACTTAGATCCTTCTAAAATTTAAATAAAACGTCAAATTAAAATTAACATTCATAATTATGAATATGATTACAATTTTATTGAAATCAAAATTGTATAAATTTTAAATTTTAGGTTGATATATAGTGAATACCTAATACACAATTAAATAACTCATTTTTGTGAAATGAGTTTGAGTCCAAAAATGTCCGGAATGTCAACACGGTCCAAGGGATTGATTTGGCTAAGTAAGCCCAAGGGACACTAAGGCCTAAAGACATGGCGCTAAAAACCAGATGACTTGATATTGGTCGAATGCACTGTTAAAGGGCAAAGACTTGTGAAAGGATATGGACTTATTACAGAGTAGAAACCATGATAAATACGAGACATTTATCAAGTGTGAGAATTCTGAGAAGTGTCGGATGATATAAGTATAGAAAACGAAGTTTAGAGCAACCGAATATGCCAATTCAGATGGTTGACTTTTATAAATGCACTAGACTATCTTTATACTTATAATTCTATGACAAAACACGATCTTAGCATTTTTTCAATTCATAGGGTATGATGAATTGCATGAATAATTTAGCGAGTGCGATATCTGTATAAGTAACATCTCAAGGAATAAGCTCGTATGCACGAAACATTTTTAACACGGTAATATGGATTTACAGGGTTTGTGGTAGGATTCATTGCACATGTCAGTTTCACGTGGGTGCTTCACGTAAGGTGATTTAGACGATTATGTATACATTTACTGTGTGCATAATACACAATCTTTTATCCTTACGCTCACGCTCCCTTATGCTGGCATTTATGTCAACACAGAGAGAGAAAAGAAAAGCACACGTGCTACACAATTGAGAGAACTCTCATAATAGCTAGAGTGATCATTGAGAATCATCAGTTACCTCCTATTTTTTACTATTTGTACTCACAAATTTGAATAATTAAAATAATTTAAGTATTGTTTAGATTTTATGGGTTAGTATGAGCAATAACTTTAGAATTTATAATTTTAATTTTTTTTCTCATTTAAAATATAAATTTTTGTTATTTAAATATATCTGTGTCATTTTATTTTTCTCTCTTCCTTCTATTTAGTTGACTATTTTTATATTGCTCTATATTTGGATTCTCGTCCGTACAAAAATCAGAATCCGATGATGCAACACAAGTTCGGTTCAATAAAATTAAATCTTGATGAAAATAGAATAAAATTACGGCATTTTTTTTTTTTCAATTCATAAGTATAAGAAAATGGTTAGATAAGTATAAATTATGAATAATTTAAAAGAATAATTTTTTATATAAATATAAATTTAAAAATTGTCATTTTGAATATACACTTTTACGCAAACAATATATATATATATATATATTTGTATATTTTTAAGACATATTTTTAATAAACACTTATTTTCTAAATTTTAGTCAATATTTTAATGTCGAAATTATTTTACTATATATTTTTGCACTAGAAAGAACTATCGATCAATTTATTGTGGCTCGATTCAATTTTAAGATAGACAAGTATTGACGGCAATTTTGGCCCAAATAATATAGCGGGGCTTATAATATTAATTTATATTTTATATTTATAAATACGCATTATTCTAAAACCTTTTAAACAACTCCTTTTTAGAAAATTATATTTATAAATTTTTAGATGTTCTTTTTTAATGTATATATTTTAAAAAATACAAATAAAATTATAATTTATCTATCTCTAACCAACCTAAGCAACTAAAAATATTCTGTTCGACTGGTTTTGTCTTGTCTAAATTTGTCACATCTAAATAATTAGTAGCATTAAAATTATAATTTTTTTTCAATTATTAAAAATTATAAATAATTAACTAATATATTTTTTAATTCTAAAAGAATTTATACTTAGAATTAAAATCTCCTATGTACCAAATCAAATAATAAAATTAAGATTAGATAAAAACTTCATATTTAAATTCTAAATCACTGTGACAACCAAATGGACCTTAATGCAATTATGTAATTGATAAGCACAAATAATTAGTAGATTATCTATTAAGATGTTGTGTATTTTTATCTAGGTTTATGTTATATATCTAATACACACATACATACATATATAAAAATATATAAGTGGTTATAATCATATGAAAAAATTCTATACTTATTAAAAAGTTAGTTTTTAAAAAGTTGTTCAAATCTTCCCATGGTTGTTAAATGGATATTAACCAATTGCATGACATTTAATAAGGTGTGGACAAATAAATTATTTAAATCAACACATAGGAAGGGATTGTTGGAATAATTGAGTCTTAATATTAAATAATGTAAGTATTATAATTAAATAATTTAATAGGTTATTGATAGATTGTTAATGGGTTAGTATGAGCAATAACTCTTAGAATGTAAAATTTAAACCCAAATGCACAACACCTTTAACAAATATAATTAAATTATATGGCTTGATATATTCACACACATATATAAATATAAATACAAATACATATATATTGAGAATATTTTATGTAAATATAAAACAAATAAAAAACATCGATGTGTAGATTTAATCATGCATTTTGTATATTTTCTAATGTTTATTGATAGAACGCATTTATTTTTCATTGGAATCTAAAGAACAATTTATTAATAGCACACAGTACCTTAATCAATCTCACGCTATCAACTATCAATTCAAAGGACTGTTATTTTATTATATTAATAAAATTAATATATCCCCTAACATCTTAAAATAGAAAAAAAAAAAAGAATAATTATCATATTTTTTTGAAAGTACTCAGTTCTTAATTACTCCACGACCTGTCACGAAGCGATCATCGTTCTTAGCTAGCTAGCTAGCTGTTCTAGTGCCATTTCTTATCGGGCATTTTTGGTTATTAAATTTTTGATATCATACAGCAAAAATAATGTCTTCATCAGTGATCTTTGTCATTAAATTCTAAATCAGTATAGTGTGCACCCAAGGGCTACAATTTGGGAGCTTAATTATTATAAATTCATTATTAGACACTAAAACCTAATATTAGTTACTAATAAATGTAATTAATTAGTAGGTGCTAATTGCACCACCCCTAATTATATAACTCTATTATTTGACCTGTGCCAGCATTTATTTTAGTTTTGGTTAAGAGGATTTGGGGTTTTTTTTTTTTCCACCGAAAGGGAGATTAATTTAATTATTTTATTTATAATCATCTGATAAATATTTAATAATAATTAGTTTTTTTAATATTGATTAAGATGTGAGGAGATAAAGTTATGTATGTACACATGAAATTTATTTTTCTCTATATAATGCTATTGTGAATATTTGATGAAAAATATAAGATATGAAAAAGGGCCGATCTCATATAAAAGATTCAGATTTTTGAAAATATTATATTAAGAGATTGAGATCGAGTCTTACCAACTTTTGAGGGCCTTGTACAGTGGAGGGATTTTTAGGTTACGAGTTACCTAAATTAAAAGTATTCCCTATAATATTATACATATATATCTTACTTTATTAAAATAGTAAAATATTATAATTTTGTCCAATCTTATTGTATTTTAATAAAAAATTATTTTATTTATTGGTATAATATTTGATTAAAATTTTGTATGTAATTAATAAAAATATTTTTAACACAGAAATTATAAAATTACCTATTATATATATATATATATGTGTGTGTGTGTGTGTGTAGATTATAATATTTTCCCAATAAATAAAAATGCAAATTTTCAGATTTAAAATATGGAGCTTTCTTTTGAAAATATTTATTAATTTATGTGAAAATCTAAATATTACAAACACACTTCTAAATTTTTTGTGACTATCATTAATAAATGGTGATGAGAATGGTGGACGGAGTAAAGTCTAATTTACCCAATAAAAATTTAAATATAGATTTATGTATATCGTTAATATTTATATTTACTATTAGTGTTAAAAATATTATAATAATTTAATAATTTGTAAAATGGTCATAAATTTGATAAAATTTTATAATCCATATTATGGGATGTCCTATACCGATTTTAGAACGATATTATATTATATATTTTTTATGATAAATTGTAAAAAAATAGTATCTTTTATAACAAGAATAATATCAATATTAATGCCAAAGGGTTGACAAATTTAACATGTACATATACATTAATAATAAAATTGTGTTAGGTTAGTCAGTTAAACCTTTAATTATTTATGATAAGTAAATTTAGAAAATTTATCAAAGGCTTATTATTAAAGCGGTCTAAAGTTTAAACACCCATAAAATTTATCTTTTAATTATATCTCAATAAAACTAGACTTATCCTTATCTAGTTAGGTAAATTAAAATAACCATTTACTTAATAGATTTATTTTTAAAATTCTCCTAATAAATCTGGGTTTTACTCGTATCATTCTAAACCATCATCTATCTTATTATTTTAGTAGCCAAGATCCAATTTATAAGATAAAATATTAAAATAAAATAACATATTAAAATTATTATATATCTCAATAGCTATCAACTATTATAGATAGGATAATAAAGTCTAATGTTTTAAAGAATCATAGCAAAATCTTTCGATGTCATGGAGCCAAATATGCACCCATTAACCAAATCTTTTGATATGTTTTATCATTTTTTTTATTTATAAAATTACATAGTCTCTTATTATAGTTATATAACAAGCCAAACCCTCATAAAATTTAATACGTAGCTTAAATACATATTAAATATTATATACATTTAATATACAAGCAAATTCCCCGTTTTGTTGGAAATGATTTCCTCAAAAGTCCGGCAACTGGCTTTTATAGCTTAAATATATGAAAATAATATGTAATAGAAAAATATTTGAAAAAACTATTATACACAAAAAAATCCATAAAAAAATTTTAAAAAGTCATAAACAGGTAGATTGATCATTATTTTCATTTTTATTTATGATATAATTAATTAATTATTTATTTTTTGGTAATTTGTAGAAGGTAGACTTTATTTATACAAATTTGGAGTCTCTATCACTTTAAAAGAAAATTTAATTTAATAATTTATAGTCATAATTATTTGATTAATATTAAATTATTTAGATATTTTTTTAAGGAAATTAACTTATCTTTTATTAAAAAATAAATAATAAATAATAATTTTATTAATATTAAATAATTATTATTAAATGTATCTTTTTTTTTAATAAGCGTAGACTATTTAGTTGTCTATTTCCCGTACTAAAACGCCGTTGCATCCACAGCCCACAAAAAAATATAGACGGTGGCGATGTTTATTGTTGTGAAAATAACTATTTTCACAATTTTATTAATTAGATTATTGTAAAACTCATCATTAACGAGTAATTAATAGACGTGGACCGTCGTTAGGAAGCCGTTAATTGTGGATTAGCTTCCCTAGTGCGGTGATTTTGGAACAGCACACGGCGGTGGTACCGTGGCAGTGGAGGGAACGGTGAAGCGACGGAGTTAATTGTTTGGTGAAGTCACGTGAGTAATGCGTGTGGAGAAATGATGAGGAGAAGCAAACAAATGAGGATGAATGATGAAATGATGGCGGCCCCATTGGCAGTTGATATTAATAACTAGTGTAACCAATAAAAAAATAAATAATATTTTTTATGAAATTAAATTATTTTATAATAGTTAACGAACAAATAATATATTACTTATAAAAAAATTATTTTTTTATTTATAATGTCTTTTATTAATAAAATCATATAAAATTAAATTAGCAATTAGGTATATTTTATGTATTTATTTAAAATGTATATTACAATAAATAAGAAGGAGTATGATCTTAAAAAACTCAATATTAATGTCATTTTTAAAATTAATATAACAGCATAATTGCTTTCTCATTTACATCAATATTATATATATTAATTATCTTATATTAGTGATTTAAAATATCATCTCTTACTTATAAAATAATAATATTTTTTTTTAATAAAAAATATATATTTAAAAATAAAGTCACATGAACTTAGGTCAATAATATGATACAATGAACGTAAAAGGGTTCAATCTTAAAACTCTAACAGAATTATTAAAATGCATAAGTATTTTATATATGAATAATTCATTATATTTAATGGTAATTGTAACATACTTTAATAAGTTATTTAATTTATCAAATTTTCAAATAATAACAAGCTAATTTATTAACGGTGGTGGGACCCACATCCGTGACAGCTGTACCGTCCGCAGGAGACAATTTCCCCCGAAGCAATCATTTGCAACGCGGGGCATCCTTTTAAGTAAAAGCGCGCGCTCTCTCTCTCTCTCCCTCTCAACTGAGTATTGGAGAGCAGGTTGGCTGGCCCCACCATTTGGCATGTGCCCACAAGCCCGCCTCTCAATTATTTCGACTTGATTGTTGTGGTTCAATTGAATATTTTCCAATCGGGCATGTGACCGGACTACAATTGTAAATCTAATTTGCAAAGTCGAGATTGACTAGGAATGTTAATCTAAATGCCCGTTTTCAGATCAACACAAGGGCAAGTTTGATATATTTATCTATATTATTCATATAAATCTGCACAAAAATTAATTCTATTTATAATAATGTAAGATTTATATTTTTCAAATAAGAGTAGATGGCAGGTGACATTGGTTAGAAAACTTGTGAAAAATTAAAGTTAGACCCAAATATAGTACATATCTGACAAAATAATTTTACAAATATATAAATAATTTATAGTCTTATTAATAGAAAAATCTTATTAATAATATATTTAGAGAAAAAATTATCTAGCTTGTGAGTCATTGAACAAAAAATTAACTATGAAAATCAAAAGTTATTTAAGAGATTGGTGGTTCGTAAATATTAGACCTTAACTAACTATTCCAAATGCGTGACAATTTAAAGAGCTCTTCAAACTGCACACTAATAGCATAAACTACAATCTTTTGTTTTTTCATTGGAGTGCTGTAGAATGAATTTGTTTAACACTGTCAAATTTCCAACTTCATTACCACAAATAGGACATTAAAGTTCAACATGAAACTCTTCTCATTTGGACAGATGTTTCTCTAGTTTAGATAATGGCTCCATAATTATGAGAGGTTAAAGTGTAATTTTTATATTATCAAAGTGATTTAAATATAGGAAAGATGGAGGTAACAATATTTTGCTCGAGCAAACGTCTCAAGGATTTAGGTGCAATAGCTCTCGAACAACATCGGTTGATGAGACATCGCACAAACATCAACCATTGGGTCAAACCCTTGTTCTAGCAATAGTCAAGCACAAGTCTAATATCTTGCACAGCCAACCTTAAAGAACACATTAAGTATGACTATACTAATACTTAAAATCTAAAAATAATATTTCAAACACAATAATTTGCCATGAAATTTGTCAATGTCCACTAAATGAACCCCTCAAAATATGAGCTTTCAACAAGTCCTTTTAAAGTCAAGTTTTTTTTATGTGGCTTGAACCCCTCCAAATCCAAACTTTTATCAAGTCATTTTAAAAATAAGGTTTTCTTGTATTGTGCTTAATTCTAGCTTATCAAATAAAAAAGGGGATTAGCTGTCATTGAGGTTCAATAATTCCTTTATAAGGCACTCATAAGACTTATTGACATTCAAGATACAGTCATTGCAAGGTTCTTGGCTATAATACAAAGTTCTATATCCAAACATCTAAGGTTATATATAAATTTAAGGCATTTTGTTCCAACAAAAATTATCAAATGTTGAGCCATTTCTCAGGGCAACTGTAAGGCAATAAGACTTAGACATTGTTACATTCATTGCAAGGTTCTTGGCTATAATAAAAAATATCCTAACATAGGTTAAATATAAATACAAATTTTTGATGAGCCATACGGCAATAATAAAATATATCGGTTAAATATTATATAAATAAATATTAACATTAATAATAATATTAATTATTATATATTAGAAAGGGGGAGGCTGCGTTCAGGCAAAGGAAAGAAAAAAAATTGAAAGAAAAGAAGAGGGGAGGAACAGGAGAGAGAAGAAAGAGAGGTAGGAGTGATTGTTGTCAGAGAAGAGAACAGTTGACGAAACCCTTTTAGTGATTTACCTTCCAATTCGTGCGCTGATGTAAGTAGAAGGAATCGCAAGCTGAAATAGAATGGCTGCCGCCAATGCTGGAGAAAGATGGAGAAAGTGAGACAATTAAATCATTTAATTCTAAGTGTAAATGTCGATTTTGTGGTTATATATATCGACTTTAAAAAAATTAGACAAGATTGTAGAAAATGGGTAAATGAGACGCAGTGGAAGAGAGAGGGTCATTGACAATTTGCATGCCGCATTGCAACCGTCGCCATCGCTACTGTTACCCATGCTGGAGCCGTCGTCGGTGAATGACAAATGTGAATAAAGGTGGAGGAATAACGAGGTACGAGAGAGAAAGGGAGTGAGAGGGGCGTGTGCGTAACAGAGAGAAAAGCGCGTGATTTGGATACCTTTGAGTATCATTTTGGCAAATCTGCATGGAATAAAATCGAGATAAGTATTTGTAATTTCCTCATTTAATTTAATTTAATATTTGACATTTTAATATGTATATTTTATATCAATATATTTATATGGAGATATATGTGTGATGTGATAGGAGAGTCTGGAGGCTCTAGTGGGCGAAAATGAAATCTAATGGCCAAGAGCTGCGAGACTAAAACGTACTTGAACTATTGGAGCCGATGAAATATAATGGCCGAGGGTTGTAAATCTAAAACGTAGTCGAGCTAATGGAGCCGATGAAATTTATTGGCCGAGAGTTACGGGTCTAAAATATAACCGGATTAATTGCGCAGATGAAATCAAATGGCTAATAGTTACGGGCCTAAAACATAGTCATGTTAATGAAGCCGATGAAATCTAATGGTTAAGAGTTATAGGCCAACAATATAGTCGGACTAATAGAGCCAATAATGATATGTGATGGTTTAGAGTAATCGGCCTAAAACACAATCATAAGATGTTCAGATTGGATTTAGATTTGCATTTCTGTGTATGATGATTTCGGTATATATGGTGGAGTTCAAAGTAGGATTGGTTGCCTGCATCAATATTTGATTTTCTATGAGTTCTCTCTAATTTTATATGCATAGTTTTATTCATAATGATACTTATGGTGCCTTCGAATCATGTTTTCTATTTTTCTTCCTTCAGAGTTGAAGATTTGGATATACTATAAGAGTTGGGTAGGGTTTGGCATAGTATCACATTCTCCTAGTGAATATTTTATTCTTACGACTATTTGGAAGTAGGTAATGGTTATTTTTGTCCAAAAAGTTATTCAATTAGGTTTTGTGTGAGTTTTAATTTGTTGGGTCTTGTGTATTTGATTGGTAACACCCAAATTTAGAATTTATAAGACTAATATTTAAAATTTAATTAAAAATTTAATTGATCTGAATGGTTTGAATTCATTACAGAGATTATGACTAAATCCCCTATGCGAAAGGACAATGGGATTAGGTGTGATATCTTATCAATTCATTGTAATAATTTATCCATGATTTTGCAAATTTAAAATGTCCGACTATTAATGGTAGTGGTGTTGAATGGATTATGTCGTAACTTAAACCAAATATGTCAATTTAAATAATTAATTATAATTTTTAAATTTTAAAATTTTAAATAAATTCAACAAATAATATTAAATCTTAAAATTTGGGTATAACAAACTAAATAAATGGGATTCGATAAATCAAAATCTACACAAGATTTTATCGGATAATCATCCGAACAAAATAAATACGAGTTGCTCTATAATCTTCGTAATGGAGATAACAATCCAATTAAAATCATCATCAGATATAATATAACATAACATTTGAATTACTCCTGAAACATAACCATGGGCCTACACCTGACCAATTTTATAATCAAATCATATCAAATACCAATTAAAACCATATTAAAACTCAAATTTATTAAATCGGACGAATGGTTGACAGATTATGTTTTAACTCATACAATGCGTTCGAATCTTCTTCTCTGAAGGGATACAATAGAAAATGTGAGCCAAGCGCTCAGCAAGTATCATATTTATACAAAAGAGGGTCCAATGAATCAGAGAGAATGTCAAATGGATTAAAATCTATTCAAATGATAGAATAAATTTAAATCACCGATAAAATAAATTTAAGAGAAATCTAAGATCCAAAATCTAAAATCCAATGGTAGTCATGTACTCAAATCAATTATCCAAATCTAAAATAAATATCTAAATCAAAAAATAATTCTCATCGAGACGGGTATATATATATAAATAAAGTAGAAGTGATCTGAACCAATTTTTAAAAGACAAGTAGCCAATTTTAAAGTCCAAGTTTGAGTCCAAATTCAAATTCAAGACTCAATCAGCTTGTGATTTGGGACAGAATTTGATAGTCGGAGGATCCAATAGCATGTGTAGAAGTCGAAGTAGTGCCGCAACAAATAGTCTATGGGTACGGATCAAAACACATAGTCAAAATGATTTGTACGAGTCATACTAAGGCTCAACTATAGGTAAAATCAGCGAATCTAAAATCCACGTCCAAAGATATATATCCAAATCAAAATCTAATACCAATTAATACAGAAATACAAAGGATGTATCAAATTTGAATTATAATTATTTAAAAATTAGTTTCATAAAGCTTTACGCATAATCCCGATAATCTTTGGCATAATCAAATGTAAAGTAGGCCAGTATAAATGGCCATTTATGTATGCTATACCAATGGATAAGGTTGCTCACTATTATTTATCACTTACGATTTTGAGTACAATTCCTAAACTTGTTAGATATATTAGGATATCCGAATAATTATAGGGTTAAATTAAATTATCCAAATAAAAAGGATTACTACCCCAAACATTTCTTGACGACGAGAAGAGATTTTTAAATAATAAATATCTTTCAATTGAAAATTAGTTAAAATATCTAATATCCAAATCTAAATATAGTGACCAAAATTCGACATGTGCATGTGATGACACGGCTTATGCAAAGTCTCATATACATTTTTATGGAAATATACTAATATAAAATTATACAGTATATAATAAATTTTTGAGGCTTTCAGAAAAATAGTATATCCTCCAAAGTTATAAAACCCAATCCAGAAATATCAAAATTAGCCAATGAATCACACACACATGTTCAAATTAAACATATTAGGTATATAAAAACACATACATATTAGTAAAAATTTTAAATAATATCCAAAATAATTCAGATGCTAAATCATACCAAAGTGGGAGTTTATAAATACTTATAGTAATCAAATACGTTGCAGATTTGAAAAAAAGATATCCCAAAATTTTAAATTGACACATTCCCTCTCCGTCGCGCGCTATCTCTTTCCTCCCTTTCTCTCTATCTTCACGCGCTTATGCCCCTCTCTCCCTCCATGATTGCTGGCGATGGCATCGGGTTAGGCATGGGCAATGGCGGTGAGCACGGCAACGGCAAATTTGACAATAGACACGGTGGACGGTGGCACAATGCAATCGGCAAAGGCTTTCTCTCTCCATCGCTCCTTAACACAAAAATTCATCAAATTCTCAATCAATCTCAACATAATACATACATGCAACTCAAGAATCAATATCTACAAAGAGAATGAAATGATTTACTTGCTTTGATTTTATCAATTTTCTCTAGTAATGACAGTGAATGAACGACAACCATTTGGTTTCAGCTCAAGATTCCATTCTCTATACAAACACCAGAGCACAAAATGAAGGAAAGCATCACGGGGAGGACTTTGTTGGCTTCCATTTTTGACATAGGGACCTCTAGCGGCGGTAGCGGCAACGGCGTCGCGCCAGCCTCCTCTCTTCTTCCATCTCTCCTTGAACCCTCATCTGTTACTATTACCATTCTTACCCTTCTCTTTTTCTTCTATTATTATTATTATTATTATTATTATTATTATTATTATTATTATTTTTATATCTTTTATTTCAAATTTTGAATCAATACTAGGACGACAATACGGACACACCTCGGACGCCAACTCAATTGATCTAAATATTATTCTAAATTTAATAATATTTAATTAATTTTATCATATCTAAATTATTTAAAATCATAATTAATATTAAATTAATCTAAATAAAAATTTATGATATTATAAATTATATCATGCTAGCATATACTATTTTTTAGAATGTTGACATATGAACGTGCCATACCAAATACGCATGAGATAAAAGTAATTATGTAAAATATTAAAAGAAATAATTATATTTTATTAATTTTGTCAAATCTTTTTAATATTATAATTTATATAATTAAAAATATGTATGTAATAATAATTTATTTATTTTTAAAGTTTACTTATATTTTCATTATTGACATGTCTAAAGTCATCAACTTTGTTAAAACTCAAAATAATTAGATATTTTACGTAAACTTTTATATTTAATCAATTCTTAAAAATGTTACATATTTTTAATCTCTTCAATACTTTCTTGCTTTTTTTTTTGTCTATTACTTGACACCCTGTATTGGAAGCTATTTCTGATTACATTGTACCTTTTAATGGCATTAAGAGATCCTATACCATTAATAGTTGTACAAAAAAATATGCATATTAGACTTTCATCAATTTAAAATTTTAAATTCTAATTTGCCTAAGAAATTAGAAATATGGCTGAATTATAAGTAGTCAATAATTTTAATCAGTATTATATTTTTACTTACTGGCGATATCTCATATCGTATGTATATCAAAGAAAGTAAATCTCATTGACTACCTTTACTACTTTTATAATTTTTTTTTACTGCTAGTGAATACAAAATATATATTATATGTATGTTGTGATGGACAAAAGTTTTTATTTCTTTTATACTATTGGCCATCTCCAAGTTATTGTGAAATTCGTTAAGACAGTTGTATAATCCATGTAAATTTATGTAGGGGTCTACAATTATGGTAAGAAATACTAGTACCGGAGCATTTTCTAATATCTTAAAATTTTTTAAATAATATAGTTAGATATAATATTCGTGAACATATTATTTTTAACCACATTATTATCTATTTAAATTTGTCTTTTAATTATTTATATATATATATATCATTAGTATGATATGGCAAAATTTATAATAATCACAACAAATCGTAATATTGTCAGTAAATGATAAAAATTAATTTAATAGTAAATTTTGAGTGATGTAATGAGTGCCTTTAAATTAATTAGTAGTAAAATAAAATATTTTTAATAATATTTAATTATTTTAACTATCTTTTAATCGAGATCTATAATCGACTCATCAATTGAGATATTTTTATTGTATAAGATGTTTAAAACAAAATGAAAGGATACCTAGTCTCTAATAGATGGTAAATTGAGTTCTATTGGGTTGGATATTTAGTTTTTATTTTTGTATATTTGAGTTTTTCTATTAGTATAATATCCTAAATTATTCATATTAAAAAAATATTTTAATAAATAGTAAAATATTTCTTATTGTCTTCATACAAGAAGAAACAGATAGTAAAATATGATTAATCCAAAGGTTAATAATATGATATGTAATTTTTAAACAAAATAATTTATCATTTAAAATTAAAAATTATAATTTCAATAAAAATAATTAAATTATTATTTAAAATATTTTCATTAATGATTAAAAATATGTTTATATATTTTACATTCTTTTATAACGGTTTTATTGATTGAATAATTGTGAGAGAAAAGTCTGGATCCTTAAAAATTAAAGAACTAATACTTTTTTAAATAATTTTTATATTTAAAAATGTAATACGGCATAACACAAATACAGGATGAGTTATTATCAAAATAATCATACATCACTTATTAAAAAAAATTACATATATTATTTATGTCAAAATATTTTCACATACTTTACTGCAAGTTATACTACGCGTATCTTTCAAGCCTGTAGTCATCTGCCATTATAAAATGGCAATCCATATGAAATATATCTTTTACCAGTCCATTTTCATTTAGCATTTGGTCATATTGAAAAAATTATGACCATATACCACTTGAAAATTGATGAGGATGATAGAAATAGGCTGGCCCGATACAGAGACCCATGAAATCGTGGCAGATTTAGGAGGCATCCGATTCACGGGCCAAAAGCCGGTCAATACCACCATTGACCCAGACGGCGCCTTAGCTTGCTAGATAGCTCAAGCCGTTTTAGCCCAATTCAGATGGCCCACAACGTTACTTTTGCGCACCGAAGATTACCTATCTTAACTAGCTAGAACCTCAAATATCCTCCCACATTACGACCTCTCAAATAATAGCAACTCCCAATTTAGCAAATCTCTCATAATGACATCCCTAATATTTGACGCATACAATATCTCCTTAGGAAATGAGGAAATCTCTTTGACTGATCTATGGTTGTTTTGATCGACACCCACAATCCTCATGTGAGCCAAACAAATTCACGCAAGGCAGTTGACAACCAACTTTGTCTTCCAAGTAAGGCAAAGCTTGCCAATGGCTATAAAAGGCCCTTGAGGCAGACTATAAAGGCATGCTTGTACTGACACTCGCACCCATACATACATTCACACTCCATCAAACCCTAAAACGCCACTCACAAAAGCTCTCAAGAGACTACACTTTGTCTGCAGAGCCTCCTGAGAATTCCTTTACGATTCTTACCTCCCCGACATCAAAGTCGCTCCTCACGAGCGTGTCATTGAAAAAGCCGATCCATGTCGTGCACAATCTCCAAATTAGACTCAAAAGATTCACTTTATTGCCTCATCTCCCACATACATTTACCCGTCTCTTTCATCTCTCAAAGAAAATTACTAACTTGAGTAACAAAAAATATATTGGGGAACAAATCTCACTAATTTTTTGACCTTTCATTTTTGAGTAGTCGTACGTAAAATTTAGGTAATGAGTACAGAGATTGGACTCCTTTTATATTAACCTAAAAACCAAGCGGTACCCTAATCTGTTAGTAATTCGAATCCAGGGCGCATAAAAAATGTTAGTTTTATTTGAGTTAAGGATAATTGTCGCCTATTATATTTTTCATGTGTTATTTTAAATACTTAATACTTTTAAAACTTTTACAAATAAATTTTTTTTTACAAGTGCTTCATTTTTAATTATTAATTAATTTAATTTTAAAAAGTAATTATACACCATCGGAATGTTTTTTATGGGGCATCCAAAATTACAAGGAGTAGTCGTGGTGATATTTGTGATATATTGTAATTTTAATATTTTAAAAATACTATCGGTATATGTATGTGGTGTAGTTACTTCAGTAATTTTTGAATAATTTTTTTATATCCAATTACTTCCAAAATTTAAAAAATTATGTTTCGTAATTGATAAATAAATTATAAAATAAAGATATTAATAAACAAATTATGTATAAACATTAATAAAAATAGTATAATTATATCTGTAAATTTAATAATTTTAAGTATAATAATTATATCTTCTGAAGTCCACCTTTAATATGTGGCTTATTTTTGGATTTATTTATACAATTTTAAATGTTTGTTAAATCGCTCATATTTTTAGAGTATTGTTTTTAATATTTTCAAATTTTTAATACACTTAATATATGATGCATTTTAGAGACCCAAATTATCGTACGAATTAAGGAGTTACTTTATCCAATTTAAAAGTTCAAATAGAAACGAGTTTGATCTTTCTAGTTTTGAATTGAGATTCAGCGCACCATAACACAATAAATAAGAGATAAAAAGGGTACGAAATTTTTTCCTAATGTATCGTTTGATATTCAAGTTAAAAATCTTTTTATTTAGATGTGAATACATTTGAAAATAAGTGTAAAAATGTAGAGTGATGTGAGATGAATATTTGTACTGACAACAATACTTCTTTTGATGCACTCAATGGATGGAGTGTCTTCAGTATTTGTGTACGTGGCCGGTGGAATGGTTTTAAAATTTGTGCATTTAGTTGATGGAGTGTTTTTGTCTTGTCATTGTTTTGTAACGTTCTCTCATTGCCGTTGTTCAGACTCTTTTTTCTTATGTGGGGGTGAGGCTTTATTTATAATAAGGGGATTCGTTTGATTAGCAAGCTGTTAAATCAATTTGTGAGCATGGTATTTCTTTAGTTATGAGGGGTATTACTTGTATATATAATGGCCGATTCAATTTAATAGTAAAATCGTCTAATTTTCAGTTATTGAATTTGTGTAATCGTTATTTGAAACAATTTATTAAGTAGTTCGTTATAATTTTTTAATTTATAGCTATTCAATTTGTATTTTTTAACTCATATATTGCATAATTTTTTATTAAATTATCATTATTTAATTTCTTTTTAATTTTATATATTGGATCAGTCTATAATCTTATCGAACCGTGGATGTAATGGGGAAGAAGAAATACATGGCTTTGAACACAAAGGACAGTTACATGGACTTAGGTAAACTGTGGTTATTAAAACTGTTGGACATTTCGCCGTACTTTTCTCAAGGCAAGCCATTTGATCCTCAAGATTTGTCGGTCATACGGGCAGGAAGGAAAAGTCCGACATGTCCTTGGAGAACGTGCCGCCATTAATTCAGTAGGAAGATCGGTTGTGTATCCATTAAATGCTTTGTTTGTCTTCAAGGAATGGGCGGTGATCCAATTAGGGTGGAGCAGAAAAATATATATATACATATTTGAGAAAACTTTTTTTATATATTTTTAAAATATTTTAAAATAACATAATATTTTATTTAAATTTATATAAATATAAATAATTAGATAAAATATTATTTTAGAATAGACAAGTAATAAAATTAAACTCGTAAGTATAAACTAATAAAAATAATGCCACTAATTTTAATTATTTAATTTTATTATGCTCTTATATTTTGACAATGTAAAATAAAAATATATTTTTATCTAATTTTAAAGATGATGAAATAAAAAAAATATTTCTCATTTTATATTTATTTATACTGTGAATATAATAATAAGAACACATGCTCAAGCAAATATATACTTAAAACACGCGCACACCCATACGCGTGCACACACATATATATGTATAGAGGCAATGACATAGGAATATAGGAAAACATATTAAACCTATTATCCAAAAATAGAATTATGATATCCCTATTTGTATAATTCTGAACCCAACTTTATACTTTATCATCATTTATTTCAATTGCTTAACCAATTATATTCTTATTATGGACTTAATTATTAAAATAAAATAATTATTATTAAATAATATAATAAAATAAAAATTAAGTTAAAAATAATATTTTTATATTTAGTTAATTATTTTAGTAAGTAATTATATCAATGAGCTAAAATATGCACAAATAAGGGCTCAAAATAAAAAAAAGGGCTGAATCACCGAAATTATATAACTATGAAATTTAATAAAAGATATGCCGATAAAAAAAAGAAGAAGAAAAGAAGCGAAATCAACAACTAAAATTGAACTTCCATTATCTCATGATGGAAGGGTCGGGATAAAGGAAACGTTAAGCCATCAAAAAATTTATTCGTCAAAAATTATCTCATAAGATTTATAAATTATTGATTAGGCAAGTAGATTGATTCTTAAAAATTATTCTACTACAAGTTTTTCAAATATGGTATGTTGTGGCGGCCAGGGTGGGTATGGAATCAAAGTAACCATTTGGTATGTTAAAATAACACCAAGATTAATAAAAAATTAATATAAAATCATCCTTGATTATTTTATAAAAGAACATTCTAGGGTGAAGGCCCACCACTATCACTATGCCGCCACTTCTCCGCCACCAATGCCATGCTGCCACCACCATCACCTCTTTACTACTATGATCACACCTTCGCCACCCCCGACACCTCCATTATCATGCCACCACTACCTCTCCACTACCACCATCACACTATCGCCATCCGCCACCACAATCACAATGGCGTCACTACCACACTATCTCTACATCTCCACCACTTTGCCGCCACTAGCATATTGCTACTACTACCTCGTTGCCATAACCACTTCTCCACCACCAACCTGTTGCCGCCATGTCTTTACCATCACCAACACACAATATAATATAAATTTTATGTGACAAAATGATTAGCTGATCTAGAATTGCTATTCGTTGAGGATAAAAAATAAAAGTATAGGGTATAAATAATTTATTCCTTATTTATAATAAATTATTATTATAAAATAATAATATCTATTATATATATTATTAGAAATAATGAAACCTACAAGTCAAATCTACCGAGTACGATGAAATATTATTTACACAGTTTTATTTAATTTACATTTATTGAGATTATTTATAGTATTTATTTATATGATAAAATTCATATGTTTGAGCAATATAATTAGAAAATTATGAAGAGATTATACTCTTATACTCTAACTATTTAAAAATTTAAATTTTAAATATTTTTAACTATAAAATTATTTAGATAGGATATTAATGATCGAATTAAATCGGTATATATTATGTTAGCCGTTGAAGGGAGTGATTAAGCTTATGATAATTTATGTAGTTGATATTATAATAAATATACATATGTTCCTTAATAAATGAGCTAAATGAAATGACTTGAAATAAAGATAGCCTTGAAGAAAGTGATTGAACTTACGTTAACTTGTGTAGTTGATATTATATTAAATATATACGTGTTCTTTAATAAATGTGTTAAATAAAATTGCTTGAAATAAATACTCTTCTATAAAAGTTTTATTATATGCCAAATATGAGATATACATAAAAATAATATAAAAAATCATTAAATTGAGAAACCTTAGTATTTCATTGCATATAGTTGTACATTGACATGGTTAATATTTGTTCAATAGATTGATACATTAAGGTTACTATTGGGTATAATAAGAAAAACTTGGAGATAAATAAATTATCAATAAATGATCAATTACTCCAAACAAACGGAGGGATGTCTCATATGAAATTAAATTAATGATCCATAGATTATTGACCAAGTGAATTATAAATTAAAAAGAAATTTCTAATATTTTTGATTAATTATTTATTTAATATTATTAATATAAGATAAACAAATTAAATAGGATTGATATTTTTTCATATTCTAAATAAAAAGGGTATGGGGATAGGGCTTTAAAAAGGACAAAAAATTAAAAAATAGAAGGGGAAGGAAAAGGTTTCCTTTCTTTGGCAGATATATAAAGGGGCTATATGCTATTTTTTATTTTTCCATTTTGTATTCTTTCTAACTTATAAATTTGATTGAATGATAAAAAAAATTAAAAAAATATTGGTATAACAATTTTCTATATTATTAAGTATTAATAAGTGAATAGAAAATATTCTAAAGTTAAAATATAAGTTTTCAATATTTTAATTGTTAAAATAGTCATTTTAATGGGTACTATCATATATAATTAGATGGTTATCGTCATTTTTATTTAATTTTATAAAAATCAATACGTTTAAATATAAAAATAAATTTAGAATACATGTTTTAATATTATAGTTATTGGGTCCAACATGAAATGGGGCCAAGATGGGCTAGGCCCGGCTGGAAGAATGATGTCTATCAGTAGAAAAGCCCAATCCATGATGGCAAACCTAAGCATGAGGTGATAGGGCGTGCTAAGTATTAGGCAATGAGACCAATCGGCTTCGCTTGTGTACCTACTGCAATCGTCATAGTCTTCCAGCACAATGGATGCCGGCGGAGGAGATACTAGTCAATGGAGAACAAGGTCAACGTTAGTCAGCCGTCACGTGTGCCAACCCGGCAGCCTTCCAGTCAATCCAAGTAAGGTCAAATGGACCCGTGGCAACATCGCCTAACAACAGGCCCCACGTCACGGTAATGCGACAACTGATATCGCTGACTACCATCGGCAGTTAGCGGCCGGCGATTCTCAACTTGCTAAATGTCGAAGATTTTCGTACCCAAGGTCCTCCGTCATGGAGCCTACAAATATCCATTCCTTCAACGAAAAGAGGGACGAAACCTCAAGCAAAAACGATGATCAGAGATCAAGCATTTGATTCTTCACCATTCCATCTCGAGGAGTAAAAATCGGCTCTTTTTCCTTGAGCCACCGCCACTTCCGGCGGAGTTAGTGAGACACCCACAGCGGTACAACCAACGGAGCTCAAACCTCCAAACACATCCCACTCATACTTCCATACCCTTGCATTCATTTACGTTTACCTTTAAATGAATATTTCTCCGTTTATTGTGAAAAATATCTGATTTGAGTAGCGGAGTGCGTGCGGTAGAATAACTTGCCGTCGTCCTTTAAACTCTTATTTATAATTTGTGGTGTATAGGTTTTAGGTTAGTAGGGACGGAGATTGGATTCAATCCAAATTGATTTCAGCGAGAGATTGAAAGGCTTTCTAATCCGTATAATAATCAAAAATTCGGGACGCATCAATAGAGATCGAACATTTGTGTGTTGGGCTATCGTTAATTTAGTATGTTTCGTATTAACATATATATTTATTATATATTGATTATTATAAAGGATGAATCATTTTAATCAATTTAAATGAATATCATGATATTAAAAATTAAAAGTACTTGAAACTTCGCTATGCTTTAGACAATGATTTCTTTGCATACATTACTTAACCGATAAAAATTTTATTTTTTTGAAAAATAATTAGATACAAAATTAAAATATGACTATCAAATATGATGTTAAGATATTCCTCTGATCTCGAGCCTTTATCCGCTTGCATTACAACAAAAGGTGACTTTGGGGATGGAAATTACAGTTGCTAAATGTATACTTCCCATAGTTAATAGTTTATAATCATGGAAAATTTTTACCTTCATCTCTTCCGTCATTAAAAGTCTTTAACAACGAGATTTTATTATTTATTGTTAATAGTATTAGTATTATTAATGACAGAATTTTTTCTGTTATTAAAAGTAAATAAATATAAGAGTAAATACAGTCATTAATAATAATAAAAATTTTCACGATGATGTTTTTTGGATTAAAATAATTGTGACTATATACTATTATTAATAGTAATTAAAATTTTAACGATGATATTTATAACAACATTAAATATAAATAATTTTGAGAATGAAACACCATTATTAATAATCTATCAACTATTAACAGACTATATCCCATCATTATATCACAATAATTATACCATATAAGTGTTATTTTTTTTATTTGTCACAACTAAAATAACCAACCAACTAACAATTATATAAAACCAAAATATAGTTATAAAAGTGATAATAGTTTAATACATAATATTAAATTATTCAACATACAAATATAACGTTAACAAGTTTGATGTACAAATGGGTCCAATCTAGAGAGCTTAGTAATTTAATGGTTTCTAATCAATTAATTTTTACATCATTTATTACATTTTTATATCTGTATATATAGAGTAAAAATTAACATTACATTAATATTATTAAAAATTTTACATAAATATAAAAATTAGATACCAATTTGAGTGTCACTATCCTTTAATTTTGTAGCACCCTAAAGTTTATTATTTAAATTTCGGTCTTTCATGATAATCTCTAGCAATAACATTTGACTTTTAATTTTTTTTTTTTTTACTTTCTCTTCTACCTTCTGAGGTTAGGATTTTCTTCTCACAGTTCATGTAAAATAGTCTTAGGTTTTTGATTCTTCATAATTTTGTCCCTTTAAGATTTTTTTCTTCTTACTCTACCTCCATAGCCAAACACATGGTTATATTTTCATGGTTTTTGTATTTTTTAATTATATCTAAATTTGATTGCAGTTGATCACATTATATTTTGTTATCGACTTCATCCTAAAAAATATAATTTTTAGACTACAACATATCTATTTTTATTTATTAAAAATGGTATTAAAATACTAAATAAATATTTAAAATATACAGATATACGTATTTCTGTTAGACTTTTCCACCAAGTCATACATTTTTTTGTACTTCAGATACATCCACATTACTCTGCAGCTTCTCATGGTTTTGCTTCAATCATTGAATAAACTTCTCATGTAACACCAGCAAGCAGAATATGATTTCACTTCAATCTTGTCATATTTATAATGCAATTCATGCAAATAATTCATTGAATAAACAACTCATTGTATAAACAACTCATAATTCATTTACACTGTCGAATAAACATTTCATGTAGTGTCAGCAAACAGAACAAAATTTTACTTCGATCTTGTCATACTTACAATGCAACCCATGTAAACAACTCATCTAATAAACAACTCATTGAATAAACCAGTTGTGGTTTTACTTCAACTATTGAATAAACAATTTATGCAACACTTTTATGCTACAATTCATGGTTTTACTTCGGCTATGCCATATTATACAAATAGAACATTATACTAACTGAATAATATATTATTTTCTGAGTAACTGGACTCGAAATATCTCGCATAGTGTTTTGAAATAACTAATTTAACAAATATGTTCAAATATTTGTGTTAACAAACTAAAAAACCCATCAAATGTATAATTCAAATTTACTAATTCTGTTCAATGATTTACTTGTAGAAATCAAGTTTATGGTAATTACATCAGCAATTATGTAATTCAAAGAAGTCAGGATGGTTCAAACATTCCCTGGACAAAATAAATGATAGATTACAAAGTTTCAAATTAATCTATGAAAACAATTACTTATTCAAATAAACAATGAAAGTGAACTAATGGAACAGACGCATCAACGATGGAAACCAATGGTTATTTGGAGAGCTTTGATCTAGCAATGAGAAGTAATAAACTTATAGTACGTTTGGTTATTGAAATTGAATACGATTAAAATAGAATAATTATTCCTATATGATATAATAGGATGATAATAGAGTTAAAAATATTATTTTCATATTTGATTGTTGGAATAGAATAAGGTGAGAATTAGTATTTTATTTTTTGGTTTGTAGAATAGTAAGAAAAATATGGTAAGAATAGTGATACTAATAATAGTGATAATAGTAGTAATAATAATAATATATAATAATAATTAAACGTAGTAATAATAATAATAATATATAATAATAATACATAATAATAATAAATATGAATAGTTATTTCCACGTACATATGAATAGTTATTTTCTAAGGAAATATAGAAATATTTATTCTGGATTAAATTATAAACAAACGGATGAATATTTGTTCTTCTAAGAATAAGAATGGAATAGAATTTCTATTTTCTTCAATCAAATGCCACTTTACAGTTATTTCAATGACTGGACGCATAGTAAACATCAAGCTGAAGAGAAGCATAGTCAATTGAATTAGTAGAAGAGGTTTGATCGTGAGGAACAATGGAGCCTAATTGAGCTACTTAGGGTTATTTTGAGTTCCAACAAGGTCATTTTAGCATCTCAACCTTTTAAAACAAGTCGGATGTTTTCTTGCGGCAAAACGACGTCATTTTGATTATATCTCCACCCTGCTCACCACAAAAAATACCAAAATAAATAAATAAATAAAATACAAACATGTTATCACTTTTTTTTTTTTTTTTTTGGGGGTGAATTTTGGTTGGAAAGTTTTCAAATGTTATATTGAATTAGCTATTGTCATTCAAATTTCCATGCAGTATGAGTAATATTAAGGATGACATTTTATCACTATTAAATAATTTAAAATAATAAAATTATTCAAATTATATTATTAAAATTTACAGATATTTTTTACCACTGATAATATTATCAGTAATTTTTTACCACTGAAAGCAATATTTTTTAATTTAACTAAAATACGTTAATATATTACTGTTAAATTTTGTGTAAATTTTGATTTCAAATATTTTAATGGTAACATAACTAGAAAATATTGACCATATTAAAATGGTCATGATAGATAAAATCTTGTTATCATATATGTATAAACGATGCCTTAGTGAGGATAAAATTTTGCCATTATTAAATTTTTTTAATAGCGGTTGTATTTAATTTTTTATCATTAAAATTATAAATATTATTATAAATGATAAAAAAATTATATAATTATGATTTTTATCGTTAAAAATTATATATATATTTAATAATATCGTTCTTGGCATGTATGTTAAAATATAGTTGAAAAAAGCCCAAACCAAATAATTTAGAAAAATTAATAAAAAATAGACAAAACAAGTCCAAGTCGTACAAAAGTCAGTTAATGCAGAGTGTTGATCAACGAAGGGAGGAAGAAGGAAATTCAACGGAGTGGAGAGAAGGGCGGAGAGGCTAATGATTGCAGTGGAAACGACGTCGTTTCTACATCGTCTAATGCTCTTCCATATGACTCTTGGGAACATAAAGTCTGGGCATGCAGAGAAGATCCAGAACGCGTATGAGTATGCATCATGTGAACAGAAGAAGATTACAGTAGAGAGAGAAAGAAAGAAAGAGAGAGAGAGAGGATGAGATCAGAGGGAGATAGAGAGAGAGAGAATCGATATCAAATCATGATTCCGTGCTGCAACTTTATAGCTACCTTATCAGCGCAGCTTCATTGACGAAGAGGCAATTTTTTATTTAAATATTATTTTATTGATTTTTCTCGATAACAAAATTTACGTTTATAATGTAATTGATGCAAATTAAAATAATATATTATAAAATTTTACTTGTGAATGTTAGTTAATTTTAATTACTAAAATGACAACAGAATAAATAAACAGGCTTAATTAGTTGTATGTTTGCTTATGCTCCCTCCTCTTTTTTAATAATAGAGATGGTCCGTATTATTTATAATACAATATAGTCCAATTTATTATAAATTGTGTCAAATATATTTTATAATAAATAATATTAAATTATATATAGTATGATCTAATATTTTTGATCGCATTAGGTAGTGAGTTATACAACCCATGAAATGGCACAACTCATTACACGAATAGAATATGGCCCGACATGTATTAATATTTTTTTATACAAGAAATGGTCATATGATCAGAAAAGGATTTCACTTTGCCCATATACCTATTTTAAAAAAATAAATATTAAAAAAAATTATATATGTATATACCTCTCCCCCCACAAAACAATACAATACTCTTTCTTTTTATTACTCTATGCTTTCTTCTTATATAACTGTCATTAATGTAATACTTATTAATAGATTTATATTAATCTTATTAAATTTTTTTATAATTTATATATTATTATTCTCATTTTATGTAATAATTATTAATTATAGAATATAATTTTTAAAATTTTGACAAAAAAATATATTAAAAAAATTATTTTAATATTTTTATATCGTTTATATCATATACATATACTAATAATAATTATAAAATATAGGAATCCCAATCTAATTTTTGCCAAAATATTACTGTTACTCATTCTAATTTTAGCTATCCTTTAGAAAATATTTCAATAATATATGATAATTTTGTAAGATGAAATTAGTTAGTTATTATGAATGAGCCATTTATAAAAAAATATGAAAAAGATTACACATATAAAAATTTTAATAATATATAATACTGAAAGAGATATTTAAAAAATATATAAGAAAATAATTATCTTCAACTTAAAATTAAATTGATATTTTGAAGAGGTCAAGAGTTTTTTTAGTATGATTAGCAATAAAATTGTAAGAAATTAATTGAATATATAGTTTAGTAAGAGCATTATTTTTTACGATAGAAGGCTATAAATTTAAATGGTATTTATAAAAGTGCATAGCCTCCTAGTATATTTTAGGCCACGCAATGTGTTGAGATGAAAAATATAAATTTCGTATTGTGTTAAGTGCAAACAATCATTTCAATACATCGTACCGACACTATACACTTATATGCAAATAGCCCGAATAAATGGGCTGTGTCGGCATTACCTACTTTTCCTTGGGGGCATTTTCGTCTTTCTGCCACTTTGCCCTAATAGATTACCAAGCAAGGATCTGGGGGGCGTCCTTCTTCTCATCTGAACCGTCGAATGTAAAATTCGACAGCTCACACGTTTTAAATGGATAATATAACGTGGACCGTTCGATTTTAAATTTAATTATCCAAAATACGTAACTGTCGAATTTTACATCCGACAGTTCAGATGAGGAGAAGGACGGTCATTTTTCACGGGAGAGAAGGATGCCCCCTCAATCCTACCAAAGTTGCCCATGAAATTGCTGCAGTTAATGAGTTTTGTTTCATAAAATTGTGTTATAAATGTGTTACAAGTAACTGCAGTTGTTAAAAGGATGATCTGTAAATACATATTTTTTAGTTAGAAATTAATTTTCCTTTTTTTATTTTTTATTTTCACATATATTATAAAATACATCTATTCATTTATGCTAAAATTTATATATTTTATCATGTTAATATTTATTAATATTTATATTTAGAGTATCAATCATTCAATGTGAAATTAATATTACTAATTAAACAGACTATTTGCCACTTTTATTAATTATATTCATTCGTAGTAAGTTAATTGATCGAAAATCAATTTAAAATAACTCAATTCATAGTGATCAAAAAATCGAGAAGAATCTCATGGATCATACATTACCATATTTTATGTTAAATATAATTCTAAATAATAATTTACCATATAAAATGGCATATACCAGGATATTTTATATTGTAGTAGGCATAAGGATACTAGGCTATCGTATTAATTCTCCCCTGGGAGTATCAGCTCGGTTTATTTAAGTTAAATTTTAACAAGCACTAAGTTAAATTTATATTTTAATTTTCTATAATTAAGTAGTAAAGTCCAAATCAAATAATGGTCAATAACTCAAAAATAGATATACGACACATTATCTTTTACTAGATTTTGATAATTAGTCCAATATTATCACTAAACATTCTGATGTTTTAAGTTATATAAAATATTAGATGGCAATCTAAAAATTATCATTCAACAAAAATACAGATTAAAAGATTGTAATTTTAAATTTTTATATCAATTAATACAACAGTATTTGTTAATGTTTGAAGAAATATTCATAACATTTTATTAAATAATGTAGAATAAATAAAGAACTAAATAAAATTAAAAATATAAATATAATTAATTATAAGGTTGAACCAAAATTCTATTACTTTATAAAATTATAAAGTATTAATATATAAGTTAAATTTAAAAAATTTATGGATAATTTTGTCTCGTAGTTTGTAAAAATTAAAAATATAGTTTTCAATATTTTTAAGTATTTTAAATTTTAGTAAGAAGTTTGATGGGTTCCATCATGGCATGAGGTGATCGAGTCATGGTGCCGACCGATTCGACAGTCAGCCCATTACCCAACAAAGCTCAACATAAAGTAGGGTTTGAAAACCGTCAAACTAGCCTATCTACGGAAAACAGGTCCAAGAAAGAGTAGCGGCCCAAGGTTAAGGAATAGTATCTGCAACTTAGCTAATCACGACAAAGTCAACCTCCTATCTTAATGATGACAGTTTGATAGCGCAAAAGTCATTGGTGTAATAAGTCTCAACCAATAGTGATGATGGTCAACTATGTGGAACCACTGTGCTCCCAGACTAATAATAATCTAGCCAACCCTCACGAGAAGTAGCCTAGCCATTGTAGGCTACCGCTGATTGCAATCACATCACTGTCACAAGACAATATATGATACGGTAGCTCTCGTCAACGCTCAAATAGTCAACGAATTTTGACGGAACACTTGTCACTAGTATTGGCACCAAAATTTTCTCCGCAAAGCATTATAAATTTTCTTTTCCTTTATAGGATTGGGGATCAAACATTTTCTCAGTTAAAGCTACCCTCGAGTGAGATACAAGCCTTAGAAAGAACTAAACTCTTTTTTGCTAACACAACTCTTTCTCTTCTTTAGAAAGTCACTCATTGTCGAGAGCTTTCTAATTAATATATAGTTATACAAATTTCAAAAAGATACATTAGTTAATATCAAAATAATAAATTTGCATCATTCCCTAAGTCAAACGGGACCTCATAGTCGAAAGAGAAAATGCAAAGTGCGGAGTATCAGCATCAATAGTTGTACTTTGTAATAGTTACAGAGTTAAGTTCCCTAATTTTAGTATTTTTTTAGATTCCCCCTTTTCTAATCCTACAATTATATATATTTAAAAAAAAGTTTAATTTAAATATTAAAAAATATATGTAAAAATGAGTCTATATCTTTATAGTCTTTTTATAATTCTGATTGTACGAAGGATTTAGATTAAAATAATTAACTGTTCATCTTAATTTTATTCGCATGGTTATTTAAATGATAAAAATGCATCACTTTTAAATATTTAACATGGCTAAAATATTTATTACCAGCCAGACAAGTTAATGATTATAGGCATTTCTTTTCTCTGATAGTGATAATATTTTTAATAAATCAGTACAGCTTTTCTGTTTCTCAATTAATTTATTTCCTTACACCACATAAACATTTGAAAAACTACTTTTATGCGTCATCATAACCCTGAAAAAATTAAATATTCTCTCTCTCTATATGTTATATATGTAAAGTTCCTTAAAATAATATTTTTCCCAGTGCCTAGCATCTATTTTAAAAAGAGCCACATAGCTACTTTTTAAATTGTAGGAAATTAAGGGAAAAGGTGAAGAACAATTTATTTATTCCATTCAGATCAACGTGGCCTTTAGCATAAAGAAGCCAAGCCATTAAACAAGTAACTATAACTGTTGTGATGATTACTAAGATTGACAGAACTCGAAAGGACAGCTTCTCGATCATGCAACTATGGAGATAAAGCCATCTATATATATTTATATAGACATCATTATTTGATGTTTGTCATGCTTTCTCTAATAAATTATAAACATTTGCCATTATCATCGTCGTCATTATTATCATCTTCTTCTTCTTTAACCAGCCCTTCTCAATCGCATGCCTGTGCCCTTTTTCTCACAACCTGGGATGCTGCGTTATGCCGGCAAAGAAAGGGACAAGTCTCTTCTTAAAAAATACATTGTGTTATGATGATACTAATCATCATGATGATGCTCAAATATTATAATCATGGCCATCTAATTATTATATTTATCTTTTTTGATTAAAAAAACAAGCTGCTTAGCAGATCTTTTGCATGATATCGCATGATCATGGGCAATCCTTGCAGTGATCAATGGTCACTGCTCATAAATATTAATTGGCATACAAATTATAATTGCATGCTCCCGGGAAAAAAAAAAAAAATTCTTCACATAGCTAGCTCCTATTATCACAGCATTATTTATACGCTTTGATTTGAACTTGATTGCAGTAGGACGGCTACTTGAACGACGGTCAAATGAAATGCTTAAAATGAGAATAAGTAGAAGTCCAGATTTCAGTTTGCAATTACAGTCTACTGGAAGGATTGAAATAAACACATTTTTGAGAACGATAATCCAAATCATGATGATATGACTATTTATTGATGTTGGATTATCCGGTGATGAAATTATTTTGATTAATATTTGAACATTTTATGATAACATTGACACAGATCCATCGGTTTTGTTCCACTTTTGCACCTATATATTCCCATATCAGTCAGGTTTTTGAGGGGCGTTGTATCATCGGATTGTGGTTACTGTACGAATAGGGATCCGAATATAAAGCAATATAAATATAGCTTTTAAGTAGAAGTAAGAAAGAGACAGTTATACACAGTATTTTTACGTGAAAAATTCTCTTCTAAATGAGAGAAAAAAACTACAAAATTTTAAATTCAAAAATAATTTTACTATTCGGGTGCGTGAGTACAAAAGGTAAAGAACAAAATATACATTGACTCTCAATGATTACTCTTATTATTGCAAGTGTTCTCTCTGCTACATAGCGTGAGTGTTTTTCTTTCTCTCTTTATGAGCGTAAATGCAAATACAGAACATTCAATCCTTTGTTAGATACACAATGAATACTTATATAATTGTTTGAATTTTTTTACGTGGAACTAGTGTGTGCAGGGGATCCTATTACAAATTCTACAAACTATATTGCCGTGTCAGAGACGTTGCATGCGTGTAGGTTGTGAGATGTCACTTCTGTAGTGATCACACCTATTCTACAGGCCATCATCCCCTATAAAGATTGCGTGTTGTAGAGATCGTATGTGCCTTTGCGATAATCAACATTTTGAGCTAGCGTTTTCGGTCGTTCTGAGCTTTCTTTCCTGTGCTCATGTTGTCAGAGATTTTTTAGAGTCCTTGTCATTGATAAAAGCTTTTGGCTTTTATCAAGTCCACGGTTGTTTGGTGCCAAATATCCTCGGGTTTCAACTGCGGATTCGGTCAGCAACAAGTTATCAGGCTTTCATAGCCATATCCTCAGTGCTATATTCTCGGGGCCTTATTGGAAACTTTAGTTTCTTACGGAGTCATCGTGCCTCTCAAACTAAGTCAATCTCTTCGACCAATTCAACTCATTAGGCCTCTTAAGATGTGGACCTAAGTTCTCGAGTTTCTTGAGCTAATTTAGTGTATTGGGCTAAATCAGCCTCATCGGTCTCTTGGGATGCGGGCTCAATTTTCAGACATTTTATTTAGCCCCCGTATATTACTACCCATCAAGGAAAAATATCTGCTTCGTTTTCTTGTTTTTTTTGTTTATTGTTGGATGTGGGTGGTGATTTTATCTTATTTTGTATTTGTCTAAAACTTTCAAATACATATAATTTTCAAATTATATAAAAATTTACTTATGCAAAAAAGATAACATATCAGCTCGATTCTTCAATCGGGATGATTAAATATTGCATTATCCTTAAGAGTTGATCTTCATGAACAGTTTGATTAAAAAAACAGATCGTTCTCATTAGTGTAAAATTGAGCTTATACTAAGATACTATGTAGATTGGAATACAATCACGTCACAACTTAGAACATAGCCAATGATTTCAGATTTTGATAATTTAATTCATTTTTTCTTGTAAGTGTTTTATTCACACTTCTTAAATTTTTTTCGTTCATTTGATTTTTATTATTTGATGTTTTTAAACTTTTATATATTATTATTATTTATTTTATAAATTAACTAAATCAAATTTATCAAACTAAAGTCGTAATTAATCTCTAAGGCTCTCAAATTTTGTTCGTTAGTTTTTATTAGTTAGTGGGAAATCATTTAGAAGAAATCTTAATTAGTATAATTGATTAAATAAATACTAAAATATCTTTATATAATGTGAACGTATTTTACGAAATCATTTTATTATAATATCTATTTTATAAAAAAAAAATTAATGGTGATTCCAACATAAAGGACATAGATACATTTTCTAGTTGCACAAATCATAGGAATTGTCGGAATTTTTAAGAAAAATGGTTAAACAATATTTTTAATTATTAATTAAATATTTTTTAATAAAATTATATTTATCTATTTATTTTTATATTAATTAATTAATAAAATATGATATTATTCTCAAATTTTATTGCAAGCAAGCTTCGCAATTATGAGAAGGGTTGACAATTTTGAAAAACGAAGTGGCTTAAGTTGCACGTCTCCCGTGAGAGGTCAAAATTATAATCTTTTTCAATGCACGCCCCATCATTTTATCGGTAAAAATTTCAGAAAAATCGTATAATTTATTTAAAATATCATATAACTATGTAACATTAATTATTTTTTTTTGAAAATATAAAATTATCCATATCTTATAACCAATAAAGTTATTTTATTTATGCTATAAATATAAAAAAATATATTTTTATAATTAAGTAGATAGCAAAAAATGAATATGTTCTTTAAATAGCATAATTACGACTATAGCTTTACTTGATGTTGTAATTATTCTTATCATGAGAGCATGATATTATTACGCACTGACTATTATTATTTTTGAAATATTTTTTAAATAAATTAAATATTATTTTAAAAGTTTTTCTGAAAACTAGTTGAGGTTTCTAATAATTTACTATAAGTTTTCTTTTTATTAAATTCTAATTTTTGAAAAATAATTTCAACGAAAATTGCAGACCATCTCTCTTTTCAAAGCTAATTTTCAAAACGAAAAACACCACCCATAATCCCAACCTAATCCGACGGCAACTTCCAACTACGATACCTTGACTCAGTACTTCAGGTCTGAGCACACAAACTAGGTTTCTAAATGCTTAACTTCAACAATATATATAAGTGATACTTATTGGATCTAAGTTGCTGACGGATTAAAATTTTGTTTAGATTTTAAGTTGAATTAAAGTGAGTCCGGCTTTCATTTTCTATGACTTGAATTCTGCATACCAAAACTCAAAAATAAGAAATTAAAAAATTAACGAAACTTACTCACCGATTTCTTTTTTAACGTTCAAATTAATAATCTTTCACAAAAAAAATGAAGAGATAAAGGGATGAAGAGTATGCGTGATGATATAAGAATGTGGATTTTATGAGCTTGATTCGGAGGTTGCGTTCAGTTCAGAGTGGTTTTGACCTGGTGATGTGCTCGCGGGGAGCGGCATTAGTATCGACGGGGCAAGAATTGCGGAGCAGTTTTTAGAGGCTTTTTGGACCGACAATGGTCTCTTGAGAGTTTTTGAATGTGGGTGTTTTGCGGGCAAGACTTAGCGGGAATGTAAGCATGTGAGCCTTGCCCCTTGGGATTGTCTCCTGGGCTTTCTATAGATTTTTGGGCCAGCTAACCCTTATTTGGGTGCCAAAGCTGGCCACCAATTGGTTGTGCGATTTTGATAGATTGTATGGAAATCGCGGGCGCCTATTAGGACAATTGTGACCAATCAAAAGGATCCCTTCATTCTTTCAAGAGATGTTGGATGCGGCGAATATTAAAGTTATCATTATGTGAGATCTGCCGAATTGAAAGTTGCTATTACGAGCGAATCACTGAGTTGGAGTTGCCATTTCTGAAGAGATCGCGATCAGGGACGATATTTGGGGTGCTAGATTGGCTAAGTCAAGCAATTTTCAGTGAGCGGGAAGAGCTCGGTGGGCCTGCCAGATTTGGTTAAGGCCGATTTAGGCTATCTGGCAAATTGGGGCGCGCTGTTTGTGGTTAACTGAAACATTGACCAGGCTCTGGCCTAGTCAGTTGGATGCCTTTTGGACCCACTACTGTGTTCATGAGCTTTTGTGTTGAGCAAACCCATTCTTGCCATCCCTATAAATAACTATTCATATTTGAGTGTGATTTAAAATCTTAAGAAGCAAGCGGCGAAAGGAGTCCCGTGATTCGAGGAACAAATCTAATACTCAATTCAGTAAAATATTTAAAATAATAATAGAATAAAGATAATGTTTTGATATAGCTAACTTATAAGGGGAGAAAATTTACTAGATCCAATACATTGAAAATAGAGGTTGGAGCTTATTTACGCCATACATTCCCTTGTGAGAGTTCAGACGATCCAACCTAGTGCTCAGATTCCGTGCTTTATGTCACAAGAGCACTATGATGGCAAGTGAGTTATTTTAAAAAAAATATAATATACTTTTATATAATCTCTCTACCCAATAAATATTTCAGAATAACTGGTAGAATAATTTGGACGGCTTACCTACAGATAAAATCTTTGCAAGCTTGATGCAAACATTACATCGTCGAGGATATGACTATGTGAAGCTGGACTATGAGCATAGACAAAATTTTCTCTCTTTCTCTTTGGATCAATGGCTGTCTACTCTCATATGAATAAGTACATATAAAATATGCTGTGTGTTAAACAAGCACACATAACAAAATTGAACAAACAATTTATCCTTACAAGTATATGCTTATATGGTAACGTGTGTAACTCGGCCTCTCTTTATAACTGGTTATGAATTCAAGGATTAAAACAATAATGTGATGGGTTGGGCCTTTATTTTATAAGGTAGAGGGATAATTTGGTTTCCCAATTATATAACTTATATTTTTTTTTTCAATTAAAGATGCGTCAATTAAAAATAATTTTTTAACAAGCTAAAGAAATTATGTGCAATTAATGTAATGCTCGATAAGAAAAAACTCATAACTTATGAGAGATAGTGCAAGTAGGGAGGTCATTGCTAGGAAGGATTATACCAAGAACAGCGGCAGCGAAGAGATTGATAAATGGGCCGGACCCCATGCCCCTGCTAACAACCTCAAGTAGAATGGATCAAAGGCCCAATAGCCTTTTGAAGCAGCTTGCTCAATTACATTTATTTAGGGTGGAAGTGGAACCACTTACCAACCAAAGTTGATTATACTTACGAAGCAAGTATTAAAAATCCTAAAAATTCAGATTACAATAACATATTGAATGGCATTATGAACTTAGGAAGTATTATCTGTAAAATATTGGGTTAAATACACATAAGGAATAAGAATAAAAGGGAGATATAATAACAAGAATAGATTAAAATATGATTCAGTAACAGTTAATGATGATTAAGTATTTGCAATATTTTAGTTTAGATCTCTAAATTGGAAGTAATGAAATGAATTTAGATCTAAAAAACCTTATCCCAATATCTGTATAACTTATCTTTGTAAATTAGCCTATTTGTTGTTTTTTTTATTAAAATTAATAATATAATTATTTTAGATTTCTCATGTTAAAAATAATAAAATATTAAATTTAATGATTACTTCGGTAAAATATATTGACCCCCACCCTTCCTGCAGCAGTAACTACGTACTGTCGTGTGTAAACTAAACTGGTAAACGACAATCCTCTGGATATTCTGTGACCGCTGAAGAAGCAGCAGCAGCAGCTCCTAAACTTTCTATACTCACTGAGCTTCATCTAACTCAATATTCCATAAGTTATTCGATCATGATCAGCTCAGATCTCAGACTCACCAATGGATGGTGTGCCTATCGATTCTAAAATGATCAGCAACAGCCAACATGTGTTGATCTGATGCTGACAAGATGACAGGAAGCGATCGAACACCACCCCCTATGGCGGCCATTAGCACTCAGAACTTCTACGTGAAATGTTCCCCTATGGCGGCCATTAACACTCCGAACTTCGACACCAAATGTTCTCCCTTCTCTTTCCAAATTTGCAAAGAAAATCATATTTAACACCGCATGGAAAAATTCCCGATGGAAATTCATTTGCTGTAAAGAGGGCATGAGATGACATAACTCAAAAACACTGACAACATGAAATGAGACTGAGATGCATAGATCATATTGTTGAGAATTTGAAAAAAAGTGTCAAAAAATGAGAGGTTGTTCTCAAATGACAAGTTCATCGGGATGACAAAGAAACGGAAAAGTGCAAAAAGGAGCTCTTATTTTAGGTAGCTGCCGAGCAAAATATATGTCCCCTATTAATGATGGCTCGTCCCTGCACTTCGAACTCATAATAAATATTTAACCTGCATGAAAGAAGATAGCTTTAGCCTTCTAAGCGATCAACTAAACTCCGGCGAATATCAGAAATCATACCAATCGGAGAACTATTCTTTGACTTTGGCTTTGGTTTGCCGGGTTTACACTACTCTCTGTAACTTCTTGTTTTCTATGCAAATGCCCATTTATCAGGCTACCACTATTGATAGAAGCAGAGAGAAAGAAACTAAATCCTCAACTCTCTAACATTAAAAACAAAAATCCTAGGGCATGGGATTGCAACAGTGGCATCAATTTAATCTCTTTATCTCTCAAAAAGATAAAAAGAAACCTCAAGAGGGAGAAGCGTACCCCTTGGAAAACAACCAGCACGAGAAAGAACAATATGAAAAACATGTTAATAACGGAAGGTGAACATAATTTGCAGAGGTATGAGCATTTACTGAATCTTCATCACATTCAAGCAGACATTACAGATTGGTATGGCCTTTCAAAATCAGATATCAGAGCTGCTAATAGAAGGCAATGTTGTTGCAAATAAAGAAACTTACAAGGTGAAAAACCTTCAAATATTTCACCCACATCATGCAGTTGACTAATTTAAAAAATGTTAAGGTGATTGTAGAGAAATGTAATAGGGAAGTAGCAGAGACTTACATGGGAAATGAAGAGAGCTGTTGATTCTAGAACAATGGAGTACTACTTTAACGCCGGGAAATAGTTTCAGTTCAGTCTTCTCCTCCTAGGTGCACGAGAATCTCCACTATCCATGTCAGAGACCCTCGAAGGATTCCGTCGTCTAGAAGACAAAGTAGAAAGTGATACCATGGAATCGATTTCAACAGCAGTATCGACAGTTTGCGACTCTCCATGTATAACAGCAGCAATGCTAGAGAAGGAATCCCGATCATCTACAGATGGTGGTTGCTCTTGACTTCTTGCTGGAGGTGCCCCATGATTATTATATGCCTCAACAGACCTTTCACCCGAGCTTATTGCAGATACAAGAGCAGCTGAAGCACTTCTATGTGAATGTGAACTTCTGTAAATTAAAGATGGGAGCCTTCGAAGTTCAGTTACCTCAGGCCTTCTCATGCCATCCTGAGATAAATCTACCGCATCATCTGAAGCCGGGACCAAATTTTGTTCACTACGCAGCCCTCGGGAGGTCAAAATCCGATTGAGCAGGGAATGACCTCTTTCAAGGGTATCCCTAGCACTAGCAAGATCCTGTGGCTGGAAAAGATCCCGAGTCAAATCAAACCTACTGCCGAGGCGCTGAATCATTTCTTCCGTGGAAAATGAAGATGCAGACCTCTGAATTGCTTGTCTCAAGCTTTCAACCCTCGACGCTGCAGGCCTCATGGGGATCATGATTCCAAGATCCTCTTCCGGCTCACGGGTACTGTTCCCACGGCCGTAAATCGGAGTGAGGTTCTTCAGTGTTACCTCTCCCTTACACACTGGGCATTCCTTTGCATCCGAATGAATATGCAGCCACCTATAAATGCAAGGCCAACAAAACAAGTGGCCACAACAAGTAACAATAGGCTCTCTAGCCAAGTCCAAGCATATATTGCAATCGAAAAAGCTCTCGGCATTGCCGCTAGTTTTTTCATCATCTTCTTTTTTATCAACTGCTTCATCGTGCAATTGGGTCATACAGGTCTTTGCCAAATTGTTAATACTATCCTCGGCAGCAGTACTTCCCTCTCCGGTCTGAAGCATCCCACCTCCATTCTCACCTCCACCAAGACCACCACTATCAGTGGAAGCAACCATCAGTCCCATAGAAACATTTTCAGCTTCAGGAGGCGGATGGGCTTGCCGCCATCTCCACCTCCTAGACCTGCTCCTAACAGCTTCTCTAAGTCGGATATACCTTTCATCTGGCCAGTCTATAATAGTCTCATCAAAAGGGCCGGGCTCACCTAAGGACGCCCTTGATCCTTCCTCTGTCCATGGGGATGAAATACGCACACGGCTATCTGGCCAATTCCTGAAAACTTCTTGAATTCTTCGATCGAGAAGTTCTGTCAACCGGTCATCTATATTTATTCTTCTCTCAGCTGGAAACTCTTCCGATCTCGATCCTGGTTCTGTCTCAGGAGAGGAAGGAGCCAGCGGCACTAAATTCAAATCTAGGTTAATTGTATCTTCTCCCTGATCCGCCATCACCAATTAGGCAACCCAAAATTTCTGCGAATGATAACCTCCAACTTCCAGTTTCTTCACTCAGCCAAGTCAAAACACCCGTCCCACGGGTGACGAAACCAATCAAAAACCCCAATTTCCCCTCCAGTCTAGCTCAACCCAAATAGAACCCAGAATTCATTTTGCTATTTCCGCTGAAACCCCGTAGCTAACAACCCCAAAAAATAATATTCCCTGTCTCTCACCCCTGATTAACCGATCAAAAGATTTAATCCTAAAGACAGATGGAAACCCCGATTCTCTCTCTAGCGTCTATTTGCTGAAGATACCCACCAACCGCTCCCACAATTATCTGACGCAGACGACTAAAACCAATTTCCGTTTTAAGGACGGCCTAGGTTTTTGCGCATTAGAGTAGGAAAAATACCGACTGTTTACCATCGCAATCGAATTCGAACAGAGAGATCGAAACATAGAGAAGGTACCTGGGTTCCGAAGAAACACCGAAATTCATTAAGAACGGATGAGAGAGACGACATTTTCGTCATTTTCTTTAATTGTGAAGCGGGAGCCTTCTGATCATCAATTTGTCATACAACGATGAAGTCCATAGAAGAGAGAGACAAGAGTGCGAAACTCCATCGACTTACGACCTCGAGCGCGCGCCAGAGAGCGAGAGAAAGAGAGAGAAAGTCAGCAGCACTCTGCAGCGAGGAGGAGGCATTCCGCTTTGGGACTCGGACCGCATGAAGGCCTACAGAAATGCACGTTAAAGCCCAATCAACCCAAGTCCTTCCTACAACCCTACAGGTCTAGCCAACGGCGGTCTTTTGTCTTTGACTAATAATGCCATTTTTTTTTTTTTTACAATAATCATATTTGGCACAATAATAATAATATTATTATGTATTTTAATAATAATAAGTCCTTAATATAAAAATTATCTCTATTTATATATTTTTTAGGAGTAGAGCTCTCTTTTAATTGACCTTCAAATAAGGATTTCATGTTTCGAGTCTTTTGACTAATATTGCTCCCGAAGTAACTGAGAAATGATCGATCATTATAAAGATTACCTAAGTTTTTGCTTAATTTTAAAAATTTTTAAATTTTAAGAGTTTGAAGAATGGGGATAATTTTCTGGATCAATTAGAGTTCTCAAATAAGTAATAATAACAAGTGTTTTGAAAGAGAATTTTGTTCATAAACTTAAAAGAAAATTTCAATCATTAGTTTTTCTTTATTAATAGCCACCATCAGCCTCATATCTACAAAAATTGAGATGAGCGGTCCTGCGTTGTGTCATTGCGGTGCAGGGCCTATGTCGTACGATCTTGCCTATTTAGATCAAATTTTACGGTTGAGTGTTTTCCTTTTTTAATTTACAAACGAAAAAAAAAATCTATACGATTCTCAACCGTTAGATTTGATTCAGATAGCCATGGCAATGTGGCGTAGGGCCCCTCTTCTAATAAAAACTGGCCACCCCTGCTAGCACAAGCAACCGACTCTTTGACCGACCGTGACAATCATAGTCATCGGCTGTGACTACTCCCGCCCCCACGGCACAAGTATCGACTCATCTCTAGTTTTACAATCTTGGGCTGAACTCTATATGGATGTTTGAGGAGCTCGTGGATTGTTTCTTGTCCTAATTTGCCTTCAATCGAAGAGAGGTGAAGTAACTATAGTACCTAATTCGACTTCGGCAGTGATGAGACGAGAGTTTGAAGTGCTTCCTGATCCACTTTACCGCCGAGACCAAAACGATATTTGGGCTTACCGATCAGGTGAGACTCAATGCCTTTATTGCTACTCTTAAGCTGAGTGACTTTTTCGAACACCTGACCCACCAGAAATCCTTAAACTTTTTGGGAAGTCGAGACAATCATCTGAGTTTACGTAGCGGCTGAGAAGACTAATGAAGACCAAAGCTTGGAGTGTTCCGACTGGCCGTCGGAGAGGCCAATGAAATAGAAGAAGAGGAATGGGGACGACTATCGTCCTTGAGGACCACGCAAACAGTTATGGGTGGAACTGGGTTTTTAGAAAGAATTTTGACCGTAGGACCTGACCCCATGACCGACATGTGCACAAATATTTTGATGTAGATTTGGTATGAAAAGTTCCCGAAATGGCCTAAGGTGCCAAAGAACCCAAAGGTAGGGGACCAGACTAAGTATTATCTCTATCGCCGGTCTTTGGGTCACAAGTCGAGGATTGCTGGACTCTACAGTGGGAGATTGAAGATTTGATCGGTTGGGGGCATCTGACAAGGTTCTTGCGAGGAGGGAGGCGGTACTTGAGGAGTCCAGTCCTCTGTTAAGGAGCCTGCCTTTCAACCCGGAGCGGCATTGGGAGGCCCAAGGCGACTTTGAACTTCAACATCACTTAGCCGGTGTGGAGATGTCAATTGAAACAAAGAGCAAGAAGCCCATTCATTTATAGCCGTGGTAGGAAGATGGCAAGCTCCCAATGAAAGGATGCATTTGCTAATTACCGGCAAGGAATCTGTAACGTCCCCGACGGAATTTGGACCTTACAGAATCGACACCAAGCTCTGGTTCAGAGTAAATTTTTTTTAAATAGAGCATTGAATTCCTGCGTTATTGTATGGAAAGTTGTAAGGCACCTAGGGATGGGGCATAGTCCTCGGGGATTGGCAATTGAAGCGTCTCAGGAAAAGGCACGTGAGCAGGCTCAACAGATGATGTCCTATTGTTTGACATGTCAAGAGATCGAGAGGCCCAACTCCTTGGCATGGGGGGCTAATGATTGATCCAGTTACGACACGAGCAGAACCAGTCATGACGCAGGTTGATCCAGCCACGACGCAGGTTGATCCGACAAATAGCCCACAAGTCAGTGAAGCCCAACACGAAGCAAGGCCTAGGAACTGTCCAACTAGCTCATCTGTCGCCAACAAGCTTAGGGAGGAGCAATGGTTCAGGTTCAGAGGATAGCCTCTACTACTCAGCCAATTACGGCAAAGTACACTGTCTACGTCAGCAATAGCAATCTAATAGAACAAAAAATGCCAGAGCAATATGTCCCAACCAATAGTGATGGCGGTTAACTATGGAAAACTACCGTACCTGTTGACCAATGGTAGCCAAACCAATCCACACGAGAAGCAGTTTGGCCCTGGTTGGCTACCACTAGTTACGGTTACGTCACCACCACAAGATGATGTCTAACAACGGTGGTTTCTATCAATACCCCAACGGTCAACGAATTTTGGTGAGACACCTATCACAAGTCTTAATGTCAAATCCTTCTCCATGAAATACTACAAATACCTTTTACATTCACAGGAAGAGGGATCGATCAATTCCCAACTAAGGTTACCCTTGAACGAGATACAAGAACCTAGAAAGAATCAAATTCTCTTTCCCCAACACAATTCTTTCTCCTCCCAAAATCGCTTCCCGTCGAGTGTACCCTAACGAGACACTCACCGAGTGCAATAAATCGGAGCTTAATCCTCTACCTCTCTAAGCTGCTTTTCGTTGAGCATATTACAAGAGTCTAATCCTCCTCTCACTTTCCCCATATACGTGCATCATTACATTCTCTCACATCCTTCTTATATCTTATATTTCATTGGAAAGATTTATGATTTGAGCGTTGGAGGATAAATTGGAGAGTGAGTCCTATTAATCCTCCGATCTCTTATTTATAGTTTATAGTGTACAGATTTTAAGTTAATAGAGATGGAGATTAGATTTGCACTAATTTGACCCGCAGTGGAAGATCAAGTGGCTTCCTCATCCGTACAATAACTAGAATCTCAGAATACATCACATCTAAAAACCAAATATACCGTAAAGGGCAATGCTAATTTTCAAACTACTAGTATTCTTTTTATGATTTTCAAACTATTGACGATTTATCATCATAAATTTAGGCCCGATTCTCATAACTTTTTATGATTATTAACCTGATAAACTAATAAGAAAAGATATATGCTACTCATCTTTTTTTTTTAAAAAAGAAAAAGAATACTAATAATTTGTTTTTAGATAAGAGGTTATTATAAATTGGCAACTAGCTCTAAAATTAAATATTAGTATTATTATGTTTTATAACTTTCTTTTTTCATCTCTTTGGTATTTCTATTATCCAAGTAATCCACACAATTTTCATGTTTTCATAATAGCAATATTATAAATTTATATTTATAACTCAATCCAACATTAGAATTGCAAAAATAACATCTAGAACATTTTTTGACATAAATACTATCATGAGACTCATAGGAAAAATGTAATATATATTTTATTTATATTTTTAAAATTTTTGTTCTCAAAATTTTATAAAGCCCCTTGCTTGGATTCTAATTCTCACCATTGAGTCAAGAGTTACTTCTCTAATGCCACTTTATTGTTTTCCTTTTTCTTTTCCTTTTTTGGAAGTCTTGAGGCTTAGTTTTTTAAATATATAAAAATTTAATTAAATATATTACAATTCCATATTAAGTGATATATATGCAATATAAAATTATGAAGTAGACTATGAATTTCAATTTCTTATAGTTTCGATGTTTCCTATGTTACCTTGCGTACTAATATATTTAGTAATCCCCATAATAAGATAAATATTTGGATAAAAGTTAATAAGAAAATTATAAAAAAAACAGTTGATAGTATTGATGGTTACGACAGTCTGAGAATTGGCCCAAAACCCAATATGAAGAAGGAAGAATGGCCGCAGCAGAAACCGCTCTAGGCCCAAGATCAAAATGGTGTGGCAGTTGACCCAAACTATTCGATCTGAAACTATCTAATAATAAATGAGTAAATTATGGATAATAAATGAATTGTTACAGACTGTTATTGTACCAAATTAGCAGTAAAAAATCATAACAATCAAACTAATAAATGCTGGCAACGGTTACCAGATTAACTATCATGTGAACTCACATTAAGACGATCAAAGACGACTATTCTTTATATGCGAAAGATTATTCATACAAAACATATCACATCCATCCATCAAATTTAGAAGAAAGCCAAATTTATAGGCCACCTCTCTAATATGGTGAAAGCTTCAATTGTTTCAATAAACTTATGCTTTCAATTGTCCTTTGACTCCAAAATTTAAAAATCTTCTCTCCAAGAAGCTTCGAGAAACATGAGACTATTCTTTTGAAGCTTCAATCAAATTACAATTCCGATCTCCTTCATCAACCTTAAATCAAGTCTTGTGATAGATAGCCGTGAGATTGCACGCTTCCGTTGCGCCATTTTGATCAATTATCAGCCTCAATCAAATCAAAAGCTTCAAAATAGGAATACCTTGTAATCTTCTTATCTCGAAAATATGCTAATGACCAATCTCAAGAATGATATTTTGATAGACAAATAATAGGCTAATTCATTAGTTCATCCATCATCTGCCTCAAATCTCGAAAAATAAAGAACCATCTTCATCATCTAAACTACAATCAACTAGCTCAACCTCATCCAAATGATCATCAAAATCCTTTGCTATTTGAGGCAGACCCAAAATAAAATCTCGAAAACTTTTTCCTGCATCTTCCTTTAGGCACGAGACACATCTTATCATGGCTCGCAATCAAACCGTTGTCAAACTCTCTCCACTCCACTTGGTGGAGAGTTTTCGATGTTCCCATCAAATTTAGATCACCCCAACTCAACCATAACTACTGAAGACCTCATTTATTTCGGAACTTCTATCCAATCAGTTTCCAAACTTTCATCCAATCAGTCAAACCTCAAATGAGAGAATTCTTGAAAACATATCTCCTCTCAAACGTGCAATGAAAAGCACTTTGCAGAATGTTTGAGATTGCCTGCTCGATCGCTTCCAACTTCAAGACGGTTTATCCAAAAAGGGTATCACCACTGATCTTCTTACAAGTTTCTCCCACAAATAGAAGTTTTGTTCAAAATTCAACCTTGACGGCAAAGAGAGGAAATCCCTTTGTCCCAAACTTCATACTGGCATTCTTGCCACAGTACCTCCTTATAAAATCTTCCAGACTGTGCACCATTCTGAACTTTTCTCGGATAACACACCCAATAATATAGAATTCAAACATATCTAGATCTTTCTTTGGGAGTATCACTGAACGATGCCAATCTTTCTGATCCATTGGGGATCGACAAAATTGACACCGACGATAATCCATTCTTCAATTATTGAAAACTTTTCTCACAAATATCACTTCAAAATTTCTATTCCAAGGGCGCTAAGAACATTTCAACCATCGGAAAACTTTTAACATATCTCCAATCATAACCAATTAGATCCCAAAAACTCCACAATCCCACGACTTCAGCTGGTCATTTTCAATGGCCACTGCTTTCACCTTTTTCGAATTTTCAAATGCCACATTAAGAACTATATGAACCAAAATGACAACCCATCGAAATCTGCAGCAGACTTTCCAATCGGATCTCATATTTTTTAATAAATCAGAATGTCATTGACAAAGCCATTATAACTAACCCAAACACGGACAAAAATTTCAATCGATATTATTTACACAAGGTACTAAATATTGGACAACCCAAAATCTCCATCATAATTCGCAATGATCACATCTTGAACTAAAAGCTGCCCTATGAACATCCTCCCACTAAATCCTCAATTAATGATACCTCGAGCACAACTCTTTCTTAGAGAAAACCCAAAATTTCTTGGAATCGATCAAGAATATCCTTGAAAGCTGATACATATTTGATTTTCAATTAACCCAAATATAAATCGATTGGTCCATCTTTCTTTACCAGAGAGCACTAAAATACTCCAAGCCAAGACACTTGGCCAAACAAAATACTTATCTACAGATTTTACAGTTGTTATCTCAATTTCTTCAACTCAGACAAGACTATCATGCACGGAGCCTTCGAAATAGGTGCAAATCCAAGCACAATATTGATAGCAAATTGATCACTTGATATGGGAACAATCCAGTCGAATTCTCTGAAAGAACACATTCAAGTTCACAGATGGTCAAAAATGTCTTCAATGATCACAGAATACTCCCATATGTGACCCTATATGCCAAATGAGCTCACCACCCATCTTCAACAGATGACTTACTCATAATGCCGAAATCAACTCTTAAGCCTTCTTACTCATCCTTCCTTGAAACCCTGATGACTCGTAACTCAAAATAAAGAATGCAAAGGTCTTGTCAAAACAGCCTTTCATGACTGAAGGTCCGGCTCTAATTTCATGAGTTGTAACTGTAAATGTTCCATCTGGAACAGTTTGGACTTCTATCTAGACGTCTGGAATTTGAACGATCATTTGACAAATGGTTTATCTGGCTGCAAATTGAAATAGACTCCACTTTTGACGAAGCAAACTCATCTCATGAACTTCTTCCAGCTAAACTTACAGGCAGACCTTGCAAGCTTAAATTTCAAGGAAGAAGACTTTATTTTATCTGACTTTTCTTTAACTTGTCCTTTGGAGGATAAACAAGTCCACCCTATGAGCTTTTAGTCCAATGATCTGATTGCTTTTAAAAATGCTATTCCTGAAGCTACCCCTCAATCAACAGGCCCTGATCCAGCTTCTAGCACCGACTGCTTCTAAATTGAATCTTGAAATCTTTAACTAATATCATACTTTAAGAATTCTTTTAAATTTTTCAATATTTTCTTGAGCATTACTTTAGAAGTTTGAACTACGAACACTTCATCCTTTGATTCTTCGGCAATGAAAGATTTACAGTGACGATTTCCACCCGATCGCACGATGAGAGGGAATAGACAATCCTTGAGTCTTACTCTCACTCCAGCCGTAACTTTAAACCTTTACACGGTCAGCATTTTCGCTACCGATAAAATCAGTCTTCCACATCATTGTCCTATCTTCTGGTAGAGATTGTCTACCAAAACTCCACAATTTCTCTTGCGAAGAGAAATAAGTTGACTTAATTTGAATTTCGTCATCTTTAACTGCGACTTTCAATCTAAAAGAATCTTAATTTCTTTAATCGAATACAACAATCTCTTTTTCTTTTACACCGTGCCATCCTTGCGTAGGATCACATCAATCTTCTCTATAGACCAAAATTTTCTTCTACTCCACAAGATTTCGGACCAACTCCAATTCCATCACCTACTTCCTTGCCAACAAAAATCTCCTTCTGCACCACAAGAATTCGGACCAACCAACTTTGTCACCTACCCTTCTATCGACCAAAATTTCCTTCTACCCTATGAGATTTCGGACTAACACTACCTAAAGCTGCTATTTCTTTTCCAAAATCACAAAACCCAACAAAATCCCCACATATCTGTAGAAATCAAACAAAATCCTCCTACAAAGGCTATATCAAACCATACCTTCTGTCGCTAATGCGACTTTTTTTGATTAAATGATCATCTTTCCAATTCAAACCCAAACCTTCACAACTCGACCTTCTAATTCAAATTCAAGGATCAACAATTAAAATTTTCTACCATCTATCAAAGCCAATACTTATCACATTCAAAAGCTCAATATATTATTTATCTAAAATGATCCAAAGTACCTTTCCTTACAACCTGTCTCTGATACAACTACTGTCATGAACCCAAATCAAGTAGGTCAATTTAAATAATTAATTATAATTTTTAAAATTTAAAATTCTAACTAAATTCAACAAATAATATTAAATCTCAAAATTTGGATTTGATAAACCAAATAAATAGGACCCGACACAAATTAAAATTCACACAAGATCTCATAGGACAATCGTCCGAATAGAAATAATATGACCTGCTCCATAATGATTGTAAGAGAGGTAATAATTTTAACCAAAATCATGAATCAAACATAATAAAATATCCCAACATATTCTAAAATATAACTATAGGCTTATACCCGACCAATTTCTATAATACAATCATATCAATTTCTAATTTTAACCATAACAAACTAAAACTCACCAAATCGGATGAATAACTGACAGATCATGTCCTAACTCCTACAGTGCAACCGAACCTTCTACTCTGAAGGGTTAAAACAGAAAACGTGAGCCAAATACACAATAAGTATCATATTTAGACAAAATAAGTCCAATAAATCAGATGAAAGGTCAATAAATGAAAATCCAGTCAAATTAGTGAATTAATCTAAATCGCCGATAAAATAAATCAAATAGAAATCCAGGATCCAATGTCTAAAACTTAATCGTAGTCTCCTACTCAAAGCAAATATCCAAATTCAAAACAATTGTCTAAATTTCCAAAAAGTCATCATTGGGATGTCTATCTATATATATATATAAACAAAATAGAGGTGATCCGAACCAATTTCAAAAGCCGATGACTAATCCAAGTTCAATCCGAGTTCAAGTCTAAGTCCAGATCAACTTGTGATTTGGGGCAGAATCCGATAATCAAATAATCCAATAGAGTACGAAGAAGTCGAAACAGTACCGCAACAGATATTCTAAAGGTTCGGATCAAAACATATAATCAAAATCATTATATGAGACATACCAAGACCCACCTGAAGGAAAAATCGGTGAATCTCAAATCCAAGTTTAAAATCCAAATCCAAATCAAACTTTAACATAAATCAATGTATAAATGTAAATTATACACCAAATTTAGGTTCTGATTATTTAAAAACTAGTTTGAGGAAGGATTACACATAATCCCAATAATCTTAGGCCAAAATCTGTGTATTCTGTACCCAGAGATAAGGTTTCTCACTATATTTTACCACCTGCGACTTTAAGTGCATTTCTCAAACTTGTCAGATATATTAGAACGTTCGAATATATTCTAAGGTCAAGTCAAATTATCCAAATGGGAAATATCACTACTATAAATCTTTCCTACCGGTGGAAAGAGATTTTTAAATAAAGCTCACCGTTGGGAGTTGGTCAGAGTGTCCAATTTTCAAATCCAACTTTAGTGACCACAACTCGGGTTGTATATATGAAAATGCACAGCCTATACAAGTTTCGTGTACATTTTCGTTACACACACTGATATAAATATATACCAAGTTCAATAAAATTTTCAGGTTTTCAGAAAAATAATAAATTCCTAAAATTATAAAATTGATATTTAAAACCCTCAAAATAATCCAATAAACTACACATATATGTCCAAAATAAATAAAATGGATGTGTAAAAATTCATACATGTTAGTAAAAATTTTAAATAGTATTCAAAATATATCAGATACGAAATCAGACTAAGGAATGGGTTTACATATACTTGTCTGGATTTCATACTTTACAGATTTAAAAAAAGGATGCTCCGAAATGTTCGAATCGAACTCACTCTCTCCTGCCTTGCGTGTGCTGCCGCGCCTTTGCTGGCGTTCTTCCTCTGCACGATTTTTGTCGCTACTGCCGCCATGAACGGCCGCTGCTGATGACCAGCCATCACTGTGTACGGCCGTTGTCAGCCTCCCAATTGCACCTTGCCGTCACTAATGCAGCTCAACCGCCTCTCCTTGCGCCAATCTTTCTCTTGCGCAGCCCTCAACAGTGCACCATTGCCGTTTCTCCCACGGCCACTGCTGCTCCTCCCACAGCCATTGCCGACAACAACCCTCGCCGCACCTTGCCGACCTCGTTGCACCTCGCCGTCGCAGTCGCCGGCCGCCTCTCTCATTTCTCCTTCTTCCCTCTCCTCCTCCGCCGCTTGAAACCCTCGCCCTCCTCTCTCTTCCCGATCTTATCCTGATTCTGCATTTTTTCTTTTTTTATTTATTATATTATATTATGTATATAATTTTAAAATTTTATTATTCCAAAATCTAAACCAATATTCTGGTAATAGCACGGGCCCATCTCTGGCGCTAACCCGATAGATCTAAATATCCTCCAAATTTTTTAATATTTAATTAATTTTTTTACCACATTCAAATTACTAAAAATCACCTTGAATATTAAATTGATCCGAATAAAAATCTAAGATATTACAACTATTGATTTATTCTTTAAAAAATATATTGGAGAGCAAATTTTATTTTTATTTTATCTCTTATTCGTTTGTTGTAGTAGGTAGGATCTAGGTTTAACATAACGAAGACTGGACTTGTTATCGATCGAACTCCCAAGTAAGACAGCTCTATAATTTTTTCGATAATCTAGATCTAGAGATACACCAAATGCTTTTTTATTAAATTTTGGATTTTTTTCACAACATTCATTTTCTAGTTACAAAGCTTAAAAAAGACAAAAGAGATGGCAGGAATCAGCCTTAGAAGGATGGTAGAAGATAGGAGTAGGATTTCAGTTGGCTTCTAGTGTCCTCTATTTCTAAAGTGTATGAAAAATTTAATTTCTGTTGGACTAATTCATAGAGATTTCTCGGAGACTCATTCCATTCCTTGAAATCCATTTTCATTTTCATACCTTTTCTAGTAGGTATATCTACCAGCCACTTAATTGTTCACTCTCCTTTGTAGTGTGATGCACTTTGTAACTTTAATCTTTTGTTGTCAGGGTTTTATAATCTTCAATAATACTTTTGTTTGGATCTTGGTCATAGTGGGAGCCAGATGCTTACTTAAATTGTAAGAAAATATTTAATAATACACAATAAACTATCAATAATTACAAATAATGAAATAAGATATAATTTTGACGTGAAAAACTCCCTTTAAAATAAAGGAAAAAAAATACGAGGTTAGAAATTCATAAATATCTTCACTATATAATATTTCGATTATATAAATTTCAAATACAAGGTCACAATACAATATCATAAATAAGCCCGAATAATAAATAATATAAGATAATAGAGAAGAAATATTGCAAGAAAAGCGTACCCAAAGTTAGCAGAGACGAGAACTTAATTTGGAACTCAATCGGATACTTAAATTTTCATCTTTTCTCTTTCTTTCTCTTCTTTTTTCTCTTATAGATGATGCTCAAAATGTAAGTGATTAACTCTAAAAATTCATTCGCGCGTTTTTATGCTACGTGCCACGCTCGAGCGCCTGTCAGACAGGCATCAAACGCGGGTACTTCTAAAAGCAGTGCTTCGTACACACCTTGAGCACAATACTTCTAAAATTGGTTCCTCAAGCCTTAGGAATCAGCACCTTAGGCTTTTGTCGAGTGTGTGAAAATGAGTATTAACTCACACAAAAATGACCCATAATTCAACAGGTTTTTAGTTAGGATGGTGAGTTTTTGAAATTCTAATAGTGAATATTATTCAATAATGATATTTTATATTTTTTAATACTTTCTTAATCTCTCAAAAAATAGCTCAAATTTCAATTTAGAAGACATTCTCTTTGTAAATAAAGTGGGTAAATCTAAAGTGCCATTTGCCTTTGTCATCTCTATGCACTCTTATAATGCTTGTAAGTTTGTCTTGTTTTTAGTGGGCATCAATGTTAGAGGATATGCTCTAACTTGTAAGTTAAATTTAAAAATTAAATAAATAATTAAACATCATAAATATTTAAAATTTAAATTATAGAAGATAAGCTAAGAGAATAAGTCTAAGATTATTTGAACATATAAACAATAATCCACATGAAGTATGCTAAAGAAAAAAAAAAAGATATAGATCGAAAAAAAAAAATTAAGTGATATGATAAAAGACTTCAAATTAATTATGAGATAAAATTTTTGTTGTCAAAATTTTATAAAGTCCCTTGCTTGGATTCTAATTCTCACCATTGAGTCAAGAGCTACTGCTCTAATGCCACTTTTTTTTTTTTTTTTTTACTTTTTTGAAATTATTGAGGCTTAGTTACTTAAATGTATAAAAAAATTTATTAAATTTATTACAATTTCATATTAAGTGATATATATGCAATATAAAATTCTGAAGTAGACCACAAATTTCCATTTCTTATAGTTTTGATGTTTTCAATGTTACATGCATACTGATATATTTAGTAATCCCCATAATAAAATAAATATTTGGATAAAAGTTAATAAGAAAATTATAAAAAAAATAGTTGATAGTATTGATGGGTAAGACAGTCTATAGGCAGGCCCAAAACCCAATCTGTAGAAGGAAGAATGGCCCAAGTTGCGATGGCCTAGCATAAGTCCCTTTAGGCCCAAGATCCAAATGGTATTGAGGTTGACCTAAACTGTTCGATTTGAAACTGTCAAATAATAAATGGACAATTATGGATAATCAATGAGTTGTTTCAGACAGTTATTGTACCAAAACAACGGTCAAAAATTATAACAATCTAACTAATAAATGTAGGAGATGGTTACCATAATAAAATCTATCATGATTATTGAGACACTAAATGAAGGCAACGGTTACACAAGTAATACTCATCATTATTGCAGAGCTGTAACGTTTAAGGACCGCTAAACCGACACCCATATTAAAAATACACCATTTTCTTTACAAAAAAAGGGATTATTTGAGACATACAAATGTTTAGACAAGCAAAAGCCATTCAAAATATACAAGTGTATATCTTCCAAAGTACTATTCCTTATGAGTGCAACTTTTCAAGAGCCGCTCACTCCCTTGAGCGTACTCGTGGAGTCCTGTCTTCTACTATATTCTCAATCCATAGACACCCTTGTATTAGCACATTCTCATCCTCTTATCTATCTTTTCGACATAGAAAAATTATTGACTTAAGAGTTAGAAGATATATTGAATAGTGAATATCGTATTCTTCTTACCTCTTATTCGTTTGTGGTGGTGTATGGGATTTAAGTTTATAGTAATGAAAATCGGACCAATTACTGTTCGGATTCTCAAATAAGGCGACTTCTTAATTCGTTTGATAATTCAGATCTAAAGGTATATTAAATATTATTATTATTATTTTTTATATTTTTTTTCTGGTAACATTATTTTTGTAGTTACAAAGCTTAAAAAAGAGAAAAGGGTTGGCGGGAATCAGTCTCAGAAGGATGGTAGAGGATAGGAGTAGGATTTCAGTCCGCTTCTAGTCTCATCTATTTCTGAAGTGTATCAAAAATTTAATTTTTGTCGGACTAGTTCATAGAGATTTTCAAGAGGTTCATTCCATTCCTTGAAATCCATTTTATTTTCATACCTTTTATATAAGCATATCTACCATCCCCTGAATTGCTCTCCTTTGAAGTGTGATGAACTTTGTAACTTTAATCTTTTATTAACAGGCTTTTATATTTTGCAATAATACTTCTATTTGAATCTTAGTCATTAGTTGTGATGGTGAGTTTTTAGACTTCTAATAGTAAATTTTATTCAATAATGGTATTCTTCATATTTTTTTAATACTATCTTAATCCCTCAAAAAATAGTTTAAATTTCAGTTTAGAGAATATTCTCTTCATAAATAAAGTTAGTGAATCTCTACACACTCTTATAATGCCTGTAAGCTTCTCGAGTTGGTAGTTGGCATCAATGTTAAGTTTACTCTAACCTTTAAATGGTTTGTGAAACTTATTATTGTATGATAATCTTAGTTGAGACACCATAAATAGTTAAATTTTGAGATATAAAAGATAAGATAAGAAAATAAGTGTAAGATTATTTGAACATATAAAAAATAATCCACATGAAGTATGCTAAAGAAAAAAAAAAAGATATAAATCTAGGAAAAATTTTAAGCCAAGTGATAAAAGACTTTGAATTAACTATGTGATAAAAGATTTCAAATTGATTCCACTTTTAAATGATATTATATTAAATTGTGTGACCAAGTCAAGAACGTTTCCACATGACTAATAAAACAAAATTTAATGTTGTTATCAACAATGGACGTTTTGGAAGAAAGAGAATAGAAAAGCCTCTACCAAGGTTAATTTAATATATTAAAGTTTGGACCAGGCTATATAAGTTTTATTTAGCCTTTCACATTTTATTTAAGAATTCGTACTAAGTTAGGTAAATTCAACAGTCATATGATTTGTAAAGATAAATCTAAATATATATTACTTATATCCAATCTGATATTTTTTTACTATATATTTACTTAAAAGATTTAACATAGAATATCTATGAACATATAATAATATGATAAAATAATTTTAATTGATTTTTAAAATTGAGAAATAAATATATTTTTTAAATAAAGTATCACCCCGGTCTTTAATTCCGCTCTCAATTTTTAATAAGGTGGGGATGATACTGGAAAAACCGTCCCACTATCAGATGCCATCCCCACCAAAATGCTTGTTTATTATGAAGTTTGAGTAGATTATAATATGAGAAACATTTTGAAAACAATAGTATGATTGATATATTATTAGATAATTAATATTTTAAAAACAACAATATGCTTGTTTATGGGATGATAATTGAAAATTTGTCCCCTATCTGATTTTAATATGATTGACATATTATTGGTTAATCTGATATTATATTTATTTATATATTATTATATAAATCTGTTAATATTAATAAATAAATAAAGTACCATGTCACATTAGTTTAACAATATTAGATTGCATTTTATATTTTTATCTATTAACAATACCAAATAGTATTTATATTTGATATTATACTTATCTATATATTTTTCATATATTTTTATATAAAATTTATCCCAGTAATATTTTGAAGGTATCCCTCCAAGATCTCATTTTAGTCTCATATCGGCTGTTTGAGTGGCTAGAGAGGACACGTACGAGGTCAAGATGAGCAAGGGGCTGCATTGTATCTTCGAGGTGCAGTGGCTATGCCGTTGTATATAAATTCTTAGAGATAAATTTAACCGTTCAAAAGTATAATATTTGAAAAATTAAATTCAAAATAAAATTTTAAATGAAAAAATCTATAGTTATTAAATTTGTGATGCGTCCCTGATTTTTGGGTTATGGTATAAATTAGGAGGCCACCCGATTTTTCGCTGCGAGTCAAATTAAAACGAGTTCGATCTTTGTTATTACTAACCTGAAACTTGCGCATCACAAATTATAAACAAGAGATCAGAGGATTGATGAGATTTACTCTTTAATTTGTATTTCGACATTCAAATGAGAAATCTTTTTCAAAATATAGAAAAATATAAGAAAGATACTAAATAATATAGAATTGTATATGAGTGGGGGATATAAGGGGAGGATTGGCCCCTGTAGGTACGTCAACGGGGCGTTGGCTTGGAGAAGAAGGGGGACTAGACTCCTTTGGAGTTGCACGCGGTCGGTGACTCACTATAGACGCACTCACGGGGAGTAGTTTTCTAGGGATGTATTCGGTAAGGAGTGACTTACTACGGGCGAAAGCATTACGCTAGGAAAGAGTGTTTGGTTCTTCTTTTGTTTTGTGTCTTATTTGTGGATAGTTTGTCCACTGTGAGTTGCCTGCTCTTCTTGTGGATGGTGAGGGGGTCTATAACGCTTCGCGGAGGAGGTTTTCGTGCCAAGATTGACGACAGATATTCCGCAGATATTTGTTGGCTATTAGGCATTGATGGAAACCATCGTGTTAAATGTCGTCTTGTAACATTGATGTGATTGTGGCAGGTGGTGGCCAACAAGGGCCAGGTTTCCTCTTGCGTGGGTTGGCAGGACTGCCAGTGCTTGTCGGGCATAGCGATTCCCTATGATTGACCACAAATTCCATGGGTCGAGATATGCTGTGTCGCGTCTTCCGCGCTGTCAGGCTGTTATCATTGAGGTGGAGGGTTGAATTTGTTGTGATTGGTAGAGCTGCAAAGGCTATCCCTCGAGGTTAAGCCGTTGATCTCTCATGAACCTATATGTAGTAGATAGGCTGATTGAATAGTTTATGGGCTTTGCTTTTGCGTTGGACCTTGCTGGCTGATGGGCTGGCCACCGGATCGTCACTTGTTGTGGCTCAGTTGGCTTATATCGTCGGTGGACCCATCACTAATAATTAAAAATTAAATTTAAAATAAATTTTTAAAAGAAAAAAAAAATATATTTATTAAATTTGATTAATTTTGGAGTTAATCAAATAGACTACACCTCAAAAATTGAATGTAATCCCCCTTCTCAAGGTCGATCCTTGTTGGAGTAATTATGTGTCAAGCTCTCCCGCTGTTCAAATTTTACCATGTTTCTATGATAAATATTTGTATATCAAATAGTATAGCCGATAATATTTTCAGTATTATTTTGGAAGATTAATATTACTTATAATTTTAACTTTAATTTTACCATGTCACTAATATTACTTATAGTTTTAACTTTAATTATTACTAATATTATTTGTTTAGATGCATAGTTTTAAAAAGTTTACAAAATAAAGGCAAATATTCTTCTATGTAACAGTCTAAAATGATATCAACCTGCATCACAAATTTATGAGATCTGTAAATTAAAAACCTATAATGTGATATCCCAAAACCTTATTCAAATTATTTTAATATTAATGATAATTTTAGATAATTTAAGTATTATAAAAATTAATTTAATATTATAAAATTTAAAAAAATATTTGGATTGGCTAGCCGGTATTCGTACTGTCGTTCGAGTATCAATTTAAATTTTAGAATAAAAAAATAAAATAAAAAATATATAAATATATATTTTATATAATAATAATAATAATATATAAAAAAATAAACAAAAGAAAAGGAAGCATAGAGAAGGGTTTTAGAGAGAGAGAAAGAAAAGAGGAAACAATAGAGGAGAGGGAGGGAGATTGGCACGGGGCTGTTGGTAGAGGTCCCAACACTGAAAATGGAAGCTGGTGAAGCCCTCTTCATGATGTTTCCCTCCATTTTGTCCATTGGTATGAGTAGAGCGAGAAATTTCGAATCGCAGCAAAAACGGCTACCGTCCATTTGCCGCCGTTGTCGGAGAAAATCGGTGAAATCGAGGCAAGTAAATTCTTTTTTTCTCCTTATGGATGTTGAATTTGGGGTTACTTGTACCGATTTTAGGAGTAATTGGTTTAATCGTCTGAAATTTTGACTCGGTGTATGAGGAGCGGTGGAGAGAGAGGACTGACGGTTGCATGCGCCATTGTTCGCCACCGTGTCGCCACCGGGTGCTGCCACCATGGTCGTCACTGTCGCCAGTACCGGGGGTGTATCGACGAAGGAGGATCGTGAAGAGAGAAAGGCAAAGGCGCGCGAAGTAGGACAGTGAAAAGGAGGAGCGAGAAGTGGCGTGCGTTGGCAGAGAGAGGCCCAATTCGGATATTTCGGAGTATCCTTTTAGTAAATTTGCTTGAAATAAAGTTCAGACAAGTATCTATAAACCCCTTCTTTGGTCTGATTTAGCATCTGAAATATTTAGAATACTGTTTAAAATTTTTACTAACATGTATATATTTTTATATACCTGATTTGTTTAATTTGGACATGTGTGTATGGTTCGTTAGCTGATTTGGATGTTTTTGGATTGGGTTTTATAATTTTGGAGAGTTTATTATTTTTTTAAAAGTTTAAAAAATTTATTAAACACTATATATTTTTATATCAGTATATTTACATGAAAATGAGTATGAAACTTTACATAGGTCGTACAGTCATATGCATGCGTCGAGTTGTGGTCATTACATTTGAATTTATTATTTCATATTCTGACCAATTACCAATGGGGAGATTTATTTAAAAATTTCTTTCCGCTGGCACAAATGACTTGGAGTAATGATATTTCTTATTTGGATGATTTGATTTGACTTTATAATATAATTAGAAGTTTTAATGTATTTGATAAATTTGAGTATTGCATCCAAAATTACGGGTGATAAAATATAATAAGTAACATTACTCATGGGTACAGAATATATAGGTGGCCACACATGTTTGCTTAATTTGTAGTTGATTTAGTTTAAGATTACCGTGATTATATATAAATATTCTTCAAGCTAATATTTGAATATCGGAATTTAAATTTGATACATGATTTGTATTTCTACATTAATTTGTATTAGATCTTGATTTGGATTTGGATTTTAAATTTAAATTTAAGATTCACCGATTTTATCTGCAGATGGATTTTGGTATGTCTCATACAAATAATTTTGATTATATGTTTTGATCCAAACCTTTAAAATATTTATCGTGATACTGTTTCAACTTTTGCACATTCTATTGGATTATCCAACTATCGAATTCTATCCCAAATTATAAGCTGATCGGGTCTTAAATTTGAATTGGACATTGGCTTTTTGGATTCGGTCTAGATTACTTACGTTTTGTTTATATATATATGTACGTCCTGATAATAACTGTTTTCTAATTTGGATATTTATTTTAAATTTGGATATTTAATTTAAGTATGAAACTACCATTGGATTTTAAATATTGGATTTTTATTGGATTTATTTTATCGATGATTTAGATTTATTCTATTATTTGAACGAATTTTTATCTATTTGACATTTCTTATGATTTATTGAACCCATTTTGTTTAAATATGATACCTGTTGAGTATTAGGCTCATATTTTTTATTTTGTCCCTTCAAAGTAGAGGATCGCGACATATTGCAAGAGTAGGATCGAGTTTTGGCGTAGTATCGTATTTTTCGACGGATTTTATATTTATTTAAATAAATGGTATCGGTCTTATTTGATTTATGGATAGAATATATTGGATTATCTTTGGCAATTGGAGTCGGTCGCACGTGGGCCTTTGGATTTTCTATGGAAATTTCTCCGTTGGATTTCCTTATATGGATGTACGACTGTTATTATTTGGTTTTTTTTCTTACGACTGTTTGACGCAGATCATGATTATTTTGTCCGAACGGTTGTCCGATGAGGTGTTATGTGAATTTTTTATTTGTCAAATCCTATATATTTGGTTAGTCACACTTGAATTTTTAGGATTTAGTATGATTTATTGAATTTATTTAAAATTTTTAATTTTAAAAATTATAATTAATTATTTAAATTGACATACTTGGAGTAAATATATGGCATATAATAAAAGTTAGATTAGCTGAACTGTTGAACTCTCATCAGAAAGAAAACCGACCAAATAATTGAATAGCTAAATGGATGGATTGTCGGTAATATAAAATACTAATGTGTTGAATTTTTGACTGTTTAATAAATTTAAATAATTAATTTTGATAAATAATTATATAAACCGATAAAATAATAGTCAAATTAGGTGACTAATTAATATGTTCAGCGGGTAAGTATTAAATTTAAAGCTTATATAATTATTAAATTATTCAACTCTCAACTAGCTTAACTCTTCAATCAATACGTAATCATATATCATTAGAGTGGGCACATTTATTGACAGTAGTATTATAAATACATTTATTTTTCTTTTATAGTAGCAAATCATTTAGAGAAAATTAAGTATAGAGTTGTAATTCTTTATATATTTAAAAATTTTAAAAATTATGGTGTCAAATTTATTATTTTTCATTCTCTTATCCTAAACATTCTATTATTTTTTATTTTTCAATAAAGATTTATAATTTTAAATATCAGATGATATTTTAAAAATAAATTTTTTATCTTTTAATATTTTATTCAGTGTTGTGATATATAAAATTTAAAATAAAAAATTTTAAAATTTAATCTAAATTTATTTAAATAATTATTTAGATCTAAAATATGTATTATGTTATATAGGATATACCGATAGGCAGTAAATCTTCTGCAAGGATATACGACTGAAACGCAGCGTACCACGGATATGATTATTGAATAATACAATTTTTTAGAATTTGTTTTTATTTGAAAATAAGATTTGAAAATTGAAAATTTGAAGTTGCTAGCGGGACATCGCCAGTGGACTGGACCGACCGAGGCAGGACGGACGACTGTGTGTGGACTGGAGCAGTAGTCGCAGTGGTGTTTTGCGGCCACTAATGCTATAATTGCTGTACTTATGATTTTTAAATGAATTTGTTAATTTTTAAGATATATTTAATAGTATCGAATATTAAAAAATTAAGTAATATATATGATGTAATATATATATATATATATCGTTACCCAATGTTAAATAATCATTTGAAATATTATATTATAATCCATTTATACTTTTTTATATAATTTTTCCAAAAAAAAAAAAAAATCATTCTCCAAATACATCAGCTTTTGAACAACATTGGTACGATATGTATATAAATAAGTTAACATTTCATATTAAATATATTTTTTAATTTTTAATCTAGAAAATAACATTTTTATTTATATGTTTTATAAATATGATACATTTATTGGATTAGTTATAAATTTATAGAAAAAAAACAAAACAAAATATTATTAGTGGGTTGTATGGTGTTATTTTTTTGGCTAAGGAATAATTTTGATTGTCACTTTATGGTTTGGGCTAAACTATATGTACATGATCTCTTTGTTAGGATATCAAGATTGATTATTAAGCTATTTATTTAGATTGTAAGGAGATAAAATAATAATACACAATATAAATAACAGTAATATAATAAAAGAATATATGAAATTTTATGTAAAAAATTATTTTTAATTAAGAAAAAATTATGAGACTAACGGTACATTTGGTTGTTAGAATAAAATAAGGTAGGAATAGAATAACTATTTTAGAGAATAGAATAGGATGAAAATAAAGTTAAAATTATTATTCATATGTTTTATTATTATAATAAAATAAGGTAAAAACTAATATTTCATTATTTGATTTGTAAAATAGTATGAGAAATAAGGTAAAAATAGTAATAATAATAATAATAATAAATAATAATAATAATAATAATAATAATAATAATATGTGAGAATTATTATTACCATGTATGTGAGAATAATAATTTTTAAAAAATATTTATTTTTAACTAAATTTGTAATCAAACAGATGATTATCTATTTTTAAAAAATAAAAATTTTATTTTCACCTTATTTTTTCAAACCAAACGTGAGGTAAAGGTTTGAGCAATAACTTCATTCTATACTAGTTTGATTATAATAAAATCCTTTAAAATGATATTCATATTTACCATAAAATATATACAAATGAAGCAGTAAAATAAAAAAATAAATCAAGAAAATCATGAGCAAACTATTATACATAGTGATTAGAATAATGTACTCTATGATAACCATAATCGAATAAGATTCCAAGCCAAAGAGTTGGCAAAATCTCATTTTTCTTCTCTTTTTGTTCTCCCTTTGAGTTCTCTTTCTTTCGTAGCACATGGGATTGAAACAATTTTCTCCAATTAATTTAAAAATCATAACATTAAACGACCATTATGCCATTTACTTGTGTTAGTTATTAGAATTATTTTTGAACCTATAATTTAAGCATATGTCTTGCATTAATATCACAAAATTTCATTTCGTCATCAACTATTTTAGCACCCATGTCATGTATGATGTATTAGGCATATTGATTTTGTCCCCAAGCACATGCGTCCATTAAACGTGTATGCTCAGATGTGTCATTGAAAATAAATTTTGCTCAAACGAAATTTCGCTTGTATGGAGCAAAATTTCATACTTGTGTCAAGTTTGAGAAGCAATACATGCTGTGCGCATAAAACTTATAAATAAAGTAACCCTAAATATAATATTCACATGTAAAAATCAACAGTAAAAATCACATTTGTGTTTATGAAACAAAGCATGACGCCTCAATTCCTTAATACCAATTATACTAACCCGTTCCGATTAGTATAATAGTTATAAATGTAGAAAAATTCACTAACTATTAAAAATAGATTATAATTAACTATATGGCTAATTAAAGAAATATTATTGATATGTCCATAAATCCGGATTGTGGTAAGATTATGGAGCAACTTGATTTTTTATTGTAGGTTGAATTATAGTAGGTCCGATCTTTATCTCTATTAATCTGGAATCTACGCACAACAAATAATGAACAAAAGGTCAGAGAATTTGTAGGATCACTTTTCGATTTATACTCAAATATTCAACTCAGGAATCTTTTTTAGAAAATGAAAAGATGTAAGGAAGAAGTGAGAGAATATAAAGTTGGATTTATGTGGGGATGTGAGAGAAGAAGATTGGACTACTGTATACGCTCGGTAGGGAGTAGCCTAGACAGATGGAGGATTGGGTTCTGATTTGTGGCACTCGGTGAGTGATTTATTAGGGATACATCTAGTGAGTAGCTCATTAGAGGGAGAAAGGCAGGAAGACATTCGGATGGAGTGGCTCATTAGGAATATATTTGGTGAATGTCTCACTAGGGAAAGAAAGACAAGAAGACACTAGATTGGAGTGACTCATTAGAGATGCACTCCGTGAGCGTCTCATTGAGGGTAGAAAGGCAGGAAGGCACTTGGCTAGAGTGGAGAGAGGAAGCCGTGTTGGGGGAAGAGAGCTTGGTTCTCCCTTAACTTTGATATCTTTCTCGAGGATAGCTTCAGTAGGGGATTTATTGATCCTCCATGATCAAAAGTCCCCCATTTGAGTGTTCCACTTAAGCTCTTTTTTTTTGCAGTTAGTCCAAGGTTCATTCACTTCACGGTGGTGAGAAGTATTTGTAACATTTTATGGAGAAGAATCTAGTGCCAATGCCCGTGACAAGTGCTCCGTTAGGGTTCGCCGACAACTGGGGCATAAACGGAGGTTGCTATTGTCGGTTGTCGCTTAGTGATGGTGGTGTGACCGTGAGTGGTTCCCTTGACGCACTCACTAGATTGTCGCGATGAAGGTTGTGGGCAGCACTTGTATACACATATTCTAATCATTCTATGCGTATGTTATGACTACCTTATTGGTTGTTTGGCCGATAACCTTTTTGATTAGTTCATTTATTTGTGTTGTTGGTTGAGTTGTTTATGCTTGTTCCTTTGATCTATTGCTCACTGGGATCTTATTTTAGTCATTGTAGTTGTGACTAGATTGTGTTAGATCGATCTCATTCCAAAAATTTTAATCGCTACTTGTTGGGCTCTTGCTCTTCTTTATGCGCTGACAGTTGGGCCTAAGATTTGGCTAACTTACTGTATTGCTGGACCAATTAATTATATTTTTAAAATTGGTTTATATTAATATTATAAAGATCATTGCAATGGGAGAGCATATTGCCCGTTGATGTTAGGTGGGGTCCAAGATGCGCTTTTAAAAATTTCTCTCAAAGGTGCGAACGATAAAAGCACCCACTCTCATCATTTTGTATTCCTCCTGCCACCTCTCACCACCTTCACCCGCCTCTCTCTCTCTCTCTCTCCTCACCCTGTCATCCGCCGTACATCCATCACTCTCTTTCCACTCTCTTTCTCTTGTGACTTCTGTGAACCGGCCGGCTACCCGTTGGACCAGTCAACCCCCCTACCTACACGTGCCGCGCCACCCCATTTCCCCTCCTCATCTCCTGCCCTCACCTCAAGATCTCCTATTTCTTCTTTTTCTTGCTGCACTGCTCTCCATTTTTTTCCTTCATGTTGTGCAATGTTGGGGGGAGGAGAGACAGAGAGAGAGATAGAGAAAGAGAGGCAGAAAATAACCGAGCGCAGAGTAATAGTACAGATAGCTACAACCAGAAAGGCAGAGGAAAAAGAAATACAGTGAGAGAGAGAGAGAGAGAGAGAGAGAGAGAGAGAGGTTTATTAAAGAACTGAAAAATTTCTTGGGGGCCGCAGCGTCTGGGTTTTTGGTTTTGGGGTTGCACTCTGCATCTCTACACCCTCTGTAACTCTGATACAAGAGTTCGTAATCTTTGCGCTCCGTTTTGGATCTTCATCAATCGAATCTCCCTCTTCTCTGTTTAAGAGAACACCGCCCTTATTCTGTAAGGCCATGAGGATCAGGAAAAGGCAGGCGCCTTTGCCCTTCTCCTTCCTTTCTCCGGTGCCCGTCTCAGATCCCCGCCTCTTCAGTCGGTTACCGGTGGTGCAGCCAGCAAACCACCCAGATGCAGATTGTGTCCGCACCCAGATTCGCACTCGTGATTCCGATCTACGGCATATGACCGGAAGAAAAAGCGACGGCGACAGCCGGGTTTATTCTCAGGCCAACGCACAGCAGAAGGTGGAGCTAAAGGAGAGTTTGGTCAGTGAAAGAAAAAGGAAAAAAAAGAAAATAACCCCCCCTTATTTCTGTTCTTGTTTTTGTTGGTATTAAGTGCAGTTGTATACATGTGATTCTGAACCAGACGGGCCCTTCAGCTTTGATTTCTTTTCAGTTTTTAACACCCCAACACATGGCTTGCATTAGCTGAACTTTTTTCCTGCAGAACTTTGAAGGGGAAGAATTTGACGATGAGAGGAGAGAGGAGGAGGAGAGCAATGATATCAGGTAAGAACTCGCATTTAGATTTTGAGAAAGAGAATTACGAATGAACGGTTTTAATTTCATCCTCATCCTTATGTTCTTCCTCATTCTCATCTTTCTTGAAATCTTCATGTAATCATGTAGTAGTAAAAAAATGGTGAAAAGAAGAGGGAAAGGAGGACCAAAGAGACTAGACCCATAACTTTTTTTTTTTTTGATTTATTCCCCCCACACTGAAATAATAAAAATAGAAATAAATACAGCGAGTGCGTAAATACTGTTATTGGATGTGTGCTTTTATTATCAACGTAGGATAGCCACGCACCATTCCTTTCCCATCTAACCTATTCTTTTTGAATTACACTGGCTAGCTAGATTTGATTTTTCTTGGTTTTTACAATGCCTTTTGCGGGTGCATATTAGCATGTAATGGGTCGCCGGTCCCCATCAATAATACATTTCTGATTTTTCCTTCTAAATCGCGCACTCTTCCCACTTTAATCCTTCCCAATTCAATCGTCTCCTCCATTATATCTCTACACTCGATAGGTTTAAAGCTCTGATGTTTGTAGTTGTGGATGTTTTGGGTCTTTGCTTATTTTTAGCAAGGGAAGAAGCGCACTGGCTGCAGTTGCAAATAATGGCTTCCTGCTGCCATCCATCTCTTCCAGTGCAGGTAAATAGATATTTCCTCCTCCTATAAATAGATTTAAATTGTTTAACATCACCATTTTTACGAGTCTATTTTGTTGTATTGCTTCTGTGATACCTGGGGATTGTTGGTGGTAGTTCGGAGGTGGTGCCATGGCGATATGACGGTGCCATTGAAGAAGCGAATCAGAGGGAGCTTGGAGAGGAATGCAAACAGGGAAGATCCACTGATCAGCCTGGAGAAGGCGGAAAAGATATCTACTGCCACCATGATGAAGTGCAAGAGTACTAATAACAAGAAATTCCTTCGACTTAACGGCATTGAAGCCGGAGAAGGAGACGGTGAAGATCTAGAGCAGCGTGAAATCGAAACAAAATACGTTACCCATGTTAGCTGTACAGCTAGTGCTAAGAAAAGCAAGAGGGACAGTACGATCATGGGTGGTTCGAAGTGCAGCCGCGTGAACGGGCGGGGCTGGCGGTGCTGCCAGCCCACTCTCGTCGGTTACTCTCTCTGCGAGCACCATTTGGGCAAAGGACGGCTCAGAAGCATGACCAGTATGAGCAGCCCGGCCGCCTACCCCTTGAAGAAAGCTGATATCTCGGAGCAATTATCCACTACTCCAGCCTGGTTATCATCTGCTGTGAAACTGGCTGGGAAGCCTGTGTCGGAGGGAGATGGCTGTCCTAGGGAAGGAGAAGAAGATGATGATGACGACGGCGATAGTGATCGTGATAAGATGATGAAGAAGCCATTGATGTTGAGCCCCGAAAAGAGAGTGAAGCTGGGCATGGTGAAAGCTCGATCTCTAAGCAGCCTGTTGGGCCAAACAAATCAACAACGAATGCAGTAATTGGGGATGATAATGGTGGAAGTATATGAAGCTGATAATGTATCGTGAAGAACTAGCTAGTCGACGACTAGTCGAGGTTTGGTTATCTGATCTTTCGCCTTGTTAATTATCGGGTGGTGCAACTACGTACTAGTAATATTATCCCTTCCACGTACTGTCATATTATATCAGATATATAATATATATGGTACTACGATTTAGTTGTGACATTTCGATTGAATCAGCAATCAGTTTTAACCACTGGAATTAATATATATCGGTCTAATCCTGAAGTCTCTAGAGATATTTGACCGTAATTATGTTATTTATCTTCTGCAGTGCAGCTTAATTTACAGTATATGCATGGGTCATGTCCTTCTGGGTACGTAGCCGATTTATGGAAAATGACTAGTTCTATGACAACTTTAGGATATAATATTGTTTAAGTTTAAATCATGTAATATATACGTACCTTATAAATACATTCGGTGGACTTGAAAACTTACAAAATATAAGCATCGGTTATTCATTAGATATTCCAAAATTTGAATAGTACAGTATTTGGTTAGAAGGCTTAAATACTATATCAAGACACCACTTATATCATAAGCAAAGAATGAAAAATAAGTCAATAATTTAACTGATATATAAGCTAAACATTGCATTATACCTACATAACATGAAACTTTGTTAATTTATTTAAAATTTGTGCAATTAATAAAGTCATTGAATATATATCATAAAATTATTTAGACGATATTATTTAATACCTAAATTTTAGTTATTAAATTTTTTTAATTTAATAGTTTAGATGAGAAAATTATATGTTCCCCAAGTTTTTACTCCAAAACAAAAATGAAGTCATTAGCCATTAGTGAGAAATAACTGATATCTATATTTAGTTATTTAAATGTCCCTATTGTAATATATATATATATTCTTATAATTTCTTACTAAATAGTATTTAGCTAATAATTAAAAATAAAGAAAAAATTACTGTATTCTTTGTCCCTATGATGTACCGTTGTCTTCTCAATGCCCAAGTTATCCTTATTTTTCGTTTAGCTAACTAATCAAACATTAATATTGTTAAATTTCATGAAAGTTACAATTAAAAAACTTTGATTAGATCATAAAAAAGGAACACTGTACCAAATAACCCGTTAGTGGATGAATTGATATATATATATTTCTCAAAGTTGGAAATGAAAATCGAAACTAAGACCTTTAGTCTTAACTTCATTACTTGAATAGTACCACACTTTAGCTTTATTGGTGGGGTATCTATCTTCATTGCATGATTACTCGCGACTTAAAAGGCTATAGATTTAATCTTTAACAAGTTGGTGGGAAGACTTAAGTTCAAATGTGGGATATTGGCAACAGTATGCACTTCACAAATAAAAGCAATAACACAAAAAAAAAAAAAAAATCTATGTCCCTATCCTTCAAAAGTTCAAATCAAATTGAAAAAAAGACACTAAAAATAGGTTATCAAACTAAAGGGGTTGGAGTTCTTGTTTCTTATTTTGAGAAATAGGATCCTACTTTTTTAATCTCTATCAGTGGGTTAAAAAAAATCAAATGATATAAATTTTGAGATTAAGTAATATTATTTAAATAATTATTTTTATTAAATTTATGTATATATTGAATTTAATATTCAATACATGTTAATGTTATAAAAAATTTTAAACTACAACTATCTTCAATATTTATTTATTTTTAAATCTTAGTCATTAAATTTTGGTTCAATTGTCAAGGTGAAGATGAAGGATTATACTTTTTTTTTTTTTTTTTTTTCTGAGAGAAGTAGAATCCCCGATCTATTAAATTGAATTGTTTGATTTTGGATAGAATGTTATAAAGTTTTAAATTTTGTTCAGTTTTAGGCTGATGATTTTTTATTGAAAGGTTACTCGGTTGGATTAACATACGTTATTTTTCAAAATATGAAAAATATATTACTAAAATTATATTTTTTAGTTTTTTCAATCATGGGAATATGTTGTACTCATGAATTGATATTTGAAAATTCTAATATCTTTTTCTTTACCTTCAATATATTTTATAGTTTTAGATTGATACACTTATTTATCTTTTTCCACTGTATTAGGTACAAACATATGCTATTTATTATTTTAAAGTTACAAATTATAGATTTATTATATATATTACATAGATTACTATGTCAGCAAATACATAGTAATTAAGCTTTGTAATCAAATTATATGAGATTTAAAGAACGAAGATTTAAAATAAAATCAAATTAGCAGAAATTAATATGAAAAGCTTTCATAAATAGATCCCTTTTTTAAAAAAAAAAAAACAAAATTATCGATATTTCTTTGAAATTTTATTTCTGAAGGAAATTAAATATCCCTCTGGCTTTAGTTCTGCCAGGACCCTGACGGGGAAGGTTTGAAATGTATGGTCCAAGTTTTCTAATTAATTGTTAATTGAAATTAAAAAAATCTCATTATTTTTACTAGTTTTATCATCATCTATTCCTTTAATACTATTAAAATATATAATTATTCAATATATTTCAATTAAAAATATTATTTTAGCCCTTCTTATGGTATTCATGGTGATACGACTCTCAATTATACATTTATTTTTATAAAAAATTATTAATATAAAATAAATATATTAGATAATATATTTAAAAAATAATTAAAGGGTATGTTTTTAATATATTTCTTTGATAAGTATAATTAAAATTTTAATATTATTAGTAGAATAATATGAACGAAAACCTTATTTGGAACTTCTGTGCAATGATTGTATTGTGTATTCCCATTATTAGTTGCTGTGTAATGAAATCCAATTTGCTCAATCAACTGTTTGGAGCTCGGCAATTTTTTTTTTTTTTTAAATATTTGTTATGCTACTGAACAAATATGTCATGCTATAATTAATCAAATTTAAATCATAAAGCAAAAACTCGACAATATTTTTTATATAAAATACAATGGGGAAGTAACCTGTAAAACAAGTATTAAGGCATAATGATAGCGCAATTAATACTTAATCAATGTAAATCTATAATAATAGAGTTGAAAGAAGTAACCCATGAAGTAAGTATGTGTTAAGGCATAATAATAGCATAATTAATGCTTAATTTCTATAAATCTGAATTAATACGCGTTGAAATATTATTATTTTTAATTATTGTCCTTATGAATTAAAAAAAATATGTACATCTTGGTATACCATATGCATTGAAATATATATTAACAGAACATGGGTTTAATAAACACATGTGCTAGCTTTTGTGATGTTACTTAGCAATGCCACAAAAAAAAAAAAAAAAAAAAAAAGATATAAGTCTTGATTAGTTTAAAAAGCTCTCAAATGCTGACTTTAGAAAAGGGGAGATTTCTGAAGATTTTTTAAAAATCTTGTTGGGTTTTAATACTCGGGGACCCTAAAAGAGTGGGGAAAAAGGATGAGTGCTTGATCCGAGATCTCACATGACGCAAAGCGCCCGAGGACATTCCTCGAAGAGCCCAAGAGACCTCCCAGCGAGGCAACATTGCAGTTGACGACCGAGAACTCTCTTATGCCGTCCGAGAACAGATGTAAGGTTGATAGGTCGTGGACTCACCCAAACGTAAAATAAGTCGCAGCGACGAGAACTTTCGACGCCCGAGAATTTTTCACGACTACCAAGAGAAAATCCCGCTACACGCCACCGCAATCCCGAGAGTACTCCTTGTCACCTCAAGACCGACGCCACAGATCGACATTGGATAATAACTTATCGTGGGTGCCCGACACATGGCCATGTTGAGATGTGGTCAGGCCTCAAAAAAGAGGGTGACGATAGCCATGTGGATATTTCCAACGGCTAGATTCTCCCTTATAAATACCCGCTTAAACGCACAAGACTGGGGACTTCTTCTCTTTTCTAGATTCTGGCCATTTCTGCACATTAAAAAGTTCAAAGGGAAGAAAAGAAAGAATTTTCTCTATACTTTATATTTTGTACACAACAGCAATCGGTAGTAAAGGTCCCTTTCAGGCCGCGAGCCTCGTGGTTTTTTCCTCATTTCAAAGGAGGGTTTTCCACGTAAAAACGTCTGTGTGTCATCTCTTCCTCTCTTTCCCTCTCCACTCTCACCCGTCCAAAATCTACTCTCTCTCTTGTGTTGCGCCTGATTCCGTCCACTTGACGTCATCACCCGTCAGCATCGTACGACGATCGGACTCAGACGCAACAAATCTATATATAAATAACATGGACAATCCTTAGTGGGTAAAGTTGAGAAATAATTATATTATTTTTTTTACGAGAAATAGTTAAGGAATATTATTTAATCAATTTTAAAATACTTTAGATAATATAATAATATTTATCTATCTATTTTTATATTAACTTATTAATATAAATAAATATGTTAAATATTATTGTTGCGTCCCGGGTCCAAGGTTGTTGTACTGAATTCAAGGAGCCTTCGGATCCCTAAGCGCTGGGGCTGGAAGAAGGATCCGGTCTCCGTCTCTCGTAACCCGGACTCCGCACAACACAAACAACAAACAAGAGGTGAAGGGTCTGGCAGATTTCTCCCACCAAGAGCCACTCCGACGCTCAAGTCAGCAAATTCCCTGAAATGCGCACGCTAAGGTGGTGCGCGTAAAAATGCCGTGATGCGTAAGAAGGACTTATGTGGTGATGAGTAGAAATGCGGTGAAGGTGATGGAAGGCCTGGCTTCCTTGGTGCACCACATAACTTTTCCCCGCTGACGGGATGAGGAGAAGGAGAACGATTTGGGCCGGAGGATTGGAACCTTATGGGAGCCGGACTAGTGCTTGGGATCCAAGGCAACCCTTAGTCGCAAGGTCGCAGTAACTTTTTCGAGTTCGAATCCAAATTGAAGCCTCCCTTTCTCTCGGGAGGGTGAGAGCGCTATATGCCTCCTCCCGTTTGGACTCTGGGGCGCCAAGACGCCCGCTGCTTATGGTCACGGCCATTCCCCCGAGAAGCGTGTCGACGCTGCGCTGGGTCGATCACGCTCGATTTTCCGAGAGAGGATAGATTTTAGGCGTAGCCGGGCTACGCCTCTCATGGCTAGCCTTTCCGCCTTTCACCTGCTCCCGCGACGCATTTAATGCGCCGCAGTTTCCGTTGGCGTGACTTCGCCACCAATGACGCTTTCGCGTGCTCCTCCTTTCTCATGGGGGCCGCTTGCTTGTGGGCCCGGATCATCCCGGGCCGAACATGGGACCCAACACTAGCCCCCATGCCCGGGCGGGTGGTCGGGGCATGTCCATCGGGCCCATTTCCACGCCTTCGCTCTTCCTCGTGCCGCGCCACTTTGTCGTAATCTTCCTGGCTTTCCTGTGCTGGGCAGTTTTTCAAGCCAGCGTCCGTCACCTCGCCCCGGCGAGATTCGCGTTGCTGCGCCTCCGACCGGTGGTCGCCGCCATCGCCTGAAAGATGACACCGTGTCGCTCGGGTGAGAGGGGCAGCCCGTGTCTTGCTCTATAAATAGCCGGGGTGCCCAAACTGGGTCAACTCGTGCCTTAGCACTTTCGTGGAGACGATGAGAGGATCCCGGTTTTGCCTCGCCGTGGGCACTCGAGAAGGAATTGGGTGGATCACCCGCACGCTGGAGCTCTTGGTGTTCACCGTCATAATCCGAGCCTCATGGCTTGCTTTCTCGCAAATGTGAGTGGCTCGCCATTCTCGCCGCCGTCGCGCGCCTCCTTCTTGGTTGGGCTTGGCCGGCCGGGCGGGATTCTTTGACTTCCTCCGAGTATCCTCTCCCGCCTTCGATGAGGAGAAGTCTCCCAGGCGCTGCACACGACCCGACCCATAGAAGGGGTGCGAGGTAAGTAGCCCTTGTGGAAGTCGGGCTTGACATCGGACTTTTAGTGCTGGCCGATAGTGGATTGGTCAGCGGAGACTTCCACCGGGTCGCTCCGCTTCCCGCCCAATTCGGCGGCAAAACTTCAATAATCAGCCTCTCCGTCACGGCTCACCGGGGCGAGGTACGGGGCATACCGGGCTCTGCGTTCCGCAGCCTTCTTTTTTTTTTTCCGTAGCTCCATGGTTGTAGATCTTGTACTTTGTAAGAAGCATTTGTTAATATAAGTAGTCCATTTTGTCTTCAACTTTGTCTTGCCTTCGTGAATGCGTTTTGATTTTCTCGGGCATATTGCCCCGAGGGTCCACGTGTTCCTGTGAGCCCGTGGGGGCCAACCGCTATGTCTCGAGACGGCCGGGCGATTTAAGCCCGCCACCCATTGAGAATTTATTTCATCGGGGAAGCGGAGTTTTTTGCCGCCTCTTCGAGAAAACTTGCTTATTTAAACATTTTCCCCGACTTTGGCCCTCTGTACTCGTCCTCTCCCAGTTTGTCTTGACCTTGCGCTCGATCTCCGCTTTGTGAAATCAAATGGCGGACTTTTGTGGAATATTCTTCTCATGAGTCCGAAACTGCTCTCACGGCCCCGCTCTCTCGTGGATCGGGCGTCTTTGGAAGCGCCTTCTCCGAGACCACGGCCGGCCCTTCGAGTCGAGGACACCTCCACGGCCCGCAATGGCTCCGCCGCGAAGAGTGGAGCGGCTCAGTGGCCCGTGTTGCATATTTCGAGAGGGCGCCCGGGCCGAGTCTCGAGGCTGGGCCGCTCGTCTAGCGGAAGCTAATGGGGCGCATGATCTTGCCCTCAAGCGGAGCTCGGCGGCCTTAAGAAGCGACATGGAAGGCCGAGGTCGAGTTGCGGGCCGAGTTAGGTCGAGGCTTCAACGAAGGACCGATCCGATCCCTGGGACGGCCCTCACGGACGCCGCCCGGATATACTGTAGGTGGGACTCGGGCGGCTCGATTGCTCCGAGCAGGCCGACGAAGGGGAAGCTGCCGCACTCGTGGCGGAGCCCCGAGTATCGCGGGCCGCTTCCTTCCACCCTCCTCACGCAGCCGAGGAGACGGAGCCCCGCAGGGTGGCCCCTTTGGATGAGCTCGCACACGGGTCGCATCGGTTTCTTGACGCCTCCCGTGGGCCGATGTGGTTCGGGACAGCGAAGGGGCGGCGGGGCGTCCCCGGGCAAAAGCCCAGCCCCTCCCCATGCGCCGAGAGAGTGATAGAGAGAGGCCTTTTCAGGTTTCCAAGGCTTCCGGGTACGGTTGTTTCCTTCCGGACTTCTTTCTTTGCACGCTCATCTTGGTCATACTTTTAACTTCTCCACCCACGGGCTTCGTGAATATCCGAGGTGCGCACCGGTTCTTTTCGGAAGCCTCGAGCGGGTCATCGCTGACGGGCACCATCTCGCCGCGGCAACCGCTCGTGATCGATCCCTCACCGAGGAGGTTGGGCACTGCGGCGGAGAGTTGCGCATTAGAGGGCCTCCTTTCGCCTGCGGAGGAAAGGATCGCTGACTAGTTGTGGACGCGGGTTGGGCAGCATTCTTCGTGAGTGGCGGCTCGGCGATGGACACTCGCTTTTGGGACGGGCATCCGCCAGGCCGCAGATCGCCTCCTCGGCGGCTCCTCACGTCCCGGCCGGCCCTTCATCCAGGAAACGCCTGGGTAGGAGAGGGGTCGCGCCGAAGACGTTCCTCGAGGAAGGCGGGCCTGGCCGAGTACCGCTGATTAGCTTCCTTCGCCGTTAAGTCCCGAGTTTGGTTTTTGTTGTTGTATCATGCTTTCGCTTGTATAATGTTTGTATAAATGAGAAGCTTTTGCTTGCGCCCGCGTCCATGCTTCCCTTTATCATACGTCATTGTTCGCCTTTTTGCTTCGCTTTTACTTGCCGGATCATGCTTCGTTTGAGTATCGGGCCCTTTGAGCCGCCTCGATTTCCGGGCGCCCTCTTGGTGGTGCTCGTCCTTCAGAAGAGGATGTCGTCTGACCACGCAGCGTTTGGGGAGCTCGATCCTAAAGCGATGTCGCCGCAAGCCCCCCGGAGGGCCTGCGCGGGCTAGCGCAGTGGTCGCGCGTTAACCTGGGACTCCCGGGTCTAGGCCTCTTAAAGATAATTGCGGGAGGTGTGTCGCTCTTCAAAGCGTTATGAACACCAAGTTGAGGTCCTATATGAGGTGCTCTCTTCTCAGGCAAGAAGGTCGCCGACGCCCTAAGGTTTTGTTGGCCGTAGAGTGGGTTCTCCAAGAGCCCCTAAAATACACCGCACGGTCGTGAGGCTAGCCTTTGGAATAATCCTTCTATTAGTCCCCGGGTGGCCGGCCTGGGCGCGGCCGTGGTGATAGAGCCGTCCCAGGCCATCTAGCGTGAGGATGATATTTCTGGACCGCACCGGCACTGAGCCAAGATCTGCTTTATGGGACGACGCTTGTCCTGATTTTGGGGCGTTTCAGGTCGTTTAATTTGATCGGCAAAAACACGAATGAATATGCAAATGACAATTGTGATCAAGCACTCATCAAGATGTGGACGCGCAACTTACTCCGGGTCGCCGTTGCATTATTGATAAATTCCATGTCCCAGGACAAGTTCGGGCGCGAGTACGCTCCGCTCCGGAGGATTGGGAGACGAAGAACGCCCCTCCATCCTGGAGAGTTTGGTTCGCGGTCTTTCCGGGCCGCCTCTACGCTCCGGAGGACCAGATCTCCAACTTCTAGCTTTCACCCGCTTGTTTTATCGCGCCACTCGCCGCCGGTAGGCGGCGGTTCTTCCCATTCGAGAGCAAGTCCGGACTTTCCCGAGCTACACAGTAGTTGGGTCGAAGTGTTCGACCCTGTGCTTGGCATTCCCACTTCTGACCACCGCCTCAACCCCAAAGCAGAGGTTTTTGTTGATTCCCTCGTAGTCGGGTCGCAGACGACCACAGCACCGACGGTAGCTCCTCCACCCAGAGCCCCCGCCTTATGGGGTCTTTATCCCATGGAGCAATGTGCTTTCGACTTGCCATCGCGCGGGTGCGCCACGGATGTGTTTGATGTGAGGTTGTAATTTGTAAAGCGTTTTTGAACCGGTCCGGTGATCCCGGCCACCACAACCTCGGGGATCCCAAAGCGGCAAACAATGGGCAAGGGAACTTCGCATTGTGCCTGAACTTCCACCCATTTCAGAAAAACGATACCGACGATCGGGAAATTTTCTGTCACATTTGATTGAAGCGACCCAGATGGTCATTCTGGAGATACTCGGGTGTCTGTGTGGTGTGTCATGTTGCTATTTGGCAACTTTCACACTTGCGGATTTAACCCATAGCGTCTCGCTCATGGCGGGCCAAGAGAAGTTGCCGCATGACGTTGAATGCCAGGTTTTTCCCGCCAATGTGTGATGCATGCACCCAAGTGCACTTCGCCAACGCGTAGTCGGCCTCCTCGGGGTAAGACATTTAGGAGAATCCCCGCCTGCATGTTCTCCTTCCGTTCACCGTGTACCATCTTATATTTAATTGGGCGTCTTAAGGTTCCTCCGACAAGAACCGTATGTAGCGTCATCCAATTATCTGTATAGACATTTCTTTGTCCCGCAAAGCGCCGATCTTGGCGCGTTTAGGACTTCTTTTAAATAACGTTGCTCCCGATCTCGGGATATGCTCGAATGACCGAACTCAGATGGTGCACCTCAATTTTGTAATCACTACGCACGACCCGACTGCCGCTGCGGAACACTCCTTCGCGGTCGCGAGCCCGCGAGGAGGGCTTCATATTCCGCAACGTTGTTCGTGGCGGGAAGGCCGAGTATACCGGAGTATGTGATCTCCATGCCTTCGGGCGTCCTTAGCACCACACCCCGCCCGCGCCGCCTCGGGTTGATGGTCCACGTTGAGAGTCCATACGGCGAGATCTCCGTCCGTCTTCTTCTTGTTGTTGTGCTCCCTCGCGTTGCTGCCCGACAATTCGCGGGGCTGCCCTTTGTATTGGTGTCGAACTCCCGAGCTATACAAATGATTCGTTGATATTTTCGATGTGACTGGAAGTAGGGTCGTAGTCATGGCCGTCTTGTGAGTGCGAGCGCCATCTTTGGTGCGGATCGTGTCGGCACTGGCTCACGTAGTACGGTTGTTGCTTTGAATTAGTATACGTTATTGAGATCTTTCTCCTTGGTTTCTCGTGAGCTCGGATCGGATGAAAGATAAGTCTTCAATTCCTGAATGCTTGGTCGCATTTTCACTCCATTGGTGCGATTTGAAGAAAGGCAAGTATTTTAGACTCGTAAAAAATCGAGAGGCCGCTATCTGGATTGCGCGGAGGTTCAAATCGAGTATTGCCTTGATCTTCTCCGGTTGGCTTTATTCCATGTTGCCGGGATACAATGAAGCCTAAGAATTTTCCGAGGAGGTTACCCGAACGCGCATTTAGCGGGGTTAAGCTTCATCCCATGTCAGTCGGAGGATCTCGAAGGTCTCGTCCTGTGTCGTTGGACGTGGCGCCTTGCTACCTTGCTTTTACGAGCATATCGTCGACGTACACCTCCACATTCCGCCCGATTTAGTCAACATCTTGTTTACGAGGCGCGTACTGCGCCCGCATTCCGAGACCAAAGGGCATCATTTTTTGCAATACGTCCCTTTCATGAACAGGTACTCCTCACCGGGTCCATCCCGGACCGGGTTTTTGCCCATTTATGCCGGACGTGGAGTCCACGAGTTCGGGTCAACTCGGGAGCGAAAGCTATCTTTGGGGGCAGCCTTATTCATTGAAGTCGACACACATCCGCCACTTGCCGCTTCTTTTTACCAAAGACGACGTTTGAATCGGACTTCTCGATAAATCCCCGCCCAAGAGCCTCTTCACTTCTTCCGATGGCGATTTATTCCTTTTTGCGGATTGACGGCCGATATCCCGGAGATGGCCGGAGCCCCATGCAAACACATCGGAGTTGGTCCGTAGGAAGGTAATTCATTCAAGGGATTTAGCCGACGCATATCGGAGAGGGATCGAACCGCCCGCCTCTTCCCGACCAGGGCCTGGAGCGACGTCTCGTCGCGGAGGAGTCTTCATTTGTGTCAGAGAGGACTGAATGCACGTCCGCCCCATTTTCGATCTCCTAGAACTTCTCCCACCCCCAAGGTGGGAAATTTCACCTTCAAAGTGGGATGGATTTAATTCGAGAATGGTCTTTAATTTATACGGGACGGAAGGTCGCAAACAGGAACGCCAACTCGCGTCATAGAGCGCGGGTGAGTCCCCATCGTGAATGTATAATCCGGGATTTTGCTCGTTGTCCAAGCCGTATAATGGTCCGTTGTCGCCCTCATTTGGCTACATTTTAGTCCCGATTGGTGAACGCAGTAAGATACAAAAGAAATTTTGTGAGCTTCCATTATCAATGAAGACCGTTTCACTGGTAGTCATGGCCAGTAAACGAGGGCCGATACAACAAGGGGGGAAGACGGGGAAGTTACATGTGCCATGTCTCGCTTGCTAAAGCTAATGACATCATTTCTAACCCCTAATTACAATTTTAGTGTTGGCGGAAGAGATCATGTGGCTACGCCGCCGCCGTGGCTCTGGTGGCTCGGGCTGGGTTCTCCGTCCGAGGGGGTGTTCCCGCCCGAGCCTTTCACGAATCTCTTGGTGTCCTCGCTGGATCGATCTTCAATCTCCCGCTGCAGTGGTGCGGCAGTTCTCGATTGAGTGCCCTGTACTTTATGCATTTTTGTCTGCCGCGCCATGGGACCCTTGGTTCTTTAAATCTTTCATCCTCGGATCTGCGCGGGATGTTTGGGCTATCATTCAAGGGGCCGAGAGAGGCCTCGTAATCCTTCTTAGGCCCTTGGCGGTCGCTTGCTGCCGGCGCTCCATTTGAGGTCTCCGGGCGATATGCGTTTGCTTGCTGGGGCCTCTTCGGCCGTGATATACGCCCGGGCAAGCGGGTGCGGCAGTGCTTGAAGAAGTCCCCGCCGCCAAGGTTGGAAGGCACCGAGCTTGATTTCGGAGAGGTGGGTCGCGCCTCGTTGATGAAACGGTCCAGAACCGCCTTTCATCCGTCCTTCAAGCGGAGGCGGACTAGGTGCCATGGTTGTCTCTCCTCCCGCCTGCTAGAGGCGAATGAAGAGCTGCGCCGAACGAGCATATGGAGTTCAGTTGCTAAGGGTGCGGGAAGCTCGACACATCGTGGCCTCGCTTGCCCTTGTAAAGTGAGGTATTGAGATAGTCCATGGGATTTGTCGTATCCCTTGAGCTTGAACGGCCGTGTCCCGCGAGTCCATGGCGAAGGGCGACTGCGGAGATTTTCTCAGGCAGGTGTCCCACAACACCTTGACTTTCTCCTCCATCGAAGGATCCGTAGAGCCCCTTCGCACATTGAGGACGAAGGCCATGAGCTCCGTGTTCCTCGGGGTTTTATGCTTTCGGGGTGGCGGCTCTTATTATTGGAGCCCGCGCGGTGGTCTCCGTTGCCGCCGTGAGTTGCGGAGGGATTTTTTGCCATCGGGCGAGGCGCTTTTGGTCAAGTCGATTATTTATTTAAAATTATTGATGAGGCCGCTAGGGAGGGGCCGCTGAGGGCGGGTCCCCGGTGTTTAGGAGGATCTCCTTCAGGGCGCCTAACTCCGCTGGTCCAGTGGCGGTGCCCGGCTTATGTTCGCTTGGTTTTCCATTATTTAAATTAATCTGCTTATTGTTCACGGGTAGGAATGACACTTGGCTTCCCGCGCTTTTAAATAAAAAATATAAAAAATTATTTGATGATCTAACACAAACAACAAACAAGAGGTGAACGGGCAGAAAAACATAAAACTATGATAAATGCGCACGCTAAGGTGGTGCGCGTAAAAATGTCGTGATACGTAAGAAGGACTTATGTGGTGATATAGAAATGCAATAAGCTTCCTCGCGAAAATTTTACAGGATGAGGAGAAGGAGAACGATGGCCCAATCCTATTGCAGAGGATTGGAAATATAAAATACAAATCCAAGGTAACCCTTAGTCGCAAAAAAAAAAAAAAAAGTTCAATCCAAAATCAACTGGATCTGGGCGCCAAGAAGGGGTCGCTGACCGCCGGCCAAATATCCGTCGATCACGCCGATTTTCCTGAAAATAGTTCTTGCACTATTAGGCTAGCCTTTCCGCCTTTCATGTTGAGATTTAATGACCAAGTTAGCGTAAAGAAATCGACCCAAATACATTTGGATGGGACCCAACAATTATGTTAATAAAAATATATTCTAAAAAATAACATGGTAACTTATATTGCCCTGAAAAATTATTTATTCAGCTGAACACCGCTAACTATCTATTTCTTAGGCACATAAGTAGGTTCAAATTGTAATATTGTAGATTTTTATTTGAATTAATTTAATATTAATTATTATTTTAATAATTAGACGTAATAAAAATTAATTAAATATTATAAAATTTAGACGAATATTTGGATTAGTTGGATTGGTGTCAGAGGTATACCCATGCTATTATTCGAAGATAGATTTAAATTTTAAAATAAAAAAAAGTAAAATAAAAAGTAATATAATAATAATAATATATAATAATAAATAAATATATATATATATATATATGATAAAAAAAAGAAGAAGAATATAAGAATTGGAAATCGTGGTAAAGGGTTTCGGGGATAGAGAAGGAAGGAGAAAAGGAGAGAGAAAAGCTGCGCGAGGAGAAAGGAGAGAGCTGGCCGGCAACATGTGGTGAAGTCAGCGCGGTGAGGGTGGTCGTCAACGGCTAGAAGTAGGTCAGTGGCAGTGATTCGCGAGGAGAGGTCATCGAGGAGGCCGGCGGTATTTGTCGACAGTATCAGCGGCGTGCAGTGATGTTGTGATGATAGTCAGCGGCGGCCAGTGGTAACATGTAGGCTGTTGACGACACCATGGGTGAGCAGAGCAGAAGCCGTATAGAGGAGAGAGAAAGCAGCTGGGGCGAGGGTCACGCATGGCAGGAGTGAAAGTATCGATTCAGGCACTTTGAGACATTCTTTTTTTAGATCTGTAAAATATAAAGTCAAGATAAATATCTATAAACCTGCATTTTGGTCTGATTTAATATCTGATATGTTTTGGATACTATTTAAAATTTTTATTAACATGCATGTATTTTTATATACCCGATCTATTTAATCTAGACATACATGTATGGTTCATTAGCTGACTTGGATATTTCTGAATTGAGTTTTATGATTTTGGAGGGTTTACTATTTTTTTAAAAGTCTAAATAATTTATTAAATACTATATATTTTATATCAATATGTGTAACGAAAATATGCACGAAACTTGAATAAATTGTGATTTTTACGTGCACGTGTTGGGTTGTGATCACTTTATTTGGATTTGTTATTAGATTTTTTGTCCAACTTTTGACGGGAGATATTTATTAATTGAAAATTTTTTTTCGCCGGTAGAAAATACTTGGAGTAGTAACTCTTTCCATTTGTATAATTTGATTTGATTTATAATATATTCGAATATCCTAATATATTTGACAAATTTGAGAATTACACCTAAAGTCGCAAGTGACAAATAATAGTGAGTAGTTTTATCCATGGGTACAGAGTACATGGATGGTCATTCATACTATCCTAATTTATATTTAATTTGGCTTAAGGTTATCGGGATTATATATAACCCTTTCTCAAATTAGTCTTTAAATAATCAAAACTCAATTTGGTGCATAATTTTATACATCTGTATTGATTTGTATTGGATTTCAATTTTTAGACATGGATTTGATATTCGTTGATTTTGCTCACAGTTGTGTATTGGTATATCTTATACAAATGATTTGACTATATATTTTGATCTGGACCATTGGACTATTTATCGTGGTACTACTTCAATTCTACACACACTATTGGATCATCCGACTATTGGATTCTATCCCAAATCACAAGCTGATTGGGCATTGGATTTGTACTCAAATTCGGACTTAGATTTAGACTCGGACTTGGACTCGGATTCAGACTCGGACTTGGATTCGGGTTGGTTTTTAGAATTGGCTATTTGCTTATTAGAATTGGTCCATATTACTTCTATTTTGTTTATATATATATATATATATATTGATGATGACTGTTTTTTAATTTTAATATTTATTTTGGATTTATATATTTAATTTGAGCACGACAGACTACCATTAGATTTGAAATATTAAATTTCTATTGAATTCATTTTATCGGTGATTTGAATTTATTCTATCATTTGAATGGATTTTATTCATTTAATATTTTCTTTAATTTATTAGACTCCTTTTATTTAAATATGATACTTGTTGAATATTAGACTTACTTTTTTATTTTATCCTTTCAGAGTAGAAGATTCGGATGTATTACAAGAGTATGGTCACAATCTGTCAGCCATTCGTTTGATTTGGTGAGTTTTGGCTTTGTTATGGTTTAAATTGGTATTCGATGTGATCGGATTATGAAATTGGTTGGGTATAAACCCATGATTATGTTTTGGGAACATATCGGATATTATATTATGTTTAATTATGGTTTTTGGTTAGAATTGTTACCCCTTATGATAATTGTAGAGTAGGTCGTATTAATTTGTTCGAACGGTTGTCCGATGAGATTTTGTGTGGATTTTGATTTGTGTCGAGTCCTATTTATTTGGTTTATTATACTCAAATTTTGAGATTTAATATTATTTATTTAAAATTATTTGAGATTTTAAAATTTAAAAATTATAATTTATTATTTAAATTAATCTATTTAAATCGAGCTCGTAAGTAAAAAATATAAAATAAGTGATGATCTTAAAAGAAACTAACTAAAAACATAAAACTATGATATCGAAAGGCCATACAACTATACAATAAGTTAGAAAATTTTACATCTTAAAATACAAAAAGAAAAAGAAAAAAAAGAAAAAATCAACTAAATCTAGAAGGAAAAATATCTTGAAGTCTGAAAATAGTTCTTGTACTAATGTTGAGAGGAATGACCAAGGTAAAGATGTGATCCCAAATACATTGGAGGATAAGATTGGCTTCATCTTTATGATTAAGAACTTATTTATCATTGAAGATAATATTAGTCTCAACCCTTTATATAAGGTAAATCGATACTATAAATATTAGTCTAAAGAAAACTGTATTGTAATGAATCTTTATTTATTTAAGACCAGTTAAAATAATATCATATTTTTAATTAGAAAGGGGCCATTGATATTTGGTCTATTACACATAATGGACGGATTCGTCTAAAAAAAATTACATAAGAAGGAAAAGATAATGATTTCTTTTTGGTTTTAAGCCACAAAGAGAGCAAATATGGTTTCAACTCAAAAATTTAAAAACTCAATATTTTATACTTGTTGGGTCTAATACCCATGAGGCCCAAAAGAAACGCAAGGCCCAGCCCAAAAAGTAGTAGTCCAAGTGGTCGATTCAACCAAATATTTAAAAATAGCCTACATGGCAGTCCAACGCTAGCAATCAATCAGCGCTCCCTACAACTCATTAATGCGACTGTAGGTGATAGACTCAAAGCAGCAATGCGAGCTAATGAGAAAGATGTTAGTGCTGCCAGCCGCGACTCGCAGCGCTGCTTGCAGTTCTCCAACTAATCCTAGCGTAAGAGGCTTCCTACAGGAAGGATTCTCGCACCCAAAGCTCCACTCCCTGGAGCCTATAAATTTGCTCTCCTTCTATAGGAGAGGGGATGGGACACCAAATCAGTGATTTGAACCTTACATTGAGACATACACTCCCTAAAACTCTAGCTCTTAGACTCGCGGCCAGCTCATGTCCTCCACAGCCTTTCACGGGCAACCTAAGTTAGCCACCCGTCGTGGTGCATATAGGGAGCTAGGTCTCCCATCAACCGTGCACCGAGATTAACTCTCACTTACATACACTCCCTCTGCATACTCCTCACATTTTCGCACATCTCTAAGCGTGCGTCCCCCCTTTCCGTTTATTGCGGAAGAATACTGACTTGAGCGTCAGTGTATTTTCAGTGGGAGAAATCGCGCCAATCTCTGACCTCTTATTTGTTAGTTGTATTGTGTAGGTTCCAAGTTAACAGCAATGGAGACCGGACCTGCTCGTGATCACCTCCAAATGATAAAAATCTGAAAGTTTCATAATCTGTACGACAACCAGAGACCTGAGATGTAATAATACCTAATCCTTCTTAAATGACCAACCATAAAATGAAAGAATGAGAGACAATTTTACTAGGATATTGAATCTAGCTGTGTCACTGGATAATAGACAATTGAGTCTGAAAAATTCTCCAAACAAAGTAGAAGTAGAAGCAGCCATTGGTCTCAAGGATTCAAATAGACCTATCATATGAAAGAAATTTAGATCATAGGATAGTAAAAAATAAATATTACAAAAGTTTTCCTTTAAAAAATAAAAAATAATATGCATGATGTAAAGTCTATATCTATAGTCTATGAGTAAGTTTTAATAAAACGATTGGATGTAATTTAATCAATTAATATTATCATGTCACTTAAATTTTATTTTTATTTTTGTCCTATTCAAACATTTAACATACGTTTCTCTTTTAAAAAGAAGGAAAAGAGGAGAACTTAGCCATACTGGTGACAAGAACAATGACAGCTCGACATCCATTAGTTGATTGTGCATATAAGCTCAATGATAAGCTAATCCTTTTGTTTTTTTTTAATTGCTTATTTTTAATCTTGATATAATAGTTAATTAATTTCATATATTTTCGTACTTGTTTGGTGGGGTTTCAGCTTTTTGTTTTTTCTTTTTTCAAAAATATATTTTTGGGATATTGTTTCGTAATATAATTTTAAAATATACTATTTATCTATCTATTTATTTATTTATAAATCAATTAAAATACATACAAAAATAAAATATCATATTATAAATAATATTTTAAAAATAACTAAAACATATTTCCTAACACCACCCTTTATAAATGCCTCCAAAAATGAGCTTACTTCTGCAGCTGTTGTGACATTATCAACATCAAGATAAGACATGCCGCATATGCAAAAGTCATACCACTTTATACTACAGTTAATTATTACAAAATATAATTGTTTTACAATTAATTTGTTATCTATAATAATAATAATAATAATAATAATAATAATAATAATAATAATAATAGTGATAGTGATATGTCTTTATTGATTGTAATAGTCATATTTATTTTTAGTAATTAATTAAAATCATAAAATAATAGGACATTTCAGTTATATTATAATTCATTTTTCTGACATTTTTATTGTTTTTAATATTATAATTTATTTTAAAACTGCTATATAAAACCTTCTGTTTACATATGCCACAATATGTAAACAAATCAATGACGGATCCTGGGATAAGTATGCCCTCCAAATTTAGTTTGTCCATAAAACCACTTAATAGCAAGTGAAAGGCATCAAGTAGAAAATTCAGACCCTCGACCAGCTCCAGATGCAAGATCGACAGTTTACATCATCTATTCAAAGCCTCATTTTTGGCCGCTGATTGGCCACAAAGAATTCCTGTGGCCATACCGAGAGTGTCCCCATCGATTGATTGCAGATCAGCAGCTGAATTTTGATCAACCTTTGAACAATGCATTCATTGTGAAACCAGCTTCCGTGGTCGTTGCCATTTTGACAGACATCCAAAGGGAAGAAGCAAAGGCGGGGTGGGCTCCGAAGGGAGAATATCTCGAATGGATATCATAAGAACAAACTCACCGGGACAAGGGCTTTTCAGTGTTGGATTCTGCCTCTGTGGTTAGTTTGTGTATAAGCTCAAATGTCAAGGCTTGATTGAGTTTGGAGGACCTTTGTTTTCATCGTGGCCATGATGGCATCCCTTTTAACATTCAGCTACCCATTTCACAACCAAGAAGTCACTGCAAAATCATACAAAAATAATAAAATCCAAAATGCTCATAGTTTTGGAATTGTAATATCCAAAAGTTTACACCAAGGTGAGGATTTTCGCACATTCAATCAGCTAGATGCTGATCACTATTGCATAATGGTGCGTAACTCATGGCCCACACAAATAGTCGCAATTGGGCCAACTAGTGGTATCTTTTGGCTGCAAATCTGTCAACCATAGACCTGATGTCAAGTAAACACTAAAAAGCTCTGGTTTATTTTTTCCCCAGTTTTGGGTTATTTTGGGATAATAAAACCATCCTTTTCTATCCCTATCCAAATACTATTTAAAATTGGAATCACGGGGGGACGAGAGAGGGGGGGGGGGGGGTGGGGCTAAGAAGTCACCGTTTTGTCATCACTGTAGGTGATAATCAAGAGTGAAGGCATGAATATCAGAAGGGCTTGTGCCAGGCCTGCCAAACATAAAAATATAAAATTAAATGCATGGTTAATGGCACCCGACAAATTCTAACAACATAAAAAAAAAAAAAAAGAATAATCCCCTCCACCCCCAAAAAAAGAGAAATGAAAAAAATCAATTTTGTACAGAATGTAACAGGAAAAAAGGGACTCGCCACCGGTGGCAATTGTGACATGTCAACCATTTTCCTCTCTATGTTAACCGAGTTTAAAATGCGACAAAAATAATCATAAAAAAAGGAAGTATACAAATCTTATGTCTGCTTCATAAAGTGGAGCCATCCTTAAAGGCTCAAACCGCTCACACTTGGGCAAGTATCCTCATCGAGACACAGCTCATGGAACTATGAGTGCCTGTTCTGTTAAACTGATTCTCATGCTGGATCGCACTCCCGCTTGGAGAATGGGAAAAAAAATCCATATCATTGATCACCTCAATGTTAACTTCCACTGGGGAGAGTCCATCCTTGCTCAGCCTAGTAAATCAAAAGGCTAGCAACTAGAATCTTTTTATTACTAGGTGAAGGAAAAATGGTGTCAACATGATAGTAGTTATGTGCAACTTCAAAATTTAGGACAGGGAGGAGAAAACAACTCAGAGGTTGTCTGGAGAGTGCACTAGCAGAGAAGAGGAGAAATAACACACGCAATAAAGTCAAAATCTCCTTCTATATGCAACTTACTAAGTTGTTGAGCACAGAAAGAGAAAACAAGTAAATGGGTAGTCTAAGTTATTCCCCACAGATATTTAGAAAGCTGTACTCAATTTCAGTACCATTTGAGGTTCATAGGGAAGACAAATACCCCTGGCTAGAAGAAAAAAAAAAGAGGGAATCATCCATCAATGATCACCCAGTCATAGCAGGCTGCATTCAAACCTAAGTCCATAGCAGCGTCCACAAACTCTTCCAGCTACACTATTGGTGCCTGCAGAGCCTCTACACGGAACAAAATGACTATTTTCAGCTATTCAAAGAACTTTCACCTCTCCACAAGAGCCATTTCTGCACACAAATGATATGAACAAAAGCTGAGACAGGATCAATTCTGGCTCTTTGTTGAGCACCACAAACCTCATGCTACCTCCTCCATCAACAATGGAGCAAATTGCACGTAAACAGCTTTCCTCTTTCTTTCTTCTCCTCTTGACTTCACTCTTTTATTTTGTAATTACACTTCCCTTCTCATTTGGGCGGTATAAGTTAGATTCAAAGAGTTGAAAACAGGATATGTTATCCAGCATCCATTTTGGATGGGATAATTCAATACATCATAAAGTACTAATTACTTCCAAAAAAGAGAAGCAGAAGAAAAATGTGAGGTCTTTCAATTTCAACAGACCTTAAATCTCTCTTGCTGCCAACTAAAAGAAGAAACATGATACCCAGTATTATTAATTCTTCAGCTTTACTTAAAAATTTGTCCAATCTATGAGTGCAGTTACCTTTTATTAATAGTGCCATAATGGAACTTGGGTTTTCCAGCCTTCATATCTTCAATGTACTGCAACAAACCGGCAAGACTTGAATATAGAATATCCAACAGAATAGAATTAAATGATAGTAATAATTCAACACCAAGCCCTACCAGTTCCAAAGTGACCAGTATAGATGAAAAGGCCAAAGAGTCAAATGGAATATCACCAGGGGCAAAAAGTTGGCATTCCATTGATTCGGGACCAGGTGAGAAGTGTGGCTTCTTCAGCTTGGCCAGGAAAATGATGTAAGTCTGCTTCAAAGGACAAACTAATATACAGTACACTGACAATAAGACAATTGGTATTTTCATAAAGAAATAGATACGATTCTTCTTACCTGGCCAATAAGAGGGATATCTAATTGAGCAAAAGGTGACAACCCCTCCACTTCTGCACCTGCTTCTTCATGTGTCTCCCTAATTGCCCCTTCTGCAGCAGACTCCCCAATTTCCATGTAACCAGCAGGAAGTGTCCTGTGAGGACAATGATGCAAAATAAATTATGAGATATATACCAGGAACAGAAAGGAAATCAAAACCAGATAGAACAAGGAAAGGGAAAGAAACAATCATTTCTATGTTAAAACAATGTCCACATGGATACACACCAGAGACCATAAGAAGGCTGAATTTTTCGCTTGCAAAGCAAGATCTTATCCTCATGCTCAATGAGGCAACCAACCACCTGTAGGAAGGAATAATATCAATCCTTATAACACTGGATGAGGATGGACAATATGCAATATGCTTGCCACAAATATGGATGTAGGTGACTTAACATCTTTCCATCAATAATATGCGGAAAATTGGATAATTCTCCTAAAATGTTTGAAGGACACACTGCTCAGTGAGTATTACAATCTGCAATGGTTTCCCCAAATTATTGGGATCTGAAACATAAATTATGCGTATATATTCAGCCACTACTGTCAGAAATTTAGACTTTCAACATACATGCAAATTGTAGAAGGTCTAAAAATTAGGCACTTCATAAATTGGTCATTGCAAAATAGATGCACATATTATATTCGTCATGTGTTTCACATAGTTTAACTCAATGCAACAACTTCTAGCTACTTGGTGAGGGTGATGCAATCTGTAAGCTGTTGAATGGGTAGTAATGCTAGTCAACGAAATGCACAATTAGCTTCAAGGATGGTCTCTGAGTAACTCTGAACGGAAGGAGGCAAGATGTTATTTAATTGTGTAAACACAATTGTACTACTGGTAAGTTTTTATTAATTAAATAGAACTTGATATACCTAAAGCAAATGGACAAAATATAAAACTCATTCCAAGAAATCAACCAATTCCAGTTCCTATTCAAAGATATGCACCATTTTCGGATTCTGATAGGCAATTTTTCCACAGAGGGTGCAAATTGCTCTCATCTTCTCCTCCCCGTCAGGTATTTCATGCTTGGTTGGGCCACCACACCACTGACAGAAATTAATCTTACGAGTATTTCCCTGCATGACAAATCAAAAATAAATATTCCATATAGGGTAAAAGATCTACCCATGTTCAGTAATTGGATGCAAATTTCTTGTTATTGTAAGCATAACCTATAAGCATAACCAGACGGGGAATTCACAGCATATTTTTGACAGAGAAATAAAAGAAATTTATCAACTACAATTTCTCATTGATTTAGACTTACTTGGTCCACAGAGAGTAAAGAAAGTATGAGTGGTGCTTCATGCACATTTTCCTAAGCACCGGATGGAAATTGTAAAATTCAGTCATCAAAATTGGGAAACAGACCTTCTAGAAACATTAAAAGAGTACGTAGAAATATGAAAAGAGAAAGAAGGAATGATCTCTATACTTCTGCATATGTATAACTGTATAATGAGCCATTCTTTTATAGAAGAAAGAGGAAGTATAAACTAAGAAAGCTGTACTAATGGTAAGTATATAAATAACCTAAACTAAAAAATATCAATCTTTTAATTTAAAAAGATATATATATTTTGCCTAAATTAGAAGAGAGTGATATTCTAATTTAGAAATAATAATATAATATCATTAATAATTAAATATATTATATGCTTAATAGTCATTGTCTTATCCAATGAGAATGTAGCATAAAAATGAAGGAATGGGAACGAATATTGTGGAGAATGTTAAAGCACCATTGACTAACCATGGAACCACTCTATTTGCATTAGTTTATTTTTGGTCGTGTTTTTATATCCCATTCCCATTCTATATTTCTATACCAAACTTGTCGTTACTGTCTTTATGCGAATGCTTAAAATTAGTCACCTTTAGATTTCAGACATCCTTTGTTATGTCATTGGAACAAAACACAAGATTTTAAAAATTGTTTCGTTTTGGTCAAAATCTTCACACTGCATGCACAAAAGAAAGGACAAAACTCTCTTCTCCATATGAGATCAATTGACAGAACCAATCAAAACATCAACTAATTCAAACAAGTTTTTTCTTCAGATGCTAAGAAAAAGACCAACTTGTAACCATTGTACATTAGCTATAATAATATTCAATTTTGGATCACTTCCTTACGAGTCTTGCACCAAATGGACGGGTCATCAAGAGAACACATGATATTCGTGTGTGTGGAGATGTTAGACAAGTGTTGGCAGACATTCGTGCGAGGGTTACTTGAACGACGGAGTTTACTAGAGAGTTACAAGAGGTGCGTTCGAGGGAAAGCCATTTCTAACAAATTGGATGAAATTACGCTTGATAGGCAGACGAGGGGTGCATGTGTGCATTTGGGAGAGAATGGGCCTGCCAAATGCGCACCTGATGCGAGCTTGAGTGCCAATTCTAACTTTTATCTTTGACATTCAAATGCCAACTCATTTATAAAAGGTCCTGTTCGATTTAGTGCACAAATCTAAGATCATATTCAACACAAGGGCATCGCATGAATAGAGAGAAGAGAGAAAAGAGAGAGAAGGAATGATTTCGGTATTTGGTTGAGATCCGATACAAGTTTCATTCATAACTAAGCTCAGTGCATTTTCTTGGTGCATTCTTCTCTTGTAGGTTGCAATGGATGTTAGGAGCTGGGTTCAACTATTATTCACTTAGTTGGAGTGAATAAATTTCAAAGAGGGTAATATTTATAACCGAACACTATTTTATAGTGAATTTATTTCAAATTTGTCTTATAATTTTTTCTTAGTTAAGAAGCATTTTCTATATTAAATATTACCGTATAATTTGTGTATTTGGTTGTGTGATTTGATTCCTTATGCTCTCATGGTGTTTAGTGGCTGACAATTAATGAAAAATTTTGGGGTTTGTTTCTATCGCGCTAATTATATGTGTGTTTTCTTCATAAAGAATTCCAACAATAGTGTCAAAAAGTAAATTTTATCAGTTTGTGCAAACTACAATTTGATGGTGTTATCGTTGAAGGGTTTGCTATTCCATATTAAGTAATTTAACCGGTAAAACAATTTTGTTTTTTGGCAAGAAAAAGTGAGGAGCTTTTTGACCCGGGAAGGAATCGTAAAAGCACTACAAAAGAAATAGGAAAAGTTGGAGAAAATGAAGGATGAGGAATGGCAAGAGACGGAGGATTTGGCTAATAGCACAATCAAATTGTATCTTATAGATAATACTGTTCAAATCATCGATTTGTTAGATCAAGTAGAGGACTAAATGAAGCTAGAATGTTAGCATAAGTCTAAATTTCTAATATCGAGGTTCCATGTGAAAAAGTAATTCTTAGCTTGCAGTTGTCGAAAGGAGAAAGCTTTGAGAAGCATTTGGACAAGTTTAATTGGGTTTTAATGCAAGTATACGCACTCAATGAGAATATCAAAAATAAAGAAAAGGGGTTAGTGTTGCTAATTTTGTTTCCGGTCTTGTATTATCATATTGCCATGAAACTACTATTCCAACAGGACACACTTAAATATTAACGAGATCATCATTTCCTTACTTATAGATGACTCTAGGTGGATGGGAAACAATGAGGTTTTGGGGGAATTGAGTGCCTTTGTGTCTACATGCGTTGGCGGCACGTAAGTCAGAGAGGAGCAACAGCTAGTTCAAACTTAAGAACATTAAGCGTTTTCATTATAGTAAGAGGACCACATGAAGCGAAATTGATTCAAAAGGAAGTAGCAAAAGGAGGGTGGCTGCAGGCAGCAAGAAAGGAGTAATTATAAAGGCAATGATCAAGTCTCTATCGTTACATACAAAGACTTTTTAATCGTTGAAGAGGGGAAGACATAGAGCTTCATGAGTTACGAGGCAAGTTGGGTGATGGATAGTGATTTCTTACACAATACAACATTGAGGAAGTATTTCTTCACCTCTTATATACTCGAGGACTACAAGGTATTAAAGATGAGAAATGATAACTCGTTGAGAGTAGTAGGTATCAGGGACGCTAGCTTATGGACAAATAACCAAACAAAACTCGTGTTAAGAGATGGGCGATATGCTTCGAATGTCTTGTTGAATTTGATTTTAACTAGAAAGTTTAACGAGGGAGGCTTTTGCACGGCGATTGACAAAGGCCAATAAAAGCTCACAAAAGGCTCTGCGGTTGTATAAAGGGAAGCAAGTGATCAAGTTAGTACTTAATGGAGGCTTTCAATTGCCTAGGGTAATACTAAGGTGAGCAACATATGTTTTGGTCCAGGTGGTGGGAGGAGGCCGAGGAGGAGAGCAACGGGAGCGACACTATTGTGGAAAAAAAGCTGAAGGAGGGTGGCAATACTTTAGGTTTTGATGATGGAAAGAGGATGTTGTTTAAGCCTGTAGAGGCTAACGCCGACATCCCCGTATAAGTTGTTAGAGGGTAATAGATGACAATTGTTAGAGAGGTGTGTGGTCCCTCACATAGTCGTGAAGGAAAATTTATTAGGTTTTGAGTCACTTCCGATTAAGTCCCACATCCAAATAAAGGGTCATTAGGAGGACGTGCGAGACTCCCTCAAGCGGAGATGTCACGCAAGGGTTGCATGATGTTCGTGCGAGGGTTGCTTGAGTGATGGAGTTCGCTGAAGGTTCACACGAGGTGTTTTTGAGCAAAAGTCATTTTAAGCGAACTAAAAGCAATTACGCTTAACAGATGAAAGAGGAGTGCATGTGCACATTTGGGACAGGATGGGTGTGCCTTATACCTGATGGGCACTCGAACACCAATTCTAACTTTTACCTCTGGCATTTGAATACCAATTCATTTATAAAGGTTTTGCATGATTTAGGGCACGGATCTGAGATCATTTTTAACACAGATGCCGCAAGAAGAAAGAGAAGAGAGAATAAAAGGTTTCAGCATCTACTTAATGTCCGATTCAAGGTTCATTGTTCTCCAAGCTTAGGTACGTTGCTATTTTGTTTCTAGGGCATATTTCACTTTAGTTACTTATGTTTTTGATATATTATTCTCTTGTGGGTCGTAAGGTATATTGGGGGTTGGATTCAATTATTATTCACTCAGGTAATAGTAAAGAGACGTCAGAAAAGGTTATATTTGTAACCGTTATTATTTTATAGTGAATTTATTTAAAGTTTGTCCCATAATTTATTTTTTGATTGAGAAATATTTTTCATATCAAATATTGCTATACAATTTGTGTGTCTTGGTTGGGTGATTTGATTTTTTGTACTTTTACGATATTAAGTGACCGACAATTAATAGGGGAATCCTAACAAATAGTCCATTAGATCTCTTACCATTTCCTATTAAAAGACAAGATTGTGATCTAGGAATATTTGTTTGGTCTAAAATTCACGTTTTTGCGTTTAGCATCTTCAACTTTCGACCATACAACATCAGGAAAAGAAAATTCCATACTCCAGAGGCAACAATCCCCGCCGATCAATCGAAGCCTCAGCAGATTCGAATCAACAATTACTCTGATCATTAATTTGAATCAACAATTTCTCTAATCGACCACGTAAGTAGCAATGACGACCTCAAACAAATTAATTTGAACAATCTAACATTGATTAGCAATTAGAACGAAAAAGAAAACCAAGTAGCACTTCGATTGGAACAGGCAGGTTACAGCAACAATATAGCAGTTCAGCTCATTCGAAAGAGAATTACTCACGATGTTCTGAAATGCCACGGATAAATCAGAAGAGGTTCCATGCGAGTGCGGATCAGAACGAGTGGAGCACATTCGAAAAGCTCCGAAAGAGCGAGTCTTCCGAATTGACACAGGTTGAAATATCAGAAAAGCTGAAGTCCTCGAATAAAATGAAGAAGAAGATGGTGACGGTGGTATCATTGTTGAAATTGAAAACAATGCCAGTCCGGCGTAAGATGCTTGAGGCTTTAGTCGATTTGAGAGTAGCACAGACGATGAAGCTGTCATCATTTGGAAAGCTTTCAGCATGATGATTGTAGTTCTCCGATTTTCGACAGCAACGACTTCGAATGAACGGAATCAGTACTCCAACGCCAATATTGAAAACAACAATTAAAATATGAACATATTGGTGGATTAGAACCCTCGAATTCCGCCACCATTATGGATATTTTGGAGGGGAAAATTATTGATATGTTCTTAATTATTATTTTTAAATTGATTTTAGATATTTACCAAATCATTTCCTTTATATTTTGTTTATCCAAAAAATCTTAAAAATATAAAAATTAAGAGTTAGAAAAGTTTACACATCGCATGATAAAAAAAAAATGAATTTGATAAACATTTTTATGCCATATAAAATTAATATTAAAATAAGAGCTAATGATAAAATTGAAATATAGAAAAATTAAAATTAAAAATTAAGAATAATATGTTTTTTCTCCATATTGGAGGGACAGAGATTAAGCTGCGTCTCGTTGGTATTTCTTTGTTTTTAGAAAACTGAAATTAGTATTTATATACATAGATATTTTAAAAAATGATTCTGTCCACAACACAATAGATATAATAAATCACGATTTAAACTTATTGATTTTTTATTTATAAAGTCAAAAAACCAAAAAAAAATGAATTTTATATTTTTAAAAACTATGTAAATATTTTTTAATTTTTTAATGTTAAATTAAATATTTAACAACTTTTAATAATAATTTTTTTAAAAGAAAAACATCTTAACTGTTTTTTTTTTTTTAATTCTAGAATTATCACCGTCGAATTTTAAACTAACGATGGACAAAAGAGAAGCAAGAACCGCCTCTCAAGGGTAAATTTGGTAACAAGACCTTAGCTTCCCATGCAAAACACATTCTTTATAGTCATTGATCCTTTAATAAACCTCTTTTGGGGAGCATATCAAAGGAACATAAGGAAGACCCACACTTAATACTATTGAAAACGTGTAATATTATCCATATGTTCAATTATATTAAAATCATTATTTTTATTGTGAAAAAAAAAAAATAATAATAAAAAGAGTAAAAATTAAAATAAAATAAAACTCACATATACTTAACAATTTTGACACAACTACGCACATACTAAATATATGAATAGCATTTTTCTATCAAAATTACGTCAACAGAACTTAGTGATGGCCCCTGTCAAGCCTCACAAGACATCCAAAAGCTGGTATCGGTAAATATGCTAGCGGGTTCCGAGAACCAAAATGATCTGTTCAAAGAATAGCACCCATCGACAAATACAAATAGAACAAAACTTTATCATCCAATACAAAATTTCATGGCATTAGAAAATGAGTAAAGGCATGGAATTACCTTCTCAACAATCACTCTACCGTGTCACCACATCCATCGTCTATTATTATATAAGCATATTAGTATAGATAAATAAATAAGATGTCATATTAATATTTCACCCAAACATGTCTCTTTGGAAAATTACATGGACATTGCTTGCTCGTGGATAAAGGAAAACTGTGAACTTGGGCAACGAGAGGATCATTAAAAAGCATAGAAATTCAGCCGAGAAAGACAGCACGCAATTTTACCTGATTAATCTCATAATGTCTCTCATCCACGACCAGGAGAGCTGTGTCGTACGTGAAACTGATGCAGGCTGAATGGCCATCTGCCAGCCTGATAAAGCAGTATCCAATGTTCACTCCACGGCCAGCTTATCACAGAGAGATTGATACGCTGCACAGCAAAGCTTGAACTTCTCCTCAGCAAGACCCTGTTCATGTATGTTACCCATGATCAATAAAGGCATCTCAAAATAAATCATAACTGTATATTTGATGCCGTGGAATGCAAATTTCATTTCAGACTAATTCTCAATATAATCACAATTAATCCCTATATAAAAAAGCAATAAGTAAACCCACGCCGCAATAGGTTTACTTATTCCTGTTTCCCATGGAAAAACAATTTCAGACCAAATGATCATCTGACCCCAATAATAGTGGAAAGTGGTGGCAACTGGGGGGTTGGCAAGAGGAGGTGGTGGAAACTGGTGGCAGTGGTAATGGGATGATGCGTCAGCTGGAGGAGGGGCGCTTGGCAGTGGCAATGGGGTGATGTGGCATCGGCTGGAGGTGGGGTGCTGCAGAAACATACTATTATTGATTCAAAATATTTATTAAGGAGGATAGAAAGCCATTTTTTTGACATCAACTCCTCATTTATTCATCTTATTATTCCTGCATTAGAATACTATAAACTTAAGTCCCAACCAAATACTAAAAAATTAATTCACAACTCATTTCTCCCCTATTTGAAGTAACTAATAATCAAATATAAGTGTTAATTTTTAATTTTATTCCTACATTATTCTATTTTTATAAAGCAATTCTACTTTTATAACCAAACAAGTGAGCCTTTTTGTTGCAACTGGCCTTGACCCCCCCCCCCCTCCCCCCAAAAAAAAAACTGTTCTTCTTGATGCTAGAACTAAATTATAAAAATGTTTGGATTACTAAAGGTGTTTTTGATTATAAGAAAGTTTGAAAGAAAGAAAAATAATGAGAAAAAAATAAAAAGAAAGAAAAATAAAAGAAAAACCACTTTTCACAAGTATAAATATTTTAATACACAGTTTTTATGATATTTTTTCTTTTAGATTTTTAATATAATCTAAATATGGAAAAGTATTTTCTTTGATTTTTTTTCTTTTTCTTTAATTTTTTTTAGATTTAAACAAATTCAAAAGGTCAAGAAATTTTCATACCTTGGTAGGGCCATGGTGACGGTCAGGGTGCCATTTCAAAGCACAAGCTCGGAATCTGGATTAGGAAAGAAGTTTATATCAGCAGACAACACTTTTCAGGACAAATGGAGAAAAGCAACGTCGTAATAGAAGCTAATAAAGATGGCCCAGGATATATAAGTTAATATGAATCGGGGGCAACTTACGCAGTCTTAACATCATCGAGTTTTAGGGGAGCAGAGGCACTCAAACCAAGGGCCAATTTTTGTGAAGTTAAATCTGAATCTTCTGGATTATCACACCCTGAGGAGTCATGTTCTTCTTCACTCTGATATCTCCAACTCCAAGATGCCCTATAGCTGTTACCATAGCCTGATGAGCTCCTCCAACTAGGGTTATCTTCCTTAGTAAAGGACCAAAAAAACAATCGATCTCCGCCAAATGCAGATTGAAAGATGGTTTCAACATCAACATCATCTTCACAAAAATGGAAACCTCCTGAGAGAATTTATAAATATTAAATGAACAGGGGATTTATGAGAGATGCCCATCGAGTATACCATCGCGTTTGTTGATGTTCATTACTAGGAGGGTGCATACCTTCATTCTCCAACATGGTCCACTTAGTCAATGCCAATACATTGAGAAAAGTGTACCTAAATAAAGGAATTCTAATTGGATCACTTTGGTTAAATCCTTCAACAGTGCTATTGAGAGTAGAACAATGTTTTGGCATTCCAATTGGATCACTTTGGTTAAATCCTTTTACAGTGCTGTTGAGAGCAGAACAATGTTTCAGCATTCAAATTGGGTCACTTTGGTTAAAGCCTTTCACAGTGCTATTGACAGCAGAACAATGTTTTGGGTGCTGTCAACTGATATGGAAGACTATAGATCCTTCAAGGTTTCATTGTAAGTTGTTTCAGCAGGCATTCAGTCACTTATTCTACGAAAGGAACAGAAACACTAAGGAGTTGTGGAAAGGGGTTTATGTTCTTCATTCTGGTAGAGGAGTCTCAATTGTGACAACTTATTTTCTTGCTTAAATGCCAGACACGAGCTCTTTCGGTAGCTGGACTATAGATTCTGGTGTGTCTGTTATGCTTAGAGACTGCCTCACTGGGCAATTTTAACAAGATTTTACATGCACCTGCCAGGTTTAGTTTTGTGTTTTTCATCTTTCCTTTATAGTTGGTTTGCAAAAGGGAGCACAAAGGAAAGAGGCACACCAGAAAATCAGTGGCTTTTATGTGGTTTGATATCAATCTTTTTGATGGAATGATGTAAGTCGTTTCCAGCAACCAAGAACTTATGTTAAGCCAATAAGCAGTAGAGGAACTGGAATGATAGAAACCGAAAAAGAAAAAGAAATACAACGAAGGACAAAAATAAAGCAAAAGGGTCAAGTTATAAACATCACCAATGGTGCATGGAACACAGGTTTATTAACATCAGCAGGTCTATAAATGTCTGCTACATGCATCCACATTATGCTGAGTGTATAGAAATCAAGTGGTTAAGTTATTCTCACTTCTTCCCCTAGACTTGCATCCCTGATTGTGGCTCCAATGCCTTCTTGATCCATTATCCTGCTTCTGCCTCCTAAACCATGCAGGGCCCTTGTTAGGAAAAGGTGAATTTTCAAGTTCAAAATCAGGTTGCCAACTCTGCAAAATCAGCAAGACGATGCAAAGTGAGCAGCAATTACAAAGCCTCCATAAAGCATATTATAGAGCTGCAGTCATTCAGAGATGAGTTCAACTAAAAATGCAGTTAAACCATAGTCCATGACAGAACAATAAAACATGAAATATTGAAAAATTAGTACCAAAGCATAACACCAACAGAGTGCAGAAAGGAAGAATAGTTCACAACAAAGAGGTACAAGATACGAGGAAACATGCTTTTAACAAAGATGGCTGATCGTTCCAATGAGGATTTGCAAAATTAATCAGGCAAGATTAATGATCTGTATATTCATCTCAAAACACGTTAGGTTCATGCTTTTTGTGAGGGATTACTTACTAACGATGACAATCCATTTATTTTCATTGATCTCCTGAACTACTGTTCTAGTGATCATGAAGAATACATGTGGAGGAATCTGAAGTGGCTCTTCAAAAATTTGGGTACATCATCTTTCCCGCATGGTAACCACTTACTTGAGCAAATCTAATCACACAAGAGTGAAAGAAGAAAGGTACAAAATCACATGCATATTTCTAATTCTACAGTTACCTTCATATAAGAAAGGATGACAGTACAATAAATTCTACAGGCAAAAAGATCCAAACACCAGCAAAGATAGTAGTAACAATAAATCTCCTGGAATCCAAATAGCAAAGACTTGTTCAAATATAACCATTGTCATCCTAAGTATCTTACCAGAGAGCATGTCAAAAAAGCTAATGATTTGTAAACTTCCGTAAGTTTTGAGACCAAATAATGAAATTAAATAAATCCAGAAAACAGTGCACAATAAGTATATCCGCATATCACGGTCTTAAAAACACAAGAAAAGAATATCAACATATTATGGGACCAATTCAAGCCAAGTTCTCAATAGTTCCTTCAGGGTTTCAACAGTAAAGGAAGAATGGCGAGAGGATATTTTCCAGGAGGAAATCTCTAAGAAAATAAAATCATATTTTTGGAAGGTACATAGTCTTTAGATGCAGGTAGAACACTTTCAATTCCAGCAAAATTTGCATCCATTCAAATAAAATTTTTAATTTTCTTTTTCTTTTATCAATAAAACAACTTAGAACTCTCGCAGAATAACTCAATATTCAAAACTCTAAACAAGACAGGGGAAAAAAACAACTTGCTTGGCAAGTTGGTTGGAATTTTCCTACCCCAGATTTAGCAAGTTGGCTTCAAGCCACTTTGGAGGCATTTGGTGGTTGTTGATAGTTGATTTCATCATTTGCAGTATTTGGTTGATTTCCCTCACCCCCATGCTCTAATTGGGAAAAAAGAAAAGATAGTAAAAAATTTCCTACAGAGGAAAAAATCAAGCACAATCAATAGCTCCTGCTTCTGAAGGTTCTTAAGCCTGAAAGTCAAGGGGAACTTGATTTGCTAAAAATGGGATGCTTTACATATAGCTATTCTACATGATTCAGGGGTGATCTGATCAAAACAAAATATCTGAAAACACAAGTATTTACATAAAAGAATTATACAAGCTCATCTTGCTCATGTAGAAATATACCCATGTTAGAGACTCAATGATGAATGGTATCGGATACCCTTTGGAAACTGATAAGAGTAAGTTTGTGTTGTACAAGTGTCATATACCTCTTATAGATTGAGTTCACATATAAATGTATAGTATCAATTCAACTTTTATGGGGTCCTTCATGCTCATTAATCCATACAATACAGAAAACAAGAAGAGTAGCTAATCCCCATCCCATAAAACTCAACCCCAGATCATAGAAAGATTTGAACATGAGACCTCTCAATTGAAACCTTAAACTCAAAGGGTGTCTGAACATGAGACCTCTCAATTGAAACCTTAAACTCAAAGGGTGTCCCCAAGGGGGCACATCAATTTAACTGGGTATCCTGATATAACTGTTAAAAATCTAATTTTTTCCCAACAAAGAATGGAACTATAAGAAAATAACCAGACTTGGTCCCAAACAAATTGTTAAAGTTAAATATATATCAGCAACTCCAATATAGAATTAAAAGAATGTGTGAGTCCATTTTAGCTGTTGAATATAGTGTGTGGCCTTGTCTGCTTCCTTTTACCTAATCTTATCTCATTTGGAATTTCAAGAGGTATTAAAAAGTGCTGAAAGTTTTAAGACAATCCAAATATACATCTGCTTGGTTACAAAGAAAAGAAAATTAAAAGGCAGCTCAGCGCACAAAGATCCTACCATGCACAAGGTCTGAGGAAAAGTCAAACTGCTTTGGGTCTATCATGTAGTCTTAACTTATATTTTACGAGATGCCATTTGCATGACTCAGATCTATTACACCTAATTTACACGCCCACAATTCTACCGTTGCACTAAAGCTCCCCCCTCAAACAAACGAAAATATGTCTTCTCAAATCAATGGGAGTTAATTATGCTAAAATAGCAGTTATTTGGAGCTCATTTAATACAGAACCATGTGCTTCAGTAAGAAGTCCTATATTGTGACAAAAAATATACTGTTCTATGGCATATTTGGGAAGAGAAACAATGTTGACCTTGACAACAAACCACATTAGCCTAAAGAAGAAATATATGTACTATTATTGCTTCATCCAGGAGAATTACCAACCTTTTATGCAATTGTTTTTAAAATCAATGGCTCTAATAAAAAACTGCATGCGAACTATTCATCAACTAGATATTATACAGTCAACTTAGGGGGATCCAAATCAAAAGATGGTCAATCAATGGAAGGCCAGGAAAAATTTACTGAAGTCGGCCCAAAGCCTATGAGTAACGCATCGATGCTAATAGCTGGCTGTTTTGCGGGAAAAGCGATGGGAAATAATTGATGATAGTACTACATCTCTCTCACATATAATGGAAGATGATGATGGCAGGGGCATAATCCAAAATCTCCCACCCCCAACTCGTAGTTTCTTTTGGTACTAATCATAGAGAATTAATTTGCATGAAATTATAAATGATGACCTGAAATAGTTGCTCCGCATATGCACTAACATTTCGCAATATATTTTGCTTCCATTGCTGCTTTCTGGACCTTTTAGAATAGTGGTTGCATCTCTGCAGATAGCAAATCCCACATTGTTAAAACAATAGCCCAACACCACGAAAGAGTGGACCAAAGGTATGACAGCAACAATAAGATGAGAAGGCGGCACAGAGAATTTGAACTAGGAAAAACACAATAATTAAGATTGATGTATTAAGACGCATGCATAGGGGAGGGATAAGGCTGCATATGTCACTCTTTTGAAATCCCACCTTGTGAAAACTTCTACTCTATGTCTCCCTGTTTTTTTTAATGAAGGAAAGGGATTACCCAAAAGAATACGAATCACTAATTTATGTGAACAAATTATCAGTAGACCACATGAAACCTTAAACAATATGCAATTGAATCCACAAACAACAGTCAAATATTGTTAGGTTAACAGTTTTTTTATTTTTTTTATTTTTTGGGTGGGGTGGGGTGGGGTGGGGTGGGGGGAGGGGGTAAGTACGGTAGCACTAACTTAGTAACATTTGATTAATAATTTCTATAAGTTTCCTGCAAGTTTGGGAAAAATGTGCAGCATTTGCCATAAGCTACTCAAGATCTTCAATGTACCAAAAACAATAAGTAATGTAGCTGATTGGCATCTGAGATCTGAGAGAATTTTGAAATATACTTCACCCAGTGATATCATATGCTGTGAAAATCTGGGGAAACAAAGTCAGTTTATCTAAGATGTTTCCGTGGTTCTGCAATTTTTTTCTTGAATTTCTACTCTTATTTACAAATTGGACGAAATCAGGCAAATTAAGCTAACCGCAGCATCACATTCTATCTCGTGATGCCGAAAACAGTAGGACCTACTGAAGACCAGATGGACATGTTAAAGACCAACGAAACAATGTATAACTAAAATAAAATGCCGACGGAACTCCGACTTACAAAACTGACCTCGAAATACTAATTTAGTATGATAAATTGTCAAACAAAATCCACTTGAAATTGCTAAATCACTATAACGTTGTGTATATAAAATCCACTTAAAATTGCTAAATCACTATAACGTTGTGTATATAAAATCGAGCCTTTTCCCTGCAAAAAAGTTCTGGATCTTTCTAACATTTCTTTTCCAATTAGTCCATGGAACTATTGTTTCCCAACTAAACCAAAAATTACAAGGCATTATCCAGCTTGCTCCACAAATATCACAAATACTAGCTCCAATAGAGATATGCATCCCAGCCCGTATAACGACTCATTATTTTCGATAATCAATATTTACACAATAACTGTAATTGTATTTCTTTATACAAAATTCTGATAGAAACTAGGAAAGACTTAGCATAAAAGGCTACCACTAGGCGAAAATTAAATTGGTAGGCCGACATTACTATGCAGGGAAGAGAAATATCGAGAGAGAGGAAGACAGAGAGAGTTACAGTATTCCAGTGGGAGCGTCGTCTGCTCTCCAAGAGAGGAGTGGAATGAAAGAAAGCGGCCCTCAGTTGGAAGCAGTTCGCCTGATAGTTTGTCAAGGAGGATCTTATCGACGCATTCATCTTCTCCTCCTCTTCGGAGGAGACATCGACGCGAAAGGATCCGGAGGCAATACGCTTACTTCGAAAACCTTATTCTGATAAAAAAAATAATGCAGTTTTCCTTTTTGTCTTCAATCCTTTTCATTTTTCTTTTTAGCTTTACCTTTTTAATTTTTACAATTTTTTTAGAATTTATATTTATTTATAAATATTTTAACAAATTAATAAAGTTATTAGTTAGATAATCAAACTCTACTAATTTAATAAATCTACTTGATAAATTTGATTAATATATTTATTTATTTTAAATTATATTATCCAATTCAACTAATGATAATTAAGCTCATTATTATCAAATATTAAAAAAATATGATTGTTAATGATAATCTATTACATTAAATAATATTTATTCATATATTTTATATTATTCTACTGAATTTTAAACCAATATTAATTATCCTATTAGATTTTAAAAATATTATAAAATATTATTTTTAAATTTAAATAGTGATAAAATGACCATATTTTTAGATTTTCATATTAGTTAACACATTTACACCTCCTAATGCATAAAAATTTAACTCATATTAATTTAATATTGTTGCGTTTGCGTATTCCGGCCGCTATACAACCAAATAACCCAAATTATAATGTAACTCCTTATACAAACCCCTTATAATAAACCCCAATCAATATAAGAGTGTAACGCCTTATAATAAATAAGCCCAAATAATAAAGAATATAATATAAAAAAGAAGAAACACAATCGATAAAAATATCGTTTTTAATTATAAAAATAACGTATCCAGTATTGGTGAAGAATGAAACTCGATTTGAAACTCAATTGGATGAGCAAATCTTCCTTTTCTATCTTTTATCTCCTTTTCTCCTCTTTTTATTATTGTGCCGGCGCTCCTATATTAGAAAATTTATAAAGTGTAACCCTAAAAATTGTATTTGGGCTTTTATATCAAGAATGATACTTGAGTACATGTTTGGTGTACATCGCACGCGAGTCCACTGTGTAATCAGCGCATAAGCACCCCTCCGGTATACATCAAGCGCTGAACAATATGGATAAATGTCACTTATGCACCATTGGGCGTTCCTCAGGCGGCTCCAATTTGGGCAACACGCGCATGTGCACTCCTTGAACACCATTAATCTAAAATCGATGCTTATGTATGAATTAGGCACCTACGACAACCTGAACCCTAACTATCAAATACGGCTCAAGTCTCTCACGTGAAAAATCAAAAATCTTAAAATTATTAAATATCCATGATAATCTCAATATTTTCAATGATAAATTTACCATCTTAATTACACATCGAGTAAATATCCACTAAAATAAAACAACTCAAAATTTACGGGTCGCAGCTCAAAATAAAACCATCAAATCTCTATTACAATACATCTGTTGTGTCTCCCACTGATATGATAGCAATTAATTTCGAAAATTCTCTCTATTTGATGTCTTGTAGTAAAAGTAGAATAACTCGTTAGCTCTATATAATCAAATCAATTTAGAAATAATAAAATATAAGAGTGAGTCAAATATCCAACAAGTGATAATAATCAACAATAGATAATAAATCAGATAAATAAAATAAAAATTATAAAAGTCACAATAGTAGTATAAAGTACAAGAATAGCTCTATCGGAGAATCTATAACTTGTAATTATGACACAAAAGTAATACTAAGGACAGGTCCGATCAGACCCTCGTATCACAAAGATAAAAAGATTTACCAATAAAAGATAGGAATCCCTTAGAATTCGATATCCTGAAAAATAAAGGGATCTTCAGGTTTTAATATCAGTATGAATAACGTAAATTCAAATAACAATAAACAATATGAATTCTACTAAAATCGGATGTTATAGAATCCGACTTATGAATTCTATCGAATAAAACTCGTGAATTTTACTTAATCCCAAACTGAAAATGTATCAACAATAACGAGATCTTACTAAAAATCTCCTGGACCTTATTCTATCATCATAAACCAAATGCTGCGTATTTTGCACCCTTAGTGGTTAGGTAAGTAGTGCAAAGTCGTCCATAGTAGTCTCACTACTCCTACAGTTTTTTCAAAGGCTATATCCGTAACATATTTATACCATTTATGATATTCTTCGCCAATGATATCTATGATATTATTTCTTACGATGATCACATAGTTATAAGTATCACTTCACGCTAAACAATATACATCATCATTATTATGATATGGAAATTGATGTTGGATGGCTATGTACTACACTAAAGTGCCATAAGTTCTAAATTTTTTAATATCATAGTATTTTCACATAATCTCATTTATCTTAACCATAAGAAACCAATGATATATATACTCACACAATCAAATATATACGCAAAAGAGTTTAGCAATTACAATGATAGAAATGTTATTCCATATTAATAAGGACTATACACACGTGATCAAAAATAATATAAATAATATCATAATCGAGAAAAAATAGAAAGAATCGATGACTTATTAAGTATTTGTCTACATCATCTCTACTATCCAACGACAACACTCAATGTTTTATAATACTCAACGATGTCATCAATCATTCAGTTCTAATACATGACTAAGACTATCTTTAGTATTTCAACATGTAGCAGTACGTTGTTATTGTAACGTCATTGGCGCATCCGTATGTAAATATTGTCCACTTTGGCCTGGGAGAACTTCGCGGCGTCTCCAAGCCTACAGGCCGCAGCCTGGGAGAGTTTCACGGCATCTCCAAGCCTACAAGCCTCACGATTTTGTTCCTAGCAGACGGCCTAAGCCGCCCCCAAAACGCGTCTATAAGGGGGGAGGTGTCCATGCCCTTACGAGGACACTTCGTTCCCCTTCCCTAATCCAATGTGGGGACCTTCGATCCACCCCTTGGGGACCCGGGCCTCACCGGCACACCGGACCGGGATCCCGACTACGATACCATTTGTAACGTCCCGGCGTATCGCATGTAGATATTGTCCGCTTTGGCGCTGGGAGAATTTCGCGGCGTCTCAAGCCTACACAGGCCATAGCTTGGGAGTTTCACTAAGATCTCTAAGGCTGTGTGCCTCACGGTTTTGTTGCGATGGCGGCAAGTGCTCCCCCAAAACGCGCCATAAGGGGAGTGTCCATGCCCTTATGAGGACACTTCATTCCCCTCCCCCAATCCAATGTGGGACCTTACATTTATATTGTTGATTTGATATAATTCTTATTCATTATTACCGATACTCTAATTTTATTGAACTCACTCGTGCGGCCATTAAATATTAAAAGTACACTCAATTGTACTACAACTGAACACAGTCAAACAATTTCTGTGATTATTCAAAATCAGTTAACATAAAAATATATTTTAATAATTAATATAATATATATATATATATATATATATTATCATCTTATATTATATACATCATTTTAATATATATTTACATTTTAAATATATATATATATTTTTAATATATATATATATATATATTATATACATTTTAAATATATATATAATTCTTTTCCCTTCTTTTTCTCTATTTTCTTATTTTTCTTTTTCTTTCTTATTCCTTTTTTCTGTCATTTCCTCTCATTTTCCTTTTGTTTTTTATCCTTCTCCCTTCATCCTTCTCGGCCGTTACCCTAATTTCTCTTCGCCCAACGGCGATTCAGCATGACACAGAGGCGTTCGTTACAAAAACCTTTAGGTAACTTCAATTCTCTTCACTATTAACAAAATTTACTAAAAAAATCGTGCTCTATTCCCGATTTCACTCACACACACTCTCTCTATTTTGCTTAAAGATATACAAGAATCATTCATAGATAGAAAAATAAGTGAAATACGGAGAATCACTTGTAATTTAAATGAGATAGTGAAAGTAAAGGGAGTCACTTGTAAATGTGCAAAATATAAAAATTATTTGCAATGGAGGTAAAGTATGAAGAATCATTTGTGAATAAATAGCTAAAATAGGAAGTATCACTTTCCTGATGTTTTCCATTTCCAGAATAGGGAGTATCAAATTAAATGAAGTTTATTTAAATTATCAGATAGCGTTCTATTTTTAAACAACCCTCTAGAAAACTATATAATTAACTCCACACAAAAGTTCTGTAAACTTTCATTAAGATAAAAAAAGATTAGAATGAATGGAGATAAATTAATAGCAGATCCTTTAAGAAAAAAACTTTAAACATGAATTTTGATATGTCATTTATATTTAATTTTACATTATAAATAGTAAAATAATATGATAAATCTGTCAATTTCTAAGTAATTTTAAATCTCATAAAATTTTATAATATGCTCATGTTAAAACTGCTTAAGTTTGGTCACTACAGAAAAAAATCGACTAGAGTTAAGCTGTTCTATCCCATCTATCTTTATTAATTTTTTCGAAGATAGTATCATAGGATATACGCGTCAAAAATATGAAATAGTCTTTGTCATTTGTTCTTATTAGATTTGATGGGCTATTGTGTAATTTTAGATCTATGTCGTTTTTCTTTTTAAATAAATAATTGTGACTTAACTATTTTTTTAAAAAAAATAAAAAATCAGTTATTAATTTATAGTCATTCATTTAAAAATGGACGACTCAGATCTAAAAAAATTTATCCTCATCTCTTTAAAAAATAGAGCCCATTGGTCAATGTTATAGGAAATTGACTAATTAAGAAACTTAATTTGTGTTGGATTATGGCTAAACACTCTATTAGTCAATGTTATAGGCACAAATGACTAATTATTTATATCTGTGCCCTCTTCTTCGTTCAGGCAAATCAGATTGCTTGGTGTTTGCCGTCAAAGCACTTTTATTAGACTATCTAAAAAAGCATCTAAATTTAAATATAAAATCTTTTATATAAAAATACTATATTCAGCTATTTATATTTAAAATTTATCGTCTCAATTTTAAAAATAGAAACACAATTTAGCCATTTATAAAATAAGTGTCTATGGTTAAATAAAAATACACATTTGCCTTTCTTTTTTCTGTCCCTTTTCTTTTCGCGTGAGAGCCTATTTCTTTCTTAGATTTTAAAATCGAGCCACCGTTATAATTACTAGAATTTCACTAACATTTTATAATTATTATACTCAGTTAGTCCCTTCAAAGCAAAGTAATGATTTTTGTAGATGATTAATATTTAGGTTTATTGATAATAATTACGTTGCCATTTAATATTTTATATATCTTAAAAGCATTTTTACATTGTTATTTTAAGGAGAGATAAAAATAAATTATGGTTAAGTAATTCAAAAAATCATTGATATTAATAAAATAATGTATTATTAATATTTTATTTTGTTGACGCAAAACACGGAAGACACGGTGACCGAGCGGACAAAGCTCTAGGATAGCAACACAGAGTAGAGCTCACGGATGGATAAGAAAGTAATGATAGAAGATGGGAGAGAACACACGAAATTTTAACGTGAAAAATTCTTCTTTCAATAAGGGAAAAATCACGAAAGAATACACTATAAAAGGATTGTTTACAAGTGTTAGTTATACAAGCTCAAACGAAAAAGGAAATAATCTCAAGTGTACAATCTCTATCTAAAAGTGTTTCTCACTCTATCTTTACAACAAAGCTTGCCCACAACTTTCTCAAAACTCACTCCAATGCTGCTCACAAAGACACGGCACAAGCACTCTAAATCCTTTTGGCAACACACTTGCGCGCGCTTAACCTGCTTACACACACCTTATATATATACACAATGGGCCTAGTGGACAGCCGGCCACCCTACTGGCGCTAGGGTGGCAGGACTACGCCGCCTAGGCCGGTCACAGCAGGCGCACGCCTGGCATGCCAATGTGTAGGCCTGACACTTGGAAAGTTGCAACCGCCTCAACATCCAATCAGAGTAGGTGACCAATCCACCTACAAAACGCGATTGTAGCAGGCTTACGAATATAGCGTCAACCCCTACACTCTCAGGGTCCTCGTCCATGTCCTTAACAATTTCTCGGACATGACGCCTTCAATAAGCTCTTATCTGCTTTAACAGGCTTTTCGGACCAATCATCAAAAAAATTCTCATTCATTTCTCCAATGGAGTCTGCGGACATAAGTGCTACTCGGGAGTGACCCCAACAGTTTTTAATCTATTAACAATTATATGCATCAATCAAGTATTATTTGACCTATAAAACTAATAACTCATTGATTTAATAAGTTAAGCTAAATAAATCAAGCTTACTCTTCCAATAAAGTAATAGTAATTATGTTAAAATATATGGACATATATTAATTGATTTAATATATTATCATTAAATGTCACATTCCAAAATAATATCCTGATGAGTGATATGTATAATTTTAGGACTTTAGCAATTATAAATTAAACTATCACGACGTGAGTTTGATTATTAATTTTTTACAAATAAATATATTAAATAAGTTTATTAATTAATTCTTAATAAATATTTTGATCACTTTTCAAATAATTGATATTCAATTAATAAATATTGATTTATTAAAATATTAATATTTTAAACAAAAATAAATAAATATAAAAATAAATGATAATTTTTGCTTCACATAGAATTACCATTTTTAATATTATTGCTGCGTTTTTTTCTTCCAAATATTATCGATATATGAAAATAATATCACCCCGTGAACTTGTTGCACGGATACATTTTCCTTCATCCACTTACACATTTTAATTCCGATCAGTTCAGTACAGATTTGGGCTAGAATCAGCGAGACCCAACTGAAAAAAGACGGGTTCGGCTAACAGAAGGGTCCAGTCGAACAACGACATCAAAGGAGATTCAGAAGCAATGCTCGCTGAGCGCCCTAGGTGCGCAACCAATCAATGTCACTCGCACACCTGCAAAGGCGACTGTAGGTTGTCGGCGTAGGAGGCGTCAGCTTAGAAGGTGCCAACCAATGGAAGATAAAGTCGACGCTGATAAGTTGCAATGTACACCGCCCTAGCAGCCGTTCGGCGAATCCAAGCAAAGTCAGCAGGCTTGCGTTGGCCACGCTTAACAATGGTCTTCTCACTTCCACAAGATGACAACTGATACCACTGGCCATCGTCAGCGCGCAGCATCTGGTGAATCCCGGTAAGCCACTTGTCGGAAATCCCAACTCCTTGAGGACTCCCCAAGGGAGCCTACAAATACTCTTTCCATTAGTTGAGAGAGGAAGCCCAACTTTCACTTAAGAGACTTCAGGACTTTACGACTGGAATTCGATTCCAACTTCCACCATAAAGCCTGAGCAGTGATTTGAGATTAAGATCCCGATCTTTCATCCAGTGTTCAAAACCTTGAGGAGAAAGAATCAGCTCTCTTCTCTCGAGCCACCGCCATCTCATGATGAACATAATAAGCCACTCCTAGTAGTGCAATTCGCGAACATGAGCTTTCTTCAAACGTTCCACACATTCCCCTCATCCCAACATTCTTGCATTTGCATCACGATTACTTCTACGCATATATCCTTTTGTTTTCAGAAAAAAGATTGCTAATTTTAGTGTCGGAGTGTTTACGGTGAAACAACCTCTCATTATTCTCTGACTTCTTATTTGTAACTTGTGGTGTATAGGGTTCAAGTTGAGAGACGCGGAGACCGAACCCGTTCACGATCTGATCCAAATGAGGAATCTAAAAACTTTCTAATCAGCACAGGGGCTCAAACTCAGGGACGCATCAAATTCCATTATGATATGCTTAAAAGAGTTTTTTTTTTTTTTTTATCCTTTTAATAGTTATAAATATTTTAAAAATCATAAAAATAAAATGATATTTTATTTTATTTTGTACTTGATCTTTAATATCATATGAATAAATCTTAACTATTAAAAATAAAATAAATATATTTAAATTAAAATATTGTCTAAATATTTTTAATAAAAAATATTTATATTTACTTATATAAAAATATGATTTTAGATGATTTTCTAAATTTATATTTATCTAAAATAAAAAAATACTGATAAATTCATAATCTTTTTCGGGATGGATTAGATCAGTTATTTTCACACAAGATTATGGCCAATCCAAAAAATAATTTGGCCTAGTTTTTGAGGACATTCTTTAATTATTTTTTAAATATTATTAATTATAGAATATTTTATTTATTTATCTATGAAAGGGTTTTTATCCATTCAGTGGCGGATCTTGAACATGCCATGTGTCGCTGAATAAATGACAGTTGAAGTATCCCATTTATTATAAATTTTGAGAACATTACATTATTAAAAAAAATAATTTTAGATATTTATTTAAATAATAAAATTTGATCTTGCAATAAAGTTACTTTATTATATATTGGATATAAGAAATTTAAATTAATAAAATATACTATCTACAATATATATATATATATATATATATATATATATATATATATATATATATATATATATATATATATAAGACTACTAAAATATAAGAAAAAAAAACTCACTATATATCATTTAAATTCTTTTAATTAGTTGCATTTCTGGTGCTTAATTTTAAATATAATAATTGTTATAATTATTAATTAACCCTTTACATCCTTCGTTAAGAAAATAAATATATTACTAATCGAGTCTTTATTCTCTACTTAGACGTTTATTTGAATTACACATAATCCAATAATATAAATGAATCGTTGAAAGAAAATTATTAAAAATTTTATTAATTTTTAATGCTATTTTTAATTTTATTTTCATATCAATTTGAGAATTAAATAAGAATTTTTACCCAAATATTTATTTTAATAACAAAAATTGACACTAATTATAATTTTTTCATACTTGAAAATTTTACCTCACGTGTATTGTGATATATTAGAAAAAATATAATCAACTTGATTAATACATTAATGTAGACTATAGTTAATCATTTTAAATATAAAAATTTATATATTTTTTACATAATATTTTTATTTTTATTTTTTAAAAATATTTCAAATATTACCAACGTGTGGCCCAACAAGATCGGACGGCAGAGGGCAGCAGCTAATGAACTCGGTGCCATCAATGACTCTTCTCCGCGTGTCATCACCTGCACAAAAGAATGCCTCGTCAAAACAACTACTGCTATAAAACTGTGGATGATCAGCACGTGGATAGGCACGTGTAAGAGGGATTTCAGAATCCCTCCACGTGTGACACAACCAAACACGTGTCTCTACCCCCACAATCGCCCGTAACTCCATTTAAACTGAACCTGCTCCGTCTTCCGTCCGGACTAGCAAACACAATCTCTGCGAATTAATCCGATAGCATTTGCGCGAGGAGTCTTTAGCGATTAATATCTTCCCAGAAATCGAAGAAAGATGCAGACGGGGAAGAAATCAGTGGAATCCGTGAAGGAGACGGCGTCGAACATAGCGGCCTCGGCCAAGTCCGGCATGGAGAAGACGAAGGCAACCGTGCAGGAGAAGGCGGAGAAGATGACGGCCCACAGCCCGGCGGAGAAGGAAATGGCCGCGCGGAAGAAGGACGAGCGGATAACGGAGGCGGAGCTCAACAAGAGGGAGGCGCGTGAGCACAACGCGGCCCAGAAGCAGGTCCATACGACCGGCGCAGGGACCAACTACGCACCCGGAGCAACTGGCCATAGCACCGGGCCTCATGTCGGAACGGGCTACCCTAGTGGGCACGTGGAGGGGGGAACAGCTGGGTCTGATCCGTTTGCGACCGGGACGGATCGGCTGAACCCGGCCCATAATACCACCACGGGTGGGTACAGTACGGGCTATGGAACCGGTGGATACACCGGTTAAGTTGGTTTTCCGATTGGGCGGCCGTCAGTCAGTAATATTTTTGCTTTTTTTTAAAAAAAAAATAAAAGGTGCAATATATCGTGGCACTGTTTAGCTGCTTGTGTAGCTGCCTCTGATGAACATGCTTTTGCATTTGTTCAAATTCTGTTGCTCTGTTGCGGCTATTTTAGGGTTTGGATTTTGGTCATTTTGTAAGCCAAAATTAATAAAAGTACTTATTGTTATGCATTATGTGATGTGCTCATCGGAAATAATGCACTTTTCTAAAGCTCTTAGTCTTAGGAAGTAAGATTCCTGCCTGTGTGTTTTATTTTTTCTGGCTTTTTCAACTGCAAACTTATATGAAGTGAAAAAAAAAGGGAGAAAACAATTAAATATTGTTTTTATTTTATTTTTACCACTTTCAAAATAGTTTAAACTATATTAGTTTTGAGTTGTTTTGGTTAGTACGTCAAAAACAAAATAAAAATAAGATAAACTTATGATATATTTTTGTTAAAATTTATTGTTGATATCCTATTAATATTCAAAAAAATGGGACAATTTTTATTGGGGGATGTTTCACTGTGTTCTCTCGTATTTTTTATTTTTTTTAATGCGTCCGTCATTTAGTTATTTTTATCAAAAATGTGTTCCACGATAAGGTTTTTAGTCTCTTTCTAATTTTACCTTACAATCTATATTTATGCCTCTATCTTGAGTTGATCTCGTAAGTACGTTTGAGCTTTTGAACTGTTGTAGTTCTCTACTCTATACATCTATGAGAACATGCCAAATTGTCAACATTTTTGCCATGAGAATTTCCTAACCAGTTGGAATATCTAAACGCGTGTTGACTATTTAACATCTCCACCTTTTCCTGTAAAATCTGTTTCATTCTTAACCCTACCATCTGTGTTTATCTCGATCCATCTAGCTTTCGAGAGAATCCATCTATTGGTTCTATTTATAGGGTTTCGGTGTAGTTGTGGAAGGAGGTAAACACTTTGAGGGTCCAAAGCCATTGAGCGAATCGATTTCTCAGGTTTGAATGATAGATTCCAATCTTCTTTAAAAATATGTTCATTGCGTCAAACCTGCAATAACCAAATTATTATAAGAAAAAGATACTCCGTTGATTATATGTAGAAATCAGGTTTAAAATGAACCATGCGAAGAGAGTTTGAGTGCATAATTAGGTCATATTTGGTTTGAAGCATAGCATGCCAAATCTTCTTAGCTCATTGGCAATTTTTGACGATATACTCAAGTTTTTAGAAGTTTACACAGGTTGTAAGTTGATGACAAGTGTCGATTTATTTTAAATTTGTAAACATTTGTACGCAATTTATCCCTCAATACAAGTCAAATAAAAGTTTTAAAGTTTAGTGAGGCTTGAATTTTTTAAATATTGGTCCATATTGTATCCTTGGCAATCGGTTGATCCTGAAGAAGATTGTAAGTTCTTTTTAGTATTGTATTTTGTTGATGTATCCCAAATTTATGTATCTTCATTGCTTGAATGTCTAGGGACATGAATTCCTCGTTGTTAGTCAAGGTCTTCCTCGTTGAGTTTTCCTTCCAATATATCACATTCTCATTGTCCATTCGGCACAACTGATTTTCCACTTCACATTCCAACTCTTCATTTGGTACTAATCCATATATGAAGTTTAGTAGAGGGTTAATGCTAAGCTATTCCTCTATTAAAAATCTAATATTCTATCCATTTTTAATGTTCATTTGGTTCCCTTATGAATGAAGTCCTTTGTTATAAGAATGTTGCACTAGGTGAAAGAAGCATCTTTTTTTTTTTTTTTTTTTGAGAAAGTTAAAATTTTTTAGATATTTGACCCTAGAAATCTAAGCTCACAATTTGTTACAGCCACAACACAACTTTCACCCCATCTTTCCAAAAATGGCTAAATTGTTATTGTATGTCTTCCTAAGACCCAGAACCCCATCTACTTTCGAGATACATACCTTTTCTTAATTAACGAGGTGAACCTTGCAATCTCCTCAAAAAAAATTTTCATTAATCTGGTCAAATTTTTTACATATGCTCTTTGGTAAAATGTACACTTGCACCATAGAGATAAGGATTGTTTGAGTTATAATTTGAATGATGGTTGTTCTTTCCATAATAAATATATGTCTCATCTTTTAAGTAAGAAGCCCATTTTGGACTCCCCTAATGATCATTTTACAGTAAACCTCATTAGTGTAGCCGTAAATCATATGGGCACCCATATAAGTTTCCAAGTTTTTAACTAGCCTGAATTTACATAAAGCTTGAAGCCCAAAGGCTAGGATTTGATATTTGTTTGTATTGATAGTTTGCCTAATAGCTTGGTATAGGTAGCTAAGTAGTTTTGAAACATTAGTGAACTAATTTTTGATAACCTAGCAAATAAAACGAGGCCAGCTGTGAAAATAAGATAGAAAATGACTAGTTCAGATCTACAAGTTTTAATTAATTTTTATTTTCTCCCTAAAACATTTCTGTTGATGAGGTAATAAAAACGCTCGATATAAAGAGCAAAAAAGTAAGATAAGACAAGGTTTTGTTGTCTTACACCACAAGATAGTTAAAAACTATATCATAAATTTTCCGTTTCAAAGCACCATAAATATGAACATGACGACACACTCTATATGAACATGGCGATACACTCTATAATGAGTCTCACAAGATAGTTCAAAGGGTTTAAGTGTGAATAGCATGTTGTTAACAAACTCCTATCTTGTGTTAAGTGAGTCTACATATTAATAATATTGAGTTTACATATTAATAATATCATCGCAAAATGCATCCGAATCGTAGAAGAAATCCTCAGATCCACGATGAAGAAGACTTTTTGTTCGGAAATAAAAACATATAGATAAAAAAATCACTCTTCCTCTTACACTTAAATTCCATCAATTAGACGTCATCTTGATCTCCGATCAAATCAAGATGGACTGGCTCTAATTCTATTAGAAAAACTATATTTATAGTAATTTAACATACACCAACACATCCTACCACAGCAGAAAGTGTCGGGTCTAGCGCTAGAGGCCCAAGAAAAATCAAAACCCAGCCCAAATATATAGGGTGCCCACATGACGGCCCACCGACACCAGCCTCCGAACACCGCCTACAACTCATTAATAAGACTGCCGGAAAATAGCAGGAAACAGGAAGAACCAACCAATGAAGAAGCGGTCAACGCTGTAAAGCTACGATTCAGGCGGCCGCTACAAACGACCCGCCAATCCCAGCTCAAGGGGGAGACTAAGCGTGGCCGGCAACGCCCGATAATCAGCCTGCCACCATAAAACGACAGCTGAAGCACCATCAATCCCCAACAACGATCAGCGGCCAACGAACCCTGGCAACAGGAGTTTTCACACCCAAAATTTCCCGTCAAGGGGCCTATAAAGTCCCTCTTCTTCAACAAAGAGGGGGATTGGATCCAAAACAATCGACTTGCGCCATAAGCTCTAAGCTTACCAGTTAGCTTCTGGGTCCAAATTCCTGAGCCTACTCAGGCAACGGAAAGTCAACCACCCGCTGCGGTATACTCATGGAGCCAGGCCTCCCACCACCCGCCCACTACTCTCTGTCTCGCATAAGCAAACACACACCATCCCCTCATTTTCAACATACTTCTACACACCCCTTAGCATGCGCCTCATTTCCGTTCATTGCGAAAATTTACTAACTTGAGTGTCAGAGTGGCTTTAGTAGGAAAAATTCTGCCGAACCTCTAACCTCTTGTTTGTTGATTGTGTTGTACAAGTCTCAGGTTAACAGAAGTGAAGACCGAACCCTTCCGTGTACACTTCAGAACGACAATAAATCCAAAAGCTTCTTAATCCGTACAACAACCGAGGACTTGGAACGCAACAAAAAGGATCCTTCCTTTTTGTTAAAAAAAAAATGTAGCAAAATGCTTTATACAAATCTTTTTTTGATAATTTCAAGCTTTACACATTGAAATTTTAATAATTTTTTTGATTGGTTAGAATTTTTGACAAATGAAACTTTATCTCACTTATTTTGCCATCGTCAAAGTGATTTTAGACAACTTTGTCCATAATTTCAAGCCTAACACATTCAAATTCAAATAATTTTTTTGATTGGTTGGAATTTTTGACAAACGGCCGGTTTTGCGACCTTCCTGACGGCTTCAGGCTGAGGAAGCATCTATAGCAAGGGCACTGAAACTAGCAGCAAAGCCAGCTGCAGCTGGCTCCTTCTGAGCAGCAAACTGCCGTGGGAGATGTTATCCAATGGTACAGCGATTTTCATGAGATGGAGCAACAAGCTGTCGTCATCCCCAAATCTGCAGCCTTCAGGGTGCCGTATTTGTTGCACATGCGTACTGCAGGCAGAGCAGAACTGTTTGGCACTGGCAACAATGCACCCACATTTCATGGTGGTGTGGGCAGAGTCAGACCGAGGTTCATCATCTAGGCAACAGCAATGTGGCCACTAGAAACATAGTGCAGGAAATGGCAACCCAGACCAAATGGACCATCGGCAGTACTGCAATCCAAAGACAGCTCAATGGTTAAAATCAAACCACAGCTCATGACATTGAAGTTTCTTGCAATAAGCAAAAGAGAAATCTTTGTAAACATCTTTGGGATACCATTGGGTGATAGTATTTATCTATTCATCCTTTTTTTTATAGAATTGTTAGCATGTATAGAAAGAATGTCACATCATCCAAGAACTTTTCCATAACACCCATAAAAGACCACCATCTTTCTCAACAATATGAATCCAGGGTCAATCTTTCTCCGGGCAAAAGAAGATTTCAAGTTATAGGTGTAAGTATGCTGGACAATGATCAGCTGTGTATAGAAACATTGTGACTAAGACCCAAAGTTCATTCACCTTCGTTACGCAAAACTAATCCAATTTCAGGCCATTCATTGCAGTACATCTCATTCAAGCCAGAACTAGTGACCAAATATAAACAAATGGAACAAATAGCCAAAAGATTCAGTAAGTATTTATCATGTTTCTTAAGGGAAAACTCATTTGCTGATTAGGTGAAGGATACTACATTGCTACTGGTGCGCAAATCAACATATCATGATCATGGGCCCTCTCTCCATGCCTTTGCATGGCCACTCTCAGAGCAGTCAACTATCAGATAGAAATGAAACCCACACCTATGAAACAGATTATTGCATATTCACGAGGAAGTTCCTCCAAAACAGGCAGTGAAACAGATTAAACCTAAGTGTCTGGGACAAAAATCCCAAAGACACGTTACAAGCAATTACATGAAAATTGTACATCAACAAAACTATAATATGCAATTACCCCAGACAACTATTATCCTGGCTCATTTGGAGGTGAACTGGCCAGCTCACGAATGCATCTGAAACCAAATCATCAAGTCTTAAATTTTTTAGGCCTAGCGGAGATTGAAATTTGAACAGTGCAGAACATCGACTCCTCTGACCTAACAAGAAAAAGAAACATATCTAGTGAAGCGTAGTTGCTTTTGCATTGCACACCATTGTGTAGACATTCCTGATATTTTTGTTATTGCTCTTTTGTTTTTTGGAAAACACAGCTGAAACATAGTGAGAGTAAGACAGGAAATGTTTGCCATTGAAAAAAAGGATGCAGCAAGGCTGGAAAAACTGAAGTGCAAAATTCAAACTTAATCATTGCCACAGAATTTGAAACATCAATGGAAACACACATAAATGTCGCAGATAATAAATGAAAATCAGCATCCATTGGAAGACTTACAGATCAATTGCTGCTGATCAGACAGGTCATGAAATAACAAGTGGGGGCAGTCTAAGACAAAAGCTTTGGAGGCAGGCAACCATTGTTCATGAATTAGTTATGACTCCCTCTAACAGCTACTGAAAAGAGAAACGAAAACCATTTGGAGAGAGAAGACAAATTTTCTCAATCTCCAGACTACAGACTTAATATTATATTACATGCAAATTCTAGCAAGTGGGAGGATCTTTGTCTCTTTCTTTCCAGTGAGTACAATACGACAAAAGGAGGAAGCCTTCTTATACTATATTTGAATTGATTTCTTGCCTTTTTCATATGTAATTTATACATAAAATGGTGGCCGAGTGTATGAGAGTTCCCGCATTGTAAGCTTTGTAAGTGTGCATCTTGGCACAACAATAAATTTTTTGCATGCTTATACATTTATTATTGTTTTAATATGGCAATCTCCTAACGTTTCAGTCTCCAAATTTTTTTGGGAAATGCCATTTGCCCCATTTCCTTGTATAGTACGGTTAGTACCTAATGCGCATGCGTATTCGAAAGATAAATTGTAACTTGAATTGATAGGGATAATTAAAAAATACAAGGAAAAGTTGGGGAAACACCCACTCTATAAAGGGACTCACTCACCTTAGGTAGTTAGCTTAAAAAATACTCAACACAAACGTTGAGAATTGCTCACCAACAAAGGACTTACTATTCTTGTTAAGAAGATAACTCACTTAAAACTTTAATTAAATCTTAACCTAACCTAAACTTTTAAGACCCATGCAATTTAAATAGGAAAGTAAAAAAACAGGACTTCTTGGAACAACTCAAGGGCACACGGCAGTAGCAACAGTTAATAGGGGGCTCTGCAACTCAGGTTCAGCCATGCCTAGGATCACATCCGAAGCCTCTTGGGGAATGTTTTGGGCAAATCTTCCTTTGAAACTTGATTGTAATAGTTAAGGGCACTGTTAGCCAGGTTCAATTCGGCCATCTCATGCACGGCTTTAGTGAACCATCCTGCATCAGTACTCTTCCAGTTCCGTGTTTCCATTCTACAAAGGTTGCTACACAATTTTGAAGTAAAAGAACACTTTAAAATTAGCTTCATCTAGTCCTGTTAACGAGTGAAAAAGGCTCAACCTTCAGATAGATACTGTAGTATGTAAGTTTCAATATGATAGAATAAGCATCTAAGTGAATTGCTGATTCTGTCAATAACAAACCACTCCATTTTGACAGAGCATGGTTCTAAGAAACTGCCTTATATGCCATACTTCATTGGATCATCATAATTACATAATGACTTAATGAGGTTCATGCCTTGCGTCCATTTGGTTGGTACAAATAATATGGATAATACATAAAATTTCCTGAACCTAATCTTTGATTTTGCAAAGGGGAAAAGGGAACCATAATTTATTAGTGTCTTTGACATCTTCAGTTGGCAGAATGACTGGGTCCTATATCTATCTACAGAAATTCTTTGGGGTAGCCTAGAATTACAAGTGAACTATATGCCTCCTAATGGGCAAATTAGTCATCAGAAAATCAATCCCCACACAGCAAGGAAAAGCATATTCCAATTAGAAAGCAACAGACAGTAGATGAACATGCTAGAAATGGTAATCTTAATATAATGCACCAAGGAGAACTGAACAGAATTAGCAAAACAACTGTGTTCACAATTAAACTTCATCATCTCATTTCAGAAGTATAATTCAACAATAATCATAAATCACGCAATTGTGTTACAGATGTGTAATTACTGTGCTCACATATTTTAACTTCTAATAATAGTAAAATACGGACATTTCCAACTAAAACTTACAAGCATCACTAAATTTGTATATTATTATACAAAGATGCAATTCTATATATTTATTAGATAGTTGAAGATCAGAACCTGAAGAACTTGGTGCATAGCCTGGATTTGCTGCCTACACCAGTGGACTCCATTTTCAGTTGCAAAAAATGGATTACCCTTTCACAGTTATGATCCTCCCACTTCCTTAAGTGGCAAGTCCAAAAGTATCGAATAGCCAACTAAATCTACTCAAAACTTCTGTAAAGAATAGATTCATTAGTAATATTATGTAACCATACAAATCAAGACCATAACTGTGAAGCATTCTATAAACTCAAATGAGGTGATTAATAAGTTTGCACTGCTCGTGTAATGCAAACGGAGCTTTAATATCCACCCTTACTGTAGATATGGATATCATGTTTCATGTAAACTTCAGATGCAACTATTAAAAAGACACTCTATGGAACTCTTCATAAATTATATTAAGCCATGACCTTTAATACCTCACAACTAGATCACAAAAAATAAATATCCAGGCCAAAAGGGCCAACATTAGCACGATCAAGCTAGTATTCATCAAGCAATCTCACTAACCATTCACCTCAATACGGTAAGCTTAAAAGTTCTCCAACTTCCCATAGTAGGACTGTCACAGTATTCAACCAAAAACAATTGCAACAACCTTCCCATCTAAATTGCACACAAGTCGGAAAAGAATGATCGAGAAGCAAGACTCAGTCCCAGATACTTTTGCACAACAGAATGCAGATTCATTTCCAGACCAACCCGCCCCCAAAAAAAAACAAAAAAACACGGACGAATACAGAACAGCGAACAAGAAAATTCTTTGAACTCCCGTGCATACCTCTCTTGGGGTGAAAGAAACTTATGAATGAAAAAACTCTAATGACAAAAGGCATATACATAGCGCACGACAGATGTAAAGAGGGGGATCGACGAAGGAAGATAAGAAGCAAAATTTCAACTATTATAACGAAGGGAGTCCTTAGTTCAAGGGTTCCAGCCACCTAGTGAGATACAAACAGGAGAGACAGAGAGAGAGAGGAGAGGATATCAAATAGGAAACCTAAAGCTTCTCACACACAAGCCTTGTGTACTAGGTTCAGTTCAAAGGCATGCATCCAGTAAAATCTCACCAACAACGACGCAATCTAAAAAAGACGTATCTGAAAACCAGTACAGGAAGATATTCACGTAACAACAATCATAAGAAAGTAAAAAAAAAAAAAAACACCCAAAAACGATAGGCGATCCAATTATAATCCAAAAGAACATCAGTCTCACAATTCGACAACATCCGATCGCTAAAGAAAAACGTTAACAAGAACTAACCTTGCTTCGATTTCTCGATCCCTCCATTAGCGTTTGAAATGCGTCTGTTCTAGCTCTCTTATGAACATCAATTGCCGAAAAATGAGATCGAACTACAAACAATTGAAGCAACCAAACATAGAGCGAACACAATTTTCTGCTTAACCCACAGATCGAAGTGTAGAAGCGGCAAACGGAAAAAAGGAAAATTCGGGGTGGCGTCAAAAAACCTAATCCTCGAAGGATTTAGATAGAAGCCGACGGAAAGGGGATTGAGGGGACAGAGTGATTCGTTATTTCGAAATTAATTATTTATTTTTAAATAAATATTTATAATTTAATTATTTTGAAATAATTTTAATTAATTTTAAATTTGTTAAAAAATAATTAAATATTTTAAATAATATAATACTCCATCAATGTATTTATTTTAAGTAAACTAAGTAGCATAAATAAATAAATTGATATCTCTATAATGTTTTGAAATTATTTAGAATATGTCGTCATAACCCCACTTAAATTAAAAACCGCGACATGTGAACGTTTTGAATTAATCAATTGTTTTTTGATAAGTAATGGGAAAAGGCTGGGTGTCATAATGAAATGCTATTCATCACAAAAAATTATCTAACATTTATCTGATTTTATTTTTTTAAAAAAATTAAATATTTAGCCTTCTAATTCAATAAATTTAAAATAATATTTATAAAAACTAGTACACATTTTTTTAAAAAAATAATTTTAAAGTTATGTTTTCCAATTTTCTATAATTAAAATAGAAAATATATATTTTTATTTTTTCTTTATAGACATTATTGTAAATCCGCTAAATTAAATGAATATAATTCTAATTTTTTGAAACTAAAATTAAATGAAATTAAAAAAAAACACTAATTAAATGAACAGAAAATGTCTTTTTATGTGTATAAAAAACATTATTGCTAAATAGATTCCCCAATTATACAAAATTACTAAATAGAATTTCTTTTTTTTTTTCCCTCCAACTGTTATATACAAGGAATAATGTCATTCCTAGAAGAAAAAAATCACATCTACCGCGTATCTTCAATGGAAGTAGCACCATCATCAGTAGCATCAAGGGTCTTGCCCTGAGCAACCGATCCCCACCGTGGGCCGATATCAACGGACCTGAAACCACAACACTCCGGAACGGGTGCAAATCCAACAGCTAGAACTCCCCAATTGGTGCACAACCGATAGCACAATCAAACGGTTCCACGGCAGTGGGTCCAAAGTTGATGCTCATTTGCCGAGAAGCAAAAATGCTCTCAAAAAAATGAAGCCGAAATCATAACCAATAACACCCTACCCGATACCAGTATACTCCGGCAACCAAGGGAAGTCATCGAGGCCAGAGATGAGGCCCGGTTGATAGCAATGTGGGATGAAAGTCCCTGCTTCCAAAGTAAATTGTTCCTCCAAGCTTTCATGGGGAAGAACCTCTCCTGTACCTTCTAGAAACACAGAAGAAAGAGAATCGGATATTGGCTCGCAATCGCTGGGGGAAACCTTAGACGATGATGGGAGAAACGGCTCAACAAATAGAGGATGCCTTTCCGGGGATTCCGCTGCAATTTTTCTGACCTTTGATCTTGGAGTCTTGTTGGTTTCAGCAGATGAGAGCTTGTGTTTCCCCAACAATGGCAATTTGAATGCGGATTGGCTCTTTGATTCACTTATACGAAAGGCAGATGATGCCCAAATGAGATTGTCCTCAATGCAGGCACTCGAGGCCGCCCTACAAATGCAACATAATGATATAATTATGTTGATTTAACTCGGCTTTAAAAAAACAAAGAACAAAAGTAGGTTTAAGTGCCTATATTCAGTTCCCCATAGCAGTAGGAATTATCATTTTATACTACTATAGAGAGAACAAATAACATTGGATCAAATTCTGTCACAAGGAGAGAATTACAATGCTTAAACCATTCAATAAACAGCAGTCCATATTCGGTATGAAACTATTTCAGTCATTCCCCTCAATTTAATGCAAAATCTTCCCATAATATAAATTATTTTAAATCATTTTCTATCATCTCATTCTAAACTTTTCTGTATCTAGCACTTTCTTTTTTTCCACCGACAGTGCTAACTCATCTTTTCTTACATGATATTCATCTAGTTAAAGTTTTAAATATCCAAATCACATTAGATATTTTTTTCTTATCTTATTTTCTATAGGTACAACTTATAAACAATTATGGATGTACCATTCATTATCTTATTTTTAAATGTAACTTTACTAATCTATATTAGCATTCTCATCTCCGCTAAACTTACTTTTTATACATCTTATTATTTAATTCTCCAACATACTAGTCTTATAATTGTTTAATACCTGTCTTATAAAATTTTCTTTCAATTTTGAAGGTATGATTTGATCACAAAGCATCCCAGATACAATTCTCCATTTTAACTATCATCATTAATCTTATGCGTAAGTTATCATAAGTTTCTCCATTTTCCTGAATCCTATATCTAACATAACGACATCTATTATTTTTAATATTATCTTGATTATTAATTCTATTCGATTCATTATTTTGTCTAGAACTAAGTAAAATTTCACTTCTTGTATACACAAACCAAAGTAGGGGCTAAAAAGTCCACTTTGAGGCAGCATATTGGATTGAATAAACAAATGAATCAGCAATACGCCAAAAAAGTTTAAATAGCTGATCTGTAACTAGGACACCCCCATTCACCTTGGTGACTTTCAATTTTTTGAGATATTAATACCTTATTTGGATATAGGAAAGTTTGATGGAAAGGAAATTAATGAGAAAAAATAAAAAGAAAATCACTTTTCTCTAATATATATATTCTAACACATTTTTTATCATATTTTTTTCATTGTAATTTTCCAAGTCATCCAAACATGAAAAAGTATTTTTTTCAAATTTTTTAAAGCTTTCTTATATTCAAACAAACCCTAAATAAAAACAGTTGAAAGTTTAAGAGAGTTGAGGAATAAGTTGCACCTGAAACGGTTCTCGGCAATTTGTGGAGCAGACTTGAGATCCTTCTCCTCAAGCAGAACATTGTCAAGCGGTGGTGGGTCAGAACCAGGAATCAAAAGAGTTATGCTGGATGGAAAAGAAACCCTGTCAATCTCTCCAAGTTCGAGTGTTATCTCCAGCGTATCTGATTCGGGTGGATTTGCTTCCTTCAGGTTGGACATGGGGGCTGTGTCATCCAACGTCTCACCATCAACATAATCAAGAGCAGTTGTCAATAACTTCCTACAATGATGCAAATCCGTGAACTTAGTCTTTTCCGATGATCCTCCCGCAGAAGTTTGAGCATTCGCATTGACAGATGCAACAAGCAACCTTCTTCCAGACAGAAGACCGCTCTGGGGATCCGAGAGGGTTTGCTGCTGAGCCCTCCAAACAGAAGAAAGCAAAGCAGTGAAATGCCTTTGAAGCAGCAGCTCACGATCTGGTAGCTCCATAGCAACATCTAAGAGCATACGAACATTGTCCTACCACCACATAAATAAATCAGTCAGCAGTCATTTCCAATTTCTTGATGACTTCAATAATGTGTCAAAACGGTAACTCGATATGTGCAGGGTTAGACCAGTTTGAAACTATTATATGCAATTTTACCATACATTACACAATATTTAGCTTTCCAAAAGTTGAACCTATAACTACTAGGTGATACGGCGACAACCCTACTACTATGCCAAAGTTTCCCTTTGCTTGATATGTCAGAAAATGAACAAAAACATATTTTGGACAACTTTTATACTTCTCTTATTTTGTGGGCCCCAGCAATTGTCTCCATCATGCAATTGGTAGAGCTGTCTCCATGGCAACACTATAGACTCAAAAGGGCTTAACCCTTCCACAAACCTAGCGAATTGTATGAATTTCATGCACCTAGCTATCCCTATAATACCAAGAATTCTTACCTCAGATACTTTGAAAAGAGCTTTTCCAGGGGCAATACTACTTGTTTTTTCATTATTCAGACTGGCCGCCACAGACAGGACATATTTCTGAATAAGTTCCCTGAACCGTCCAGAACAATGGGTGGGATGGCGAAACCTTCCACGATAAAATCCACCAGCAGTCATTCCATATAGCGTATCACTCACCAAGCTCCAATTTGGGCCATATTCATGTACAAGAGCACATAACACAGCATCCTCTGGTGGCGACCAGGAATCCGGCAGTGGCAAATAACCACTTGACCACACGTTCCCTTTCTTCTTCAACTTACCCGGTCGAATTGTTATAACTCTCTTCATTGGCATGGGCATAATCGAGATTCTTCCGCTCATCTTTCCCCTGCTGGCTGGCTTCAGCTCCAGATCGACAGCTCCGTTTGCACCTGACCTTACATCTTTAGATTTCTCTTGCAGCTTGCAATTGTTGGAATCCATATTTGAAGGAAATTGTTCTATAGATGACTTCTCGACCTTCTTGGATTTAATTCTTGGGCTCTTTCCTTCTTCATCATCGGAGATAATTTCAGCCTTCTTTCGCTTTTTCTGCAAAACTGTATGTGGAGGTGTCATGTCCGGGCTAGTAGCATTCTCATCATCTGTTATGATAGGTTCTGCTGTTTCCTTTTTCATAGAATTTGTTGAAGAAGCTAGAGATCCCTTTTTCAGAGATTTAAACTTTGTTTTCTTCAGCTTCTTCTTCCTCAACTTGGGCTTTGCAACTGTAGTTCCCTCGTTCCTGCTATACAAAGCCAATTAACAGGGTAAGACTTCAACCCAAAAACAAAAACACGCTCAAAAACCTCCAAGTTCATGCTAAATAAATGACACGAAATTAGCCCCCTAGTCAAAAGAGGGGGAAAAAAGTGAAACAAAGCAATAAACAATAAAATATCTTCTCCTCTAAATTTTTAGAGAGAGTTTCATCGTATTACGTACTTGATAACATCATCCTCCCCTGCATTTTCCTTTTCTTTAGCTCTATTTTCTAGTTCTTCCATCAGCTACAAACAAAAGACAAATCAAGTAAATCAAAAAAAGAAGAGAACCAGGAAATTCTAACATCTTCAGTTACAATATTCCAAAAGAAATTGTTTAACTTACTTGGTGTTGAGCCAAGGCCTCAACTTGTTGACGGTATGCCTGGGTTGCAATATCAGCATCCCACCCTATACAAAAAATAATAATAATAATAAAAGAAAAGAAAAAAAGCAAAAGATAATTAAAGGAGGCACATAGGCTTTCAGCTACTTGACATCTACAGAGGAGGGTCAGTGGTAAGAAAAACAACATACGAGATAAACTTTAAAATTGAGCTGAACACAACTAATTCAGACATAATTTAGGGAAAATGACTTGTGAAGTAGATGCTACACTATACAGACAAATCAAAGGAGAGGTCGTTTCCCAGGAGGGGGGGGGGGACTTTGCTCTTGCACTTGATCCATACCATGACCCTAGCAGGCCTTATAACAGGGTTCAAATGAGTTCACTAATTTATTTAAAATGCGAAGTTATGAAGCTAGATAAAAAGGAAGGAAATTTATTAACACAAAACTGCTAAATCATCCATAACACAAACTAAAGGAACTTACTTTCATACACAAGAGGTTCCTCATCATCATCAATCTCAGCCTCCATATCCTCTTTCAACTTCTCAATACGCTCAAGTTCCCATTCCGTCTCCTCAACTTGAATCTGATGCTCAACAGCATCCTTATCAATAATAGGGTCCCAAAGCTCCAGAAAACTCATAGCATACCTATCTATCGGACGGAGCTGATTCTCAAAGGATGAGACTGCATGTCCAGCTGCGGCAGCTGCAGCTGCCAACTGTTTGACATCAGCTAACATATCCATATCATCTTCATTACAGGTCAAGCCAAGGGCTTTCTCTCCATCTGGCTCATTCCCATTTGAAGGTGGTGCACTCCCTTTGTTTGAAACTGCAAACAATGCATTCTGGTCAGCAGAATCATCAACTCTCACGTCATCTTCATTTGCTAAATCATCATCCTCCAACCTTCCAAGGGCTTCCTCAGTAAACTCTTGATTGTCCACAGCCTCTTCCTCTTCAACTTTCTTTAATGCCATATAATCTGCCTCATCTTCAGCATATTTCAATGCAGCCTCCAGATCTGCATTAGATACAGGGACATCAATTCCATCATCAGGACTTTTTTCTTTCTGGGTAGTTTTTATGGGATCAATTCTGTGAACAGAGAACAACTCCATGGGATCAAGCTTCTTGAAGAATTCTATATTATACCCTCCGCTCTGTATAACTAAGTCATCAAGAACACGCTTTTTATTTGCTTTCTTTAATATGTTCTCTTCAATGGTGCTCTCACTTATTAATCTATATATATGAACTTCACGTGTTTGTCCTATCCGATGGCATCGGTCTTGAGCTTGTTGGTCCATGGCAGGATTCCAATCACTATCGTAAAAGATGACTGTATCTGCTCCAACTAGGTTGATACCCACACCACCACTACGAGTTGATAAGATAAACAAAAATATTTTTGGGTTGGTGTTAAACCTCTGCATTAATGTCTGTCTCTCTTCTGGTTGAGTTGATCCATCCAAGCGCATGTAGGTATAACCATACAAATTTATAAAAGCTTCCAAGATATCAAGCATCTTTGTCATCTGAGTGAAGATTAACGCCCTATGACCTTCAGATTTTAATCGTCTCAGAAGAACTGCAAGCTGCTGCAGCTTACCACAATCAAACTGTATCAAGCGTCTGTCTGGAAAATATAACTGCCTCCTGACAACAGCAGGGCGAATTGGAGTCAGAAGAGGCAGCAACATATTAGAGCATTTGTCCTTATATGGCTGATTTAAGAAAACGGAAGTTCCGGATCTCCTACACCAGCAAGCTGGAGGCGGCGCTCGTGCTGCCGGGATAGCAAACATGAAAGATTCAACTTGATCAATCATTTTCTGGAATCGTTCCACAGGCGACAGGACAATGTCAGCAAGCTCAGAGGAGTACTCATAGGACAAAGGGAACGACTTATGAAGGCCAATATCATGAAGAGGGTGTCGAACTCTAACAAGATCACGCAGTGTTGTTGAATATGTGGGCTTCCTCCGACACCTTAATGAATTCCACCAGGCAATATTTGCGGCTTGCCTTTTAGCTTCCTTCAGTCTCTCCTCCATGATTGCCTTTTGGATCTCTTCAAAAATATTTGTTTCATGAGATTGTTTCAATTGCTTAGATCGAGGCCCAACATCCTCAGTATTGGTAAAAGTTGCACGCTCCTCTATCAATCTTGAGGGCACAGCAATAGATAGGATTTCATCACTCTCCCATGAAGTCATGGTAAAATCCAGATATGTAAATACGAGTCCCAACCCAAAAAGATCTACAGCAGAAAATGGACCAGATGACAGTATTGAGCAAACAGCAGAGCTCAGCGGCATATCAATTCCAGCCATATCAAAAGAGCTTACAATTGGCCGACCCTCAAATAGGTCAGGATGATTGCAAACTTTCCGAAGTTGCATTATAACATTTAACATTCCAAAAAAATTGGCACTCGCTAGAGTAGCTTGTGTCTCTGATCTAGCAATGAACTCTTCGTACAAGTTTCGTTGCCGCTTTGACAGCCTACAGTATATGACATGCTCATGTTTCATAGGGAGCTGTGTCTCGACATCTCTTTTCAGACGACGGAGAATAAAAGGGCGAAGGACATTATGCAAGCGATCAACAACTTCTTTATTCACCTTCTCTTGTCCCTCAACCATTCCTGATATTGGGTTGCAGAACCAGTCCTTGAATTCCTGATGGGACTGAAAGATGTGAGGCATCAAGAAATGCATCAGTGACCAAAGTTCCATGAGATCATTCTGCAACGGAGTTCCGGTCAACAAGATGCGCCGTTTTGAGTTGAAGTTCAAAAGAGTTTGCCATCTCTGAGATTTCCAGTTCTTTATCAGATGAGCCTCATCCAAAATCAAATATTTCCACTTCTTCCTCTTGAAAACTTTAGAATCCTGTATAACAAGTCTGTAAGTAGTTATGCAGACATGGAATGATTTGGGTTTCATCCAGCCTTGCCTCTTATGTTTCCGCTCCTTTGCACTTCCAAAATAAGTTAAAATTTTAAAAGCAGGACACCATTTGAGAAACTCAGTTTCCCAGTTAAGCATTACGCTTGTCGGTACAACAATAAGATGGGGTCCCCATATTCCTTTCTCACAGGCTAGATGTGCGAGTAATGCAATTGTCATGATCGTCTTCCCAAGCCCCATTTCATCAGCCAGAATCCCATTCAATCTCTTCTCATACATCGTCACAAGCCAGTCCAGGCCAATATGCTGATATTCACGAAGAGGATGCTTCAGAAGAAAAGGAAACTTTGTGCGTACTTTGGTAGTTGAGAAAGTGTTCCCTGTTGGCTGTGCGGACCTGGCAGCAGCTGCTGCATCAGCAATTATATTCTCCCTCTCACTCCCTTCTTGAGAATCTACCTTGTGAATAATCACTGGCTCTTCACCTAAAGAAGGTGAAGGCGACAGCAGATTACCAGCATCTCCATCAGCCACATGAGTAGCCGGCAGGTCCACTTGAAAATCCAGTGGAGGGTCCGACTCTGAATGATCGGAGGCATAATCTGATTCATCAATTGTAGAGCCATCATTGGCCAAATCCTGATAAAGGAGGAAGATAGAAAAATGATACAAGATCTGCACCACTGAATCTACGAGAAGAAGCAACCTTTAACCTACCTTCTTATATCTCGCCAGCAACTCTTCTAAGGGAATTTCACTTTCCATCTTCAGTAATGCAATCTGCCATTAGAAATCAGTTCATTCTACGAATTAAACAAAGAACTGTCAAAAACAAAAGAGAAATGAAAATTCTGACAGAGCGAACTCCAAGAATATGTATATACCCATAAAAGATCACCTACCTCGTCCGTGGGATCACAGGATTCTTCTTTTGCCAATTCCTCCTCCTCACCTAAGGTTGTCTCATCATCCTGAATGTATTAGCCAAGTTCATTGCAAAATAAAAAGAATTAGCAGCTCCTATTTCTACTTGCAAGGCATGGGACAAGGTTATGAAGGCATACGTTTACAAACACATCATTACATCTAGTCATGAGTTCATGATGGAACCACTATAAGCATAGAATGCATAATCTATTCCTCATGTTACTGATATATACTTGTGATTTATCATTACTTTTTATTATCATGGTTGGATCCATCCAAATAAACTAACAAGTCACCAACAGATAGGATAATTGAATTTAAATACACTGATCAACTACATTCTCACTATTAGCATCATTCACAAAATCTTCAATCTTCCACAGTCATCTCCTGCCATCAGATGAGACAAAGCTACCGAAAAGCTGATTTCCTTAAAATCCTATCTTACTTGAACATGAAAGCACCCTTGCGATCTGATAAATTGATACAAACACAAAAAACCCTCCATTAACGATTCTGGTGACCTGATGCATGTAATCTGCTCATTAATCTAGATGACGATCCTTTTAGACTTTTCGGAGACTTAACAGCAACAAGGTTCAACAGGACATGTCATCTTTCCACTGATTAGAAAGACAGCTGATATGGAAACAGAAATTTCCATTCACTTCAGATTAGGACCATAGTCAGAGTACATGCACAACTTTGCAATTAGAATGGTGAGGAGTCTGTTTTTTTTTTCCCCATTTTTTTCCTTTTGGGAGGGTGGAGGGGGCTCTTGGCTTGTGTTTGGTAATGCGTGCCTCCTTTTATTCTAATCAACAAAATTAAGGCCAATGGAATAGATTCAATCAACTTAAACTGTTAATAAATGATTCGGTTATGGAAATAGAATAAGTGCAACACTATGTCAAGCGGGGCATGTAAATCACACTGGATTGATACCAACTGCAACTGTAGGAGTTGCTGTTATAATTATAATCTTTTTTTAACATGACTAGTCCCAAGCATGGATCAAGAACAACTGCTGCTTATGTAAATGTCACACCCACCATGATAAAACCCTTTTAAATCATTTTCCAGAGGAATTTTATTTAACTCCCTTTGGGTCAATCAGGACAAATGACACAGCATCCCCTCCTCACTTAAGCAAGGTGAAAAAAAGCAAGTGGGGAGAGCTAGGTCATCATGCAGAACTCTCCTCAAGCTCTGGTCTCAACAGATTCTAGAACTGCTCTATTCAATGAGCTACCATGAATTTTTTGAAGCTCCAGAGTCAGCACCTGAATATAGCATCAAGAATGAAGAGATCCCTACACCATTTTGAATATGGGTTGATATGGCCCCTACACAATAACTCATCCATAATAACAAATACATCATTTTCTTTTCGTGAAGTTATCAAGGGCTATTGTCATATTGATCCTCAAATTTAGCAACTTGAACCATGATGGCCAAGGAAAGAAGACAAAGAACTAGGTCACAACAATTAGGAATATAAGTAACACTATTGGGAAAGGCATAGAGTAAGGACCATGTAGAAGTAAATCAAAATAATTTCTCCACAGGAAAGTAAGGGGTAACAGAAAAATCTAAAGTAATTGGAAAGAGCATTATAAACTTTGTTACTTTGTGAAGGCAACCTTGAAAATGGGTAGGAATTATTATTGATAAACCTTAAGAAATAAGGTTCTAGCGGTTGAATTAAAAGAGTAAGCGAGGAGAGCATACAAATTAAGTTGACAGAAGGGAATGGTCATGCTATTAATGCCAGTGGACTTTTGGAAAAAATAAGATACCATGGTACAAGGGACATGGGCAAGAATTTTGTAATGGGATTTAACTCGTCACATAGGCAAATCTAAATCTAGGTTACACGGAGGAATAGGATATGGGGACAAAAATGATTAGAATCAGTTATAGGATGCAGATGAAAATTATTAATTTTTCAAGAGTGAGCAAAATAAAAGTAGAATGAATTTTTAACAACAAAAAATAGAGATAAATAGTAATGTACAGCTATCCCCATTTAATGGGAGTTCCGAATTTATTATTCTTGGGATAGCTCGGGGAGAGAATTTGATTGTGAACAATAATATTATCCCAACTTATATTCCAGTTGAATAGTTGAATTTGATTAATTCCCAGCTTATATTATTTCATAGTTCTATGTACTATGATGAATAATTTTCCAAATTTCAGAAAGGACGGGAGGCACCATGCAATTCACAATAAACAATAGGAGCAAAAACAGATAATATGACCATGAACAAGGTTTAACTGACCCACCTCTTCCCCTGCAGCAAAAACAAAATCACCATCTTCCTGCAGAATACAATACACAAATCAACTGTAAGTTTCACCAAAGTGCAGAAGCGATCACCAACTGATGAGAGAGAAGGGAGCAAGAAGGAAAAATAATGTTGCATACAAGTCTTACAGGATGGAATTATAAAGGAAATAGATGGTTATTATTTCTAATAACTAGCAATTGAACACAATATAAGCAAGATCTCTCACAACCAACATCAAGCACCATGTGCCTGAGGCCCCGAGCTAGAGTATTACTCAAACTAGTCTTCTCCCTAATGTCGCACACTTCTACAACAACAAAAGGTTGCCACTTTCCACTGCCAAAAAAAATACAAAACTCTGTAGGCAGCAGCACTTTGGAAATAACAACAGCAATATCCCCACAATAAATTTGGCCAAGCCTACAAAAATAGAAATTACTTCTAGGATTACAGAAGCAATTGAGATAACAGAGTTACTTTTGCAGTCCATCTAGGGGCATTGTAGCTAAAAGCCATTAATTTTTTTTTTTTAAATTGATACTACCTGCTCATCATCAAACTCATGAAGCGTGTGTTCAATTTCGGAGGAGCCTTCTCTTGTATTATTGGTTTGACAGGTCCCAACTTCTAACAAATGGTTTTCTGATTCATTTAAAGAAGTGTTGCTGTCACCCTGCAGTCAAAAAGTTCATATTTCACTGTGCTCTGAACATGCCAGCAATACAAACGCAATTATAAAGACACAACTCACCCAGCCATTGGTGATTGCAGGTGAGCTTCCACTCTCGTTCTTACAAGAACCAGAAAAATCAAGTCCATCTTTTGCAATCATCTCACCGTCTTCAAAAGAAAAGCACATGGAGACAAACATGAGATGATTAATTAATCAGGTAATTTGCAGTTCAGATACAACAAGTGGATTCTTAGCTTCTTACTAATACTTGGATCAACTCCTTCAGGAGTTTCTTCAGCAACACCACTCTTTTCAGGGCTACCTTCTCCGTTGTCTAAAATCAGCATATAGACTAAATTAACAAACTATCAAATAAAGGAGCAAAAAGTATCAAGTACTGACTTAAACAACCAAAAGGGAAAAAAGTCACACTACAAATGGAAATTTCCACATTTGTCCAAATTCTGGGATATATGGCAAATGTACATTATACTTGCTAGAAGTTAGATAACTGAAAAAAATAGTAAATAACCACTTTATATATATATAGATATAGATATAGAGAGAGAGAATGAGAGAGAGAGAAATCTTCATTTCAGTTGACCTTCACTCATTGAATAGCGTTTAAGCAGCTCATCAAGAGGCAAATCTACTTCATTTTGCAATGCGTCCAATTCTTCCTGCCTTTCTTCTTCTGTTATGAGAGCCTCATCTTCTTCAATGGTCTGCTCATCATCTTCCTAAAACAGCACCAAGGAACAAAAAGTAGTAGGTGGGCATGCAAACAAAAAGGAAGCAACCAGGATGAATAGATGACTGCTACTCTGAATAGAAGAGATTCCAGCAAACCCAGGCAATACATCCAAAAGACAAGGTAACGAAACTTCATTTCCCAGATAATGTTTGAATGTTTCTTTTCTTGGTGAGGGGTAGGTTATCCAAGAAACCTTTCTACCATCTCTCCCATCATATACCAAACAAGAAGTTTCAATAATGTATGCTCTAGTATGGGGATCTAACCTTTACCCTTTGAGGGTAACAATAGTTGATGGAAATATTGGCTGACACGATGCGTATTGGCCAACATATATATATATATATCGGGGCTCTTTGATACCGCGACAATATCACGATATATTTCTATAATGGCCAACAAATTCAGTATATCAACCAATATAACCCTATCAACTTATAATTTTTAATTTTTTTAATCCGATATACCCGATACTAATACGTGTTATCTGATATGATCGTAAATGATACCAATATAATCATGGCCAATACCGATATCGATATTTTCATCGATGGTGACAGATTCGTTAACAAAATAAGCCATTTTAGAAGGAGCACAACTTCCCCCTCTCAACCCTACCACCATCACTCAGTCGCTTCCTCCATTGAAAAATGCTGCCAGTCACACCACAACCAAAACACCATGAAAACACGTTTCAGATTTTTGAGAGAAAATTTTATTTAAGATAGAATCACCATTTGGCACAAATTCAGCTTCTACAAGAGACAGCTGTTTTGAAAGGTAGACTCAAATAAGAGTACAACAGAAGAGGGCAACTACATATACCAAGTATCACCAAGTTCTCATTTCCTAGTTCTCTCCTACACAAAAATCGTATTCCATGTTATGCCATCCAAATATCAAGCGGACAGCAGAACCAATGATCAGGAAAGAAATGAAAGAAGTGCAAATGAGATCAATGGGTCCAGTTTTCCAATCATCTAATCCTAACTTCCATGTGCATAGGACTCATCAAACTTAAAAACTAAAAACATAAATAAGATGATGCACCAAATAACAGCAAAAAGTATAAGGATGGTAGCCCACCAATTCATCCTCTGACTCTATGTCATACTCCTCATCAACCTCTTTTGCATCTGACTTATTATCTGTACATAATATCACAGTTTTGAATAAACAACCACTATACAAGGCGGTCAAATCAAATACTTATATACAAGTTGTCAAATATTCCATCTACCAGCTAAAAAGTCTCCAAATCCATTAGCACAATTTTCATTATTCACCATCTGCTGAAGACGAAGTGTTTCTTCCGGTATACATTCCTGCACTGGATCACAAGAATTTGATGTGCCCAGAAGATTTTCAGCCAGCATAGTTGAGTACCTGGAAGTTTTAGAAGCAAATTGCTCATGTCATCATCACCCGATAAGCTTAATCATATGAACATCAATAAGATATGTAATTCAAATGTTTTGGAGGGAAATGCTTAAGGAAAAGGAGAAGTCAACATAAACTTAACCTTTCAGTTTGTCCTAAGAGGAACTCAAGCTGTTTGTCAAGTGCCTTCTTTTTTTTATCATCAAGTTCAAGCTGATGCTTGTAAAGAACCTGGAATACATTTTGCATAGATATTGTAGCATTACAAATTGAAACAGAGTGACCAACAGGAATAAAATCCGATACTTGCAATCCAACTTGCCAGCTTCTCAATTTTTGTCCAGAATTTTTTCACTTCCTTTGAGATGCCGAGTGCAATCTTTCTCATACGCTGCTCTTCTTCCTGATCAGATTTGTATTTGAAGACAATAAGATGTAAGATATCCAACAAATGTTAGTTTCTGTAATTGATGGCAATTTTGTATGATTTGGTTGGCAGCATGCCATGAAGTTTAAATCTCTTCCAACTTTGACTTGGGGAGTTGTAAATCTAGCCTTCTACCAAACACAACCAACTACTAAATTGAGAATCAAAAATAAGAAAAGCTAAACCTTCATTCTCTTCTCTCCCCTTGTTGCCTGATCCAACATGCCCTTGCTGGCTCGTAGAGCAACCTTCTTTGCCTGAGACAACTTCCATTTTCTCTCCGATTCAAAGTCCTATGAAGACAAGTTTGGTAAGCAACAGCTCAGTTGACATTTCTCTAATCTCAGTCCAAATGCTAAGTATATACTACCAATATGAATCGGTTGAATAGGCATGATACAGCGTGTACACTATGAGGGACTGGCCAATGACCATGCATCACAAATTATAGGACAATTACCTTTGACAACCAAACCATCTCTTCTAGAACATGATCCCAATGACATGTAGGGCGACGAGGTTCTCTAGGAGCTTCAAGTGCCTGGAACAAAGATGTCATAGTCTTGGTGTTAAAAAACAGATAGATATCGCAACAGATGCCTCATAAAACACATCAATCTTCCAACGTAGAGTAACGGCATCTGCGAGGGTGAGTAACAGAAAGATGCATAAAGCATATATATACAAAACTACTTGTCACATAAACAAGGTGATTGAGAACACAAGTAGTACAATACAACTACATACTTTTTCTTGTAAGTTTCCAACAGTGAAAACATGTTTCTGTATAGCTGCCATCAGTTTGTGTTAGGTTTGACTTCCTGAGCTATGTGCTTAAAGAAGTAACCAAATAAGCCAATGAAGTGGGTCATGTCACACTGCTACTAGTTTAAAGCCAACACAAAGTGTGCTCTGGAGCATCCTGTGTCAAAGTACTTTCTTGTTTTCACCTTCATTTTTCAACAGGAGCATAAGGATTTACTAATAATATAGAAAGGGATTTCCTCTCTTGTCTACTGAAGTTAATCTTTGGGCATTATCTTGAGGTCAACCAAGATGTCAAAGTTGTGGCAGAGAGATCAAATTCAGTCCAGTTGCATGGTGGTATGGTACAGTATACATAGGAGGTTTAACACAAAGAAAATCAGTTATACAACAAGCAAAAAGGTCTGTGCTGAAGCCCTGAAGAATGGCCAATGATATATTGCAGAAACACATGGACCCTGGCAATCCCAAAACATGTAACAAATTTCCCAAAATCACAAGAACAGTGCCTGATATTCTACAAAATACTTTGGTTATGCAATTTCACAAACTTGCAAGCGTTGGTCATTAATGGACACAAAAGTCACAGCAGCAGCTGAGGCATAACTGTCTAAGAATTCTCAACTAAATAAGCATTCATCGCACTGATTGATCAACTCAACTAGGCTGGTTCATCTTACTCACAATCACTAAGCTCATAGGCTGATAATCCAACAGGACAATTAATATTTCTGAAAGTCACATGCAGAAACAAAAGCATTTTAGCCAACTGGTATTGTTATGCAATACTGGAATTTGTTATAAAAATTTAAAAACAATTCTTATAACTAGTTAGTAATATTGAACAAAGGGGTCCTGATACATTGTAGGGTATGCGATACTGAAAGTAGACATCCTAAAACCAGTGTAGTAATTAATAAAATGGTTCTCTCTCATTAAAATAGCAACAGAAACTATTTTCATGATTTTTCACAAACATTCCTCAACTATTCTTCATTTTCTCTTCATGAATGCCAAGAAAAGGATGAAACAATGTCTAAAGTTTCCCAAACCAATCAACCACACACTCTGAATTTGTACAGAGGTATAATGACCAATTACAAATCCAAGAACTGACCTTTTGGCGCCTAGCCCTTGTGTCATGATCAATCTTAGACCTGGGACCTTTGGAGGTCATACTTGTCTTTCAAAGTGGAGAAATTCTGCACAAAATACAACAATACATACTAAGAAGACAATCAGAGCTCAAGAGGAAAAAGGAATATTAAAGAACATAATAATAAATAAAATGCCACAGTAAGAAAGAAAGAGCACAAAAGAAAAAAATAAAGTGCCTCACGAGTAAAGAGTCATTACTATTCAGAAGAAAAGAACACACCCGTGAAAGCAATTCTAACAATACCATAACCCCTTTTTAGAGGCCAGCTACATGAACCCTCTAAATTTGAAGGACATCAATACTCTTTTGTTTGGCAACTTCACTTCAAATTCTGATACATTTCTACCACTCCCCTTACTAATGGTTCTAATCACAATTAAATCACACTCTCACTACTGCAATATATCAACTGACTTTAAAGTGCTCAGACCAACTTGCAACACCATTATCTAATCATAAATTCTACAGATGCTAAACCTAACTTGTAATGGAATCTCATTTCTTGATTTATCTTTCAAAGCTACATTATTCATCCATCTCCAGATTCTCAACATTACTTCAACTACTAATTTGGTACCAGATGGCCAGCAAATGTATATAAATATACAACTTTCAACAGTTATTTCTTGGCATCAAAATAATCCTCATGCTTATCCATTGTCATCATTTGCCAGAATATAAAACCACTAATAGCGCCACTTCGGCTACCGTGAAAATTTAGTATCCAAAAACCATTCTAATGTAAAACCAATGCACTACTGATTACAATTCTGGCATCGATTACTGTCGGTGGGTACAAATCAAACACAACAATAGAATCATAATATAACATCAAAATCCAATCAACAGTGTCAGATAGATAGACAGAAATATAGTTGTCTCAACCAGCAAAAAATCTATCTCCTCATTTCAAACCAATCCAACCAGTAGCCCTAAACTCATTACCTCCGAAAACGGATACCCAAAACAGAAAAAGGTGCCGGCTAGGGTTTTGAATCCCAAGAAATAAATATCAAAAGACATCAGAATTTTGTTGTAAACTTACCGCTGAGAGTGGCGAAGTTCTTATAGGCAGCTTGCCTATGTACAATATTGCTATCGATAACAAGGCGAGTTTTTACCTGTTCTTCCGCTCTTCCTTGAGCTGTGATGATGAAGTATCGCTAAGGAGACGATCTTCAGCCCACCATGAATTTTGGAGCTGCAGTCGCAGCTCGAAGATCAGTCGTTCCAGATTTACTAACCCGATCCAATGCCACAGGACAGAAAATATATTAAAAGAAAAATTTGATGGAAAGTATGAATAGAGAGAGGGGGGCGGGAGCGGGAGAGGGAGGGAGCCAGGGAAACACGAGAGGAGTAGCGGATCGAGGAGGTATGCAACGGCGATCAGCGGAGAATAGAGAACAACGGAGGAGGAGAAAGAGTGCCCGATCAGCGGAAAGAACCTTCTCAAAACCCGTAGTTTTTTGCTACGAAGGAAATATGCACACCAGGCTTTCTAATTTTACCGTTTTAGTCTAACCGAGCAATTTTTATACCAATCAATCGCCACTAACCCACCCTGTTCTGGTAATTTTATCCCCAATAAAAAATTATTAAAAACATCCCCACTTTTTATTTATCTCTTTCTACAATTTAATTTCAAATTATTCATGCAAATTTCCCTTTTCTATTTTTCGAATTATCAGCTTTAATGTACAATTTTTTTTCCTAAATTTCTCTAATTTTAGTATTTTAGTTCATATAATATAAGATAAATATTTCTAAAAAGTTCAATTGATGTCATATATATAATATGTGTTGAGAGGATCACTGTCAATATTAAGCAAGAATCGTACGTTCATATTTGACGACTAATACGATAAATTATTGACTGAAATTTTTCAATAATTTATAAAAATAACCCAGATAATACATTTTTTTATAAATTTATGTTTAATTTAAATTTTGAGTCTTTTTTTTTGGAACGGGATGTGCGTATAATGTGTTTTGGTTATAGAATTTTTATCACACACACGGTGTGGAAATATATATTGAGTGAATTTTTTGTTTTTAAGTTGATAAGTTATTAGTTGATTTGTAAGTGGACGTGAAAAGAATTATCTTATTTAATAGACACATATTTACTAATTTATTAAAATAATTAAAAATTATATATTTTATATAATTTTTTTATATTTTATTAAAAAATTATTTTATTAATTGGTCTAATTTTTAATAAAAAGAAAGACATTTACATAATTAAAAAATAAATCATTTTTCTACCGTATAAATAACAAAACTACCAATCATAATGAATAGATAAATTACACCATTTTCCTAAATAATTGAAATGTGTTTTTTTTTTTTCAATGCTCAAATAGGTTTTATATATATTTTTGGTTTTTAAATTTAATAATGCACTCTAAAAAAACTTAACCCAGATGATCAATTTTTTCCACTAACATGAAAAATTGTAAAATATTTTATAATATTGTAAAATAATATGATAATTTTAACAAGTTATATAAATATTTAAATATTATAAAATTTTATTAGAGTCTCAAAAAAATATTTTTAAAAAATTAGATACTTATTTTTATTTAAAATATTGTCCGGTTTAAAAATGACATAGAACACATTTGATGGTAAATTACACCCATTGCTATTTTGTCATTCAAAAAATGCATCAAAATGAGAAGGAAACATTCATCATTATAAGCAAAAATGCTATCTATTCACTCAATAAATATAAAATAATTCACACTCTCGACATAACCGTGCTCAGAGAAGATTACCTTAATATTATATTGGAAGAGTGTTAATATAAATTCTCACAGACAATAAAATTATTGAGTTTCTGAGTTTGAAATTTTTCATATTGAAGATATTGTCTGTTATAGAGAACATGTGTAACGCGCTTAGTTATTAGTCACATTCTTTGTAATTTTGTCATTAAAAATACAACTTAAAAATAGAATAAATATCGTCATATTAATAAACAAAATTATTGTTAAATCACTAATATAATATTGATACATTTCGAGAATCCAAAGTAATATGTAAATTAGGGAGTCACCTTTTTAGGACTAAACGTTCAAATAATAACGGACCCGATTTTCGTAACTCCAAATCTGAATCCTGCATACCACAACAAAACAATTAAGAAATAAAAGGAATATGAGATTTACTCTCCGATATATTCTTTGATATTTAAATCAGTAAACTTGCTATTCGGATGTGAAAGATATAAGAAAATGGATGCGATAAATTAGAGATGATGAAGATGAATATATATATGGAGGACAATACTTCTTTTTATACATTCGTTTGGTTGAGTGACTTTTATATTTATTGTGAGAAATCACACGAAATGAAAATGGAGAAAATGAAATGGAGAGGATGAAGATGAAGACGACGAAGGGAAAAGTCTGGAAGCACTCAAGTGCTATTCTTGGGAAGTGGCGTACTGCAGAGCCACAGAACAAGCTTTTATTATTTCTCAGTTTTGTGTAATGCCCAAGGGAGGAGCACAAGTTTAAATAATAAAATACAACAATAAAGAAAACGAAAGAATAAAACTAAAAACGGAAAAGAAAATAAAAATAATAAACTAACCTAAAATAATACATAACGGTACATAAAAATATCCTAAATACAAAATATCTAAAAATTTACAAAATGGGAAAATTACATATTTTCTAATACGCCCCCACAAGATGGAGCATATATATTAATAATGCCCATCTTGGAAAGATGTGAATTGAGCCGGTGGGATGGTAAAATCTTGGTGAAGATGTCAGCCAACTGATTATATGTGGTCATGTGGTAGGTTCGAATGCTCCCTTCTTGAATCTTGTCACGGACGAGATGGCAATCCAATTCAATATGTTTGGTGCGTTCATGAAAGACCGGATTAGCTGCAATGTGGAGTGCCGCTTGATTATCACAATATAGACATGCTGCATGTGGATGTGAAACCTGCAAATCATCTAAGACATAACGCAAATTAAGTCAATTCACAACAAGTTGTGGCCATAGATCTATATTCGGCCTCGGCAGATGAGCGAGAAACCACAGACTGTTTCTTGCATTTCCATGAAACGAGAGAATCTCCAATAAAAATACAGTAACCTGTGATAGATCTTCGTGTGTCAGGACATAAAGCCCAATCTGCATCACAAAAAGCTCTTAGTTGAATGTTAGAAGTAGAAGAAAACAATATGCCTTGTCCTGGATTTAATTTTAAATATCGCAGAACTTGATATGCAGCATTCATATGACTGAATGTAGGGTGGTCCATAAATTGACTTAAGATATGAACTGCATAGGCGATATCTGGTCTTGTGACGGTGAGGTAAAGAAGACGACCAATCAGTCTTCTGTACACACTTGGATTCTGTAGGACTACCCCAGTTTGTTTACTTAACTTCAAGTTTTGGTCTAGAGGTAGTTTGAGAGGCTTAGCACCAACAGAACCAGAATCAGCTAAAATATCCAAGGTGTATTTTCGCTGACAAATGTGTATACCTTTTGTCGATCGTGCAACTTCAATGCCAAGGAAGTATCTCAGGATCCCAAGATCTTTAATTTTAAAAACTTGGTTGAGGAAGGATTTGAGGGATGCAATGGCATCCAGACAATTACTGGCAACGATTATGTCATCAACGTAGACTAAAAGCACTGTGAATGAGTTGTCATCTTGTTTGGTAAACAGACTGTAATCAGCCTTGGATTGAATGAAGCCATGCGCGACAAGAGATATAGAAAATTTGGTATACCATTGTCGAGAGGCTTGTTTAAGGCCATATATGCTTTTAAGCAACCTGCAAACCTGGTGTGGTTTGCCTTTAGTGTAACCAGGAGGTTGTTGCATATAAATTTCTTCATCTAGGGCTCCATTTAGAAAGGCGTTATTGACATCAAAATGATATAAATGCCACCCGCGAATTGCAGCAACAGCCAAGAGACACCGAACGGTGGTGAGTTTAGCAACAGGAGAAAAAGTTTCATGATAATCCACCCCCGCCTCTTGGGTGTATCCTTTCGCCACTAAGCGGCATTTATATCGTTCAATACTCCCATCACTCTTTAATTTTAATTTGAACACGTAGCGACAACCGATAGCTTTCTTCCCTGGAGGTAAGTTAGTGAGAATCCATGTCTTATTGGATTCTAAAGCTTGTAGCTCATCATTGATGGCGGCCCGCCAATTGGGATCACCTACAGCTTGAGTGTAGGTGTGTGGTTCAGTTTGGGATGAGAGGGAAGATGTAAAAGAAGTGTAAGCATGAGATAATTTATGATATGATATGAAATTTGCAAGGGGGTAAGGTTTGCCCGGAGATATGTGTACTGTAGGATGGGCAGGTGCAACTTGAGAGGTATGGTTACAATGGAAGTCTTTCAAATATTGAGGGGCTCGTCGAACTCTAGTGGTTCTGCGAGCGGGAATGGTATCCCTTGCAGGAGATTGAAGGGGAGAACAAGGTTCCTGAACATCATTTAAAAGGTCTTGATTACTTGTTGGTGGGTCAGGAATACGGGATAAATTTTGACTTTCTTCATCATGATGAGTGGTGATAGTGGGAGCATTATCGGGAACCGAACTGGCAACCGGATACAGATCGAAGTTGTTTATGGGAGGTGAGTCCTGAGCAGGAGGAGGATCGGCACAGTTATGCGGAAGGTATTGTGTTATTGAGATCAATTTCGTTTTTCGATAAGGAAAATGTTCTCATGGAAAATAACATCCCTGGAGTGAAAGGTGACATGATTATGTAAATCAAACAGTTTGTATCCTTTGATGCCAAAGGGATATCCCAAAAATATGCAGGTTCTACTTTTGGAGTCAAACTTCTTTCGTCCATGGGAGAGGGTGGAAGCGTAACACAAACAACCAAATACGCGAAAGTTATCATAGTTTGGTTTGACTCAAATAAGATTTCATATGGGGTCTTGTTGCTAAGCAAAGGAGTGGGAATTCATTTTATGATATAGGCGGCCCAGTTAAGAATGCGATCATTCCGAGAATCTTAAGGGAAGACACGATTGAAATCTAATCGCTCCGCGACGTTCGGTAAATGTTGGTGTTTGCGTTCAACAACACCATTTTGCAGTGGTGTTTCCACCAGCTTCGTTGGTGGATAACACCTCTTTTACTGTAAAAATCTCCCAGAGAAAATTCAGATCCATTGTCACTTTGAATGACCTTGATTTTAACATTAAATTGTGCGGCAACCAGATTATAAAAGGCTTCCAAGCACAATTTCGTATCTGATTTTTGTTTCAGAAGATAAATCCATGTACTTCGAGAAAAGTCATCAACAATGGTCAAGAAATACTTGTACCCATCATAAGAAATTTCAGAACAAGGTCCCCATAAGTCACAATGCACCACGTTGAATAAGGTGTATGACTTATGGCTTCTGGGAGAAAAAGGGAGGCGACGTTGTTTAGCCATATAACAAATAGAACAAGGATTATTATTAATAGAACTCGCTTCTCCTTTTACAAGAGGGTCGCTTATTAATCTTAGCCTAGAATGAGAAATGTGGCCTAATCGATAATGCCATAAGTTTACTGGAGATGAAACAAGATTGACAAAATTAGCAAGAGGCCTTGCAACGTGACTGGAGCATTTGGTGAGAAGAGCAGTCAAGGTATTTGGATGAACTTCGTTATTCGTCAAATAATATAAACCATTTTTCTCTTCACCCATCCCAATCGTTGTCCAAGAGACAAGGTCCTGAATGAGGCAGATGTCAGAGAAGAAAAATAAGCTGCAATTGAGAACATCAGCAAGTTGCTTCACAGAAATTAGATTAAAAGTAAATGAAGGGACACATAACACATTTTGCAATATAATTCTGTCCGTTAACTTAACAGTTCCAATGTAGGTGGCAGATGCTCTACTTCCATCAGAAAGGTTAACCGAGCAGGAGATTGCAATCTCCTTTCGAAGGTACAGAGAGGGGTCGCAGATCATGTGATTGGTGGCCCCTGTATCAAGGATCCAAGTCTGCTTCTTATTGTAAGGGGAAGAAACAGAGCAAATGTTATTACCATTCATACCAACCGCCTTGGATTGTGCTCGCAGTGGATCAAAAGAAGCAGAGTTCTGCTTACCCGTTGAAAGAGAAGGCACAGCAACAGGGTCTTTGGATTGAAGCAAACTCATGAGTTGCTGGAACTGCCCTTTGGTTAGTGCAACCTTATCATCCTCATTAGCTTCATGATCTGTCACGGTGGTGAAACTCGAGTGATCAGTAAAGAGGCCTGTAGTCCCAGATTTCCCAAACGATTTATGGTTGGGAGGAAAACCGTGAAGTTGATAGCATTTTTCTACAACATGTCCAGGTTTATGACAATGTGCACATGTGGGAATCTCAGCATTCCCAATCTTGAAGCATTGCTGTAACGTGTGTCCAGGGACACGGCAATGGACACAAAAGGGTCTGTCCTTTTTGGATATTTGGGTATTTCTCATCATGATTTTAGGGTTATTAGTGGTTCGTTTCACAGCCAAAGCCACAGTTTCGGAAGAATGTGCAACGGCCAACATGTTGTGTTGCCGTTCTTGCTGTTGGACGATGGAGAAGACCTTGTTGACGGACGGCAGTGGGTCGATCAACATGATCTGGTCCCGTACACTGATATATGAGTCATTGAGACCCATCAAAAATTGAATCACGCAATCTCTCTGATAGCGCTCGATGAACACTTTCAGTTTGCCACAATCACAGTCTGGGAGAGGGTCGTATATAAGAAGTTCGTCCCAGATTGTTTTGAGTTTACCATAGTAAATACTTACCGGATCTTGCTCTTGCAAGAGGGCGGTCAGAAGTTTCTTGAGCTGGAAAATGCGTGGTCCGTTTTGTTGGGTGAACTGTCCCAAGTTCCTTCCATTTCGGAAGCATCATCAACGAAAACAACACTGAATTTGATGGTTGGACTGATGGAGTTTTGAATCCAGGAAACCACCATGTCGTTACATCGTCCCCAAGTTTCAAAAAGAGGGTCGGTTGGGTCGATGGGTTTAGGAATAGTGCCGTCAATAAATTGGATCTTGTTTTTAGCCCTCAAGGCTCGACGCATGGTTCGCGACCATGTAGAATAATTATCGACGGTTAGTAAATCGGCGACCAAGGTGACGGCCGTACTGTCGCCGGCTTCCAGCCGAAAGGGATTGGTTGGATCTGAAAGGTTTTGGAAGCGTAGAGTTTGTAAGCCGTCGAGATCTGGACTGTCAGGAGTGGATGTGTGTTCGGTGTGGTGGGAAGCCATGGTGTCTCTGATACCATGTGAGAAATCACACAAAATGAAAATGGAGAAAATGAAATGGAGAGGATGAAGATGAAGACAACGAAGGGAAAAGTCTGGAAGCACTCAAGTGCTGTTCTTGGGAAGTGGCGTACTGCAGAGCCACAGAACAAGCTTTTATTATTTCTCAGTTTTGTGTAATGCCCAAGGGAGGAGCACAAGCTTAAATAATAATATACAACAATAAAGAAAACGAAAGAATAAAACTAAAAACGGAAAAGAAAATAAAAATAATAAACTAACCTAAAATAATATATAATGGTACATAAAAATATCCTAAATACAAAATATCTAAAAATTTACAAAATGGAAAAATTACATATTTTCTAATATTTATGCATTCATCTAGTGGAGTGGTTTTGATGCTTGTCGTTGATGAAATTAACCAGCTAATCAAAACCCCAATTGTGAGGAGAGTTTGTTTAATGAAGCACCATCTAACTATATCATAAGCCTTAGCAAGATCTACCTTAGCACAAACCACACATTCCTACCTTTTGCCCTGCTCACCAAGTGAACCACCACTCAGACGATGAGGATGTTTCCATGTTTGATATGACCAGGAGGAAAACTAGCTTGCATCAAATTGATAACTTTACTGAGAATAAGTTTAAGCCTTTATGCAATAACTTTGGTTAGGATTTTGTAGAGAACATTGCACAAGGAGATAGGTTGAATATGAGAGAGCAAACTCGGCCCATTCACCTTAGGAATGAGATTGATGAGTGTATGGTTTAATCCAAAAGGTAGATGGCCACTCTAGATTGCCCAAACAACAAGAGGTTCCTTAGCTTATTCTTAAGTGTATTCAATTTGCACATCGGGTTACTAGCAGTGGAGTTTCAGACATCATTGACAAGCTCTTTAGAGTTGGGGTGGAGATGCCACGCAGCCTCAAACTGAAATGATTTACAAGAGGTAGGTGGACAAATATGCCCTCAATATCCAAAAAATGAAACAATGGTCAGAAGAGATCCTATTCAACCTAGCAACCAAGAGTGACTGGAATTTGTACTTCCACTCGGCAGAAACTAAAATTCTATTAAGCCTCTTCTAAATAGAAGTAAGAGAGTTACACGTGTTCCACCAAATGAATATAGATCCTTTAAAATTAAGATCATCAGGGTTATAACCATATAATCAAAATATGAGACAATTACAGATGTTAGCAAACTTTTGTCCCTACTTCTCATCAGAGCCAAGGATATCATTAAAATGACCCACGACACACGATGAGAAGAAGACAAGAGGAGCCATGATCACCAAGTCTTGCCGAAATATCTTGTATTTCTAGAGTTAAGATTTAATATAAATAACCAAAATGTCTTAATAGGGTATATTGAGATCATTCCCGATGAGAAGACGAACTATCTGATCGGATATGAGTAGCATGTATATCCTAATATTTTCATCCTTCCAACGGACACAAATCCCTCAAGCAAACCCTTATAGTTGAGCCACCAAAACCAAGATGACTAATAATCACTTCACCGAGAGGTGAAGGAGGGTGCCTAGGAGTTGCTGAGGGAAATTGTTGGGTAGGAGAGTATGTAGGAAAGGACTAGCTACACTGGAGGTATAGGGTTCAGGTGAATTAACTATCAGAGTCAAGGAAGAAACCGGAGGGGAAATAATAAAAATATCTTCAAGGGCAAAATTTTTAATAAGTAAAGATGTTTGGGTTGAAGGTTTATACAACTTCTTGGACGAAATTTTAGGAAGAAATGGAAATTTTAAAAGGATATGATTAAAAGATTTAGAAGGCCTTATATTGTTAAAGAAAAAAGACTCAAGTTAAATACCTGAATATCATTAGAGTTACTTCTTTTCCCAATTTGTATTAAAGTAGAGAAGTACAATTTCTGATACACCATAATACTTAGACCCTTTTAAGAGTAGTCCCAAAAGCTCTATAACTTTTAAAGAGTTGCCTAACCCTTCTGGGTGCATGTGGCTAAGGACCAAACTCTTCAACCTTCAAATTATCCTTAGTTATCAATCCAACAGCTTAACCCTATTTATTGCTTTGTTCACTAGTCATATGTATTTCATCACCTGCTTGATACATGCAGGCTCTAATAGTATATCTAACTCTACACGATTTAAGCAAATCTCAAGAAGACCCTCATTTTCAACCTTCAAAAACTTCTCAATTTGATAGTAGTAGTTTTAGTAAATTAAGACCAATTGAAATTTTATTAAATTTTTCTTTTTCTACTGATGATATATTCTAATCAATTCTAACTAGTTGCTCAATGAATCTCTTAATTCTTCAAAGTACATCCTTCCTATAACAGTGGAGGGTAATCCAGGTAATCGAACCCAGACCATTTACAAAATCAACATCCTTATTTGAGGATTTAAAATTGAAACTCTAATAATGAATAATAATATAATGTTGATAAACTATCCAATGACCATTTTCAAGCATCTTTAGATAATCAACCCTACTAGTAAATTTAACGAATAAAAAAATAAAATTAAGGTCAATCACTTTATAGTTACCTTTTAGAGTTCCAATGGATGAAAATTTTGCCACCAAGATCTTGAGAACCCAAAGGACAACTAAAAAATCTTATAACAATAAATATTTTTCAAACTTTAATGAATTTATCTTAAAAATCTATAGAATTGTAACAAAATACTACCTATCTGAATGATTAATTATAATATTTTTTTCTAAAATTGTGACACATTTATTTTTTTTAATCAAAACATACTAATTTTGACCACTATTCTTAATCATATTAATAAATATAGATTTTTCTAAAATCATTAAAAGAGTGCCCAATTCCCAAATTATCATTCTCGTCAAGGTCCAAATCTGTATGATTAATAATTCTGAAACGAACCTCAGTATTGAGGATAACCCTTTGGCCATCTAAGGTCATCGCCACTACTTAAGAGCGGGTTCGAGGGATCAACCTAAAAGAGCGGAGAGTGCAAGAGGAACCCTTGGACGAGAGAAAACTTTCGAGTGGTGCATTGAAACTATTGGTTTTGCTTTTTAAGTATACACATATATATATAATTACCCTTTTTTGCCCTTTAAAATATCATAAAGTTGTTTTTAATGGGCTGCTCGTGCCTCACGTGCTGCCGCCTGTCACGCAAATTTCTGAACCTCACCCAGACATTTCCGATTTTGCCCCCATCAAATCTCATTCATTATCCCAATTGGGGGGAGTATCTGGTTTTATTAATTTATTATCTCAAATTTAATTCTCAGTATGTGTTTTAAATTTTATATTTACCAGGTTAAAATTCATGCAGCAAAAATAGATATTTCAACGTTCACACATATATATATATATATATATATATATATATATATATATATATATATATATATATATTATCTCATCAAGTGTAACTAATTTGATAAAAAAATCCTTCAAATAGAATTATTATAAAATTAAAATTAAACAATATAAAATAAAAGTAGTGATAAATATTATAACCGACGGCCCAAAGTAAATCTAAACTAGCAAATCTCAATGGACCAAATTATCCGTGCGGTCTAATTTGATGGATACATCCAACAGCCCTAAGCACTTTACTCATGGGACAGTGACGAAACTAACCTAATAGTCAGTACAATTTCTTATTCTTATCTTAAAATAGTTGGATTAAATCTTATTCGTCCAATAGTTACCTAGACAGTTAACAAGAGGATTTGACCGTTTCCCAATTTCTATAAAAACTAATCATTTTCAACGGGAAAATAGGTCAACACTTCATATAAAGAAAAAGTAATTAAAAAGACTCTAAGTGCACACTTTCTATCTTTCTAATTAAGATGCTTTTATAATAGTGTAATCCTCCGAACTAAAAACATAATCATAAATACTTAAACTTACATCCTCTATATTTTCTCTCTTTTAAGAATGAAGTAGATTTGAACGTCGGATGATATATTAGGGATCGCGTCCCGTTAAATCTTTTAATTATATTTTATATTATACATAATTCAGATTAAAGACGTACGAAAACTAAATTGTTCGGTTACGGGTCACTCCCGTGTGAACCCATACTTACTTGATGTGCCAATTGGTAGTACAAATGATAAGTATTTTTCGCACGTGCAACGAAAGCCTAATATTCCAATTCCAGTAACATCAGGGCCAAAGCACCACTAAGGTGCAGTTTCTAGAATGTGGGCGCTCAATAAATGCCCAAGGTGTGAATTCCAAAATCTCGGTGCTCGATGAGCGCCCGATACGCTATTGAAGTGCGTTTCTCAAAACATGTACGTTTGGTAGGCGCTCGAGCGCATTTTTAGAGGTACTGCGCTCAAGCGTGGTTTGAAAGATAAAAACGCGACTGACATATGTTAAGGGTATTGCAAATATTTGCACTCTGCACGCCGTTTTGAGAGATGAAAGAAAATGGAGAAGAGGAATATTTGTATATCCGTTTATATTTCGAATCAAATTCTAATATCTATCGACTGTGGGTATCTCGTTTTTTACTGCCGAGAATAATATTTACCGGATTTTATTTCTTATATTTCATCTTATATTCTCTATTATACAAACTTATTTTGAAACAATATTGTTTGACTTTATATGTGAGATTTATGTAATCGAGACATTGTACAGTAAAAATATTTTTAGACATTGAGTTTTGTGATTTTTCTTTCTCGTTTAAAAAAAATTCATGTAAAAATCATACATTTATCAATTGTATATACTTGTTATGAACTTATTATGCGTTATTATATATCTTCTTGCAGTGTAAATAGTAGGTCGAGTCCCAACACCAACTTGCTTCAAGTCCAATAAAAAAACCTTGGCCATCCTGATTCATAATACAATTAAAATTTTCGGACGCATCAAGTAGATAATATAAATATTAACAATAAATTTTAAAAAATAAAAAATATATTAAAAATTAAAATATTAAAAAATATATATATGCTTGGAAATTTTTTAAAAAAATTCAAAGAGGCTCGCTTCCTCCTCGCATTAATTTAGAAGGATATTAGGGTACTCCTAAAAAGTAAGCTCTCTTCTCGTTTTAAGAATCATAATTAAATAAAAAATAAAAATAATTTCATATTTTAATCATGTATTTTAATTTCTATTTCATATTTTTTATAATTCTGATTATTGTGATAACAGCGAAACTAAATAAATAAAATGACCTCAAAAAGTGCAGCTAATTATGTGAAATGACAAATTTGACCCCCCCGAAGAAAGCAAAGCAAACTCGGCGCGGATTTCACCGGCAGAAATCACTCTACGCCACTCCAAAATTTGAGCGGAATCTCCGCAAATTTCATTTTCAGCAGAGAAATCTTACTTTTCAAAAATTCAAAAATTCGAAAACCTTCTCATAATCCCCAAATCAAACAGCGACATAACGAATAAGATAAACCCTCTCACAGTCCGCCGTTCCCACCCCCCCTCTCTCTCTCTCTAAGCAGAAGAACATGAAAGCCTCTCTGAAGTTTCGGGAAGATCAGAAACCCTTATTCAGAGCCAAAGTTCCGCTCAACATCCTTGGCTTACCATTCCAGTCGGGCCTTGCTGCCGGCGACTCGAAGGAGCTATGTTTGAGCCTTGGCACTTTCTTCGACTCTGGCCCGGCTTTCCGCGTTGCCTATCGTCCAAATGACGCGTCTAACCCTTTCTCCCTCGTTCTCAAGACAGGCATCGGACGTTTCGGATCGCCGATTGATGCTCCGATGACCATGAGCGCCGAATTCAACTTCGTCGGTCGTTCTAACCCTACCTTCTCCCTCCACTTCAGACCCCAATTCGGCGACTTCACAATTAAGAAATCTCAAACGTCCGTCTTCACTCATCAAAAAAGGGATGACGCCGTTTCCGACGATGACGATTCCATTGAGGTCGTCGAAAGGCCGTTGATGGACGGCCATACTAGTACTTCCAGTTCATTGAAAGGATATAAAATGACGAAGCTGCCCTTGAGGTCAACTGTCGGCGCCGCCATCGATGGAGCGCTTTCCGGAATGGAGCTGGGCGCGAGGACGGTGCTGCCTATCAGAAACGGCGCCGTTTTGAAGTTTCGGTGGGGAGTAAAATTCCCGGACGACATGAAAGGCTTGTTCACAAAGGAGGGTTTGAGGAATCGGACGGCGGCGATTTCGTCTCGCGGTATCCCTCTCCTCGTGATGAACAAAATTGGGATCGAACACGTGGCAAGAAACGATCCGAACGGCGGTTCGAGGGTTGTGGGGCAGGGGCTCTACCTGCCTGGCTACTCTGACGTGGCAGAGGCGTGTTTCGCGGTGAAGCGTCAGCTGGAGACATTACAGGCCGATAACGGACGGCTGAGAGAGGCTCTGGAGGACCTAAGGTCTGAGTTTGGCAGCAAGAGGCTGTCTGGTTCATCATGTGAAGAGCGAGAAAGTGCGAAGCACCAAAGCAGTAAGAATGATCGACGGAATTGGAATGAAAGAAAATCATCGGAAGGCAGTGGATTCACTGGGAAGGAGATGGAAAGTGTGAACGATGAACTGAAGAAGCAGACGAAGGATACAGGTGCTTGAATCTCATCATGACACCCTCTTCCCTCCCTGTCTATTTACCTCCAAATACGGCAATAATAAGGAACTAAGTTGTGATCTAGTCGTGGATTTTTTGTACCTTTTTATGGTAGTTATGGCGTATTAATTTGTTTATATGGTGTTTTGATTAGAAATCAGGGTGTCTTGGTAGTTTTATTTATTGATTTCTTCGGGTTTCTGTTGTGGTTATTATGTTTGTCATGTTCTAATGTAAGTGTAAGACGTGATTATAATTGGAGAGTGGAGATAAACATGAAGTGGTTACTCAATTGATGGCCATGCGCTTTATTTCTTATCCTGCAACCACTCTTTCTATCTACTAATCTTGATTTATGCAATGGTGATGGACTTTGACGCATCTGTGCTCGGACTTCATATTTAAATCTATGGACCAATCATTAAATATCATGAAAAATATTATGGAAACCGACGCATACTAAAAATAATGAATTTGATCCTGTGGCCTGAGTCAGATGATTTAAAGGTTTGAACACCATGTATACTAAGCGATGAGGGGCCTTGTGCCGCATTAACACGGCACAGGGTCTGCACTGCATGGTCCTCAGCTGTTTGAATCAAATCTAATAGCTGCAAGTTTTCTTTCTCTTTTTTTAATTTAAATGAAGAAAAAATAAAAACTAAAGCGATCTTCAACCGTTGAATTTGATCCTAATGACCAAGGATCTACGGCACATGACCTTGTATACTAATAAGAAATCGCATGACTAAAATATCTCCTTGGGGTTATCGCTTATACTCAAGTCTGTAACGTTTTTGTCGAAATAATTTAGGTAGGTGGGAGGAATGATGCCTCTTAGTGTTGGGTTTTCAAAGGTGTAGCCCCCTCCCCCTTTTTGAGAGATGTGGTGTGTTGTTATGTGTTGGGGTTCAAACCACGGCACAAGGGAAGCAAAATTTAAATCATCTATCAAATATTAGCCACTATTTTCTTTTGATTGAACATTAAAAATAAAAAATACATATAAGTTGTATAATAATTTTAACATAGAAAGTCCTTTAACTAAAATAGAAATTATAGGATAGTCATTTGAATAATATCTAATATAAATATTTACTTACAGATAATTTATTTAAGAGTTATTCATAACAATCTGTATGAACTATCGGATAAAACGTACCTATCAACCAATAAAAGTAAAATATAATGAGAGAAATAAATAATTAATTAGTAATATATTTTATAATTAAAGTTAAAATAATATACTTAAACTTAGTGAATTATAAAATTAGAATTAAATCTTAAATAAATGCTGAAATCTTTCTTTTCTATTCTTTTTCTTATTATCCTCTCTTTGCGGCACTTTTCGTGTCAAAATACTTTCATTGGGTAGATTTTACTTTGTGGTGCTTCACTCAATTATTCTGGTCAGTCTCTCCGCAGGTAGTCCTCTTTGGATCTGGGCCAGTCTTAATAAAAATACTATTATTACGAATATAAGTCTAAGAGGAGAGCCCAATTCCAAAAGATCGGTCTAATATGAGGGAGAGTCTCTCGAATTTATAAGATAATCCTTATGGAGCCGACTCCTTAACGTGTAATTCGCAATATCGTGTCAAAATACTTCCAAAATGTCTTAAAAATTAGAATATGACTGTTTATATCTGTGTTGGTTATAAATGTACTATTTATGCTCATACTTTTTTTGTATACACACGAACATCAAGTGTCCATCACACACATTTTATTAGTAATAACCTTCGTTCAAACGAAACTTAACCTAAATTTCATACAAAAGCCTTAAAATGATTTTTGTTCAAACGAACATTTGTTAACCTTGTGAAAAAATTTCTAATAGCTTAAAAAGTGAAAAGCAGCTCTGCTACTAATTAAATGATGTCCCTATCTCCAAGTTAAATAATTTATTTTGTTGACAAAACTGAAAGTGCTTCAATGGGTCATTTTGAACTAGAGATTATGGGGGTTGCTTCTCACAGATACTCATGAAAATTTTAGTATTCTATAATTATTTTAAATTTCAATATATATATATATAATATAAAATTCTATAGATTTGTTAAAAAAAAAAGGTAAAACTGAGAAAATTCGGTAAATGCAATTTTTTTTTGGTTAATAAAAAGTTAAATTATACTCGTATAAAATTCTATTTACGAATTTGTAATGTAATAAGAGATTTCCACCATATTACATTTTTTTTTATTGTGTATTTATACTTAATTAAAAATTCATAATATAATTAAATAAAATACACATCAAGATAAAAACTTAAAAATGAATAAAAATATAAGAAAATTTTTGGTATTTTTTCATAATAATATATTTTATGAACACCCTATTTTTAAACGAGGTTAATCAATCTATGATTTAATAGCTAGATATTAAATTTTATTTTGATGGGGCGGTATGAAATCATACATTACACACTCATTGGACCGACTGCCGGAGGGTGAATATAAAAAAGCAGAGCTATACCATGAAATCTTTTATATTTGTTTGATAATTGAAATTAAAAGATGGATAAATAAATTATATAGAATAGATATTTATTTAAATTATTTGATATAATTTTTAGTATTTAAATAGCAGCTCTGAAAACGCAGTGTGGTATAGCTCTGTGGCTATGCCAAACGAAATCAATACGTGAAACACTCTTTTAAATTCGTTAGGAGGGATTACAGAAAAACTAAAATAAAATAAAATAATTATAGTTCTACTATTCCAGTTAAGCTTGGCCCATTTATTTTGAAACCACCATTATCAATAAATGGGAGCACTCCAACTCTTTTTGATTACTTTTTAGGATGCGTAATTACTACAATAATTGTAGTAGGAAGGAACCAACATATATTGGTTTGGGGTCATCTCGATTGAGTGGGTCAAGGATTGGAGTCAATATTATTCGATTTTGATAACTTTTTTGTCGATTTTAATAACAAATGGATAGTAATCAAGGGATCCTATAAGATTTGTGCGATGATTGATTACACAATGAGCGCTCGAGGCGCTTGAAGGATGCCCAGGAGCTGATTTCAACGGTGTTGCACCCGAGAGACGCCCCAAAAGAGGCATGCTAGAGGCACATCCAAAAGGCACTTGAGTGCCAATTTCAATAGTGCCTGTGCTTAAAGCGCGCCTAACGGGCAGTTGAGCGCAATTTGCAGTATAGAATGCGTTAAGCACATTTTAGGGTTAATTTCGAAATTATTTTCACACAATGAGAGCTTCATAAATAAAAATAAGAAATAAGAGAGAAGATGAAGAAGTTTGACATTCAATTGAGGTCCGATTTGAGTTCTGTTCTTCGTTAATGTTAGGTACATTGTTTTAGAGGTGATTTCTAGATTATATTTTTATTTGATTACTCTTATTTCTCATTATATTTCTCTTATAAGTTGTTGAGTATATTGCGGAGATTATAATAAATTATTCTTTATTTGAAATTATAGTGAAGAAATTTTAAAATGAGTTCTTTATAACTGGCACTTTTATAATAGATCTTTTTGAGAATTTCTCTCATAATTTTTTTATTAGTTGAAGAAGATTTTTCATGTTAAAACGTTATACATCATTGTATTTTTTATATTCACAATTTTGGTGGCTGACGGTTAACGAAAAGATTCGAGTTCTGTTCCTTTGCCTCGAGTTATATGTATTTGAGTCAAACGCCAACATATGTTTGATCATATAAAATAAGGTTAAGTCTCACAGATACCTAGAAGGGATGAATAGATGATCTAATGTGGAAGCATAATTTAAAAATTATCACCATTCAAATATAATTAAATGAATCATATATCTTAGTATTAGTCATCATTTATCCACCAAATATATACGCATCAAATAATTTAAATACGGTAAAATTAATAACAAAAGTGATGGGTACATCAATAGTGGGCTAGCCCAAGAAGGAGAAACGGTTCAAATCTACAACAGCCAATTAGCGCATGAACAGTAAATGTTTGCCGTTGACCGGCCGAAAGGCTAATAAGCCAGGAGAAACCTAAGAACAGGATGGCCTGCTCTGGTTCAAGACGGTCAATGCTTCCGTTAACCGGAATTATGTAAGATAATAAACACTTTCATTAACCGAAAGTATAACCAGTTGGCTGTCTGTAGACCAGGTCTCGAGTGGGCTAAGCCCATTTGGCTCATGTGATCGTTCTCGACCAGCAACGGTCTTCTCCCTTAATTTAGCGCCATTCATAAAAGACAATATCAATGGTAACGGTTATCAGCAGATTCAATACGTATCTCTAAAGGAAGGCGTCAGAATTTTTTTCCCGTTTGTTAAAAATTCTAACGGTTATAGAACACAAAAGGAAGATAATTAATCCAACGACCGTTATTGCCATAAATTTTTTATGTCGAAAAAGATAGCAATCCCAACAGAATGCAAAAATCAAGCTCTTCTACACAATGAATGCAGCCCAAAATAGTGCCTGTAAAAGGCTATGGAGTCCTCATTCCAAGGCACACATTTATTCACCCACAATAAGCTCAAACGTTCTTACAAGCTTGCAAAAAGTCTTTTTGTAAAGCCCTCACGCTTTCAACATTCTAACGTTCTCTCTCTATCTCTTTGTCATTACGTTTCCAGCAAACACGATACTTAAAGTCAGCGCTCCTCACGAGCTAACAAAGCCTTTCTCAACAAAAGTATTCACCCATTTTAAATACTCTACTTTTCCTTACATTATTTACTTTCACATTCCTAATTCAAAAGCTATTTACTGACTTGAGTGTCGGAGTGTTTACGGTAAGACAATCTCCCGCCGTCACCTGATTTCTTATTCGTAGTTATGATATATATGATTCAAATTCAGTAGGTATAACTAGACTCAGACAACCAATTTGATCCAAATCTATTCGAATTTTGGATCAATGATGCATAAAAAAAATATAATATCAGAGGGGAAGTCAAGAATAACTTGTTCTAAAAAATTCTTTTGAATTATCCGTCACCGACTACAAAATCTACTATAATAAAAAGATTCAACTTATTGATAGGACATCAAACACGTTACCCCTAGCCAAATAATTTTAGGCAAGTGACTATTTAAGCTTAGATATGCAACATCGCCACTACATGAGCACTACTAGTTTTTCTCAGTGAAATTATGAACTCTTCAGTGAAATCGAATGCTTCAATTTAAATCAAAGGATCCCTTTCTAGACTCAAAGGAACAATCAATTTATACAAAAATACGAGACAGGATCGGAGAGCGTACATAGACTCGATGACATTCAACAATGAGAAAAATATCTCACTGATGATTCGGTAAAATTTTGCTTTGATTTTCCTCCCAAGAACTACGTGTGTTTCATCCTCTAATTGCTTCACCATCGACCCTCCTTGCTCTCCAAGTCCAGCCCCATTCCATTAGTGAAGAAAACTACTAAAAACTTGGGTCAAAACCGATACCAGAAGCGGTCGTGGCTGGAAACCGTTTTAGTTCTAGCGATCCTCTCGCTGAGATCCCACAGTCCACTTTTCAGACGACTCCGGAAATACAACATGGGCTGAAGGCTAGCTGATATCTCGCGGTTTCCAATTCAAAGGACTTCGGAAAAAGGGCATGCGCGGAAGGCTCGCTGATATCTTGTGGTATCCCATTTTAGACAACTCCAAGGGTTCGCTGATATCTCTAGTTTTTCTTCCAGATTGTTACTTGGACATTGTGCGTTGCATTCATTTAAAATATGAAATACAACTTATGCAACCATTGAATCCACAAATAATGTCATTGAAGATGCCAACATTGTCATGTCTAACAGAAATTAACGAGGTTCATCTTAGGTTTGTCTGGGGTCTTCCCCATATCATAATAAACATCAATAAATTTTCAGTTATCACGGATTGATCAGTACGGCTAGAAATAGGCGAGCCAAATGCATAAGTGGATAAGAGGTTCAAATGTTAACGGCCTAATAGAAGATGCCTCGAAGCCCAGCTGGTAAATGGCGCCAAAACACATGAACGAAGAGACACAACCTGAACAACTAGATATTAAATGATCATAATGAGTCGCTTAATGGTTGAATATAGGCGGTGGCTGAGTTGATCCAATAACTGGAAACCATGTGATCCTGTCATTGAATTGAGGTGGCCGTTACACATGTAAGTAACACCCCTTACCACTAAACCGAAGCAGCATCATACCCACGCATTGATTCTAGGCACTCGCCAACCAAACGGTTCTCTTACTGTAAATAAGCCTCTCCCCTGAAGAAAAGGGGACGACAAAAAAAACGAGGATAAACACCAAAGACACTACACTAGACGAGTGTACAAAAACACAAAGCCACTCAACCAAACGAGTGCACAAAAGGAAGTATTGCCTTCCATACATATACTCATCTCCACCCGCTCAACATTCTCGCACTCATTTCTTATATCTTTCACATCCGTGTACAAAGATCACTAATTTGAGCGCTAGAAGATATACCAATGAGCGAGTTCTATTTTCCTCTTCCCTTCTATTTGTTCTGTTGTGGTGCATAGGATCTAGATTCAAATTAACAAAGACCGGACCCATTTTCGTTTGAACATTCAGGCGAGGTAAGGTGGCTCCCTAATTCGTACATTAATCCGGGTCCTCAAGATGCATCACGGATAATTATATAATTGGGTCTAAATGTGATTGACTGATCCTTTGAATGGGAATGGAGACAGCTTCATAGGGATTTTGCCAATGCGGAAGAGTATTGTGGACGAGCAACATTGGCCAACCCAAGTGATGGAAATTTGTTGTCACCATATGCTGATTTGATATGGCAGAGCCAACAAGATGCTTTGAGTACTGAGAGCAACTATAATCAAGCTGTGAAATCTGCCCCTGATGACTGATGAGTTTTGAATCAAATACGCATCATAAATGCTTATTTTATTGGAATGGAGAATTAAGTGATCCGAAAACTTTCATTTGGATGTGCAGCTATGTGCTAGCTTCCTATGCACAATTCCTTTGGGATGCTGGAGAGGACAATGAAGATCAAGCGGAAACCAACACTCCAGGCATATCCAGTTTCTTACAAATTCATCCTCCACCGCGTCCTATCATTGCCACTTCCTGGGATGCCTCTTGTATGATACGATAACTGATGCAACTTCCCTCTACATTCTTGTTTTATCTTTGTTTTGCTTGTTTCTTGTATGCACCTCTGAGATCAGTGTTAACAGATAGGATAATTATTCCACTTGTTTTCTCTTTTTCATTTGTTCAGTGCAACAAAGCCGCATATGTTAATAATTAAAGATGGATCACTTTTGTGCTACTCCTACTTCTTATTTCCCTGTTAAACATCTAAACATTGTGTGGATGCATTTTTTTATTGCTTGTTTACTGTATTCCAGCAGTTACGTGGCCGCGTCTCAGTTTGTCACTAATTTGCTTCCTGTAATTGGTTTTGTAGCTCTGTTGTCTCTGTTTGGACTTTAGAAGTTGCAGAAATGGTAAATCTGGAAGGAAGTAGAAGTGGATTAATTTTTAAACTACTTCTAACCCAATTTTCCTTTCCCATCAAATTTTGGAAGATATCAATGAACAATGTTGGATATCTGTTTCAGTGTGAAATAATAGATGATATAATGGATATGATGATGGAGAATAATTCCCCCTTGGCTGATTTTGTTACGGAACGGGGATATCCCACAATATATGGCTTCCGTTAAATTATCGTACTTATACCGTATTAAAATATATCATGAACAAAAGGTATATATATATATATACTTATATGGGTGGACTTAATTTTTTTTTCTTTAAACTTTGCGTGGCGTGCACAGGATCACATAAGGCCGAAGCTCTTGAGTCGGCCTGATTAAGTAGGTCGGCCGAACTAGGTCGGTCAACATTTTAACTGTCCGAGGATTTTAGGTCGGTCGGCCAAACACATGAGTTCAAAAATGAATTGAGATGCCACTAGAAATAACAAATTCTTCTCAATAGAAATTTAGCAGAAGTATATAATTTACCTATTAATTAATATAACGGAATCGTTTTATATAATTTTCCAAAAGAACCAAAAAAGATTTACATCAATATTGTTCATACACTGCTACTTAATTCCCGATCAGTCTTCTGCCTAGCGTGTCCATCAGATTTCATTCTTTCTTGTCCAATATAAACTCATCATCGTCTGAAAGAAAACAGAAGAGGAGTGCGCTAAAAGCTCTGCAAGGTACCCATGCACGGAAATCATGCATAATATAACTTCAAACCAGAATCAAGGGAAACCAAAACGAGAGCCTTACGCATGCAGAGCATGATCATGGGCCGAAGTCAATTGCAAGCAAACCGAATTTTCAAAACAATTGCAGTTCCAGAGTCAAATGCTGAAAACCCGCTATATTTAAGGTCCGTAACTCTTGACCAATAAAACCACTACATTTAAAGTTTACAACTCTCGGTCGTCCAAAACCGCTACATTTAAGGCCTGCAGCTCTCGTCCGTCCAAACCGCTACATTTAAGGCTTGCAGCTCTCAACCGTCCAAAACTGCTACATTTAAGGCTTGCAACTCTCGGCCGTCAAAACTGTTTTCAAATGTCCGGGTTACTTAAAAGCATGCAGTTTTACTTTAACAAATGATGAACACATGCAACTGGGTGAAATCTTAAACCTGCCGTCTGAGGTTATTGACAGTAATTTGACATACAAGTAAACGTTTCTATGCACAATTCTGGAGCATAAACTGAGGGACAAAATTTCGCATGTTAAAACATGACACATGCATTAATCCTAGAAAGCCTTCTTAAACATGCACTGTTATCATGATATGCATCTCATAAAATACGTCAAGAAGAAGAATGTTTGAATAATATTAGACGAGAAAAGCTGAGGATGAGACATATGGGTACACTTGCCTGCTCTACAAACTCCCTTAGTTAACTTAGCCGAGAATTCTTCTTCTCCTTCTTCTCCTTTGCTGCTTTCTTTAGATCTTCTAGTGTCTGTCCCTGACCCCTTACTCTCGTATTTATAGGCAATGGATAGGTGCGAGTAGGTGAGAGCAGGTCACCTATTTGATACTTCTTTTTCTACTAAATCTTATTTGTCAGAAGGTCAACAGAGTAGGTGAAAGTAGGGTATGGGTTTACACTGATTTGATGATCGTCTACTCAAAGTCCCGGTTTGATAGACTTACCAACTCTGTCCTATTACACTTGCAAAAGTACTTCGGAAATCTTTGCCAGCAAAAGCCGAACCGACAATTCTAATATTTGCCTAACCAGAATTATTGCCTTACTCTGGCTATTAAATCTACTCAGGCATTAGTGTTTCCCAAATGACTTTGGTATATATTTATATTTTTTCTTGTAAGTTTCCGGAATGTTTGTGAGTTTGCGAGCTTTTTATGGCATCCTCGGATTTTCTTTCTAATGTCCTCAGACTCTTTATGGGTTTTGGGTTTCTTCATCTAATTTCTAGGCGACCTCGGTGTTTCTGTCCATCAACAGGCCGTGGCTTCCCAATTTTTGGTCGGTCACACAAAAATGCCAATCAATGTAAGAATTTTTCATTAACGCCTAAATTGCCAGTTATACCCAAAATGCTGATCAACGCTTCAATTTTTCGGTCAATGAAGATATTACCGGTTTCACCAAATGCTGGTCAATGCTTCATTTTTCTGGTCAATTAAGAAATTGCTGATTATACCAAATGCCGGTTAATGCTTCATTTTTTCGGTCAATGAAGAAATTGCCGGTTGTACCAAATGCCGATCAATGCTTCATTTTTTTGGTCAACTTTATTCACTAATTTCTGCCCATCTTTATTCACCAAATTTCGATCAACATTTTATTATCAGATTTTTCGGTCAACACCTCAATATTTCCGGTCAACATTTTATCACCAAATTTTAGATCAACACCTCAATATTTTCGATCAACATTTTATCACCAATTTTTCGGTCAACACCTCAATATTTCCAGTCAACATTTTCTGCCGATCAATTATTCTTATCTTTAGCAGACAATTTTTTGGCCATTATGATACTTCCTCATAACTTAATATCTCTACATTAATTAAGCTAAATCTTGATTATATGACCTTAATTACGATATTTAAAAATCGGGACATTATAATTCTCCCCCACCTATAGAAATTTCGTTCGCGAAATTTGACCATCCTCAAAGTCCAACAATTAAGGATTTTTTTTTATCCGGAGATCATTTCCTGAAAATTATTGCGATCCCTAATACTTGATTCATTTCTCTAAAATTTTAAACTGAGATATCATTAAAGGCTAGGTTCTTAAGTCTCAATGGTCATTCATCCAGGTCTTCAAATCATATCCTAAGGTCTTATGGACCCATGCAGTCCCATTGTGCTACTCTGATTATCCCCTTTTTCTAATACCTCAGAATGCAAAGTGTGGGAAAAATAAAAGGAAACATGGTCCTGAATATAACATAGACTAAAATTCTACAAATAAGAAGGGTATCTTCAGCTACTTTTGGTAATGCTTTAGTAACTGTAGCTATAAATGCTTTAGCTGGAACAGTAGGTTTCTTCTCATCCGGTTTCCTAGGTGTGGGATAATCCTTGGCTCGATAACCCTGCTAACCACAATTAAAACACACCCCTGTTAATTTAAAATAAGGTTTCCCAAAATGCCTTCCTCCACAATGGATGTAGTTTACTGCTGATGCTTGGGAACTAGACACTGGCTGAATTTCAGGGCTACTTTGCCCATTATCCGACACTTTTCCCTTTTTAGAAGGTCCTAGGGGTCTGAATCAGCTCCCTCACTAAGACTCCTCCGATTAGTTGTGTCACGACCCGAGACCACAATATACGCAGGTAAAAAATAAAATCAATAATAAGATTTCCATCAACATAATAACCCAATCCGGGTGTGACAATTAAACACATGCATTACCCAATATAAATAAAACCCGCACAAGATCTCATCGGATATGAATCTGGACAAATAATACATGACCTGCTATCCATAATCGCAAGGGAGGTATCCAATTTACAACAACTTATCCATAACTTTAATATTTTACATACAATGATCAAGGTCATCAGCCGACCATCAATAATAACCATACCATATCCTCGAGACCAGAAATATACAAAATATAGCTTCTCCACTCGCCAAAAGGAATATCCGAGCCCAATCATGTCCGAGCTCCTGCAAGCGTATCCATGCCACTAGTCTGAAGGGATAAAACATGAAAACGTGAGCCTAGAGCTCAGCAAGTATCATCGTATAAAACGGTACACATAAATCAGAAGCAGGGATATCGCATAGAAATCACGTAAAACAAAACACAATGTCCGTGAAATCCCTGAAAATCGAGGAGATGTCTCGTACTAAATTGTCGTCCGTAATAACTCGTCCCTCTGGGACAAAATCATATAGACCACAATCCGGTAAAATCTCATAGACGATATCATATCATATGATCCGAGGTCACATTACATAATCGCGACCGTCACCACATCCGCATGGGACACATACCGTCGTCCGGATCTAAAACTCATAATGCAGAAATCAAGAGAAGACCGCCGAAACTAAAACATAAATCAAAAACACGTTCCGGGTTTATCACATCAGTACGTACGAGACATTCCTATCGCCCATCCGTGGGCCAAATCACGTATCTCAAATCACAGTACACCCAAATACGTACAGAAATACAAAGCATGCACGAAATCGGAGAACCAAAGATCAATGATACCAACTTGAGAAAGGGTTACCCTCGTCCGGTAACCACGGCTATATCGGCTACGAATTAGGCCAGTAGCTCAAGGCCATCCATGTACTATGTCTCCCATAGATTAGGAACTTGCACACTATGTTTTACCACCCGCGGCTTTGGGTGCAACCTCAAGTTTTAGTTATATATTAGGACGTCCGAATATATTAGTTTTTCGTCAATTCCTTACGATGGTTCTCAATTAAATACACAGTGGGGTAGGTCAGCTACAAATATCTTCCTTACGGCGGAAGTAGCCTCAACCTTTCTTACGGCGGAAGTAGCCAATCATATACATCCCCATCGGGACAGCCTCCTCTTCGGGAGCGGCGCCACAAATAGCAAATGCCTCGGATCACAAATCAACCCCTAGGGTCTCGGACCACCATGGTCCCGTAGTGTTCCCACCCCCGGCAGCATGCATGGTTAGTGCAAGGCCTGGTTCATGGTTCCACAATATACGGATACACAAATGTACATATATATCGTCCGGGTGTCCAAAATCCATCCAAATCATAAATACCAGTACAAAACCACCGCACAACCGATAAAACATACATGCATGTATACAATTGATAAATTGATGGTATTTAAAAATACATACATGTTAGTAAAATCTCTCACAGTATTCAAAATGCATCGGAAATTAAATCAGACCAATAATAGGGCTAGAAGATACTTGCCTTAACATTATACTCTGCAGATCTGAAGAAAGGATATTCCGAAGTACTCTAATCGAGCCTTTCTTTCTCATGCCGCGTCCTCTCTCTCTCCTCCGCGCGCCCTTCTTCTCTCCACCGCGCACCGCCTCTGCCAGCCGCTGCCGGCTGCTTCGCTGCCTCCGATCGACCACCTCGCCACCTCACGTGGCCGTCGCCGGCCTCCTCCGCCTCACCCAACCACCGTCGATGCCGTTAAACAGCTGTCTCTCTCCTCGCGCGACTTTGCCGCCCCTCGTTTTCCCCCCCCTCCCCGACACTTTTCTCCTCCCTTTTTTTTCCCAATTCTTTTTACTTATTTATTATTATTATTATTATTATTATTATTATTATTATATATATATATAACTTTCATTTATTATTAATTCCAATTCGGCCTCCGGACAACATTACGGGCACACACCGGGCCCCGCTCCGCACCTCCGACCATTCCCGAAAATTTTTACGATATTTTAAATTATTTTCACCACGTCCGAAATACCCAAAAATTATAATTAATATTAAAATAATCCAAATGAGATCCGGAATATCACACTCTCCCCTCATTTTAAAAATTTCGTCCTCGAAATTTACGCATATCAATCCTTGAACAAAATAAGAACAATTCTTTCAAACTTTACCTCGATCAAAAGATTCCTCCAAAAATCTGATTATCAGCACCTGATCTTTTTATCCCAATATCGAAATCAAAATCTCAACATAAAACAGCTTCTCGAAATCAGCAATAATTCACACTTGATCACATGCCAATAATCAACCCATATTTCTGTCAACATACATACACAAAACAAATCATCACGATCTGCCAAACTCGGAACAATGCCAATCTGCTGGCCACTTCTCGAATTCATTGCAAAACTTCAAAAGTTGTATCGAACCTCAACCTCAATCCATCACTTGCCCTCGAAACTTTAAATTCTTTTCTTCATGACGCTTTTAGAAATATCTGACCACTCTTCTCGATCATCCACTCAGGCTACAAATCTGATATCATGCTTGACTTCTCGAATCAATTCTTGTAACTGATAACCGTGAATCCACACGATTCCGCTGCGCAACTCTGATCAATCATCTGCTTCCAATTGAAATGAAGGACTTCAAAATTAGAATACTATGCAATTTTCCTCATCTCGATAATGTGTCAACGACCAAACTCAAGAATAACTTTCTGATCAGCAAGCAAATAGCCTACTTCATCAGCTTATCCATCATCATCCAAGATGCCACCAAATTTCTCGCTGTCCAACGTTGACCAAAACAAAATCTCGAAGGCTTCTTCTCGATTTCTTCCTTCAAGCACGAGACATATGATCAACTCGCCACTCCGCTGATAGAGCATCTTCGAGGTTCCTTATAAACTTAGACCACTGCAACTCCACTACAGCTGTTGACAACCTTGACTGCTCCGCGAGCTTCCATCCGACAATCGAGGCTCTGCTTGATTGCGTCCAACTTTTTGACCGCTCGAACAAAAGGATCTTCACTTCTGATCTTCACAAAAGAATCTTCCGCAGACAGGAGCTAGCTTCGGAGCCCAATACTAGCGGAAATTATTCACCAATAACTCTACAACTTCTCCGCTCAAAACAAAGACAGAAGACATTGCAGCACAAACTCTTAACGCAACTCTGATCCTGAACAACAAACTCATAGGCTGATCATGGATCCACCTACCTACCACTTCATCGGCAAAAATCTCCTTCTACCCCATGAGATTTCAGACCGATCAAATCAAAGCCGCTACTTCTCCAACATCACAGGACTCAACAAAAACCACCACCAAATCAAAGTCCTCAAACCGACATTCAAATCAAATTCTCTATCTAAGGATCCAAATCGAATCTCACAACCAAAGGCTACGGACCCACATGCTTCTACTGCACTATTCGGATTGATCACCTGACTGCGAATTATCGCTATAACAAATTTTGACTAGGAGTTCAATTTCTCATACGAGCCTACCTCGAAATTCGGCACGATATCTTATCACAATCGAAACCTCAAAACTGAAATATCCTACATCCTCATTATCTCATTAGCATACCGATGAGCCAACTTTCCATCCAAATACATCAATCAAATTGGCAATAAATTAGCCAACATCAACAGCCAATCCGCAATTACCCAACTGCGTCCATATTTCTAACCTTCCTTGGCAATCTCAAAGCAAAAAAATTCATGGAGGCTACTCAAATAAGTTGCATCAGGATACAACCTCAAATCTTCCTCAGAAGTATCACAACCTACGACATATTTAACTTAATCCATCGGGGATCAACCAAATCAACTTGCAGACAATACGTCCTTTATTTCTAGAAAGCTCCCCTTATACTCATCATTTCAACGAACACTGATAGCTACTAAGCCCAATGTCCCACGGACGCTACGATTCTCGAGGAATCCTCGACAAATCGCTTAACAAATTTAAGCAGACTCAAGAAATCACGCATCTTCGCAATAAACGATGGCATTTCCCAACCGGTCACCACTTCAATCTTCTGCAATTTTACAAACATGCCATCGAAGAAACAACATGCCCAAACAATACTACTTCCAACCAAACTCGCATCTCCTCAATTGGGCAAATCACAAACTACCCTTTACAACTATGACAGTCCTCAAACGGACCTCATGCTCCACAAATTCTCTCGAACAAATAAAAACATCATTAATGAATCCATCACAAATAGACTCAAATACGGCTGAAAGATCCAATTTAAAAGATCCATAAAAGATGCCAACACAATCACAAACCCAAAGTACCACAGAAGCTCACAACGACCGTACCTTGATTTTGAAAGCTATCTCAGGCATATTCTCCCGATAGTCTTAATTGACAATACTCCAAGTACAGATCGATTTAGAAAACATCGAGTACCAACCATTGACCAAACAAATCACCTACCATTTCCTAACATTCGCTTATCAAATAATTCATTTTCCAAACGAATTAAATTTCAATAATTCATAGATAACCTCATATATTTATCATGCTTATCCCAAAAGCATTTAACACCCAACGACAAGGCACTCGACCAATGCCTCATTGACTCTATGCAAGGTTCTCGAAATTGATGTCACTCCTGACACAACATCAGCAACAACCTCAACAACTGACTAAAAGACAATTCAGGCTAATCTTTTCATCTAAGAAACAGCCTCGAATTACCATACAATCAGAAAATCTTTAATGACCACATAACGACTCCCAGATGTGGCATATATGCCAAATAAACTCAACACACATTTTCATCAATTAACTTACAGGCACAAAGATATCGATTTCATCACCTCTCGATCAGCTCTTCCTCATATTCAAAATTCACAGCCCAAATTGTAAATCAAAATATTCTTACCGAAATCGTTTACACTAATGTGGTGACTTGCCAACCAAATCACCTCTAATATCACATTAAAGTCCGATTCATCAAATAAAATTAGATCAACCAATCATTGATATTTACAAACCCAAACCGAACATCGGAGTCTACAACTTAACAGATCAAAGGTTTACCCATCAGGGATAAACTTCATCAAAGCTCGCTTTAAAAATTAGGAAAATATACAATATTTACATACAATCTCAAAGGTCACAAACTTAATCTGTGCCTTCACCAACTAAATTCACCTTCCTTACTATCGCGAATGCCAAACAGGGAGTGATTCCCAAAATTGCTTCCACAAAAACATCTCAAAAAGTGCAATACGACACTAAGAAGCCCACCACTGGCTTACCTCACTCTCCAACTTATGGACAATAGATCAAACTTCATTTGAACTGTCAGAAACCTCGAACACCTCCTCCACTTTCTAAAGTTCAATTCAAGCATTAATTGAGATTAAACATCCCAAAATTTTTCAAATCGGCTCACATTTAATTATTCGAAGGACTCTCCATCTTGCCTACAACAAACCATCCTTCACAAAGCAACCAAATTTTCATCTAGCTGCTGAATCGAATTACCAATAACGTCGCTCGCGTGACTCAACACAGCCAAACAATTGACTTCCCGAGTCGAATTCAAACATTTACAACTCAAACTTCCATTCTTTACCATCGGTACACTTATCACGCTAGATATTCAATCAATTTATTATCCGAGATGACCCAAAATACCTCACCAGACGACCTTTTCTCTGATACCATCACTGTCACGACCCGGGACCACAATATACGCAGGTCAAAAATAAAATCAATAATAAGATTTTCATCAACATAATAATCCAACCCGGGTGTGACAATCAAACACATGCATGACCCAATGTAAATAAAACCCGCACAAGATATCATCGGATATGAATCCGGGCAAATAATACATGACCTGCTATCCATAATCGCAAGGGAGGTATCCAATTTACAACAACTCATCCATAACTTCAATATTTTACATACAATGATCAAGGTCATCAGCCGACCATAAATAATAACCATACCATATCCTCGAGACCAGAAATATACCAAATATAGCTTCTCCACTCGCCAAAAGGAATATCCGAGCCCAATCATGTCCGAGCTCCTGCAAGCGTATCCATGCCACTAGTCTGAAGAGATAAAATATGAAAACGTGAGCCTAGAGCTCAGCAAGTATCATCGTATAAAACGGTACACATAAATCAGAAGCAGAGATATCGCATAGAAATCACGTAAAATAAAACACAATTTTCGTGAAATCCCTGAAAATCGAGGAGATGTCTCGTACTAAATCGTCGTCCGTAATAACTCGTCCCTCCGGGACAAAATCATATAAACCACAATCCGGTAAAATCTCATAGACGATATCATATCATATGATCCGAGGTCACATTACATAATCGCGACAGTCACCACATCCACGTGGGACACATACTGTCGTCCGGATCTAAAACTCATAATGTCAAAATCAAGAGAAGACCGCTGGAACTAAAACATAAATCAAAAACACGTTCCGGGTTTATCACATCAGCACGTACGAGACATTCCTATCGCCCATCCGTAGGCCAAACCACGTATCTCAAATCACAGTACACCCAAATACGTGCAGAAATACAAAGCATGCACGAAATCGGAGAACCAAAGATCAATGATACCAACTTGAGAAAGGGTTACCCTCGTCCGGTAACCACGGCTATATCGGCTACGAATTAGGCCAGTAGCTCAAGGCCATCCATGTACTATGTCTCCCATAGATTAGGAACTTGCACACTATGTTTTACCACCCGCGGCTTTGGGTGCAACCTCAAGTTTTAGTTATATATTAGGACGTCCGAATATATTAGTTTTTCGTCAATTCCTTACGATGGTTCTCAATTAAATACACAGTGGGGTAGGTCAACTATAAATATCTTCCTTACGGCGGAAGTAGCCTCAACCTTCCTTACGGCGGAAGTAGCCAATCATATACATCCCAGTTGGGACAGCCTCCCCGTCGGGAGCGGCGCCACAAATAGCCAATGCCTCGGATCACAAATCGACGCCTAGGGTCTCGGACCACCATGGTCCCGTAGTGATCCCACCCCCGGCAGCATGCATGGTTAGTGCAAGGCCTGGTTCATGGTTCCACAATATACGGATACACAAATGTACATATATATCGTCCAGGTGTCCAAAATCCCTCCAAATCATAAATACCAGTACAAAACCACCGCACAACCGATAAAACATACATGCATGTATACAATTGATAAATTGATGGTATTTAAAAATACATACATGTTAGTAAAATCTCCCACAGTTTTCAAAATGCATCGGAAATTAAATCAGACCAAGAATAGGTATAGAAGATACTTGCCTTAACATTATACTCTGCAGATCTGAAGAAAGGATGTTCCGAAGCACTCTAATCGAGCCTTTCTTTCTCCTGCCACGTCCTCTCTCTCTCCTCCGCGCGCCTTTCTTCTCTCCACCGCGCACCGCCCCCTGCCAGTGCTGCCGGCCGCTCCGCTGCCTCCGATCGACCACCTCGCCACCTCAAGTGGCCGTCGCCGGCCTCCTCCGCCTCACCCAGCCACCGTCGACGCCGTTAAACAGCCGTCTCTCTCCTCGCGTGACTTTGCCGCCCCTCGTTTTCCCCTCTCTCCCCGACACTTTTCTCCTCCCTTCTTTTTCCCAATTCCTTTTACTTATTTATTATTATTATTATTATTATTATTATTATTACTATTATTATTATTATTATTATTATTATAACTTTCATTTATTATTAATTCTAACTCGGCCTCCGGACAACATTACGGGCACACACCGGGCCCCGCTCCGCACCTCCGACCATTCCCAAAAATTTTTACGATATTTTAAATTATTTTCACCACGTCCGAAATACCCAAAAATTATAATTAATATTAAAATAATCCAAATGAGATCTGGAATATCACAAGTTGCCCTTTTCTTGAAAAAGTTCTCATTCTCAATTTCTTTCTCATAAATGATAGCCCCATCTAACACTTCCCCATAGGTCAGAAGCTTTAATATTGACAGGTGTTTCTTAATATCGTCTCTTAATCCTTGATAAAATTTTCTCGCCTTTCTTTCCTCGTCTTCCACCATATATGGAGTATATCGAAATAGTCCCGTAAATTTAGTGTCGTACTTGGCTACAGTACGATTGCCTTGTCACAGCCGTAAAAATTCATCTTCTTTTTGCCTACAAAGGCTGGCAGGAAAGTATTTTTCCATAAAATCTTCTTCGAATATGGCCTAAGTAATTTCATTTTCTAACATCCGAAACACTTGTTTCTACATTTCCCACCAGTAATGGGCCTCTCCTACCAACTTATGAGTGGCAAAGAGAACTCTGTCTTCAGCCGGACATTTAATCACCGCAAATACCTTTTTTAGCCGTTGGATCCACGTATCTACTTTAATTGGATCCGGTTCTCCCAAAAATTTTGAAACTCGCTCATTAGTGAAGTGATCATGCACTGATATTCCCTGATTGACAGGAGGTGGGACCTGAACAGGAGCCAAATTTTGTGGTCCCATGGCTTCTATAACGTTGGTAAACCTTTCTAACAAGTTCACGTACTTCTCTTCTCTGTCTTGAAAATCACTAGTACTAGCAGTCCGTTTTCCTCTACTTGCCATTCTTCAACTAATGCTTTAACTTCTGAAACCAAAGCAATTTTGTTAGATCAAAATTCAGACCCTCGTATTACTAGGACACGACATTCCGTAGACACCATGTGCTGGTCTTGCTTAGTGCTAGTCTACTTTGTCAGACTAGAATGGCTAAGTCTAACCGGTCTATCTTAGTTGTCTTATGCTTTTATCCATTGATTTGATCAATCTTAATCTATCCTAAACTTTTGTATAAATTCAGATCAAAGTTTAAGGCATATCTCTTCTTGGATATCATTTGTAACAGAACGGGCATATCCCACCATATATGGCTTCCATCAAATTATTGTACTTATACCGTATTAAAAATATCCCGAACAAAAGATATATATATATACTTATATGGGTGGATTTAAATTTTTTTTTTCTTTAAACTTTGCGTGGTGTGCATAGGATCACATAAGGCCGGAGCTCCTGAATCGTCCTGATTAAGTAGGCCGGTTGAACTAGATTGGTCAACATCTTGACCGTCCGAGGATTTTAGGTCGATCGGCCAAACACATGAGTCCAGAAATGAATTGAGATGCCACTAGGAATGACAAATTCTTCCCAATAGAAATTTAGTAGAAGCACATAATTTACCCATTAATCAATATAATAGATTCGTTTTACAGGATTTTCCAAAAGAACCAAAAGAGATTTACATCAATATTGTTCATACATTGCTATTTAATTCCCGATCAGTCTTTTAACTAACTAGTCCATTAAACTTCATTCATTCTTGTCCGGTATAAATTCATCATCGTTTGAAAGAAAACATAATGGGAGTGAGCTAAAAACCCAACAAGATATCCATGCTCGGAAATCATGCATAATATAACTTCAAACCAGAATCAAGGGAAACCAAAACGAGAGCCTTATGCATGTAGAACATGATCATGGGCCGAGGTCAATTGCAAGCAAACTGAATTTTCAAAACAATTGCAGTTCCAGAGTCAAATGCTGAAAGCCTGCTATATTTAAGGCCTGCAGTTCTCAACCGCCCAAAACCATTACATTTAAGGCCTACAACTCTCGACCGTTGAAAACCACTACATTTAAGGGCTATAACTCTCGACCGTCCAAACCACTACATTTAAGGTCTGTAGCACTCGGCCGTCCAAAATCGCTATATTTAAGGCCTGCAGCTCTCAGCCGTCCAAATAGCTATATTTAAGGCCTGTAGCTCTTGGCCGTCAAAACTGTTTTCAAATGTCCGGGTTACTTAAAAGCATGCAGTCTTATTTTTACAAACAAGTGAACACATCAACTGGTTGAGATCTTAAACTTGCCGTCCGAGGTTATTGACAGTAATTTAACATGCAAGTAAACGTTTCTGTGCACAATTCTGGAGCAAAAACTGAGGAACAAAATTTTGCATGTTAAAACATGACACATGCATTAATCCTGGAAAGCCTTCTTAAACATGCACTGTTATCATGATATGTATCTCATAAAATATATCAAGAGGAAGAATGTTTGAATGATATTAGACGAGAAAAGCTAAGGACCAAACATAAGGGTACACTTGCCTGCTCTACGAACTCCCTTAGTTAACTTAGCTGAGAATTCTTCTTCTCCTTCGCTGCTTTCTTCAGATTTTCTAGTGTCTTTCTCTAACCCCTTACTCTCGTATTTATAGGCAATGGATAGGTGTGAGTAGGTGAGAGTATGTCACCTATTTGGTATTTCTTTTTCTACTAAATCTTATTTATCAGAAGGTCAACGAAGTTGGTGGAAGTAGGGTATAGGCTTATCCGACTCTGATGATCGTCTACTCAGAGTCCCCAATCTGATAGACTTACCAACTCTGTCCTATTACACTTGTAAAAGTACTTCGGAAATCCTTGCCAGCAAAAGCTGAACCGACAATTCTAATATTTGCCTAACCGGAATTGTTGTCTCACTCCGGCTCTTAAATCTACTCCGACATTAGTGTTTCCCAAATAACTTTGGTATATATATATATTTTTTTTCTTTTAAGTTCTTGGAATGTTTGTGAGTCCGCGGGCTTTTTGTGGCGTCATCGGATTTTCTTTCTAATGTCCTTGGACTCTTTATGGGTCCTGGGTCTCTTTATCTAATTTTTAGACAACCTCGGTGTTTCTGTCCATTAATAGGCCGTGGCTTCCTAATTTTTAGTCGGTCTCACAAAAATGCCGATCAACACAGGAATTTTCGGTCAACGCCTAAATTGCCAGTTACGCCCAAAATGCCGGTCAACGCTTCGATTTTCCGGTCAATGAAGATATTGCCAGTTTCACCAAATGCTGGTCAATGCTTCATTTTTCCGGTCAATGAAGAAATTACCGGTTATACCAAATGCCGAAATTGCCGGTTATACCAAATGCCGGTCAACGCTTCATTTTTCCAGTCAACTTTATTCACCGAATTTCTCGTCAACTTTATTCACCAATTTCTGGCCAACTTTATTCACCAAATTTCCGGTCAACACCTCAATATTTCCGGTTAACATTTTATCACCAATTTTTCGGTCAACACCTCAATATTTTCGGTCAATATTTTCAGCCCGTCAACTATTTTTTATCCTTAGCAGACAATTTCTTGGCCATTATAATACTTTCTCATAACTTAATATCTTTATATTAATTAAACCAAATCTTGATTATATGACCTTATTTATGATATTTAAAAATCGGGACATCAGAGATTTGGTTGTGCTGAGTTCAGTTCCTGAGGCATAAAAATTGCTGGCTGTGACACTATCTGTACATTCTAGGTTCATATGTTTCTGCCTTTGAGTTCTCCTGCAGGGGTTGTGGTTAGATATTCCATGTAGTCTGAGCTTCAAAGGAAACATTAGGCATCATTATATTTTGCTATGCTGAGAGGCTAGCACGTTTGATATCAATCTCAATACTAATTGACTTTTCGCTTTTTCCTGTTTTTGTTGGATGATGACTGTAACTCTGAATTGGTCCCTGCGCGGAACTGATCCAGACCTGGAAACCAGAAATGTATAAGCACCTCACTGCAACTTTCTTTGAAATACTTTGATAATTTGTTGGACTCTATTGTTGTCTCATTAACACCTGACTATATTGTTGTAAAAAATCCGGTCCTTGAACATAACTTGTTCAATTTTAATCCTTGATAAATATAATGCATTTTACATTTAGTTTTGGCCATCTGCATATTTTGTTGTCATTCATGTCACAAAATTCAAACATACAATTTGATTTGTCCAAATTAGTTGACTTGGATTAGTATCTGGTTAATAATGTGGACAACCTGAATTCTCCACACAGAAAACCATACATAAATACCGGGCATTTCTTTTTTCCTAACTCTGGTTTACAGAAGAATGAGAGGTGGTATGGGTCAGGGGAAAATGAAATTTTTGGTCACCCCTATGGAAGCTAATGGAAACTACTTTCTTTAGTTTAATTATAAAGTTAGCAATATTCATGAGAACTTTCTAATTTGGAAACTCAAGCAAAAAAAAAAAGGGTAAAAGCGAACTGAATAGTCAACCTTTGATAACCATAAGATTTAACAGAAATCATGAAATGGAAATGATGTCAAGCATGCTGAATTCCCATTTCAGTTCTTTGCGAGATTGTTTGGCAATTTTCTGAAGCATGGAAATGATAAATTTGCGCAAATGAGAAGGCATATTGGGGATTGCTCGTTACCTACAAATTTCCAGTTTCTAGGTTGTAATTTGACAATTAAAATTGTATTTGGCTTCATTAATCTTTTCTCTTTTTTTTTCTCTTTGCAGCTTACAGGCTAGTAATCTTTGGAAGGAAGATAACAAGCTATTTCTTTTAAGCATGGAACCCTCAAATAATCCAAAGCCAGCCAAGAACTGAACCTCCTACAAGTCCTAGTCCCAAGAACACAGCCATGACAACTGCAGCTGTTTCTGCCTCCGTAATTAGTACTGATTTAGGAGTGAGGATCATAAGGACACTTGTAATATACCCATTGGAAATACCAAGCATAAATGTTAGAAGCAACATTGGAACCTCTGTTTTAAGCCACTTGGGTCCATGGAGGCATGCTGCAAAAAGCGGATAGAACAGAAGCCTAGCCGGGCATGCCCATGTTGCCTTTCTTATGTCACCTGGAATATATAATCCCGTTAAGGTCTTTCCAGCTAGATCTGAAACATTGTATACTGTGATTAACAGAATTGGATACCAATCTTGGAGAAGTTTGGATTGTTGATCATCTGCTATGTACCCTGGGAAAATGGAGAGCGTAATTATGTATGTCAAGAAAATTCCAAACACTGGCCATGAAATTTTTCTGGTTGTGCTCCAAAATTTTGGCCTTGAAGAAGGCAGGTCATCTTCTAGAAACTTGTAATGCTGCTGCATAACTGGTAGTATGAATAACAAGTTGCTGCAAGCTATGCAACCCAGCAGGATGATGGTGCTCACTATGAAATAAACGTGAGCGCTAGTTTGAAGCCCTCGTGCATTCTGTGGAAGTGATGCCTTTGTTATAATCCTCAATATGCAAACCAAGACACCTGCAAAGATGTAGTGTTACCGAGGGAAGAAAACCACTGATGCCCAAGTGTGGGAAGCCAAAAGATTCTTTCTAGGTATTTTATACTTTCCTGGGATTTTGGCAGCTTTCAATGAGATTCCTTGGTGATAAGGCAACAGTGTGTTATGTTTTCCCTTCAACTAGTCATATTGGACAATTTTAGCTTTTTTTTCTTTTAAAAAAATATGTGGGATGTTTATTGGACAATTTTAGCTACATGTAGGGAGGTATTGTGGTATGGTGATTATGATATGAGACATGGATCAAAAATATCTTTTGCATAATAAGGAACTGTATTAAGTTGCTTTTATGAAGTCCGCATGAAAATGTTTGTTCGCATAGGAGATGAGTCTTTCTATGAAATCTTCAACAAAATACTTTGATGCATAAAAGCCCTGTCCTGTTTTGTTTCTCAAATAGAAGTCTGAAAAATAGGGCACGCTTTTTCTAGTAGTGATTTTATATGGAGATGTATCAGCAAAAGTACATGCTGAATTATCAGGGAGGTGAAAATCTGTTTGCTATCATATTTTGGTTCATGAAAATGGACAGGCAGACCTTCCAAGGCTTTTGCTTTATCCATATGTTTATTTCCATCATGATTACTCGGTCTTATGGGACATATACCAATTTATTAACAAATTACTTGCCAATTTTCTGAGTTCCTCAAAATTCTAATTTTGTTTTTTTCCCCCTTGAATCAGGAAAAGAAGACAAGTTACCCAGGAAAGTCGATTACTACCTGAGGAAGCAGTTCCAGCAAAAATAGCCTGCATATACTCTTTTGGCAATGTTCCTGCAGTTCCTATCAAGCTTCCTCCAATCAAGCCATCGGCTAAACCACATGTCAACACCGATGCCACAATTGCCATGTAGGTTCCACGTGGTCTCCCTTGCGTTGGATCACTGCACCATGCCCAGTCTATCATTGGAGCTATCATTAGTGACAGAACGAATATGGAGAGGCCAATGTTCATTCTGAGTCTGAAAGTAATCTTTCTCCTGCAGCTACCCCAGCTTGTCATCAGTAATAAAACCAGCACTGATGAACCCATGTAAGCAATTGAGAAAATTTTCTCAACATGTTTTCCTTGATAATGATAGCTGAAGTAATCGATTGCAGTGATGAAAGCATTCCATGGTAGCAGATTTCCGGCTCCAAGGAAAAAATGGACAACGTAGGCTATTCTATATGTATCTTTCGGCTCACTTTGCTCATTTGATCCCTTCATGCCATCCATTTTCTCCATCTTGGTAGGTTGCTAAATGTAAGTAGCTATTTTTGAGCTCTTAGTTTATTTGGGCATCATTTTAGGGGATGACAAGATATTTTGGCATCATTCCCGGTTGATGGGATGATAGACTTTGCATGGGGCAGATTAGGTTAGGCAGAAGGCAGATCTAGAACCAACTCAACATCCATTATATTCAGTGCAAAAAGGCAAACCAAACCGTTGTGCTGAGAACTGACCCCTTCATCATATATTCAAGATTGAGGATTGACCGACCATCAGGCAGTTTAGCTAGTGTAAGAAAAAGGTAGTATACTCCGTGTTAAAATGATCAGATATATACAGTCTTACTCATATTACCTGATATGAGAACCAATTTTTGTTATTCCTGATGTTCCCCAGGATGGTAAACAACTTCGAGCTTGGGAGAACAAGCTGACCAGGATGAACTTAACAGCCCTGCTTCTTTGTAATTTAGAGTTGATTGATGGATTTGAAATTTGTCGATTGGCTTACCTGGTTACTGCTTTTGTAGATCGTGGGTTTGTGGGGACAGCCAAATGAATGGGTGCTACGAGAAGTACTCTCCCTTGCTGAATGCCTGGCTTGTTGCTAGCTGTGATTATTGAGCAGATTTGATGCATTAGGAATCAGTCAATCTTGTGGATTCCAAGGGGAATTTCTTAAGGCAAAAGGAAAAGAAATCAAATTCTCAGATTTGGCGTCTTCTTTTCCTTCAATTGAAGCATGCCTGGACACCCGTGCTACGGTAATGTTATTTTGTTATAACTTAGATGTTACATGTTCAAACAATACAAACAATCTCTCTGCACCCTTATATACAAACCGTTTCTCTTGGAGTGAGAATTACAAATATAGTATTTCCCTTGGATTCTGTAATCCACTATCGTTAGGGTTTCGGCAAGTACAATGGCCTTCAAAATCTAGAGGATTCTGTGTAACTGAACGTTGGAATTGTCAAGTTCATAGGAATCTTTGGAATCAATTTGATCAGTTACTTGAAGTAGCTGTTGTTTGGCTGTAAAGATTAAATTCCCTGAGGCAAATGGGTCGTTGATTTGTGATTTATCAAGTCATTGCACATGCATACATACTTTATATACAAATTTAGTATGTTACCAGATTTTGGTAATCATCTCTGTCTTGGAATTATATATATTTGAATGAAAACTGCCCGTTGAAATTCCAAGAAAAAGATTAACCTCTTATTGGAATATGAATGCAGTTTTTCTTACCAATAAAGATAATTATCTTTTTTTAAGGGAAAAAAAAAAAAAAGCATGGGTAGTTCTTGCATATGATTTGATGTAATGGAAGTGGGAGTTATTGACCAATGTGAACCCAGATCCCCTTAAATAGGCTTTTGCTTGAACCGGATTAGGTTCTTTTTGCCTTTTTCCTTTCATTATCAAATCCATTGTCTAAAAATGACACAAGATATATGTCAGAACAAATAAACAGTATTAATATACCTAATAACATCAATTAATTATTAAATTATATATAATCATTACATATATCAATAACTGATTGTGTCATTTAGGTATTAATAGCTACAAAATGACATAATATTTGAAATATATTATGTAATTTCTTATAGATAAAGGAAAAATAGCAGTGAAACACAATATTAATATGAGCAGTGTTGTGCCATATTGATATGAGTGGTGTTAGACTTATGCTGTGAGGGAGATACCTTATGAATATTCTTATAATATACTTTGATGATATGGCATTTTATTCTTCTATTAATATTAATAGACTCTATAAAAATAAATAGATAAATGAATACTACATCATTCAATCGTGTATTCTAAATAGTTTTTTATTGACCTTGAGGAGTTCGAATAATTTGGTTGGCTATCAATCTTCCATAGCTGGAATTATGATTAGGAAATTCATAATTGGAAAGGCAATTATTGCACCAAGTACTGCGTGGTGGATGGCTGGTTCTTTGAAATAAGGTATTGGGTGTCCTTTCAGCATGACAGGAGGAGAATTTATTGCCTTCTTTAACCTCTAAACCATTGAATTAAATGTAGGGGAATCTTATAGGAGCTAAGCTATCATCTTGCAGTTGTCTATGTTGTCATTTCATATTATCGCCTCCAATATTATTTTCATTTTTCCTTCCAATTTCATTAGTTTGTGGCTTCATTCATCCCCTCTAATCATCAATTTGGGTGTTGCTGTTCTTGGTTTCAATTAATGTGCTTCTGTTTCTTTTCTTGTGGCAGAAATTATTTCCTAAAAATACGTAGGTTTTTCCCACTGGAAAGAGTTCCAAGTGGGCAACGAGATAAGGATAGCATACTGCACCTTACTCAACAGCCAACAAAAAAATGCCCTGTGATCTTAAGATGCCCCAGTTGTACTTAGATGCTAGTGGAATAATTCCAATCTAAAGCTATGATGAATAATTGCTTTTATTATGTGGTAGTAATCATCTTATGTTGGCATATACCCTGCAATTGACCATATAGATACTCCAATTACAGAGTATGGAGCTGATGTTGCAATATAAACCATAGCCTTAACTTTTGCCCGGATGTTCCGTGGATCACAACCCGATTTTACCGGTCAAGTCCAATCGAGCTCTATTCCCATGGGATGGAGGAGGATTCGAGGTTGACTCAAAGAGACCTCGGGGTTTTTTGAGCTCCCTCTTGTTCATGCAAGGTTTTTGTCGAGACTAAAATTGAACCAAACACATTCAAATCGCGCATAATCCCTTTGATTGCACCTATTTCTCTTTATATTTCTTTTGAATTTTTCTACATCTGACTTGAAAATTTGGTCTTTGAGCATTTTTTTTTAAACAAACAATGAAAACTTTCATTGTATACACAACCTTTAATTTTTATTTTCTTTTTAATATAACAAAGAGGCTTTGTTTGTGCCACAGAGTTGGCTCACCCAGCCAGTCACCCTCATCAAGTCAGGGTGTGTCTACGGCCTGGCAGATTGCAGTAAAGGAGGGAAAAACCGGTTCAACCACACCGGCAATTCTTCCTTTTTCATAAGCTGCGAACTGCTGCAGTCTGCTTCTCCATGCAACATTTGCAGCACAGAATGGAGTACCCAAGTCAATGAACTTGCTTAATGATGCCCCTCTTTCTCTCTCTTTCTATATTTATTTATTTAAATTATTTAATATAATTTCTAATACTAATAACTGGTGGTTATTTTTTGTTTTGGAATGGCTCCTTAATATAATCGATATAATAATAATTACGTGACTTAAAAATTACAAATTAAGTAATAAAAAGGCATATTATATGATACGAGATGAGATTATATAAAATAGATTTAGTTATAGCATATTTTTATAAGATTATTCGTTATATTCCTAATGTTTTTGGGTTTTAATCTAATAATTTAATTTTATTAATTAGATGGAAAAAAATTTGGACAACTTGATAAAATGATATGTACGTCTTATCCCTGTAAGAGGGTTTTTTTTTTTTGTCTAAAATTCGTTCAGCTTTTTTAACTTATGATAAAATCAAAATATTGTCATAAAAGTGAAAAAAGGTTAAAAGATTAGGGATGTAATTGATAAAACCAAAATATTATGCTATAATAAAAGAATATTTAATATATAGTTAATAAAATAAATTTATGATATCCAAAATAATTAAATGTTCAAAAATTATGATACTTTCAATAATACGATCTAAAAATTGGCAAAAGGAATAGAAAATCTATAGGTATTCACTATCAGGTTTTGGTCTCTAAAGCTTTACTTACAAGGTTGTGAACACTCTATAAGGATTATTATTGAACTCTTAATTTAAACATGTGAGGAGATAATACGATAATATATAATATAAAATAATAATTATAAATAATAATATATAAAATTTTATATAGAAAATTCTTCTTAAAATGAGAAAAAAACTATAAAATTATAAGTTCGTAAATATATAAACTATATAGTAAGTCTGGTTATAGAAATTTTTAATAATAAAAAAATACTATACCTTATGGTAAATAACTCGAATAATATAATATAAGACCAAATAAGAAGAAAACGATCAGTAAAAATTTTTATCAATAACAAGAATAATATACTAAATATTTGTAAAGAGTACAATACAATTCAAGATTTAAATGAATCAGTAAATTATTCTCTTCTTTACTTTTCTCTCTTCTCATTCTTCCTCTATATATTTTAGTACTCAAAAGGCTTTCTCAAAATCTCATATATATATATATATATATATATATATATATGACCTAAAATTTAAGTCAAGAATATACAATAGCCACGGCGTTCGAGCACTTGATAGTGTTGTGCCAAGCATGTACAACCGTAGTCACTTTTGTTAATTAGTGCCAAATCCCTTCACATGCGCCCATGTAGTGCGACTCTTCTTTTAGTAGTGTACATGAACCATTCATGCACAAGTCAGGGTGACCCATCTTCCTTATTAAAAAATCCTTATTCACTAGAAATGGTAAATGGGTCGGGCATCCCAAAACACATCATGGCCTGTAATAAATAACATTGGGTTATATATAATACAATCCAACATTTCAGACCGTGCTAGGTCATTGAATATACGACCCATCATCGTTTTTCTTTTTCACCTCGTGCCAGGCCAATGGTCATGGGACCGTTGGAGGGTAGGGAACCATAGGGGAAAAGGCGACGGTAGTGCAACCATTACCCCCATGCAACACACATAACACCTTTTTCTCTCTACCTTTTTTATTTTCTACTACTTTACAGTATAAATTAATATTTGTGTGATATTTGTTATATATTTATATTAATTTTATCTATTTATATCAGTAATTTTATTTATATTTATCATTTTATAAATAAATTAATAGTCATGATACATAATTTTTTTAAACTTTTGATAGTAAAATAATATAAAAAATTATTCTAACGCTCTAATATTATTAACATTATATACACATATTAATAGAGCTCTAAAATATCAAAATCACAACTCAATTTTGGTTAAAATGCTACTATTGTTAACCCATTTAGTTCTGGCCGCTTCTAAAAGATATTCTAATTATATATGGTAATTTTTTAAGATTAAATCAGTTTACGGTTAATAATAAGCTGTTTGTAAAAAAAAAATATACAAGAAAATTATACGTGTAAAAATTTCAGAGGTTCGGGACACTTAAAAATGTACATAGAAAAATATGAAAAATAATAATTTTTTGTAATTTAAATTAAACAAATATTTTCAAGTGGTGTGGAGTTGGAAACTTTTTAGTATAACCAGCAATCAAATCGAGAATTGAAAGAATATAAAGTTTAGTCGGAGAACATAGAAGCGATTGCAGTCCAAATATAAAAAAAAATATCCCAATAAATTGTTAAAAGTGAGGTTATCAATCTTTTTTCATAATTTAAAAGGCTTAATTTCTAAATTAATACATATAAAATCTAATATTTTTTTAATTAGTGATATATAATTATTACGTAATAATTTATTTTATATTTATATTATAATATATTAAATTTTTAAAAATTAAATTATAAAAAAAATTATTGGTTCTAAATTTTTTAAATACCTCCATACTATTTCTATAATGATATTATAAATAAATTTAAAATGTTTAATAAGACTTTTCTATTACTTTTGATAATGTGTTAAATAATAATTTTGCTTTTTCTTAATTTAAATCATAATTTTTTAAATTTTAAATAGTAAATTATTTCATATAAGATGTGTATATCATATTATTAACTTTTATATTAAGATATTTTATGATTTACTTTTCCTTATATTAAAAAAAATAAAAAAATATTGTTTAATTTATAGGAATATTTTTTTTTAAAAGTAACAATTTAAGATATTATACAAATAAAATAAGTTAAGCTACAAAATTATAAAAATTGACTACCCAATAAGATGGAGCTCAATATACCAGATGATAAAAATTGTGTTTTGTTTTTGTTCTATTTTAATCATCTTCTACAATAAAAATATTTTAACAGTCAAATTGATGACAAATATTAATTAAAAGATTATTAAAATAATTAAGCAATTTTTAAAAATATTTTATTTTATGACTAAAAAATTTATAAGTATCAATTATACCACCCAAAATTTACGGTTAATCCAATTAGCATTTATTGATTTAATTATACTTTTTTGAGAATATTATAATTTTCACTAAATAATACTGATATTGGAGATAAATAATTATTTTAAGTGACTATTAAAATATTATAAATTATTTTAAAATAGCATATTTATTAATATTATATTTAACTATATTTTTTTAAAAAAATTATAAAATATTTAAAAAATTCTCAAATATTAGCATATCTCACTACAATTATAGACCTTCAAATAAATTTACGTACAGTGAATTCATGTTTTAAAGAATTTTATAACAATATGAAGATAATCGACAATATTGAAAAAATGAAGACACGTATCTATTACAACTTATATATAATGCATAGTTTGTATGCACTGTAGTAAATTTCAGAACTGCCCACTCTAACAGCAGAGGTAATCAGGAAGTTTTGCTTTCGTTGATACATGCTCAACGTAGATACAATAGATTTGAAAAATATAATATTTTCTGAATTTCTTTACTACTTATAATAGAATTATATTTCTAATATTGCAAGTAGTGGTTCAAAATTTTATATTTTAGATTTATAGAATACCAATTTCTACATATTTTTTGTGGTCACATCAATGGCATGGGACATCTTAATTCCACCAATAAGTATAGTGTCATCAGAGTCCGCTTTTAGTGTCAGGGCTCGAGTAATTAATAGAAAAGAAGTAAGATAACACCAAAAATTATAAAAATATGCATCTTTTTTAAGAATTGTTGGATGCAAAAGATCATGTTAAAATTTTAACTATTTGTAATTTTTATGCGTCATGGACGAAGTTTCGAACAGATTCGGGTCAAATTATCCGTCTGATTTTGGTCTCCGTTCTCTAAGCTTCGAGTCCTACACACCACAATTTCAAACAAGAGGTCAGGTAACAACAAGATCTGATCTCACCGAAAACACACCGACGTTCAAATCAGTAAGCGGCCTTTCGAGAATAGAAAGTGGATGCAAAGGATACACAAATGAATGCTGGGAGTGTGTTATGGATGTGAGAGTATACTCGTAGGAAGAGTAGCTTTATTGTTGTTGCTCATGAGGAGTAATTTTTTAAGTATTTAGTTCTTAGGGAACTAGTAGCAGAGAGAAAGTATTAGGATGCTTGAGAGAGTTAGAGAGCTTCTGAGAGTTTGAGTATGCTTGAGGGTGTTTAGTGGGCGATCGAGAGCATGCCTTTGAATGGAGTTTTCATGGCCTTTTATAGCCATGGCCCCTTAGCTGCCTTCCTTATGCAGCGAGGCTGAATTCTCACCTTCTGTGGGGGATCGTTTCCTTTTTGGCGTAGGCATGATTGTCGTCTCTGATTGTAACGATCAAGGAGGCCGATCTCCTTCCTTCTACACATGGTAATCATTAGGATTTTCTGTAAATTACGCATGGATTCTGATGCCTCTTTTTCGGGATGTGTATTGATTCTGGAGGTGACCGTTATAGTAAATATTGCCTTCTTTGAGATATGAAAAATTAGAGCGGACGACCGTTTATGGGCTGCCTAGATGACCAACGTTTAGTTATAAGAGGCAAAAATCCGCCGGACTTAGGGTTAATTTAGGTCATTTATTTTGTGACCTACAAGCAAGCATTATATGAAAAAAGAAAAGAAAGAAAAGAAAAGCATGGCACAAAGCAAAGGAAAAAGAAATTTCTTTTTATTAATAATAATGTATGTTATAAGCACGCTTTGTGTCATACAGATAACCTACCTGGGTTTTCATTCGTAGTATCACTTTAGGTGGACCACATTCCACATCCATGAGACTAACTTGTCGTTTTGGGTTCGAAGCTTGTATGCTATATTTCGCAGAATAGCTGAAACAAGGAATGAGCCTTGCTAGTTTGGGAAAAGCTTATTTCGGTCGGCTATCTTGCCCGTAGCCCCTATACTTTGCAAGACCAGGTCCCCAATTTTGAATTATCATGCTTTGACTTTCTTGCTGTAATAGCGAGCAATTCGTTATTAGTAAGCAGCTGTGCGCACCCTAACTGCATTGCGGGTGTCCTCGAATAGATCTAGGTGTTTCCTAATCTTTTGGGAATTGCTGAGTGGATCGAATACTTCGACTCTGAGGCTTGGGAGCCTGATCTCAACCAATATTACCGTCTCAATCTCATTATAGAGACTGAATGATGTCTTGCGAGTTGGTTCCTTTGGAGTTGTCTGGTATGGCCATAGGACGAAGGGTAACTCGTCAACTCAAGAGCCCCCAGTATCTTTAAGTTTGGTCTTCAGTCCGTGAAGTAGTGTATGATTGGTGACCTCAACATGTGCATTCGCTTGGGGGTAAGCTACCGAAGTGTAAACCAGTCTAATGCCTAAATTGGTGCAATACTTGATAAAGTGCTTCCTCGACAATTGAGTTCCGTTATCTATCACGATGACATCGTAAATGCCAAATCTGCTGACGATTCTTTGGCGGACAAATTCCAGAGCGTTCTGCTCGGTGATTTTGGCCAACGGGGCGGCTTCTACCTATTTAATGAAGTAGTCTATACCCACGATAATGAACTTTCTTTACCCAATCGTGATGGAAAACGGGGCGAGAATATTAAGCCCCCATTACGCGAAAGGCCAAGGAGCTTGGAAGGATCTTAGCTCTATGGGCAGCTGGTGGTGGAGATTACCGTGGAGTTGATAATTTTTACACTTATTCACAAACTCCAGGGCGTCCTTCATAATAGGTTAGTAATATCCCTAGTGTATGACTTTGAACGCTAGATTTTTGCCGCCAATGTGCGATCCATATATCCTGAGGTGAATTTCGCTCAAGGCGTAGTCGGCCTCCTCAAGAGTAAAACATCGGAGGTACGGAGTCAAGTATCCACACCGATATAGCCGTCCGTTGACTATGGTGTACCAGCCGACCGTCTTCTTAATCCACTTGGCTTCGTCCGTATTATCCGAAAATACTCCGTCCGCCAGATACCTCTAATATGGTGTCATCTAGTTTTTTGTGCTGGAGACTTATATCGCTTCTTATTCTTCTATGTTTGGAGTATTCAAAACTTCCCTTATGGCCCTCGAGTACTATTCTAGATCATCGACAACCGCTTGTCTGGGAAGTTGGTCTGCTTTCAAGTTCTCAGTTCCAGAAACGTGCCCAAGTTCAGCTTGTCAAATCTTCAGATAGCGTCCTTTGTCTTGGCTAGGTATCTTGCCAAAAGAGGGTTGCTCGCCTCGAAGCTTCCATTGATCTAGTTAACGATTAGCTCAGAGTAACTATAGACAGTCAGCAGCTTAGTTAAGCACTCCTTAACTAATTGTAGTCCGGCTAAAAAGGTTTTGTACTCGACAACGTTGTTGGTGGCCGAAAAATCTAGTTTGAGGGAGTACTTCACCTCAAACTTGTCTAGAGTCCTTAGGACCACTCCGGTACTGCTGCTAGAGTTGGTAGATGAACCATCCATGTTGAGGACCCATTCTAACTCTTCTAGGTGGTGATCCGCGTCCTCAGCGGATTGTTCATCGATGATTGGGGTCGTGGTCTCGATTATAAGTTGGCCAGGGCTTGTCCCTTGATAGCTGGCCTAGGCCAGAATTTGATATCAAACTCTCCCAACTCGATGGCCCACTTTACTAGCCATCTGAAAATATCGGGTTTCTAGATGATACTTTTTAGTGGCTGGTCGATCAGAACGACCACACGATGTGCCTAAAAATACGGTCTCAGTTTTCAAACTAAGAAAACGAGCGCCAAGGCAAGCTTCTCAGCGCACAAATTTGAGAGTATCTGCGCCTGTCAACGTATTGCTCACATAGTAGACCGGCCGCTGAAAATCAAAATCCTGGCGTGTGAGAAATGAGTTAAGAGCCACCTTTGATACTGCCAAGTAGAGGTACAGCTCTTATTCGTCTCTGGGTGACGTCAACAACGGTGGATTGGCCAAGCACTGCTTCAACTCATCGAAGACTGCCTGGCACTCTGCGGTTCACTAGAAATCATCTGCTTTCGTCCCCCTCAAAGCCTTGAAGAAAGGCTAATATTTGTCCCCTGACTTTTCCAAGAAGCGGGACAACTCTACCAGTCTTCCGATTAGTCTTTTAACATTTTTGACGCTCTGTGGTAGAGACATGTTCGTGAGGGCCTTGATCTTCTCTGTGTTCGCTTCAATCCCTCGCTGAGAAACGATAAAACCTAGGAACTTTCCTGAGGACACTCCGAAGACGTACTTTGATAGATTTAACTTCATTTGGTGTGCGCAGAATACCTTGAAGGATTCTGTCAGATCGTAAATATGGTCGTTGACGTACACCTTTATATTGCGGCCGATTTACTTTTTGAATATATTGTTCAAGAGCCTTTAGTAAGTCGTGCATGCGTTCTTCAGACCGAAAGGTATGACCTTGTGCCTTGATCCATCATGAATGATGTGTACTCCTCGTTCTCTTAGCACATCCGAATTTGATTGTAGCCTGAGTACGCATCCATGAAACTCAGCAACCTGTGTCCAGAAGTCAAATCCACCAATAAATTGATCCTGGGCAAAAGGAAACGGTCCTTTGGGCAGATTTTATTGATGTCAATGAAGTCGACGTACATCTACTATTTTTCATTGCTTTTCTTTATCAGGACAACCTTGGAGAGACAATCTGGGTATTAGACTTTCCTAATAAAGTCGGCGTCCAGCAGTTTCTTTACTTTTTTCGGATAGTTACAAGTTTTTTCATGGAGTGGTTCCTTTACTTCTGTCTAACAGGCTTACGGTCAAGATCGAGGCCCAACTTATAGACCATTACTCCGACTAAAATCCCGTGCACGTCAACGGGTGCCCACGTGAAGATGTCAGTGTTCTGTCTCAAGAATGTTACCAGCTCGTCAAGAAGGGGTCCGGCAAGTGAGCCCCTAATATGTACACACCTCCCCGAGTTTTTCAAATCTAGTGGTACTAGGTCAGTAACCTTGTGCGGCTGTACCTGCTACAAGGTTGCTTCGTTTCAATGATCCAGTTCTCCAGCAAGTCTTTCACTGCCGCTTGGGGCAATCTATGACATGTATGCCTAGTTACTTGGTCGGCCAACACTTTATTGATATTGTATGCAATTAGAAATTTTATTTTTAAATACGGTATGGAGGTGACGACTCCGAACGCTGTTAGGCACGGCCGGCCTAGGATAGTGTTGTATACGAAGGACAGGTCAACGATAAGAAATGTGAGTGTACCACTCGCCGTTCTGGGGTATGTGCCCAGGGTGACCTCTAACCGTATTGTTTCTTGGATAGCCACAGATTCATTGTCTAGGCTATACAGCGGCCTTCAATAGGTTTTAACTTATTCTTTTTAAGTCCAAGTTTGAAAAAGGTATGGAGATAAACCAAATCTTTCAAGCTTCCATTATCAATAAAAATTTATTTCAGTTGGTAATTCACGGTACCATTTGAAACAAATGCAGATATAATAAGGGGATTAGAATGTGAAAAATTACATGAACCTTATCAATATCACTAAAGCTAATGATATTTTCCTCCACTCTCTATTTCTTGCGTCCAGCTTGTCACTCCTTGTGATCTGCTTGGATTTTGGGCGGTTGGGTCGTAATCATGTTGACCACTCCAACTGCGACCCGATTCTACGGTTGGAACGAATCTAACCCTTCTCCGCCAGAGGTGTTGGAACTCTGCCGAGAGTTTCTGACGAATATGGTGAGATATTCCCTTCGGATAAGCTCCTTAATCTATCGCTGGAGCGTCTTGAAGTCCTTCTGGTGTGTCTCGGAGATCGATAAAAATCGCAGTATTTCACTGGATTTCCTCCCTCCATGTTCTTTTGTAGCTTTGGCCACTTAAGAAACTTTTCACCACGGATCTGCATGAGGATATTTGCTCGTGTGTCATTGAGAGGACTTAGATTGACCGGCCTGTATTCCTTACGATCTAGTGCTCCGGTCCTGCGTTGCTTCCGACGGGGAATATCGTCGCCACCATTTTTTCTGTTTTCCTCAACAAAGAAAGAGCGAGGCTGGTCGGTCCTCTCAAGAAGTTTTGCCTCATTTGCTTCTTTGGCGGCCACGTACACCTTGATAATTGCCTCTACTTTCTAGAAGGTCTGTGGGTTCTTGTGGGCCAAGTGCTTCAGGAAGTCGTCGTGTGCCAGTACTGAGATGAAGCTGCCAAACTTCATGTCTTTAGTAAGCTTTGGGATTCTGCTAGCTTCTGTCACAAATCGCTCCAGAAACTTCCTTGGATTCTCTCCCTACTTCTACTTGATGTGGGAGAGGTGCCAAGGTTGTTTTTCTTCCCGGTGACTAGAAGCGTATTGGGCTAAGAAAAAATCGACGAGTTTTTGAAAACTCCGGATCAAGTTTAGTGGCAGCCGGTTGAACTAGATCCAAGTGTCCCCCTTCAAGGTGATGGGGAAACACCAACACATTACCGCATCGTCCAGGCCTTGAAAACTCAAATGGATGCGAACGAGATCCAGGTGGTCCATAGGATTAGTGTTCCCATTGTAAGGATCCAGTGCTTGCATCTTAAATTTGGTCAGCAATGGACGATTTAGGATCTCAGCAACGAAGGGAGATCTCTCCGGATCGGCGGCGTGCTTGTTGTCATCTTTGAACACGCGGTTTTAGATTTTTTTGACTTTTACCTCCACTCGGGAGGCGCTTCCAGCTCTCTTGGAGTTGAGGTATGTCCTCAACTCCGTTCTTTCTGTTATGCGGTGCATAGCCAGCCGGCTACTACCACTGATAGATCGGACAATCCTAGAGGCTTCCTCCTGAGCCTGAGGCCGTGGCCTTCCCGAGAATATTAAGGGTTCCTCCTCTCGGGGTTCTCATCCGAAGTCTCATGGCTCAAGCGCCCCTCAAACTTTGAACGACTCTGGGAGTTGGAGGCCTCCGGAGTATGAGAGTTACTTGGTCTTGTAGCCTTCTTGGCTGGCTTCTTCTTTCTCTAACCTCCTCGCCTAGAGGCCAAATTAGGAACTATGGAGGGCTAAGCCCCCTACTTCTTCTTACTTTGGCGGATGCAGAGTATCATGAGCATTTTAGACATGTTATTCGTCTGCTCTGCTAGGTTAAAAAAATGGTGCTAGCAGCTCTCCAACCAGATTATCAGTTGAGTAGTCCTGGTCGAGAGAGGCAGCATCTCTAGCAGAAGTGCTTGTTTGGGTTTTGGTGTTCACCATTTTGCCCGATAAAATTGGTTTTAAGGATGAAAATGGTTGGCTTTTAGTTAGTGTTCCCACAAACGGCGCAAATAATACGTCATAGATTCAAATTTCGAATAGATTTTGATCAAATTGTTCGTCTGATTTCAATCTCCATTCTCTGAACTTCGGGTCCTGCACACTACAACTTCAAATAAGAGGTCAGGTGACCACAAAATTTGATTCCATCGAATATATTTCGACTCTCAAATCAGTAAATGGCCTTCTGAAAATAGAAGGTGGATGCAAAGGATACACAAATGAATGTTGAAAGTGTGTTATGGATGTGGGAGTGCATTCATAGGAAGAGTGGCTTTGTTGTTATTGCTCATGAGGAACAATTTTTCTAAGTACTGAATTCTCAAGGAACTAATAGTAGAGAGAGAGAGCATTAGGATACTCAAGAGAATTAGAGAGCTTCCGAGAGTTTAAGTATGCTTAAGGGCCTTTAGTGGGCGACCGAGAGGGTGCCTTCGAAGGGAGTTTTCATGGCCTTTTATAGCCATGGCCCCTTAGCTGTCTTGCTTATGCAGCGAGGCTGGATACCTACCTTCTGTGGGAGATCATTGACTTTCTGGCATAGGCGTGATCGTTGTCTTTGACTGTAACGGTTAAAGGAGGTTGATCCTCTTCCTTCTGTGCATGATAACCATTAGGATTTCCTACAATTTACGCGTAGATTCTAGCGCCTTTTTTCTCGAGATGTGTATTGATTTTGGAGGTGACCGTTATAGCGAATATTGCCTTCCTGGAGATGCAAAAAATTAGAGCGGACAATCATTGTGGCTTGAAGAAGGACGCATGGGCCAATCTGGACACGGGCTACGTTCATCCTGGATCATAGCTGGCCCACTTTTTTCTTTCCTGGTCAACGGCATTGTTGACCGTCTTGAGCTTAGATGGGCCTTTGTTGATCTCGGGCCTCTACCGGCCCACATGCTCCTTGTCCGGTCAATGGCAACGTTGACCGTCTAAGTAGCAAATGGGCAGTTAAAGATTTGGGCCACTTCCTCCTTTGGGCTAACTTGCTACTGACGTCCTATCAAATTCTAGTAAAAATATGGATTTTAAAGGTGGTAATATTATTAGAAATATAAGTAAATACTAAAAATAATCAAGAGTTATTAATAGAAATATTTTTTTATTTTTTAAAATTATAATATATGAAAATTATTTGATGATATAAATAATATATAATATATTCTTATAATATTTTTGTCTAATTTTTTAAAGATTTTTTTTAATTTTTTACATATATAAAATAAGATGTACTGTTCTGGCTAATAGAACAGCACAATTGGCTCAGCATAACATAGGCCATGTGCCGTGTTAGACCAGAACAAATAAGTCCCGTGCCTACTCAATATGACTCATTTAATACTATTATTATTCACTCAAGTAAAAAATAACCAATATTCTTACGTAATTTCATATGACTAACCAATAAATTAAAGAACATATATATATATATATATATATACGGCACATTATACTCATAAAAAAGTGACTTATCCTAATTTGTACCAAGCAATGTAAGCGAAAACTTCTCTCCTTTTAAACAAATTTTGATTATTTCTATTTGGATAATATTCTTAGGTCATATATTAAATAATTGATTAAAATTACATAATTATATAATAATTTTGATTTTTGGGGGATTAAATATCTTTTTTTCTCTATACATCGTGTTTAAAGTGATTCCACTCTAATAAATAATTTGTATTGGATTTGAATCTAATAAAGATAATCTGACTCGACATAAATTATAGCAAATCGTCCAATCACTTTGCTGTTTTGGGAATGCCATTGTTGAAGGTTTAACCAATCAGTCAAGTGATCGAATAATCAAAGGTATGAAGAACATAGGCAATTAAATATCCGATAAAATAATAAATAAATATTTAATCCTGATGAATATTTTATATAAACGAATGATGATTAACCATATTAAAGAAGATAGTAATAGTCTAATAAATGTCAAATATTCATTATTAGTTAGTTACTTAATTCATATAGTTATGCAGATTTTAGGCAGACAGATCGATTGATCCATATTATAAATACAAATCCCTAGCTAGGAATGGGTGTGTCACATACTTTGGCAAATAGCCGCACGTTACGAATATAATCTAGTTTTTGGAGTATGATCCTCCTAACACACTCAAATATATACTCATCCTATTGCCACTTTCTTTTTGCATCTTTCAATTTTTTGTAAAAAATTATTAATTGAGAGATAAAAATGATATATTAAAGAATAAATCTCATATATTTTTACTTCTTGTTAAATTGTTATAGTGTATAGGATCTGAATACGAAATTATAAGAACCAAACCCACTTTATTTCGAATTAATCAAAGATACTATTTATCTCTCTAATTCATATGATAATTTAAATTTTAGGTATACATTAATTTACCTACAAAATTATGCCACCATATTCAACCTAAAATACTGCCACGGACTACTAATTAGTGCAATAATTATTAATTAGCCCCGCAGATGAAATTAGGTAGCTTCAACATATATATATATATATATATATATATAGGATATGAAATTACATATAGGACTACTTACCAACAATATTATGATTTTTAAAATTTTTTAAAAATATAACATAAAATAATACTTATCGGCCGCTGACTTTTTTTAAACTATATCATAATTTCCAATTTATCCATTGTAGCTTTTTAACCTTTTCATTTTATGGCAACATTTCAATCTTATCCGTCAAGTTAAAAAAATTCAGAAACTTTTGAAAAAAACAAAATCTTAAAATGAAACTTTAAAATTAAAACCCATTTTAACAATTAATTTTAAACTTTTTCACTTAATTGAAAAACAAAAACACTGTATTTAAAAAAGCGACAAAGATAAAATATTGGGAATACAGTCAATTAAACTAAAACATTGTTTTATGCATTAAACACATAAAATGCTGCGTTTGTAACTAACAAAATTGAAACGTTACATTTAAAATTTTATTTAAAAAATTAGTAATTAACCCATACATTACATAGACGAGCACAGGGAGCCCTACGAGGGAACAGGGGGGCTGCGACGTGTACGGGCATCGCAGCCCCCTGCGACGCCTTCCCGGCCGTTGGATTAAAAAATCCAACGGCCAGTGTTATATATATATAAAAAAAAGGTTTTTAGTTATTTTTTTTTATTTTGATATTTTTTTTGTATTTGATTTTAAAAAATAATAATTTATTTTTTTTTAATTTTATGATTTTTTTTTTTAAAACGGGAGCCGTCAGATATAAATTTGACGGCTCCAAATGCGTCGTAGGGAGCTGTGACACCCTCACGCGTCGCAACCCCCCCGATCCGCCCTACGACTTTCATCCATCTGTTTGAATAGGTCCAACAAATAAAAATTAACACTAAAAAAATATTTTAAAAATTATAAAAATGGTACTTTTTTTCATATTATCATATTAGTGTTTAAATATTTTAACATTTTATAAAAAAATAATAAAAGCACTTATATAATATATTATTTTAATATATAAAATATCAACCTTGCATCACAGATAATCCAACGGCTAGGAGCTACGTTAAAGATACTGTGCGTCGTCCCCCCGTGACCTTATATGGACAGTGGATATGGAAGTTTCACATGGGACTAATTTTATTTGTCAACATTAGACGACGGCAAACATGCATTTGAGATTACATGTTCTCCAAACATGAAGAATTCACGCCCCCACCTTGTCGAGTTGAGCCATAAATCCACGCTTTGCATTCCTATGCATTTGTCCATACATTTGTTGAGTTGAAGGTAGCTAGAACTGATAAAACTGATGAGTTTGAGAATCTGTTTAGCCTATCAATTAGTTGAGTTACTATCAGAAGAATCATCTTTCATCTTCAATCTAAATTTCACCCTCACAAGAATTCGATCTTCATGTAACAGAAGAACCGCACAATTTCCCATCCATTTCAATTCATGTACAGTTCTCACACGATCACAGGGGGGAATTTTTTCATTAAAGAGAATCAAGAAGGGAGAGGAAGTAGAGTGAGTGAGGGAAGGAAGATGGACCATGGAAAACTAGTTCACAAACTAAACAAATTTCTTCAGTTCACCTGATAAAACAGCGAGACAGGGAAGATGGAGAAGAAAACAGGGTGACGGAGTGAAGAAGAAGAGGAAGAGTAGACAGTTGTATCATGAAAAGACGTCAATATTCACGTACTTCTAGCAAGCATTTCTTGGTATCTCCTGTATGACTCGATCTTCTCCAACCTGAACTTCTCATGGCAGTTGGCGATGAACAGTTCTGCAAGCTGATCTATCTCATTTCCGACGTCGTCTTCCCCCTCATCAGAACCTCCGTCAAGACCTTTCTCCTCTAACCATCGGAGATAACTCGAGAGCTCTGCCTCTTCTTTATCAATCTCACCATTGCAGCAGTGCAGATCCTCAGTCGCGAAGGCAGAGTTCCAGGTTGAATCTAAACACAAATGCGCTATTTTTTTGGGACTAATTACACCATCGACGAAAGGTGAAGGGATGGACCGAACATGAGATGACGACGAGCACCAGTTGTAGTGAAGTCTAAATGAGCCAAACAGGACCTTACTTCTGTACTGGTTTTTCTTGGTGAGTTCAGACTCTTTGAACTCATGGAAAATGGACTTTGTGGCCTTACAGAGAGCTCGGATTACTCGACCAATGTGAGAGAAGATGAGGTTGTGGATCAGGGTTTTGGTTTTCATGGTTGAAGACGGTGTATCTCAGGGACAAAACCAGAAGAGAAAATTTGGTTCAAATGGATTTATTTACAAGGGATGCTAGATCTAGATCTATATTTATCATGAACTCACTTATATAAATAAATAAATAAATATATATAATATTATTATATTTTTTAAATATCTTTTATTGATAAATGGTATCGATCAAAAATACTCAAAATAAAACAAAATAAAATAAAGTGCCATTAATTTGCATGAGGGGGACTTCTGATGTCGTTAGTCGTCCTTCCAACTTTCTCTCTTGTGATTGTATTTCTCTCTTGGACTTGAGCAAGACATAAGATAAGGCCATGAATATGACACGTATGACATGTTTCGTGGGATTATTAAGTACGTGTTATAATTTTTTTTTTTAAAATTAAACTTCTTGTTATTTTAAAAATTTAAATTAACGGATATAAGATTTTATATTTTAATAATTAATTTATTTTCTTATCTTTTATTTTTTTGTCAATTAATCTAAACCCATAAAAAGTAAAAAAAATTATATTAATAAAAAGATCATAATAAAACCCATTACTCTTAATGAAGTCCTCTGCTTTATTCAAATAGATCACAAAGGTAATTTGTTTAGCCCATCATTAAATGTTTATTACTAATAAACTCAAAAAATGTTATCATTTATACACGTTAATATCTGTTGTGTTTTTAAACACTTAAAATATTTTTAATATGCTTATTATATTAAATAATATCAAGAATCAACAGACTCAGCCAATTTAAAGTATGCATTAAGTACAATTTTTTTTTATTCGGCATTGAAATATTTTGGATTCTAAAAGAGATTCAGATTCTGTACAGAATTACGATCTTACTTTACAAGGAAGAAATATGATCTTAATTTTTTTATATGTGCCTTTGAATTAAAAGATGCAATTGTTAAAATTTAAATATTAAATAATATATTTTAAATAATTATTTTTATTAATTTTTAGTATTTAATTTAATATTTAATAGATTTTGATAATATATATTTTTTCTTTAATATTTTTTTAAATTTTAATCATCAAATTTTAATCAAATAATCTCTATTAAAGAAATAAGATCCTAATTTTATTTAAAAAGTAATAAAATTTTTATTTTAATATTAAAAAACAAAATTATAATATTTATATATTCTCTTTTACGTTTATTTATATTAAAATTGTTAAAATTAATATAATAATTAAATAAAAGTGATAAAAATATTTAAATAAATTAATATTTATGTTTATTTTTAATATAAATAAATATATAAGTTAATATATAAATAATATTATTTTAAATAATAATAATAATAATTCATCGAGTTTGAAATCCAAGGAAGGTACAACTAACAATCAGCAATAGTCAGGGTATCAGATATTCCCTTGACTTAAGTCAGGACAGCCGTATACGGCGGCGCTCACTTTGCCGGCCATTTATTATCAAGGAAACCCGGTAACTCGTCGAAAAGGTAAACACGGCCGATTCTTCGCCGGCATTACAAACCCGACGAAATCTATTTTATAATGCCATCGTTTTTTTTAAAAAAAAAATCTTCTTTAGTGAAATTTCTACATACGAGTATTTTATTAAAAAAATATATTACAATATATTTCAGGCGTCATAAATTATAAATAGTTTAAATTATAATAGATACTTTTATAGTGGACTGACTCAAGAATAAGGAACGATCTAAATCTACAAAGGCCCACGCATTGGCCTGAACGGTCAACGCGAACAGTTGACCGGACGAAAAACTAATGAAACCAGTATAAGGACGGACGACTGGTATTAAGGACGGTCAACATTTCTATTGACCAACAGCATTGTAATAGGCCTCCATTTGAATAAGCTTTATATGGGACAGGCTCAATTTGATCTGCAGTAACTTTTTTTCCTGATTTCGCGCTCCCCTAGAAGGCAACCTCCACAACAATGGTTACCAGTAGATTCAGTACTCATTCAATGAGGAAAGTGTCGGATTCTCTCCCCTATCTGCTGTAAAACCCTAGCCGTTGCAAAGTATAGAAGGAAGAAGAATCTCCCAAGGAGCCATTATCGTCATTAATGCCAACCCCACGAATGAAAGCTGTTCCAACAGAGCACTGAAATTCCGCACTCCTTCCTAAGGAAGGATTCTCAACCTCTTGACTATAAAAAGGCTGTGGAGTCAACACTCCGGACAGGCCTTCTGAAAAAGAACAAACGCTCTCATACTCATACGAGTTGGTCTGATATTCATATCCCTATTTCTAGAGGAATCCCTGAGAGTTCGCCCGACGCCTTCTCAAACTCTCACGCTTTTAGGATGCCCACACTTTCGGTACTTCCTATCACCCCGGTCTTCGAAAATCAAAAGTCAGGAATCAGCGCTCTTCACGAGCGACATTAACCTCTCCCAACGAGAGCCAAATCATCCTTACAAACAATCTCTACTTCTCACCTTCATTACATCCTTTCTTTTACCATTTCGATTCTTTGAATGCTATTTACTGATTTAAGCGTCGAAATATTTTCGGTGGGTAATATCCCGTCGGCACCTGACTTTTCGTTTGTCTTAGTGGTGTGCAGGATCCAAATTCGGTGGACGGAACCGAATTCAAAGATCGACGCAATTTGAACCCGTTTGAAGTTTGATTCCATGACGCATCAAATTATTAATATAAAATCATTACTAAAAAATATAAAAAAATTAAAATAAAAACATCTTAAAAAATTTTAATTTTATGATCACTATCATTTATTATATATATTTATTTAAAGATGTATGAAATAATATTTAACAATGATACGTCCTATGAATTCGCAGTGCCGTACGAATTAGAAAATAATTTAAATTTACTCAAATATCCAAACGATAACGGGTTCAATTTTTATAATTTAAAATTTGGATCCTACTCATTACAAAAAATAGACTAGATGTAAAAAATGTATGAAAATTACTTCTCAATTTATCCTTCAACGCTCAAATTAATGATTTTTTTATTCGGATTTGAAAGATATTAAGAAATAGACATGAAAAATTAAAATTGATGATAATGAGTGTATATTTGGAGGATTATACTTTTTTTCTTGTGCACTTGTCTGATACAATGGCTTTTTTTTTTCATCTTTTTTCTCTCCCCTCTCTTCGTTTTTGGGAAATGTTTCATTTATAACCATTAATATTGTTTGTTTGTTTGGTTGGTCGGTATCTAAAATCAATGTATAAATATGACATTGCTTCGAATTAGCAATGAAAAGCGTTACTTGCTTTGGATAATGACCATCCCCATTCAATGATAGGGCCACCTGACTATTAGTTATAGAATTATTCTAGTTACCCTTTATATCTGGTTATCAAGTGATTCATTACAATCATTTAATAGTTGACTATTTAGATTGTATCCTTCAATTCACATCAATTGGCTTTGTAATTTTTTTTATTGAACCGTTGGTATTTGAATCTCTTATCCAATAATATTAGATCGGTCAATCTCGAGTCGTATTCATCTAACAGTAGTCACTAAAATTTTTAAGCATTTAAAATATAATATTAGATGATAAATAGACATTATATTAACTAAATTAATTAAAAGTGAGAGCATAGAATAGAAGATTTTTATATAGTTCAGCGATAACTCAATAAAACAAAGACTTAGCCTTAGTCAAACAATTAAATTATTAAAATGCATAATTTATCATACAAATTGACTGAATGGGGCAACGCACAAACAAGAAGTACAGCTGCTCTGGACAATAGATATGCATTAAAATGATTAGCCCTCCCAGAGAGAACGAGGGATCCTACTTTAAGAGCAATATTTTGCCCCTATTTTAGTTAAAAAAATTATTTTATAAAATTAAAATATTAAGAAAATTATTTAGAGGACGAAACCCTTGCTTCAAGAAGCAAGAACCCCTCACCCCTCCGAAGGCAATATCGTAAATCAATAAGAAAGGGTTGTCTGATTTTGGTTAAACTCCATAAAAAAAAAGCTAAAATAGGATTAAAAAAATGATATCTTAAAGATGTCATATTTTAATTTGAATTTATAATTTTTATATTGTAATAAAGTAGTCTTATTAATGTGTCAAATCTCAATATCTAGCACAAAAAATAAGATATGATTTAAAATTAAGAGAGAAAACTAAGAAATAAATTAAAATGGAACATTTCAATCCATTGAAAAAGATTCAAGACGACTTTGGGGGATACATCTTTCAAAAGAGGTGCTTCTCCAACCCCCACCCTTGGATGGAAATCCAATGGTGTAAATTTTAACTTTAGAAAAATTATACAATACCTTTTTTTAATTATTTTTTTTAAAATTATTAATGTTTATTAAATATTTAATCTAATTATAAAAAAAATTATTTTCTCTATACTTTATTTAAACAAAAAATGCCCGACAAATTATTGACCAGTTCAGGCCATGAGAATAATACCAGGCACTATTCTTATGGCTAAATCCAATATTCTAATACCTGCAGAGATAAAAATAAAAGTTTACTTCCTTCTCAGGAAGATTAAGAAAATCCTAAATATAAAGGAAACTATTTAGATGAATTTTTTAAAATTTAAAATTTTATTTATTAAATTTTTTTATTCAATAAATAAATAATATGTATTCGGTATATTTTTATATCAGCCTGTGTCCCACGTAAGACACAGTTGAAAAGGGAACAAAATCAAGCAAGGCAACGAGTGATGCATGCAACTTGAGTCATTACCATGTAATAAAATATACTCGGTCAATGGCTCTATTATTTGCACTTAAAAAAGACCAATAACAAGTTGTACATCTTAAGGTATCGAATTACAGGTTTATCAAATGGATTGACTACTACTACTACTACTATAGTAAGAAATATCTCATATTATATGGTATATATTTTATTTATTATTGAATTGCTAAAGGTAATAATTATATATTAATTATTTGGATTTATTAATTAATTATTAGTTAAATAGAGAAGATGTATTTTTTAATATAATTGCTTATTCAAGATATATTTTTTGATAGAAAAAGTAAACATTCTAATAGTATAAAAAAATTATTTATCTCTTACTTTATGGAAGGCTATCCATTCCAGTCATTTTTTAGTAGTATAAGAATAGAAGTAAACATCTATATTATTAAAGAAGATAGAGGAGGAAGAAATCATTTCCTAATTTTACAAAATAAGAACAAAGAAATATATTAATTCTCTAATTTATCTTAGATAATTAAAGATTTCTTATTTATGAATTATTATTTACTTATTAGGAGTGTCAATTATACTTTTATTTAATAATATATTGAATAGCATGATAATAAAAATTTTAAACATTAAAATTTAAATCTCATTATATGGTATTTAAAACTGCTACTACTTCTGAAAATGATATACAAGTAACTTGCTTGGCTATTAGCTCGCCAACCAACTTCTGAGAAGTCTAATTGTTAAATTTTGAATTATTTTCTTATATGTTTAAAACCCGCTAGACATGTAATTTTTTGTCCTGGAGTTGAGAGGGTCATCCAGTCGATTATTGTGCAAGATTTTGCTCAAGCAAAACCATTCTAAGATATTGCACAATACAACCGAAAGATAATAGTTTATGATGTAAGGTTGAAAGAAATTGCAGTGGCAAACTACATGTAAATCACAAGATAGTTGATTAGTATTCAAACGGATATAAACATGATGTCCATAATTTTAATTCATTCAAGAGGGATTATTACAAATGCCATGAGATGCAGAATATAAAAGAAAAGGGAATAAAAATAATTGATAATAGGTTCTACAACCATAACTAGAATAATATATTGAGATTGGCAAGGAGTAGACAACGATTAAAAGCCAAATTGTAAACAAATCCTCCATCTTATTCTTTCTCTTTCTTCCTCTGTCTTATGCGGCACATATAGTTTGGAATAATTTCTTTCAAATGGCCTAAACATCATAGCATCATATTTATATCTTGCGAAATCATTTGGGAGACAAAATCCCTGCTTCGAGAAGCAACAACCCTTTACCCCTTCGAAGGTAATATCGTAAATCAATAAGAAAGGGTTAGCTTGATTTGGGTTAAACTCCATAAATCAAAGCTAAAATAGGATTAAAAAAAAATGATATCTTAAAGATGTTATATTTTAACTTAAAATTTTTTTATTGTAATAAAGTAACCTTATTAATGTGTCAAATCTCAATATCTAGCACCAAAAATAAGATATGATTTAAAATTAAGAGAGAAAACTAAAAAATGAATCAAAATGGAACATTTTTATCCATAGGAAAAGACTCAAGACGACTTTGGAGGATACATCTGTCAAAAGAAGTGCTTCTCCAACCCCCACCCTTGGATGGAAATCCAATGGTGTAAATTTTAACTTTAGAAAAATTATACAATACCTTTTTTTTATTATTTTTTTAAAATTATTAATGTTTATCAAATATTTAATCTAACTGCATAAAAATTATTTTATCTATACTTCATTTAAACAAAAAATGTCCACTGAATTATTGATCAGTCCAAGCCATGAGAATAATACTAGGCACTATTCTTATAGCTAAATCTAATATTTTAATATCTGCAAAGATAAAAATAAAATTTGACGTCTTTCCTTTCAGAAAGATTAAGAAAATCCTAAGTATAAAGGAAACTACTTAGATGAATTTTTTAAAATTTTAAATTTTATTTGTTAAATTTTTTTATTCAATAAATAAAAAATATGTATTCGATATATTTTTATATCAGTCTGTGTCCCACGTAAGACACAGTTGAAAAGGGAACAAAATCAAGCAAGGCAACGAGTGATGCATGCAACTTGAGTCATTACCATGTAATAAAATATACACGGTCAATAGCTCTATTATTTGCACTTAAAAAGGACCAATAACAAGTTGTATATCTTAAGGCATCGAATTACAGCTTTATCAAATGGATTGACTACCACTACTACTACTATAGTAAGAAATATCTCATATTATATGGTATATATTTTATTTATTATTGAATTGCTAAAGGTAATAATTATATATTAATTGTTTGGATTTATTCATTAATTATTAGTTAAATAGAGAAGATATATTTTTCAATACATTTGCTTATTCAAGATATATCTTTTGATAAAAAAAAAATGGGCATTCTAATAATATAAAAAATATTTATCTCTTACTTTATGGAAGACTATCTATTCAAGTCATTTTTTAGTAGTATAAGAATAGAAGTAAACATCTATATTATTAAAGAAGAGAGAAGAGAAAGAAATTATTTCTTAATTTTACAAGATAAAAATAAATAAATATATTGATTATATAGATTATCTCTGATAATTAAAAATTTATTATTTATAAATTAATATTTATATATTTAGAAGTGTCGGTTTATACTTCTGTTTAATAATATAGTAAATAATAATATAATAAAAATTTTGAACATTAAAATTTAAATATCATTATAGGATATTTAAAGCTGCTACTATTTCTCAAAATGACACACATCTAACTTGCTTGACTATTAGCCCAACAACCAACTTTTGAGAAGTCTAATCATTAAATTTTGAATCACTCCCTTATATGTTTAACATCCGCTGCACATGCAATTTTTTGTCCTATTGTTGACAGGGTCATCTACTTGATTATTGTGCAAGATTTTGCTCGAGCAAAACCATTCTAAGAGACTCCACAATACAACCGACAGATGATGACTTATGATGCAAGTTTGAAAGGAATAGTAGTGGCAAATTACATGTGAGTCATAAGATAGTTGACTAGTATTCAAATGGATATAAACATGATATCCATAATTTTAATTCATTCAAGAGGGATTAGTACAAATGCCATAAGCGGTGAAATATAAGAGAAAAAGGAATAAAAATAATCAATAATAGGTTCTATAACCATAGCTAGAATAATATATTAAGATTGGCAAAGAGTGGACATCGATTAAAAGCCCAAATGGTAGACAAATCCTCCATCTTCTTCTTTCTCTTTCTTCATCTCTCTTATGCGGCACATGTAGTTTGAAATAATTTCTCTCAAATGACCTAAACATCATAACATCATATTTATATCTTGCGTGGCTATTTAATCAGTCATCACGTGTCTTACTTGCAACTTGCCACTAGAATTCCCCTTAGACATGCAGTATAAATTGCCTGCTAGCAGCTATTTTACGGAGTCTTAAAAGTATTTTCTTAAATAAACTCTCACGCAAATATCAAACAAACAATACTATCGGCATTATAATTAAAAAATTATATGTCTAATGGTGTTTGACTTAAAAAAAAGTAACTAAAAATCTAACAGTAAGAAGTCAATTTTTTTTTACTATGAAAGGGACAAAGAACGATTATGATAGACGTAAGTAGCAGCATAAAGAATCTGGATCAAAGGCCTGAAGCTCTAGATTGTACCTAGAAGTGCACTCGATCACTTTAGAAGATTGGAATTCATCACATTTCTTTCAGAAGTTATTCCATAGGAACAAATTCAACAAGTCCACTTTCTGGGTTTCGAGGTGTTTCAAATTTCCTTTGCCACATGCTAGTGTTACAAAATGGAGTAACTCAACAACGACTATAGATGAATGCAGAAAGTACATCCAATCAAGGTTTGAGAAGAAGATTAGATAAAGATTGATAATGTTGAAACGAAAAATCGATTAAAGAGACTTAAGAACCGAACAATGTTGTGTTACCGAAACGTGTGGTGGGATTTGGAAACATACGGTTGCACCCTACGTGTGATATCTATGAACTCAAACTCAAGAACTATAAGCTTATAATTAACTCCCCTTCCTCATGATGTTAGAAACTATCAAGAGCTCGGATGAAAATATCAGATAATATGCAACGAATATTTTTTTATATGTTTTCCTCTTAAATGTTTAAATTTATACGGTTTAAATACACAAATCTTCTAAAATGTTACATGTTTGTAAAGGTACAGACACATAAATTAAACATTTTGGGGTAACTTTTAACGATCTAAAAAAACATTGAAATTTATTTTCATAAAATTTATTTAAAATTTATAAATAAATAAATATATTACTAAAAATGATCAAATTTTAATACATAATTTATCTTTAATGCAACCACAAGAAAACCTTTTTATGCCCGTAAATTCTGATACTGATATTTTATCACTGATTAAGAGGTTTCCAAAATAAAGAGCAATACGTGTAAGAGTGGAATGCGGTTAACTTGCGTAGACAAGAAGACCCTTGCTCAGCTCATCCTGACAACATCCGGGTCAATGTGTACGTGACTGGGCGAGGTAGAACTTTGATATACGGTTTGCTTGCATAGAGAACAAGATCAGACCTTTTTCCCTGCAAGATGGAATTGATGAAACAGAACATATGATCAGAATAGGTAGCTAGTGTTCGGTATTATTTGAATATGCCTCGAAAGCAAGACAACATCAAACATGCGCAGTAGCCGCACTAAATCAGATTGATTCATGTACATCATAATTATAACGAGCACAAGCATGCATCACCAGCATAGATCAGCAAACAACAACTAGCTAGGCTATAAGTTATGACTGCCAGCTAATGATGATGAATCATCGATATGAGTGCTGACGCCGTGTTTGTCCACGGCTCACATGTTGGTCCTACAGTTTTCCAAAAAAAACCCACAGTTGGTCCAATTTTGTGTAACCGTTTTTTTACCTAACTTCTATGGTAACTTCCCATGGATAACTAATTGAATTATCTTTATATATTACGGTAATCTTGATTTTGTCTACAAATCTAATCTCTGATAATACACCATCGCTAAAAGGGATTAAGACTTGAATGATCAAAAACCATAAGTGGATAATTACGCAGGAAGATCAAAGCAGTGTGTAATAGCGGAAGGTTAGTCGATCCTTTCATATTCCGCATTCATTTTTTTATAGATGATTAAGCCAGTTTATATCTAACATTTGGTATCAGAGAAAGTCAAACTCTCATCCTTGAATTTGTTCTGCAAAATTTTCATCTTCCTGAATTTTTGTAATTTTTAAAATTTTAATTTTTGTGAAGATTTGATGAAAACTAATGTCGAAAATCATTAAGTAATTTGATTTCTAACATTTTCATATATTTTATATCAATTTTGGTATTAAAATGACATAATTTTTATCGGGTTGGAAATCAGATAAAATCGGGTCTGGGTAAACCCGTCAGGGGTAGAAGACGATTTCAACGACATCGTTTTGCTACATTAAATTAAAAAAAATTTGGGCCTACTTGCTATTCGGCATGCCTGGATCCATGTGTACAGGCCTGAGCCCTAGGCTAAGCCCAGGCTCCACACGACCCCATTTTCAATAAAACTAACTTGGAGGCACATGCGCACGCAGTAGGATTCGATCCTGTGATCTCCTGCGACAGCCATTGCGCTGCTGCGTGCGCCCATTAAAGATAAAGGGTTTTTATTCCCTTCATACAAGTTTTTCGTATTATTATTAATTTTATAATACATGTTTATATGTGTATATATATATATAATTATATTTATTAGTATATATAAAACTTATTATATAATGTTTAAAAATATAATTATCTATATATGTATATAATGTCTAGTGATTGATATAATTTAATTAATTAAAATTAGTCACAATGTCCTTATTTAATAAAATTATATATTATGATCACATATAGTATAAGGATATTAATTGTGACTAATTATTCCATAGAAAGTTTTATTATATTAAATTAATTAATTAAGATAAAATATTAAATTATTTTTCTTAATTTGTCCACATGAATTAAGAATTGAAATATAGTTTGATAGTTTTATCATAAAGTTTGAATATGAATCTATTTGAATTAAAAATTAAGCTCATTGGTAATTTTTTTGTTAATTAATTTATAATATATGATTTATATTGGTAAAACATATTCTATATTTTCTTAACCTCATATATTGCTTGTTAAGCATGTAATTTATTTTTATATATTTGTACAATCTATTAATCTTTTCGATATTAGATATGATATTTTTAAATTAAAAAGTGATAACTATAAAGTTTGGAAGGGTAGAATTTTTCTTCATCTAGGGTGAATGGACATTAATTATACTATAAGAAAAGACGAATAACCCGCTCTTATTGAGACCAACACTCTGGTTGATATAACTCTTTATGAACGATGGGAGTGATCTAATCGCCTCAATTTGATATTCATAAAGACTAAAATTTTAGTTGGTATTCGTAATTCTATCAATCAGTATAATAATTTACAAAATTTATTAAAAATTATCGATAAATAATTTAAAATTTCAGATAAAGTACTTGCCAACATTATAACTATGAAGTTTTTATCTTTGAGACTCACTAGTATAAAAAATTTTGAGGTGGATATGTTCATATACACTATAATAAATAGTCAATTAATAAACTTATAATTATGTGTGTTCAAAAATAAGGAAGGCTTGTGATGGAATAAGGTAAAAGTGCATTTATGGTTAAAGAATGAAAGAATAAAACTCAAACTAAGAAGAAGGAAAAAGGTAAAAACCTCATCAATTTGACATCAAGAAAGAATTCAAGTATTTCTTATACAAAAAGATGGGATACGTCAAGAAGGATTGTGTCAAACACCTAAATTAGTTTGATAAGAAAGGTAATCCGTCATCATTTATTTGTTATAAATCTAATATGATTAATATTTTTTATGACACATTGCGAATTGATTCTGATTTTATAATTCACATTTTAAATTTCTTATAAGGCTTACAAAACCTAAAGAAACCGATGGGAAGTGAACAGAGAATTTTTTTCGAAAATAAAATGCGTTCACATGTGGAGATAATTAGAACATACAATTTAATTTTGAGCAGTGATTTTATTTTGTATTTAGAAAATACCTTTTATATTCTAAATTTTTCTAAAAATTTGATATCGATTTCAAAACTTGTACCTTTTAGATATTTTATTATATTTTTAAATTTATCTTTTAATTTATATTATAAAGTCGATATTGTTGGGAATAATATATTGTCTGATGATCTTTACTACTTAAATTTATAAAATAATACTTTTTATAATACTGTGCATGTTAATACTGATATTAACGATATACTGTGAATGAATATTTTTTTATATTGTGGTATCGGAGAATATGACATATTTTAATTGAAAGAATTAAAATATTAGTAAATGATGAAATACTTAATACTCTAAATTTTACTAATTTTAAGACTTGTATAAATTATATAAAATAAAAGCAGACTAACAAGATTAAGAAAGATGCCAAGAGGTGTTTAAACATAATAAAAATTATACATACATATATTTATAGTCTAAATATTAGCTTATATGGTCTAAAATATTTCATCACTTTTATTGACGATTATTCACGATATATGTATCTCTACTTATTTCATAATAAGTATAAAGTATTAGATACTTTTGAATTATTTAAAATAGAAGTAGAGAAATAATATAAAAAATAAATTAAAATCGTGAGAACAGATAGATGAGAAAAATATTATAGTAAATATGCTGAAGATGGACAAATGTCTAGTCTATTTGTAAAATTTCTTCAAGAACATGGGATCATTATCCAATATAATATGCTTGGTTCTTCAGATAAAAATGGTGTAGTAGAAAGAAAAAAGTGAACATTATTAGATATGGTGCGGAATATGCTTAGCAACTCCAATCGTTTAAAATCCTTGTGGACTGAAACTCTTAAAATAATAGTATATATATTAAACTGTATTCCAACGAAAGTTGTTCCAAAAACTCCTTTTAAATTATGAAAAAGTTAAAAATCGAGTTTGCGACATATACTTGTTTGAGGATAACCGTCTGAAATAAGAGTTTATAATTCACATGAAAAAAATTGGATCTAAGGACCATTAGTGGGTATTTCATTGAATATACTAATGGTTCAAAGGATACAGATTTTATTATTTATCTCACAGTACTAGAATTATAGAATCAAAAAATATAAAATTTTTTGAGAATGACATAATGAATGGAAGTAAGTGACTTAGAAACATAGTTTCTAATAATGATCATGACGATTCTCATCTTTCCATTTTATATAATAAGTTGATTATTGTACACAATACCCCTCAAATTTAAATTGGTATTGAATAATCAATCAATATCGTTCCATAAAATACTGATATTATTCAAATTGACTATGATATTCAGGATTTATCTGAAATAGTTATACAACATACGACTATTGAGTTTATTGGTACAACATTAAAAAGGTCTACTAGAATAAGAAGATCAGTAATTTCTAATATTATGTTGTATATCTATAATAGTCTAATCACAATATTATAGTCAAAAATGATCCTAAAATATTTTCACAAGTTATCAGTTATAATGAATCAGAATTATGGTATAATAACATGAAAAAAGAAATAAGTTTTATGAGTTATAATGAAGAATGAGATCTTGTTGAGTTGTCTAAAGGGGTGAAAGTCATTGGGTATAAATGAGTTTTTAAGATAAAGAAAGACTCATTAGATAATATCGAAAGATATAAAATAAGACTCATTACTAAAGGATTTACTCAAAAAAAATGAATTGATTACATTAAGACTTTTTCTCCTGTATCAAAGAAAGATTTTTTTCGTATTGTTTTAGTATTGTTACTCATTTGATATGAAATTATAACAAATTGATGTAAAAACGATATTTTTAAATGGTGACCTAGAGGGGGAGGTTTATATGAAACAATCAGAAGGATTCTCCTCTAATAATGGTGAGTAATTGGGATGTAAGCTCAAGAAGTTCATACATGGATTGAAACAAACTTTCCGTCAATAGTATTTAAAATTTGATAATGTTATCTCTTTATTTGATTTTGAATAAAATATTTTAGATTAATATATATACCAGAAGGTCAATGGGAGTAAGATTTATTTTCTTATTTTGTATGTGAATGATATTTTATTTACATCCAATGATAAAGTTTGCTATACGAAGTGAAATAATTTTTCTCTAATAAATTTAAAATAAAAGATATGGGCAATACATTTTATGTCATTAACATTAATATTCATCGAGACAGATTACGAGTTGTTTTAGGTCTGTTTTAGGAGACCTATATCAATGAAATTTTATAGAGATTCTGGATGAAAAATTGTTCACCAAGCGTAGCACCCATTGTGAAGGGTGATAGATTCAATTTGAACCAATATTCGAAAAACAATTTTAAACAAAAAATAAATGAAAAGTATTCCATATGCTTCCATTGTTGGAAACCTGATATATGCCCAGGTATGTACAAAACCTAATATCGCTTTTACAGTGGAAATGTTGAGAAGATTTCAAAATGATTCAGGTATAGATCACTGAAAAGTTGCTAAGAAAGTGATGAGGTATCTTCAAGGTACCAAGGACTTTCATCTTATATATAGACGGACCGATAATTTGAAAGTATATGATTACTCAGATTTAAATTTTATTGGATGTGTTGATTCACGTAAATCAATATCTGATTATATATTTATATTTATTAGTAGAGTTGTATCCTGGTGGAGTGTAAAGCAGATCCTGATTGGTACTTTCATTATGGAAGTCGAGTTCGTTACTTGTTTTGATACTTTAAAATATGGTGTATATATGAAAAAGTTTATATTTGGGTTTAGAGTGGTGGATTCCATCTCAATGCCATTAAAGATATATTCTGACAATTCATCTACTATTTTTCTGGTTAAAATCAATAAAAGGAGCAATCGAAATAAATATATTGACATTTAATTTTTAGTTCTAAAGGAGCGCATTAAATGAAAGAAAATTATTATTGAGAATATTAATATTGAATTAATAATTGTTAATCCTTTAACGAAAGGCATGCCACCATTGAAATTCAAGGATCATGTAGTTAGTATGGGATTAAGTTTTATTATGTGATTTAATTGTATAGATGATGATATTTAATAAAATTTTTATTTGTTTGTGATATTTCTTAAAAATTTTATATACAATTTAGTTAATTATTTTGAGAATATTATCAATTGTTTGACGAAGAATAAATATAAGATTTATTCATAAAGTAATATTACCATATTCGAAGATGTTTAAAAAAATATAATATATTGTAATATATTGAAGATACCACACATTTATAAAGGACTTATTACCATGATTCATGTATTTATTTCTTAAGATTGAGGATTGATGGGTTTTAGTTATCACATTAAGTAAAATTTGGACAAAGTGAGAGAATGTTGGTTATACAATTTTTTTTTTTAAAAAAAAGGATAAGAACCAACAGTTGGTCCAATTTCATGTAATCGTTTTTTTGCCTAACCTTCACGGTAACTTCCCATGGATAATTGATAGAATTATTTTTTCATATTGGGGTAATTTTGATTTTGTATCTAAATCTAATCTCTGATAATACACCATCACTAAAATGGATTAAGACTTGGAAGGTCAAAAATCATAAGTGGATAATTACACAGAAAAATCAAAGAAGCGTGTAATAGCAGAAGGTTAGTCGATCATTTTATGTTCCACACTCGGTCTTTTTATGAATAATTAAACTGATTTATATCTAACACCATAATCACAGATAGAGGCATAAATGCCTCACTAAACTTGCAGCCTTTGTATCCTCAAATGCCTTCGTTGTCCTATCTCCTATTACCAACAAAAGACAATCCAACACTACTTTAATCTTTCAGTGCATCAATGTTGTTGCCAACCTTACACTCTGATGCGATTTTCCCACAGCCAACGTTCGCACAGTGATTCGCTGCACCATAGCCACAATCAACACAAGAAATAAACGGGAAGGGAAGTTCAGACGGAAGAAACAAAGAGAAACAAGATGAAGTAGAGAAACAGAAGAAGAAAAAGTAGAGAGAGACAGAGAAGTTTCGAGAGAAGGAAAGGAAGTGGAAAAATATCTCTTTTTTCCTTTCATTACTTCCTGTTAGGCACTATATATGGTTACAATATTTAGTAACAATATTGGAAACATAATTTGTAAACAGAAAATGTAAACAGCATGTGGCAACAAAACACGTGCACCAGAAAATATGAGGAAGGTAATATGCAGTGCTATAGTGTTATGCATATGTAGTGTGGGTGGTATGTGTATAAAATATAAAAGATAAAATCTTAAACAAAGTTGCGAAATCGTCTAAGCGGCTGGATAATTCGAGTGCTTTTTCTCGATCTCAGCTGATTAGTTGGTGCGGTAATATTGTCGGCAATGAGACCGATAACATACTCGGATAAATCCTCAAAACACACAAAATACGAGCCCACACCCCCCCAAATTTCCCAACTCTGACAAGCGAAGGACCCTTCAAAGCAGCTGAACTACCCCATTAAACAGACTGATAACTTCCATCAGTGTCTTACAAATACACCCAACATCAGCTTGAAGACGTTCGATTAAAAGGCACTTAATGCTGTCACAATTAAAATCACCCTTTAAACCACCGTAAAATTGTTGGAATTCGACCAAAATACACATAGCCTTGACCAGTAAAATAAATCTAAACCTCCCGTTAAATGTCTTTGATCAAATTTGCAATTATAAAAAATACAACAATGCATAACATTTTAATTTGCTTTCTTGTTATTTTTTGTATTAGGTCGGTTGGATGATTCCTCACTGAACTGATTCTGGGCTTTTTGGCCCAATTGTCTTCAACTTCTAACGTGAGAACGTTGGACTTGCTTCTCTTATTATTCCCCCTTGATACTATTTATAATTATTCTCTTAATATTTATAATTATTTAAAAAAAATAAAGAGTAGAAATTATGATAATATTTTTAACATGTTAATTTAACTTTAATTTTTTATAACATAAAAATAAATTTTAAATGTTAAAACTATATATAATTTAATATTTAAAAAGAATAACAATAAAACCTGTCTAACCAGGAGATAATCTACGAAGACCTTTACTAATATGCCCCTCTACAAGGAGATACCATAGGGGAAGATTAAGGCTAAATTTTCCTAAACAAAAAATATTTTATGAGAAATATATTAAATATGAACGCAAACAAATATATATATATAAATCTTTAAAATAATAGATAGAAATAATATAAATAAAATTTGTGCTATTGTATGACTAACATCCCATGAGCGACTCAAACAAAGCATAGAAAAGGGATCCGGGGCGCAGGAGTTGGATGTCGCGTTTGAATAGATAATATAACGTAAACCGTTCGATTTTAAATTTAATCATTCAAAACACGTAACCGTCGGATTTTACATCGTAAGAGAAGGACGGGATCTGAGGAGAAGGGCTAGGGACAGGCCGGCCCTCAATCCCAAAAAAGCAAGAGGATCGTGAATGAGGGCATTGTGAGAGAGACGACAATGGAACAACTGGGGATAAAGAGGTAAATTTAACTTTTTTTTAATAATAATTATTTGACATTAATCAAATAGTTTAATTTTTAAAAATATTATTTTTATATTTTTATATAGTACGTGAAATTTTTTACGATTTTTAATCACGATAAACTAAATTATCATAAAAAGAGTTCAATCAACTAGCATTATGAACAAATATATAAGAAAATTTATTAAAAATTTACCAATTATCATTTTTATCATACATAAAATGATTGAGAATTTATTAAATCAAGTTTATTATCTTCTTAGTTTCTATTTTTTAAAAATATTTGTTCATATTTAATTTTTAATATTTTTATTCGCTTGAAAATTTATACTGTGATGGTGTCAATTGACCAATTAAAATGCATGTGCATTATAAATAACAGAAAAAAAAATAAAAGAGATCTAAATATTGATTGACTAATTAAAAAATTATTTTTATTTTGATTTTTATTTTGCAACTAGTTGAGATTTTATATTTAATTTAATATTTAAATTGTGCTTTTTTACTATGTATTTTAGAAAAATGCTAATTATTTGTTTTATTTATAAATGATCCATGATTTTATTCCAAGAGCAGTGAGTAGTTGTAGCAAAAGTAAGTTTTTATACGACAATTGTCATTGCTTATAGAATTAGACTTGAACAATTTATTCATGACATAGATAATTTTATAAAAATTATTATAAAAGATTAATATTAAAATAGTTTTAGTATTTTAACGGAGTAAATTAAAATAAATAAATATATTATTGATTGTTGCTATATAGTAAATATATTTAACGTCAATGTTACTGTAAAATATCCCGAAGATAAAGGTTTTGGAAAACAGCATAATAAATCAAATATCCGAAAAGGATCGTAAATTATGCCGCAGAGGCTTATATTAGAATTTGGGGATCATACATCTTTCTAATAAGATATACTTAATATGTTTTTGAAATGATATGTATTTAATATATTTTCAATCTCCACCATTGAATAAAAATTAAATGGTGAATATTAAAAATGGACAAAAAACATGTATATAGTATTTTTATAATATTAACATTCACTAAATATCTTAATGGGTTCAATAGTACAGTATGCCGATTCAATCCCGGGCTTAACTATAAGCGCACACAAAAGAGCGAGGACCCAACGAGTAGCGATCAATACCCCTAGAAAGAAATTGATCCAACCCAACACAATCATAATTATAGCGACCAAGACAAGATCGATGGAGCACTGGGCTAGGGGAACAAGCATTAACGATCCAACCGGCAACACAAACGGACAGACCGATTAGAAAAGCTCTCGAACGGGTAGTCAACAGAGCGGTCAGAACATGCACATGTAGCAATCAGAGTACGCGTATGTAGATGTTACCTACAGCCGTCATTGCAACAGTCTGACAAGCGCGCTAAGGGGACCGCCTTCTGCCGTGTCACCATCACAAGGTGACAACCGACAACAGCAACTCCCGTCAGTGCTCCACCAACCGGTGAATTCTAACGGAACATTTGTCACAGGCCTTGGCATCAAAGCGTTCTCCATGACATATTACAAATATTCCTCACTATTACAAAGTAAGGGGACCTTTTTGGGGAGAGGACCTTTTTTCGAGCACAAGGGGAGAAAGGTTCAGGGGAAGCGCACAAAAAATATAGGACTTTTGATCATAAAAGATCAATCAACCCTTTGTTGAAGCTATCCTCGTGCAAGATACCAAAGTTAGGGGAGAACTAAGTTCTCTTCCTCTAATACAACTTTTTCTCTCTATACCTAGTGAGCCATTTCAATCAAGTGACATTCTCCTTCTCCCTAAGTCACACCCCTCCGAGCGTGTTTCTAGTGAGCCACTCATTGCATACAACACATTGAAGTTCAGACCTCCACCTCTCTAAGCCACTTCCAGTCAAGTGCCGTCTAACGAGCCACTCCAATCAAGTGCCTTCCTACTCTTCTCCCACTAGTGAGCTACTTTTTGAGTACATTTTTAGTGAACCACTCTTGTCGAGTGTCTTCCTTTTTCTCTGAGCTGTTTCCCATCAAGTGTCCTCTAATAAGCCACTCACCGAGAGCCACATATCGGAACTTAATCCTCCATCTCTAAGCCGCTCCCTGCCTAATGTATATATGAACCCAATCCTCCACTCATATTTCTCACATAAATGTAATTCTATATTCTCTTACATTCTCCTTACATCTTTCAATTTTCTGAGAAAGATTTTTAATTTAAACGTCGAATGATAAACCAATGAGTAAGTCTTACAAATCCTCTTACTTTTTATTCATTATTCATGGTGCGCAAGTTCCAAATTAATAGAGATAGAAACTGAATTTGTTTCAATTCAACCCATAATAAAAAATTAAGTGGCTCTCTAATCCATACTATGACCCGAATCTTACGCCACGTCATATCTAACCCCAATAATAAGAGTAAAAAATAGCATTTTATTTTTTTGAGTTTCATATTTTACCTGCTAAATTTTTTATCAACGAATAATATCGGGATTACTAATTATATATATGTAAAGAGATGTACCCACCCTAAGTATGCTTACACTGTAAGAAGGTATATCCAAAGAATTTTACACGCACATACAAAATGACCAAAAATTGATTTGTTTTTTCTTTTTTTTTTCTTTTAAATTTTGCGGTGGTGGTAAGGACTGGGGAGAATTGTTCTTTCCTTGTAATGTGGAAATGCTATTCACATACACATCAAGGGATATGTTTTAGTTAAGAGCTTCACTTTGATCGGCTCATATTGAAAGAGCAAGTTTTAGTGGGTTCAGCCTAATCGTTCGAAGTATCTCCATATAATAATATATATTCAATAATTTATAATTATTTTATTATATTTTATTTAAAAATTATCTTTAAAAATGTCTAATAGTATATATATAATTTTCATTAAAAAAGAGAGAATAACAGAAGAGTGAGAAACTTATTATAATTTTTATGAGAGAAGAATGCTAACATAAATTTAGATTTATTAATATTTGATTTTGTATTATTAATTTGTGAAACCATCTTATAATTTGACAATCCGTAAATAATTTTAAGGGTGGCCATTGATTATGGAACGAGGGATGCCCGGCCGCCATGGGGAATGATACCCTTGGCCTTTTTATTAGAGATTTTAATTCATAAAAATAAAAAAATGTAAATAATTGTACTTTTGTTTTATATTTTTATAATATGAATATTTTAATATTTTTAATAATATAAAAATAATAAATATTATATTTTTAAATATTTATACATGGACTATTAAATAATCTCAATCTAAAAATGGTTATACATTTCTCACGGAATGGACCCGCAAGAGAACTAGGTGCAATGGAGGGCTTCCCAATTCCATTCATCATTCAATATTTAATCAAAACCTTGAATAAGAAACAATATTGAAGAATCTTCACCCAACCACAAAATCTTAATTTATTCCCCTTTTTTTTTTTCAAAATGCCTTTGTTTTTTTTTTCATACTTATGTTAGATCTTTAAATCATTTTTTTTATAGGTCTTACATTAATAAATGGGTCATCTATATATTGTGTGATGTTTACGCAATGACTGCTTGAGCGAAACTGTTTATCAAAAGTCACACGGCATTCATGTGAGGCTTATTAACAAAAAATATCGTACAAAAGATTTTATAAGATAAATACAAACTACCTATTTAAATATTATAACTGAAAAAATTTTTAATAGGTAATTGCAAGATGGGTACTTCGGCATCATGATTGAGTGAATGTATCGCAAGATGACAATTTAAGCAGTTGTAAAGAATATGGAAAGGTTCATTTTAGATTTTAGGACATTTGAAATTATTTTAATATAAAAAAGTATCGCATGAAGATATAGATAAGAAAAAAAAAGAAAGAGATTTAACATCCGATTAATATTCAACTTAAATTTTATTTTTTATCAGTGTTGGATATATTGTGCAAATTTTATTTTTATTGTTTTATTATTATTTGGTTACTCATTTTTCTTAATATATCTTATCTAATATGTTACTAAATGTATCAAAATTATATTTAATCAATTATTCACTCAGATTATATTTAGTTATATTAATATTATCTATAACTTATATATTTAGTTACATGATTATATTCCTTATATCTTTATAGTGTTTGAGAGCTGACGGTTAATCAAAATTTAGAAATCTATTTTTATTGGTACGCGTCTTGTTTTTGAAAAGTCCCAACAACTCATATTTCTAATGAAATATTAAAGAATTGTTCAAATTTAGGAAAAAATTTAGAGAATGTTAAAAAAAATTAAAAAAATATAATTTTTTATATTTAGATTGTATGAAAAATTAATAGAAAAGATATTTAATGATATATATTAGAATATTTAAGTTTTAGAAAATTATTTTTAATTTTATTTTTAAATTATTATATTTATTTCCTTTAAATTTTAACCTAAAAATATTTAATTTTTATCATTTTTATGCGTTTACCTTAATAAATAGCTTTTTATATTTTTTATTTTAAATTGAATATAATCAAATAAATACGCTTTATTTGAAATTGCAATAGATGGTGCACATAGAACAATAATCTTTTATGGAGGGCACGTGTACGCGGTAGAATAATGTCATACGTCATCCAAAGAGAATTTTATAATAAAACATTTAAATAATTACATCAACAATTTTTTTTTCATTCACAATATTATCAAAAATAAAATAAAATTATGTACCTTTAAATATTTTTTTAACCATTTTAATTTTGGTGTGTTATTTAATATTTTAAAAGTTTTATTAGAAAAATGAGTTTAATATAATATTTTGTTTAAAAAGTAAATTTATGAAAAAATAAAGAACGTTTTGAAGGATAAAAAATTTAATAAAAATATTGAAAAATTATTTAAAAATTTATCCGTACTTTATTAATGTAATTTTTTAATTTTTATATTCTTAAATATTTATACTTAATTATAATTAAAATTAAATTTGAGCAGATTTTATATAAAAATTTATGATTATAGAAGTTTAAATTAAATATAATATCATTGCTCAGATAAGAAAGAGTAAATGTGTCCCCCAATAATCCAAACATGGACAATTTAAGCCATGCATGGACCTTTTTTTAAATATATAATCATAAATTCATATTAACTTTAAAAAATACCTGACAAATATAAAATATTTTAAAATTTATAATATTTATATAAAAATATTACATAATTATATATTTACACTAAAAATTTTAACTTTTTAAAATTTATAATATTTACATTAAATTGATACATAAGTATGTATTTATATAAAAAAATCTTTTTAAAAACTCATCTATGACAAAACTTTCAATTCATCCATATCACTAATTTAAAGGGCGATAAAATATGATAAGAATAAACTTAAGATTTAATTTAAATATATATATATGTGAATATATATATATATAAAATATGAGAAAGAAATAACAATATTTGAATACAAAACACTGAATAATAGTAAAAATAAAGATAAAAATAACGGCAAGTAATATCAAAAGTTGAACTATATATTCTTATTCCATAGTCTAACCCTATACTAATATTTAAAATTCAGTTGATAAATCGACTACATATTATATTAAGTTTAAATATATAAATTTTTTTAATAATTTAATTTGGATCAAACCCATCCCAGTCCAAATTAGTAGTATACCACCTACCTATGCTAGAAACCATCAACATCACTTTATAAAAATAAAATGATAAAATATCTATAATTTAACATGTTAAATAAGACATAGTATAATATTTCTATCTTAAAAAATATAAATTTTATTTATATTTTATATTTAAAAGTTAGGTATAAATAAATTATAGATAAATGATAAGGATACTAATTTTCTTATAGTAGGAGCAGTGTAATTTGTAAATAAAATTTCAACAAAACGCCGAACCTGGTCTGGTGGGCCGTGGGGCCTGATATTATTCCATCGTCACAGCTTGCGTAAAATACGTTGTTATTAGGATACTTTTTAAATATTTCTTCTTAAATATTTTTAATAATATAATATTGTATTATTTTTTTATACAAATAGATTTGTAAAAGAATTTGAACATATTCATGTATGACAAGCCGATGAGAAAAAATCGTCCAAAATATTTTCCGATTCTGTATTGAGCACTCGCAGCTCCCAGCTCCCAGCTCCCAGCTCAGGCTCCAAATCTGGGCGGAACAGAAAGGGTATTTTGATTTGATTCGATTCGAAATCAGCATATTGCGACCGGCATTGTGTTGGACCAAAAACAACGCGGCAATCGATTTATATATTTTAACCCAGAAAAACATAGAATAATTCCTACTTTGATGATTGAATTCTCAACAGTGGAAAACGAAGAATTTGTGCCTCGGTGATCCTGTTGTTTGCCTTTTCAAAATTTCGGATAACTGAGGATGAGCTCACGAGGTATTTTCCTATGTCATTCTTTTTATAAAAATAATAGTATAAGGTTGTAAATCATTTCTTGATTGTTCTATATTCGTGCTTTAAATTGGTGGATCTTCTAAGCCCTAGGAGCCAAAATGGATTTGATTTCTGGTTTTCGTCCGAAAGCTCGGGAATTATCATGCGGTGATGGAGTATGGATTAGAATACTACGATTCCTCCAGAGAAAGATAGAGATAAAATTTTGCAAGTATGTGATGATGTCTCTGATTGACAGTGCCAACACACAAAAGTATAAGATATTGGCCGAATGCACTACTGCTCAACTTTGTGTCCAAGTTCTTTACTATTGGGTTTGAGGGGCAAAAGGCAAAAATGAGAAAAGGGCATCGCTTGAAATGAACTTGGCCTGAAAATTGGGTGAATTTGAATATGTTTTGTTTGAAAAAAGGCACTATAGTGCACAATATTTTTAGTATACTATGCCCTGCTCTTGTTCAGTTTAAGCCGCTTAAGGGTCCCACAATTAATAAATAGGTCATTTAAAGGCGGGTGATTTTCGCACATGGCACATTCAGGTAAAGATGATAAGCAAGGGTTGCGTGAGGTTTGTGCGAGGGTCGACCATAGGTCGGTCGAGCATCGTTCGAGTAATAAAGGACACTCAAGTTTTGCGCAAGGTTTGTGTAAGGGTCGGCCGAGAATTGGTTGAGAGTTGACTAAGCGACAAAGTTCACTAAAAATTTCCGTGAGGTTCATTAGAGGAACGGTCAAGCAAAAAGTATTTCCAGTGAACAAGTAGTATTTGCGACTTGTAGGTGCACGATAGACCGCTATGCACGTTTAGGATAGAATAGGTGTATTTGATGCGCGTTGAAGGGTTCTTGTGTGCTAATTCTAGTGGGACCGGTGCCTGAAGGATACGTGTGTGAATTATTTAGATGGGCCAAGCCCAAAGCATGTAAGGAGCACACATGTGCCAACAGTACTATAAAGTCACGTCTAATCGATTTTATGGTAATACAAAATCATTTGCAACACAAGGAGTATTGCAAAAGTGAGAGAAGAAAGAAAAGGGAGAAGAGGAAGAGTTGGTTGAAGTCAAGGTCGAGTACGTTGTTCTAATATATTCCTAGGGTTCATTACCATTTGGTTACTCTTATTCTCATTATATCTTATCTTTTGGATTGTTACGTATTTTGGGAATTATATTCAACCTGGTCATTCACTAGGGTTGTAGGTAAAGGATTTCTGAGGGTATTATTTTTATAATTAATATTATTTTATAATAGATTTGTTTAAAATTTATATCGTGATTTTTTTCTTAGTTGAAAAGGGTTTTCTATGTTAAATATTTTTGTACAATTTTATGTGCTTGGTCACGTTGTATTCTTTGTACTCAAGTGTTTGGTGGTTAACATTTGACGGGGGATTTAAATTTATTCCGTTGCGCTAATTGTATGTGTATTTTTTGTTGAATTTCAACAAGTGATATTAGAGAGTATATTTTTTGGGGTTCTAAAAACTACAGTTTCATGGTGTCAACGTTAAGGAGCTTGTCATTCCACGTTGAGCAATTTAATAGAAAAAAATTTATTTTTTGACAAGAAAGAATAAGGAATGTTCTGACTCAGGAAGGAACGATAAAAGTATTGAAACGGAAGGAGGATAAATCGGCAAGGATGAAAGATAAGGAGTGGTAAGATGTGAAAGATTTGGCTAATTACACAATTATTTTGTATTTTACAGATAACACTCTTCAAGAAATCATCGATTTGCCGGATCTAGCAGAAGTTTGGATGAGGCTTTAGAGCCGGTACAAGTTTAAGTCTTTGACAACGAAATTACATATAAAGAAGAAGTTCTATGGCCTTTTGTTGTTTGAAGAAGGAAGATTTAAGAAGCACATGGATAAGTTCAATTGAATTTTAATGCAAATATTGGCAATTGATGAGAAGATCAATGATGAAAATAAAGTGTTGATGCTAATGACTTTTGACAGTCTCGTACGATCATATTGTCACGATATTATTATTCGGGAAGGAAATACTTAGCCTTGATGAGGTAATTATTTCTTTACTTTTGAATAAGTCTAGACGGAAGGAAAGTGACAAAATTTCATGAGAGCCGAGTGTCCTAGAGTTTACTAATGGTCGGGGACGTGAGAGATCAAGGGATTGAAGCGCCAAGTCAGAGAGAAGCAACAGCTAGTCCAAACTTTAGGACATTGAGTGCTTCAATTATCGTGTCCTCGATCCTATATTCCAATTATATTACTTTCTTAATCTTTAATTATCTTAATTTAGATTTTGTCATTGATTAATAAAAAAATTATTTATTTATTCTACTGACCAAAACTCAAACAGTGATGGGACGTGAACTTAAAGAATCAAATACCAACAAAAGATTTGAAATAAAAGTAGATTAAATTATTGGACTTCAAATGTACACTTGAAAGTAGTTCCAAATATTGACAAATATAATATCAATCATAATTAAGAAAAAATATTTATATTAAATCGGAGCAATCAAAATCATGACTCAACTGTACTATTGGACGAAACCGAAGTTAACTCAATTGCTGACATTATATATCACCACAGACTGAATATAATATAATCTAAATAAACTAAAACTGATATCATAACTATTGTTCTAATTTAACATAATATATAAATTGATTTTCAATATCCCAAATCTAATCCTTGAATAGCTTTCCTTATTCTGAACCACTTGCAAATAAGCACTGATCCTCTAATTTGAAAGACTAATGAAAATTAAAATAAGAGTGAGCTAATTATTTCATAAGGTATATAATTTTCATAATTAAACATATATACATCAAAAATATGTTTGAATATGACATGATTGAATAACCAGCAATGATAACATTAATTTGTAAACATATTATGTATAATTTGAACCGATGATCAATTTAATAAACTATACTATGTCTAAAATATGCTCAAATCATGCCAAAAATATAAGGGACTAAGGACTGGTAATGACCTTACTAATAAATAACGAATAATAGAAACTCTGATTATAATTAGTTTTCACATAATTAAAAATCATACGTTACTATTCATGACCCGTAAGTTGGCCGTCTATATATAACCTTATAGACGGGATGGACGTTGTTTTTGATTCGCTAATAATAGGTATGACCTTTAATTTTACTTATAACATGTTAGGATATGTCATAATATATTTCGTTAATTCTCTACAATGGTTTGTATATAATTAAGTTGAAAACTCTACTTAAATATGAATATATTTTTTATATTTTTTCATACTGAAGAAAATATCCTTATCTTCAAACTTATATAAAATTTTTATCTTATTTCTTCCAAATATATGGCATGCAATCCATTATAAATCAAGCAGGAACTTTAATATACATTTTTAAAACATGCAGAAAGTATAAACTATAATTTATAAATATATGAAAGTGCCTATTGAAGGAATTTCAGAAAAGTCATCAGGTTTTGAGTAATTTCATCACTTTCTTGCAATATAAAAATTTAGAGCATAAGAGAATATATATGTGATGACCCTACTTATCCTAACCGGAAACTGGTAAGGTTTCGGTTATAAAACGGTCATCAAACTATATAGAAACCCGTATGAATCATTGTATAATATATAAATCTCCAATAAAATTTTCAAAAACACAGGATCCATATTGCCGCAATACATTTGTGGCTCTAACGTTGCATCTTCGGGCACAAGATCGGAACAAAGAGATGTCGCAGGTACATCAATCTGGGACGTAGGCGAAAAGAGTCAATTTAAATAATTAATTATAATTTTAAAATCTAAAATCTCAAATAATTTTAAACAAATATATGACAAACTAAAATATACCTCAACAAAATTAAAATCCTCGGGACCTCTTCAAACCACCGTTCAAACAATATAAATGTGACTACAATAATCGTTAAAATGATAAAATATATATTATTCAAACTATTCCCGAAATATAACAATAAGCTCAAATAATCCAAATACATGATTATCAATATAAATTATAATAAACCGAAACTAATATCGACCGATCACGTCTTTATGCATCAAGACCTTCTACTACGAAGGGACAAAACAAAAAAATGAGCCTAATCCAAGTATCATATTTAATCAAAATGAGTCTAATAAATCGGATGAGAGGTTAATGGATGAAAATCCAATATTTAGGATAAATCCAAATCGTAGATAAAAATTAAAATCCAAGATCCAAATTTTAAAATCCAATGGTAAGTATAAACAAATATCCAAATCCAAACAAGTATCCAAATTTTAAAAATTTATATAATAACCAAAATAAACCTATTCCAAAAGTGTCTATCAGGAGTCCAAATAATCCAAGTCCAAATCCAATGCCCGGAGTGATAATTGATCCAATAATAAACGAACATCGACAGGAGGATATTCAAAAGTTCGGATCAAAATATATAATCAAAATCATTTCTTGAGATATACCAAACCCAATTATAGGCAAAATCGCGAATCTCAAATCCAAAAATCCATATCCAAATCAAAGTCCAATACCAATTAATGTAAAAATACAAATTATGCACCAAATTTGGTTCTTATTATTTAAGAAACCGAAACATAATTCCGGTAATCTTAGGCCAAAATCCATATCTTGTGTACCCAACTATATTTTGCCACACCACGGCTTTGGGATTATCGAAGCACACAGAGGATATATTAATCAGGAATATATTCTAAGGTCAAATCAAATTAATGGGAATGGTCACTCTCGAGCCTTTACGCGGAAGATTTCCAAATAAATCGATCGTCGGCAGTCCAATAATCCAAATCCAAATCAAATGTATCGTGCATGCATTTGCCACGGCCAATGCAAAGCTTCGTACTCATTTTTTTATACAAATATATTAATATAAAAATATACAATATCAATAAATTATTCGACTTTAGAAAATATTAAATTCTCTAAAATCATAAAATGTCATGCGTCCAAGGGCCCGAGTTGTTATGCGGATTAAGGAGCCTTGATTCCTAAGCGCGGGGCTCGGAAGAAGGATGGTCTCCGTCTCTCGGAACCTGGATAAAAGAGGTGAAAGTGCAGCGGGATTTCTCCCAAGAAGCAAATTCCCATGATTGACGGAAATGCGCACGCTAAGGTGGTGCGCGTTAATCGTAAGAAGAAATGTGGTGATGAGGAGAAATGCGGTGAAGGCCGATAAATCCCGCTAGTGCGATGAGTGGCTAACTTTCAGCTTGACGGGATGAGAAGAATTCGATTTTAAATTCGGAGGATTAGGCTGGATTAGTGCTTGGGATTTAAATCTAATAAGAAAATCGTTCTCGAGTTGGAACCAAATTGAGCCGATCCTTTTCTCGGAGGGTGAAATGCCTCCTCCCACTTTGGAAAATCGCATGCGTTGACCGCACGGTCACGCGGTTGTCACGATTTTAAAATCGATTTTCCTTGAGAAAAGTGGTTCGACGGCATCCGGTGATAGGCGTTAGCGTGGCGCCCGGCCATTGCCTCTATTAGCTAGCCTTTCCGCCCTTCACGCTGTTAAAATATCCCCAAATAAATTCTATAGGAACAAAAAATAGTCGGCCGTCGGGCACGGCATGTCCATATAAATATAAATCACCTCGCCCGCGAGATTATATAACGAAAGGCGTTTGCTAGGCGCCAAGGAGGCCGTGGTAAATAGCTGGGTGCCCAAAATGCCTTAGCAACCTTTGGTGGAGTCGATGAGAGGATCTGGTTTTGCCCGCTGGTGGTCGAGAAGGAATTGGGTGGATCGGCCGCATGCTCGGAGCTCTTGGTGTTCATCGTCATAATCCAAGCCTCATGGCTTGCTTTCTCTGCAAATGTGAGTGGCTTGGCCATTCTGCCCCGTGGTGCAAGTGCTCCTTTAGGGATGTGGCTCGGCCAGTGGCCAGTTCTTCGACTTCCGCGGCTCTCTTCGTTAGGCAATGGGCGCCGGGCCATGTGGGCGCCCAATCTAGGAAGGGCTACGAGGTAAGTAGCCCTCTTGGGGAAGTCGAGCTTGACATCGGACTTTTCGGGAGCGCCCGGCTTGGTGCTTTCCGGAACGGAGATCTACCGGGCTCCTTTGATTGGGCGGCAAAACTTTAAAGTTCGCGGGCTCACCTGGGCGAGGTACGAGGGCATAAGATCGTTCCAAAGGTAGCTCCATGGTTGTAGATCTTGTACCTTGTAAGGAAGCATTTGTTAATAAAGTCCATTTTGTCTTCAACTTTTGTCTTGCCTTTGCGAATGCGTTTTCATTCCCGGGCCTATTACGAGGGTCCACGTGTCATTCCCGTGGAGCGTGGGGTCTCTGTCAACCGTCATGTCCCGAGGGCGGGTGGCGCATTTAATGCCTCGATCATTGAGAATTCATTTCAAGGGGAGCGTCGCCAGGAACCTTCCACGCGGCAAGCCTTCAAAATCTATATCGATTTTTCGGATTCGCCTCTTCGGGAGAAAACTTGCTTATTTCCAACTTGCTCGTCCTCTGGTTGTCTTGACTCGAATGAAATCAAATGGCGGACTTTCCCGGTGAAAATACAAATCTTATGATCGGGCGTCTTTGAAGCCCTCTCCGAGGCCACGGTTGCCCGGCCCCAAGTTCGCAATGGCTCCGCCGCGAAGAGTGGAGCGGCTCGGGGCCCGTGTTGCATTTAAAGACTAGCTCGTCTAGCGGAAGCTAATGTGGGGGCGCAGGCCGCATCTTGGCCCTTGAAGCGGAGCTCGAGCGGCCTTAAGAAGCGACATAAGGCCGCCGAGTTGCGATCGAGTTAGGCCGAGGCTTCATAACGAAGGAAATCCGATCCCGGACGGCCCTACGGACGCCGCCCGGGTATACTGTGAGGCTGGCCGGCCCATGGAGGATCCAAACTTCCGCGGGTGTCCTAGATCCTCGCAACTCGCGCGTCCGATCTCGTGGTCGGTTGGTGGATTACCGCACCCAAAATTCTTACCACGGCCTCTGGTTCCAATAATGATCTTTTGCCACTTCCTGTTAGCACAAATATTTTGTCGCAATGAGAACTCTGCCTTCGTGTTGTTTCTAATCGGATTTTCCTGTTTTTCTTGTTTTTTCTCTCTTCCCCTATTTGTGTAACACAAATATATATATATATATATATATATATATATATATATATATATATATATATATATATATATATTTTTTTTTTTTTTTTCAATTGGGGGCTGCTATCAAGCTTTTTGCATTTAATCTGGCGGCGCCAACGCGGTGCTAAGTCCCCAGAAGGGGCGTGGGCTAGCTTTGTCGCCTAGCCATCATGGCACGATTGGAGTTACGCGATGTCTTTGGGATCTTGCCACGTGCCTCAACCTCCGCCGGCGGTGGCTATCGATTTCCCGCCTCTTTGTTCGGCGTTGTCTATTTAAACCACGCCAATCGTTTCTTTCCTTCCCGACTTCTTCTACCTTCATTCTCGAAGCTCTTAAAAACAAATGGCGGCCAGCGAAGGCCCTTCTTCTTCCCGTGTCCGCAGAGCCAGACGCCATGGCGTTCGCAATACCAAAGTCCGAGGCGTATATTGCCTCCCTTAGGGTATATACGGTTTATGAGTACCATCTCAAATCGTATTTCGTTGCACCGCTTGCCGCATAGTGATACAACCGGAGTTCCCATGACGCGCTTGACACCCTAACGCCCAACGGGTGTCTCTGTGCGTCTTCGCCATTTCACGATTTTGATACAAATATATCGGAGGATTGGATATCGCTCACCCCGTGGCGGGATTCAACTTTCGTACGATTCCGTTAAATTTGGAAGGGCGCTTCTTCTTCCTCGAGAAGTATATTCCGAGAGGGTGGGGCCCGATCGGAACAAGCCTACCGATGAGGACATCGGCTGAATCCTCGAAGGCGATCTCCGCCGTCGCCTCCGAGGAGAAGAACTTTAAGAAACGGGGCCACTACCTTTCCCCTATCATTCGAGATTGCTAGATGGGGACCTCCGTGGGCCGGGGCCGGGCTGGGCAGGCCCAGGAGGTCTGGAGATACGGAGAATCCGCAGCCCGCCGATGTCTTTGCCGGAGGAGAGCTGTTTCTGCTGCGTTCTTGAGCAATGATGCCCAATCGAGCGCCTCACCAAGGAGGTTGAGAAATCGGTTCTTCAATTGCGGGAAGTTCGGCCCGACGAGATCTGAGGCGCGTCGCCAAAGGGTCGATCGATCGCGGAGCCATCCGCTCACGAAGTAAGTCTCTACCTGCGGGGAATGGACTGTATTCTTGAGGCATCGGGGGATGTTGTTGTGGATAGCCCGAGAGGCCATCGGTTTGCCAGCTACTGGCCGGGCGTTGGAGGCCGGGGGCTGCATCGTTTATTCTTGTTGAACGGGCCTTGGGATCTGGTGGTATTCTCGGTGGTGGGCCAGCTCGGCTAGCTTCTTGTTCGCTCCCGCCGGTAGAACAAGGGGAAGCCGGCCGCACTCGTGGGGAGCCCCCAGTGTTCCCCAAACCCTCCTCACGCAATCGAGGAGACGGAGCCCGCAGGGTGGCCCAAGATGCTCGGTGGTCGGCGACGTTTAGCGAAAAGCGCTCCTTGGCCAAGCCCTCCCCATGCTCGGGGGTGATCCCAGAGAGAGTTCTTTTACGGGGCGGGTTTCGCGCTTCTGCTCACACCGAAACAGCTTTCTCCCCGTACAGTTCGGACTTCTTTCTTTAATCTTGGTCATACTTTTAACTTTTCCAATGGGCTTCCCGATACGGTCCCCTTCGAGGTGCGCTATTTGGTTCTTTTCGGGAGAGCGGGTCATGGGGGCACCATCTTTCTCGCATCGAGGAGGTTGGGCGGGTGCGGCGGAGAGTTGCGCATTAGAGGGCCTCCTTTGGCACGGAGGAAAGGATGATTTTAGCAAGATTCTCCTTCGAGAGTGGCGGTCGGCGATGGACACTCGCTTTTGGGACCCATCTTTGCCGCGGATCGTCTCCTGGCGGCTCCTCACGTCCTAAGCGGCGTCCTCCATCCGAGAAACGCCGGGGTAGGAGAAGCGTCGCGCTGAAGGCGTTCGAGGAAGCGGGCCCCAGTTCTTGATTACAGCTTCCGCCGTTAAGTCGAGTTCGGTTTGTTGTTGTATCATGCTTTCGCTTGTATAATGTTTGTATAAATGAGAAGCTTTTGCTTGCGCTTAGCGTCCATGCTTCCCTTATCATGCGGCGTTGTTCGCCTTTTGCTTCACTTTACTTGTCGGGTCAATTGGGCCCTTTGGAGCCGGTCGATTAATATACGGGCGCCCTCTTGCGTGGTGCTCGTCCTTCGTAAGAGGATTGCTCACGCGTTTGGGGAGCTCGATCCGCCGCGGATGTCGTCGCCAAGCCCTGGAGCCTCTGCGAGGGCGCTGCCTTGTGTCCGAGCCGCGTTAACCGGACTCCGGGTTCTAGGCCTCGGTCGCGTATATAATTGCGGGAGGTGTGTCGCTCGCCTCAAAGCGTTATGAACACCAAGTTGAGGTCCTAGCCCACGACCACCATAGGTGCTCTCTTCGGCGTGCAAGAAGGTCGCCGCACGCCCCTAAGGTTTTGTTGGCCGTAGAGTGGGTTCTCCAAGAGGGGCCTATGGGTCCGACCGCACGGGTCGTAGGCGCGTCGATTGGATCAGGTGTCTCGGCTCAAAAATAGTCTCTCCGGGTGGTGGCTGGGGCCCCGCGGCGCGAAGCCATGGTGAGTGAGCCCCGGCCCCGGGCCATCTAAGCGTGAGGACGGAGTCCCACGACTTAGCACCGAAAACTCGGTTTACGGACGGACGCTTTTCTAGGTCGTTTAATTTGATTGTGCAATGCATATTATCGATTCTACGAATGAATATGCAATATGACAATAAGAGTGATAATGTTAACCAAAAGACAGAAACATGCTCAAGCACTCATCATGATGTACGCGTGCGACTTACCCGGGTCGGGGTGCATTATTGATAATATTTCCTTAAGTTGGCGGCATTCCATGTCCGCGGGACAAGTTGCCGTTGCAGGCGCGTAGCTTCAGACGCTCCGCTCCGGAGGATTCGGAGACGAAGAAATGGTCTTTCCTCACGCCTCTACGCTAGGAGGACCAGATCTCCAACTTCTAGAGGGCGTGCTTTCACCACTTTTGTTGTAGTATCGCGCCACTCGTAGGCGGCGGTTCGGGCCATAGCGCAGTGTCCCGAACTCCGAGAGCAAGTCGGACTTTCCCCGAGCCTTTGCGCGTTGGTAGTTGGGAGTGTTACCGACCTGCAGGGGCTTGGCATTCCCACTTCTACGGGAACCACCGCCTCAACCCCGAAGCGAGAGGTTGAAAGGCGTCTCCCCTTGTTGATTCCCTCGTAGTCGCGGTACGACCAGCACCGATGGTAGCTCCTCCACCCGTGAGCCCCTGCGTCTTCAATCGGGTCTTTATAACGGTTGGTAACCGACTGCTGGGCCCGCGGGTGCGCCACGGATGTGTGCACCAGCTTGATCCTCTTTGTAAAGCGTTTCATCCTTATCTCTTCACCACAACCTCGGGGATCCCAGTAAGCGACAACAATGAGGAACTCCGTCGCATTGTGTCTTCGATGATCTTAGCGAGAGGGCAGCTTTCGTAAATTTTCTGTCCATTTGCCATTGGAAGCGGACCAAGTATGTCGAGCCCCACGAACGCATGGGCCTAGTCGGTGTCAGTGGTGTGTCATGTTGCCGTCAGCAACTTTCACACTTGAACTCCATAGCGTCTCGCTTCTTTCATGACGTTGAATGCTAGATTTTTCCCGCCAATGTGTGATCCGACAGCCCCAAGTGTACTCCACAAAACGCGTAGTCGGCCTCCCTCATAGGGTAAGACATTCTGGGAGGGGAGCCGAGTACCCCGTCTGTCTGACCCAGTTGAGAATTGTACCATCTATGTGAGCTTGCAGCATCGTTTGGCGTCTTTGAGTTCCCTTTTTATCTTTCTTTGCATTACTTGTTTGTTCCAAAATCCGAATACGTTTAGGACCCAGGCTCCCTGCGTCTTGCTCCGTGATTGGCGGCGCGTCCGGGCGGCCGGTCGGGACGTTCACTTCGATCTCGGGATATGCTCGAACCGAACTCGGGGATCGGGGTTCTTACTCTCGCGAGATACCTCATAGTTGTCCAAAATTTCTCAATCATTTATTTAACGTTGTTTGTCAGCGTGATCTCCATGCCTTCGGGCGTCCTTAGCACAACAAATGCACAGGTCGGCAATCCGTCACGTTGAAGTCCATACGGCGAGATCTCCGTCCGTCTTCTTCTCGCGTTATTTGTCCCTGCGCACTTTCTCAAATTCGTGTCGAACTCCCAACAAAGGGACGTCTCGCTTCGCAAAATCGTCCTCCCGATCGATGTATTTGGAAGTAGGGTAAGTAGCCTCAGTGCGAGCGCCATCTTTTGCGCCCGTGCGGATGCGGGTTTCGTCCGTCGCACCGGCTCACGTAGTACACCGGTTGTTGCTTGCCCTCACGTTCCGCCACTAACACGGAGTGGGGCGGAAGGCGAGTAGAGTAGAGATCTTCTCCTCCGCGGTGAGCTCGGGAGCGGCTTGTACTGGAAAGATAAGCCTTGATTCCACGAATGCTTGGTCGCATTCTTCACTCCATTTGAACTGTGTGACTTGGTTCCCCGTAGGGGGACTCCATCTCGGGACGGTGGTCTCCACCGCAGAGACTGCCTCGCGCGCTCTGGGTGTTTACCATGCTTGGTTGTTAATTTCACCGGGTAGGAAAATGACACCTCGCTGTGACGGCGCCAATGTTGCCCGGGCCCGAGGTTGTTGTACGGATTAAGGAGCCCGATTCCTAAAGCCGGGGGGCTCTGGAAGAAGGATCGGTCTCCGTCTCTCGGTTTCACAAACAACAAACAAGAGGTGAAGGGTGCAGCAGATTTCTCCCACCAAGGCCACTCCGACGCTCAAGTCGCCAAACCATTGACGGAAATGCGACGCTAAGGTGGTGCGTAAAAATGTTGTGGCAACCAAAGAAGAACTTATGTGGTGATGAGGAGAAAAATGTGAGCGGGTGATGGAAGGCACGGCTTCCTTGGTGCCACTGCAGACACGATTTTGCCCAATCCGTCGGAGGATTGGAGCCTTATGGAGGCCTGGGATCCAAGGTAACCCTTAGTCGAAAGGTCGCAACTAAAAAAAGTTGGAATCCAAATTGAGCCGTAATCCTTTTCTCGGGGAGGTGAGGGCGCTTATATGCCTCCTCCCCTTTGGACAACTTCTTCTTTCTGGTCGCTCGTTGACCCCGGCCACGCGAAAGTTGTCTGATAGCGTGCCCGGAGCCGTCTGTTATTGATCACGCTTCGACCTAATCTGATGGCGTTAGCGTGGCGCCGAAATGCCTCTATTGCTAGATTCGCATTTAATCCTTTTTTCCGTTGGCGTTTCGCGACCATTCCCGTTGATTTGGCCGACGCTTTCTCGCGTGCTCCCTTTTTTTCGGGGGCTGTTTTGCTTTTGGGCTGGATTTCTCATGGGCGGAACATGGGACCCAACAAAATCAATCCAATAATCCCCAAAACATACAATGAACTACACATGTTTGTCGAATAAATAAATATGTACAAAAATTATACATGTTAGTAAAAATTTAAATATCCAAAATATATTTAAATTAAATTAAGGGTATTTTTATTTTCTTACTTTAGATGTGAAAAATAATGAGAATGAATCACCATGCCATACTCTCTCCTCCCTCTCTCTCTTCGCGCCCGAGCTTTGCTCTCTCTTCACACCGGCTTCCGTGTTGCTCACCCATGGCATCACTTGTCACCGGTAGACCACCATTGGCCACATTTTAAAACGCCACGCCAAACAACATTGTGAACGGCCGTCAACTGGCCTCCCGGTGTCATATTTAATTCGACAACCATCGGTTTCCTCGGCGTTTTTCTTTGTCAAACCACCACCGACCAAATTTCCACCGCTGACAACCACCAAGACCGTCCTGTCTCAAATGTTGTGCCGCCTTCCTCCCTCTTCTCCCTTTCTTCTTTCTCCTCCACCACCTGAAACCCTAACCCTCTCCCTCTCTCCTCGATTCCATCCTTATCTCTTCAGTTTATTTTTTTTTCTTTTTCTTTTTTTTTTCTTTTTCTTGTACGTTTCTCATATATATATATATATATATTATATTTTATATTTTTATTTTCTTTTATTCCAAAATCCGAATAAATATTTGTGCGATAACACGGGCGCACCCCGGACGCCAACCCAACCAATCCAAAATCCTCCCAAAATTTTTCAATATTTAATTAATTTTATCATGCCCAATTTGCCGAAAATTATAATCAATATTAAATTAATCCGAACAAAATCCGGGATATTACAAATCCAGAACCACCTACTGAAGCATATACATCCATCATACATAGCGGAAGCTAAGCTATCTATCCATCGTTAATGTACAAATACATTTCCATCCCAATATATACAAAAGTATTCAATACAATACAAAAACACGAAATCTAAGTTCAAAACATCTTCCTTCAAGTCCATAGCCTAGACAACGCTTATCTCTACTCCGTCTCGTCGAGTATAAGGTCGTACTCATCTGAAACAAGAAAAACAATAAGGAGTGAGTCAAATGTTTAACAAGATACAATATAATCATGGACAATAAACAATATATTCAAAATAAATTAAGGAAGGAAAATAGGAGCATAATATAGATGCATGAACATGAAGCATGATGAAATGAAATTCCGGAACTCATTTTTCTTTCATATTTTGTTTCTGATTCTTTTAGATTCTAAAATATGCAGAAATATCTTTATATTTGCGAATCAGAGTTAGTAGGCCTTATCAGTTAACGGTGTGGTCAAAAGAGGAAATAAATGTGTATACTTTCACACATTCTAAGGCAATACCCATGCAATTCAACATTCCATGACGAGCGATATACCTTTTCACCGGTATACGGGGCTATAAAGTTTATGCCACCATATCCCTCGTGGCCCAGGGGCAATTCTCATGCTACCACAGTAATATTTTAAGTTATATTAGGGAATACTATCCTCTGAAATATAATTCATTGGTCCAATTTCATATTTACTTATTCTCAGGGGAATTCCATGCTCGTTTTTATCACATTGTTCTCACTCTAGGAAAACGGTTCATTAAATTTAGCATATCATGGAATTTTCTTCTTACACTTTTCATAACTTGCATAATTCTTGTGGATTTAAGTCTTCACATGATTTAAATGCATGCACAATTATCATAAAACTTGAGAAAATTAAAAATTCTTACCACAATGAGCCAAACACAATTTTGTAGCTTCAGGACAATAATTTTTCAGAACACATACAAAATAACATATATAAAATACATGTGAATAAATGTCAATATTCGCGTCCATATGCTAGGGTTGCAATTATCTAAGGCCAAAATATGTATAAGTCTTAAATAAATCGGATAAATACAAAAGGGGGCGGGTTAGGGTTTCGTGAAGCAATATACCACATAAATCTCAGAAATCAGACATAAAATCGACATATATGCATGCTTAAGACATGAGTATCATAAAATAAAAGAATGGACGGGTATTGGGACGAAAATACTTGAAAGGAATGGAACAAAAAGTGAAACAAGAGGAAGAAAAGTATATGAGTGTACTTGTCTCGACCCGATCTATAACTTCTCTAGCTAGTTCTAAGTCGGAATCGGATTCGGGAGTCTCGATCTCCTCCTTCTCTTCTTCTCATTCACGTTCTCTCTCTCCTCTCTCTTAGATCTCACAGAAAAAAATGACGTGGAAAAACTCTCACATGTTTTTTTATACAGACTGGCGCTCGAGCGCCACAACGCCAGTTGAGCACCACAGCACCCAAAGGTCCGCGCTCGAGCTTTGTCGGCAAGTTTCTAGCAGGATATTCTGCTAAACACGCCCCGGGCACGCCTCGGGCACCACTCAAGCACCGGGCCTCCTGACTAACAGTTTGCTTTTGATGTTAATTTTCCGTGTACTTTTAAGTTTAATCTTAATTATATTATCTTAATTACCCCTAATTACTATATTTTGAAAATCGGTATCTTACAATATATATGAATATTAAAGACATGCAATAGTAGCAAGCAATATTTAAGAACATATAAGAATATTGTTATAGTAAATCAGCATTTAAACATGATGTGTATGGATTTATAATATATATTTCATAAAGCTTTCATAAAATTGGAGTAAGATTATGTATATACAAAGTAATAACACTTTAGTAACAAAAATAGTACATGCATTAGTATTTAAAATAAAAATATTCAAAACGATAAGCAAAAACCAGCAATTAAGGAAAGAGGGTTTGAATGCACTTATCTTAAACTTAAAATTAGTAAAAATCTCTTAAATCTCACTTGGTTTCCTCTTCTCCTACCAGCTCTCTCTTTCTCCATTCTCTTTTTTTCTCTTCTGTCCAAAACCATGCGAAAATGATTGATAATAAATTAAGGGGGCTTTATATAGAAAACTAGCACACGTACGTTTGTCAAGCGCATGATAGGCGTTTAGACAAATGACAAAAGAATGCACCTCAGGCGCACATCAGGTGTACACATTCTATTCTAAATATGCATGTGCGTCTCTCAAGCGCACATCGAGTATGATCACTCTGTCTAAGATATGCATGAGCGCCTTAGAGGTGTCCTTCAGACGCGACCTTAATGTCCAAAATACGCACATGCGGGGGGTTAGCGCCGGTCAAGCCTCATTTAGTTTGATGTAATATGGTTAAAAAATTAATTTAGACCAAAATCCTCAATTGATCTCGATATTTTTATTAACTTAAATTAATTAATATCATTAGGCAATAAAATTAAAATACATATCTTGCATCCATTGTGACAAGAATGGTCAAATAAAATGGGATTGTTTCAAGAGGAAATAGTAGAAGAAGGTAGTGAGCAACGGGAGAGGAGGGATCATGATGACAATGATCGGGTCTCTATCACTATTTATGAAGACCTTCCAATTATCCATGAGGGAAGACATGGAACTTCACTGGCCACGATGCGAGTTGGGTGATGGATAGTGGTTCCTCACATCATATAACACCGACGAAGTCCCTCTTCACATTTTATATGCCTAGAGACTATGAGGTATTAAAAATGGATAATGATAGCTCGTTAAGAGTTGTTGGCATGGAGACATTAGCTTGTGGACAAGTAGCGGGACGAAACTTATGTTGAAAGATGTGCAATATGCTTTGGATGTTCGATTAAATGCAATTTCAACTAGGCAGCTTGACAATGATGGCTTTTGTACGGCATTTAGTAAAGGCCAATGAAAGCTCATCAAAGGCGCCTTGATTGTGGCAAGGAAAGTGTTTGAGCCGGTATTTGATGAAGGCTTCGATTGTTAAGAATAACGCCAGATTGGTTAAGGTGACTGGAAGAGGAGGTTGAAAATAGTGTATGGAGGAGTGATTCTTTTCTGGTGAAGAAGTTGAAAGAGAGTGGGAATATTTTAGGCTTAGTGGAGTGAAATAGGGTGTCGTTTAAGCTTGCAAAGGCTAACGTCGGGGTTCTCATGGAGGGAAGTTGCTAAAGAGTAAGAGATGACGGCTACTAGGAATGCAAAGAGTCCCTCATAGAGTTGTGAGATAAAATTTGTTAGGTTTTGAGTCATTTCTTTATAGAGCCCATAACAAATGGATGAGTCATTGGGAGGATGCACGATGTTTGTGCATAGCACACTCAGACAGAGATGTTCAGCACGGGTTGCATGAGGTTTGTATGAAGGCTAGTCGAAAGTTAGTAGAGGGCTGTCCATGCAACAAAGAACACTAGAGATTTGTACGAGGTTTGTCCATGGGTCAGTTGAGTGACAAAGTTCACTGGAAGTTTGCATGAAGTTCGTGCACAGAGCAGTCGAGTGAAAAACATTTTCGATGAATAAGTGGTATCTGCACTTAGTAGGTGCACGATAGACGGTTGTGCACATTTGGGATAGAATTGACACACTTATTGTACGCTAATGGGGTTCATGTGCGCCAAGTCCAATAGGACCAACGCCTAAAGGGCACGTGCATGGATTGTCCAAAGAGGTCACGCTTGATACATTGGTGGAGCACACGTTTAACATTGCTATAAAGTCGCACTTGATGCGTTTTTACAGTAATCTTAAATCATTTTGTAACATAAGGGGCGCTATACAAGAAAGAGAAGAGAGAAATTGAAGAGGTTCACATCTGATTAAGATTCGATTTGAGTTTGATTTTTCATCAAGGTCGGATACATTATTTTAATGTATTCCTAGGACGTAATACCGTTTGGTCACTCTTATTCCTATTATATTTTCTCTTGTAGATTATTAGGTGTGTTGGGGATTGTGTTCAACCAATCATTTACGTGGATTGTAGTGAAAAGATTTTTGAGGGGTTACTTTTTTAACTGACATTATTTTATAATGGATTTGTTTGGAGTTTGTTTTATAATTTTTTTTTTGGTTGAGAAGAGTTTTCCACATTAAATATTACTGTGCAACTTTATGCGCTTGATTGTATTGTATTCCTCGTCCTCTAAGTGTCTGGTAATTGACGTTTGACGAAAAATTCAAGTTTGTTCTGTTGCACCGATTGTGGGTATGTCTCCATTGAATCCCAACAGCTGTTGCACAACAGTGTGGTTGCTTTTGTTTATTGAATTTTTATCTTTATATTTAAATGTTTGTTAATGTTATTGTATCTACCTTATGGTAGGAAATGTAAAAATAGATTCATCATCTTCTAGGTGAGTTTATGCCTTTCTTTTCATAGGAAGGGAATATTTGCAGTTTAATTACCCTGGGTTCGAGTAGGATAGCAAACAAGTTGAATAAAGTAGTACAATGCTCAAATTTGGCTTTTTATTTTGACAAACTTAAATTAGACTTTAATTTGGCTTGTTAAACTTTACAAAGGATGGGCTTGAATGGGCGGCGGCTAACCAAACAATTTCCATTCGAGCTTCAGTAGCTTAGTTTACCATTAAAGAACACAATGCAGCGAATTGATTAGTTGCTTGCACAATCGTAACTTTTCAGCTTCTTGAATTGTGCATGAGCTCTTGACAAGCAGTGATCTCAAGTTAAATTCTGAGGAATTTGATTCATTTTACAACAATGTCACTTCATGCAAAATGGATAGAGGATGTTTATTGATGCCATGTAATGAAGTCAAGAGGCATCTGGGTTATGATGCTTTCAACAAACGGATGATGAATATTTATGATCTAAGAATTGAGAAATAACAAAAAGGTTGAAGAAGTCTCTGGATGATGTTAAATACTGAAAATTTTGTGTATCTGATCCCAAGCTACTGGCATATTTTCTGTGATGTGTAATGACCATTCACAGAAATGGTGGAAGCTCAAATTAAGAAGTTTTGCGAACTTGTGAAAATTACAAATTCTTGTTTTTTTTTGGATCCATTCACTTTTCTGATCTTTTTCCCCATTAGGAAATTGATCATTTTTATTACATATCTAGCAACTGCCTATGTCAAACATGTAGTGAAAATTTCCTGGCACCCAATTTTGAAGTGCAAAGATTTGGGAAAACAGTAATAATTATTTCCCATTTTGAAAAGATTTGTTGTTCATATTATCGTAATTATATAATCTTGTTTATATAATCACATATATATTTTGGAATAATTAAAAATGGTCTGTAGTTGTTAATTTGTGTCAATATCTCACACAACATCACTAAGCTATACATGTCTCTAACAATATTCTTCGACCTTCCCCATGCTAGCAGCCTTGACTTTTAAAATCATGTACTGGCAGACTTATATTCCCTGTGCTATTGATTAATAAAAATATAGTTTTTTATTCTTTTTTTAAGTGGGACATGGAAGCACAACGAAAGATTCTGTGTTATAATTGGGCCTCAGCTCTATTATCCTTTTCTTATGAAGGTCGTACAATTTGTATTTTCTGGATGCCTTTGGCTTTGATATTGTCAAAGACATGTGGTGATGTAAATGTTAATGGCTTGTTTCTGAAGACTCAGAGAATATGAGGAAGAATTTTGGCACAAATGTGATTTCCACAATTCTGTTGCTTATCCATCTATCTGCATCTTCCTTCATCGATCTTGCGTGTATTCTGCATGCCCCTCCTCCCTTTTAAGTGAATCAATGGTAAACATAACCAAAATTTCAGCAGTTCTGTTGGTCTAGGAGTTGAACGAAACCAGTTTTTTGGTTTCTGTTTTTGATCTTGTTTCATAGGTAATTTTGTTTCAGTTCTTTTGATCACCTGTAAATGAATACAAATCAGAAGATCGATTTCGAATTGCAACGACAACAGAGTGGTAGAACGACTGATGGTTGTACTCTGGAATTTGCAACTGGAGACTCCCAGTTCATTGCTTCCCAACTGCCTTGGAGCACTGAAACTCGCTCACTGTCTGGAGGCATAGGAGGACAGTGTCAACTGCAAAACTCTATGCCAGGTAATCTTCCAAGTGCCACTATCAGCCGCTTCTTTCCAGCTTCTGCATTTCATGAAACCGAGCGCTTGATGAGTCTTCCACAGTATGATTGTCAATTCAGCAGCCCCACCTTGCCATGCCAAACTGTGAAAAATTTTGACTCGAACATTCAACTGCATCCATGTATCACAGATGGCTTCCCTTTTGAATTCACAGAGAAAGAAGGTTCAGATTTCCAATCCAAAACCCCCCTGCAATCAATGGAAAACTCTTTATTCTATATTGATCAATTTTGTACTTCTGAAAAGTCCTTCAGTAGTACACGTAGCAACTATTCTGGAAGTAAGCATATTCAGCAACTGAAAAATAAATTGCTTGCTGAATTTGCAAGATCAGATGGGAGTAGCTATTCATTTCCATTGAACGGAAAGCGGGTCGTTAGAGTAAGCTTCTTTAGTTCCAGATTTTGTCTTCATCTTGCTTGTTCCATAAAACCCCCCCCAAAAAAAAAGAAGAAGAACCCAGCTTCTGTTCTGCACAAAAAAATTGTTTTTGTAAGTGATGATTTCCCTGCAGATTTGCCCATATTCCCAAGATTCTGAACCTTGTAAAAAGAGTTTCTCTTCTCAACATGAGAAAAAGGCATCGAGACCTGCTGAGGGTGTTTCTGTAAATTCAGGAACTCCAGTTTCATCAGGCACAGTTCTTTCAAGTAAAACACGAATTAGGTGGACTCCAGATCTTCATGAGAAATTTGTTGAGTGTGTAAATCGCCTTGGGGGAGCTGACAGTGAGTGTTGTAACTTCCTTAATTCCTGAAGGCTAGAATATTTTAAGTAACAATTAGTTGTTGATGTTGTTACTTTGATTTTATCGGGCTTAGAGGCAACCCCCAAGGCAATACTGAAGTTGATGAACTCAGATGGATTGACAATCTTCCATGTGAAAAGTCACCTGCAGGTATCTTTGCTACTAAAGTGTACAGATATTAATTGATCACCAGCTGGAATTTTTTTAATTATTTGACAGGTGAATAATCCTGCCGATGGTGAATATGACTGCTCTTGATAGATATTACTTGTTTTGCAGAAATATCGAATTGCAAAATTCATGCCTGAATCAACTGAAGGTAAAAGTTCCCCTACGTCTCATGTTACCATGATTTTGAGTTCTAGTTGCTTATAAGTGGAATTTACAGTATTTCTTCGATCTCCTCTTTGTTTTTGGGTATTTACCCAAGACAGTTTGTTGTTTATATACAACGATTAATTCCTAATCTGGGGATGGTCTTAATAATCTGCCTTCCATAGCTCAGGAAATGAACAATTTTGCTTGTTTTTGCAATCATATATGCAAATGGGCAAAAAAATTGCTTTAGCAAGTTGCCTCGAAGTTGACTTCCAAACATCTTTTGCTTGTTTTTGCAATCATATTATGCAAGTGGGCAACAAAATTCCTTCGCCAGGGTTCCTCAACGTAGACTTCTGAATATATCAGAGTCAAGACAATTTTGTCTTTTCCTTCTCTTTCCTGTCAAGGAAGTAAGTGAGTTGATGACAGGAGAGCCGGCAACCGAAGCCTTGCTGAACAATGGCCATAACTATAACAGGCCTAAGTAGCAAAATTTCTTATTGGGTAAGTTCCACCTCACATAAAAGATATAACGGTCTGAGCACTGCCTTGGAAAGAGGTTCAGTGAAATAAGCATGTCTGTAAAAATGCTGAGTATCTGCACTGGAACATATAGACCTCGTGAAGCTTCATTGCTCCCTTGATTTGTTTTGAGTCTTTCCAGCGCAGTTTAGGCGGAGGAAGAAAAATACCTCCTTCCAGAGGAGCCTGTAAATTGATCTTCAGGACATAGAATTCACTCTCTTGGGCTTATGATTACAGTGACTTAATATTGACTAAGGTTCCTGATTTTAGGCATTTGATTTTCTTAATGATGAATTCAAGTTCTACATTGATGGTAGTCAAACTGTGTTCTTGCCGTTTGTTTGTCCTTTTCAATCACTTATGATGGTTTTTGCTACGTCGGTCATGTTTCTTGCATGAAACAACTTATAATAAAGCTCAAAATGATTTGTTCTACTTTGCTTGTCATGACAGTCGAAAAGATCTCTTTCATCATCAAAAGCATCGAGTACTCCATTATATAGAGCCCTTCCTGACCAAATATCAAAGTTGCTTATCCTACTTGATATTTTGCGGAGATTTCCATTTGCATTAACAGAAACTTGTGCCCCTACTCCATTTTTTTAAGTATCACTCAAGATGGGATTCTGAATGTTTGTTGATATTTGGTACTTTCTCATCATTTTAGTGTTGACACAGCAGAGAGATAGAGAGAGAGAGAGACAGGGGATGAGACAAAATACTTTGCCCACTGAGATTTTTTGTGTCCCGCGGAAATAATTGCCCACCTACGTTGTTCCTTTCACTTTGTGGCTATTTTTACACCGAAATCGTTAGTCATGAGAACGGATAGTTCACATAACTCAGCATCATTCTTCTCAAGTTGGCCGTTTCTTTATCTACTAACGAGCAAGGTTGTCAAAAAATATCATTTGTTGCTGGTGGATAAAAAAGAAGATGGTCAAAAGAGGCACTCCTGCCCATCCTTTGAGCAGTTTCTTGTAAAATTTGCTCTAATCCTCCTCTTCTGGAGCATATTCCATATCATTTTCATGAATTTATCAGCAATTCTGACTTCTCAGATCCTGACGCTTCCATCGGTAAATTTATTTGTTTGTCTAACTTAGTCCGTATTTCAAATCAATGGCAGGAAAATCTGGGAAACGATACAGCTCAAATGATGCGACACAGCTTGATGCTAAAGCGTAAGCCATCCATCTCTTTTACCAAAGAAATTTATTTATCTTTCTATAGCAAGCTATCATACACTAAATCCTTTTTATTGAATCATGTTGGCTGATTTTTCTTTCTCCTGTGTCTTGCAGTGGGATACAACTCAGAGAAGCACTACAACTTCAACTAGATGTCCAAAGGCGTCTTCATGAACAGTTAGAGGTATGGGAAATCTTTAGGTCTATGTATGTATCCGGACATATACCGTTGGATCGCCCAATGAAGATACCGAGAGGCTGCATTGCCGAAAAATGATGCAGCCCCTTGCATTCCCCCCTTATACCCGTTAGGATTAAAGAAATCCAATGGGTGAGATATAAAAATTAAAAAAAAAAAAATTCTGAACTGTTTTTTTAAATGTTAGATTAAGTACTTAAATGAATATTAATATTTTAAAAAAAAAAGTTATCGTCACTTTTTAATTTCAAAAATCTAATGTTAGACTTTCATCTACAGTGAGAAAAAGAGGGGAATGGTTTTGTAGCCATCCTCTGCATTACTGTAACCATTCTTTTGTGAGTATTGTTATGGTTTTACAGGTGGAAATTTTTCTATATTTATCCAGCTAATAAGATTAAAAATTGGATGAAATAACAATGAAAATTTAATAATTTTTGGATAGATATAGGACCTTAACGGCGCTCTTCTTTTGATCTGTGTAAGTTCTTGGTGGAGCTATTTAGTGACTGCTTCTTGTAACTCGTTAAGATTCAAGATGAACCCTAATACGGATATCCTTCTGGGACGCAGATTCAGCGAACTCTGCAGCTGAGGATTGAGGAACAGGGAAGACAGCTGAGGATGATGTTCGACCAACAACAGCAAACAAGGCAGACCTCCTTTGGCAATCAAAATCCGGACAACAAATCTGCAGATGGCCCGCCATTTATCCTTGAAGAACAAGTTCAACTTTCGAGGGACAATGGATCCGGAAATACCATTTTCCCTTCCAAGATAAGTTAGCCTCTCGAGAACTACTTTCTGTGTCGGTTTACATGCCGCAATTTACTTGAGATGTTTTTGCCAAAGCGCTGAGAACGTCCATGCGTACAAGCAAGTATAGCTGCGCGAGCTAAAATGTTTCATCTTCAATGGCTGGAGGTTTCGTTGCCCCTGGTACGAAAACTAGACATGTACCGACCTTGGGGAAGCCTGCAAAGCTGTAGATCTGCCTTCAAGTATCCCTTTTTTTTTTTTTTTTTTTTTTTGGGGGAGGGGTCTGTGTGCTTGTCTGTGTAGAGTCCTAGGGTTTGATGGAAGAGAAGATGATGATGATGGTCTGTGAGAAATCGTCTTCTCCTTTGCTTAATTGCTTCCATGGTGATGAAAGAATATCATTCCCTCGTTAGAACTCTTTCATTGAAATATCAAACCCGGTTATCACAACTGCAACCCCTGTGAAGCTCTTATGGTCATGACACATTGGATCACTTGTACATTAAAAGTTATGAAATTGTGTCCCCTTATGGCTATTCAAATCTTTACTATTTATTTCATAACTTTTGGCCATTACATGCTTATTGGACAGCCCACGGTTCCATGCTGTGCCGCCACAGCAGAGTATGCTTATATGTCGGCCGGTATGGCACATGGCCCGCTTATTCAGGCAGATATACCATTCAGATCGGATCATTTTTTTAATAAATAAAAAATGAAATATATAATATAAAAAATAAGATATATAAATTATTATAAAATTATATTATATTTTATTTATTTTATTAAATATTTAATATTATAATTTATAAAAGTAAAAAATACATTTAAGGATATATATTTTTAAGCCTTATTACTTACATTTTCACTTGTTCTGTTATCGTCGATTTTATAATTATCTTTATCACTAAAATTTAAAATAATTAAAATTTTAATATAATCTTTTATGTCTAATTAATTCGTAAAGAGAATGTATATTTTTATTATCTTCAATATTATATTGCCTCTTTATTCGTCAATTCTTCAATCCTGATATTGAAGATTGACTTAAATAATATTACACTTATTAATGGGGTTAACAAATCCTTTATCATTAACACAAGTAGGAAAAATTTATGTTTGTTAATCTTTTATCAATTCAAAATTTTAAACCCTGGTTGACTACTTGTGAAGTTAAAAACGTGATCAGACTGTAAGTAGTAAAAAAGTTCAATCAATTTTATATTTGTACTATCCTACTATGTTTCACATTAAGTCCGTATTAAAGAAAATAAATCTCGCCTATCTGGAGTTTCAAACTATCTCTAATGCTGCTGCTTATTTCTGTTGTTGGATTAGACTGTTTGGTATTGATTATGATACATACAAGTTGCATATTATATGGAAGTTGTGATAAATCCACAAATTCATCCTTTTTGGTGCCGTCAATCATCATCATAATTGCGTAGAACCCCTTAATATAAATATACATCACATAATTCATACAGGAGTCCATAATTATAGTGAAATAGTTTAATATGGAAAGATTTATTAAAATATTTTAAAAAAATTTTTAAAAATATATTTAAATATAATATTAATAAATATATTATTTTTAATTCATTTAAATATTTGCTTATAATCATTTCTCTAAATTTTATATTTGCCTCAATTGTTTGTACAATATCATAGAAATTATAATCATTTCGATAAAACGTAACGTTATTTATAAATAATAATAATTAGCTCAATAATAGATTTTCTATTAGATAATTGGTAACTAAAAAATTGTTAGTAGTAAAATAAAATATTTATAAATAATACTTAATCAATTTAATTATTTTTTAATTGGCATTCATAATTGATTTGATTTATAAAATACATCATACAATTCATACACGGGTATGTAATTATAATAAGATAGGCTAATATTAAAAAATTTAAAAAATTTTTAATTTTTTTTAAAAAATATATTTAAATATAATATTAATGAATATATTTTTTAATACATTTTAATATTTACTTACAATCATTTTTCTAAATTTTATATTTGTCTCCACCATTTGTACAATATCACAGAAATTATAATTATTTCGATAAAACATAAAGTTATTTATAAATGATAATAATTAGCTCAATAATATAGTTTTTATTATATAATTGGTAATTAAAAGATTATTAGTAATAAAATAAAATATTTTTAAATAATACTTAATCAATTTAATTATTTTTCAATTGATATTCCTAATTGATTCAATTTATAAAATATTTTCGCTATAGAAAATGATTGAAACAAAATCAAAAGAAAACAGGGTGTTTAATATCGAATAAGTCAAATTTTATGGTATTATAGTCAAATTTTACTTTTTTTATAGTTGATTTTGTTCTATCTATACAATATTCTAAACTATTATTCTTAAAAATTAGATGTTTTAACAAATAAAATAATATATTTTTATTTTTTACATAATAAAAAATAAATTATAAAATATTCTTGTCGTAAAAAGTAATAATATGATATATACATTTTATACATAATAATTTACATTTAAAATTATAAAAGTTATAATTTAATTAAAAAAGTACTATTATTATTTAAAATATTGCCAAAAGTTATCACATCCCAAGTCCTAATCTCATAATTAACTCTTAATTAAATAATTATTAATTTAACTAAATTATCATCTAATTAACTTTTGGATGTGAATTCTATGTTAATATCTCGACCGATCACAATAAAATTAACACAACATCATACATATATAAGACCTAAAATACAACCACATCTCATGTAATTCCGATACCAAACCAACAATGATATTAAGCCTTATGTAATAAGCAATACCTGTCAATATAAAATCAGATTATACAAACTATGGACTTAAATCATAAATTATAATCTGACAACAAACAACTAATTATTGGATAATCTGAAATAATTATAAAATTACAATAATATTAACTCATAACTTATTAGTCAACACTCAACATTTCATCATTGTCTACATTCTAATGTTGTCCGAAAATCAAAATATTAATGGGTTATAGTCTAAAACATAATACAACATGTTAAACACGTAAAGACTATCCGAAAACTAAACTTAATACATTAAATATTGTCTGAAATTATTAAATAATATTATAATCCATAAACATAACAATTTAAACTCTTTATATCCGCTCCATTCTTCATTCCTATTCATCCAATAAAAATTCGTACATCTCATTTAAATGGGTCAGTAAAAATAATAATAAGTGAACTAATAACTCAACAAGTCACATAACATATCAATAATCATATATACTTTACTTTAAAAATATATCTAAATGTCTAAATATTATGATCCGATAAAATGACATAAAATATTTATAAGACTTGCGTAGAAAATTCAATTTATATATTTTTAGACTTCTTATCATGTTATTTCTCAATTTAAATTATCAAATCATACTTAATTCCAATTTTTCATTGGAATCAAGACCAATAGGCCCTAATAACTAAAAAAGTAGATAATCAAAACCCAGATTGTACATACTTCAACACAATCAAAAGCTATATACTATAATTCAATACCGATAGGTGAATTGTCTACATATCATCTTATAGATGGAGTTGAATGCCGTTTCTCATTTACAGATAATATGTTCGGATATCGATATATTATTATAATATATTAATACATATCATAATATATTACCCGTTGAATAATAACCATAGTTCAATAAATTTTTTTAAAAAAAAATTATATTTTTTTAATTTATAATTTTCTCACTCTTAGGCAAAATATTTATAATCTTAGATATAAATTCATAATTATTATTTTATGAAATTTAATCATGTTAAATTTGAAAGTATGGGAAGGTGAATTTGTAACTAAATGCAAAAATTTTAGTAAAATGTATAATTCAGCAAGTGTATCTAAATTTTAAACTATGCATGTTAAATAGTATTTATTTTTTAACTCATATAAAATATATATTTAATAGTTTAAAGTATGTATAAGTTATTGTACAAATTTAAGACATGTAGAAACCTAAATTTAGTAAAAGTTCAGCAAAATTTAGTAATTTAAAAAAAATCTGCAATTTAAGTTTAATAATATATATGTAAGACAATATTTTCTGAAATTATGAACATACAAGTTTATAATTTTAAATTTAAAATATACAATAGTAAAGTTTAAAAAATTCATCACATGTAAGGCTATTAAACTATCAATTTAAGACATGCATACAACCAAATTGTAATATTTAGAACATATAAATATTTACATAAATTTAGACATAAATTCTTATAGATTTTGTTATAAAATTATGAAAAACTAATATGTATACTTAATATAATCATTAATATTTTAAAATTATATTATAATTGAGTAATAAAAAAAAGAATTATTCATAAAAATTAGAAAAAAAATAGTAACAATAGAATGAGAAGTATATAATGCACTTACCTTAATTCTGATTTACCCAAATTCTAACTTGAATTAACTGAGTTTCAACCTCTTTGGCCTTTTCTCTCTTCTTTTGTCTTTTCTCCTTGCATGCTTTTATCTCCATTCTCAAAAATCTGATACAAAATGTCGTAAATCAATTAAATGGTCATATTTATATAACAAGATGCTCACTCGTCAATTCAACCGTATATCAGGCAACCTAATGCACTTAGGCACGGCTCGGATGTGCCTCATTTCCTAACCCCACAAATTTTAGCATTCAGGCTCAAGTAAGGCCTCGATTAGGTACAAGTTAATCTGCCTTTCACTCACAAAAACGGCTCGCGCACCAATCAAGCACCCATTGCTTGATATAATCTGATCTAATTTGATTATCTAATCTAATTTTTAATATCATTTGACTTTAATTTTAATTATATTAATTTAATTAATTAAAATTATTATAAGTTAAAGGCTCGGACATTATAAAAGTAATATAAAAAGCATTATTAAATATTTTATATTTATTTATAATAATATTAATTATTTTAAAAATTAGGAAAGTAGTGTGTGGGAAATTAAAAACCTTAAGACTAATATTGTTATTATAGTTTTAAATTTTTAGAAATGCTCTGCCTTATAACACAAATATAATGTATATTATTATGTAATAATCATATATCATTAGTTAAATAAATATAAGATTTTATTTGTATTAGTTTTAAAATTAATTCTTGTTTAAATTATAAAAAAATATGGATAACATTTTAATAATATTTTAAGATTCTATTACATACTTGGGTTGCAAATATTTTTACACGTATCTTTTAAATTTCTAATTTTTTGCTATAAGAAAATTACTATTCAAGTAAATGATATATTCTACAAATTATTATGGATTTAATTCCTAATAGTAAAAAAACTTCTCACCCTACAACACATAAAAATATTAGTTTAGTTTAAATTGATAATAATTATTATCTCTTAATATTTTTTTATAAGTCACTTTAGGTATCTAATATCTTTAACTTTTACAAGTATAACCTTTTTTTTATTTTTATAAACAACACAGTTATAATAGTTAACTAATTTAATTTTAAAAAATTATTATACACTATTATAATATTTTCTACAAATCGACAAAAATTAATATTAGTGGCATTTGAGTACGTTGTAATTTTGATATTTTAAAATTACTATTAATATGTGGCATAATCAGTGCAAAAGTATCAGAATAGTTTTTCTAAATCGTTTTATTGTCAAAATTTTAAAAAAATTATACATTATAATTAATAATTAGGTTATAAATAATAGTATTAGTATATAAATTATAAGTAAAAATCAACAATAAAAAATATATCAATAATTTAGTATCACTTATTGTTGAATAATAGTGAGAGAATAGAGAGAGTAGAGAAAATCAGATGAATGTGATAAGAATGTATTTGTAATTTTTTAGTTTTTTTATTTAAAAAATATAGGTAGTAGTTAAACTGTTTAAATTATTATTATTATTATTATTATTATTATTATTATTATATGGGCCGTTCTTGTCTAGTTGTGGGCCAACAAGGTATGATTGGACTTGCGTGCCATTGGCCTATCATTCTCAGCTCGACACAGTTTATAATGATACGACCTCATAATAAATAATTATAATAATAATAGTTATATATGTTTGCTGTATTTTTTATATACCTTTTAAAAAATATAAAATAAATTAATATATTAAATAAGAGAAGAAATATTTTAATTATTTAATAATTCAGCAATAGCTTTTAATGATAAATCATAATAACTCAATAATAAAAAATAATATTAATAAATCTGACTAAATTTTAAATTAACCTGAACTAATAGACCTCAAGTTGAGATCAAGATGACGGTCCAGGTTGTTAGTGATCCAACTATCAACCACTTGGTCTAGGGAGTGAGACTTTATTATTTAGGTTAAAATTTGAAGGATTTGTTTATATGTTTAACGATTGAATTATTGAATAATAAAATAATTAAATTTTAAATTAGCTGAAATAATTAAACTGTAACAGTTTAAAAAATTAACTGATAAAGGTATACCAAAAGATGTGAGTTAAAGAGGGTGAATTGTGCAACTAGATAGAAAATTCTCTATACTTAGCTACTTTTTAATCCCTTAATACTAACTCATTAATTAAATTGGACAGTTAGTTTATCAGAACTATTGATTAGAGTAAGAGGTGTTGGCACTAAAAGAGGCCCAATGCCAACATAATTTTCTAAAAAAAAATCATTTGGACCAGACAACTAATAGGGAAAAATCAACTACTATATACCTATCCACAATTTCTTAAAACGAGAACAATTAATAACGGATAACTACTTAACTAATCCTGAAAATAAACCATCAACCTCGCAAATACAAAACCCTTTGAAGTAAATGTATATTCTGATCTTAGAATAAAAAATATCTTATGATCTGGTGACTATGATCAAGGATCTTGTAATATGATGATATTAATATTATATAATCATACGACCTAATAACTGAATATATTAAAATTTTGATATATTTGATTATCTATTGATCACTACAATATCTACAATTCAATATCAATCTCACAGCACTCAGTCTGCACAAGAAGGTTTGAAGCATATGATCTATAATGTCTCATTTTCATAAAATTTTTTTTTGAAATCTAATCCTTAAATTTTTCACATACTTTTTTCCTAACTCATTCGTCATGAATTATTATTGACTTGAGTATCAAATAATAATCTAGAAAACAAATTCTAACTGAGTAAATTACCATTTTAATTTATGGTGTATAGGATTCAGACTGAGCGGTAAAATAATTTATTTTAAAATATTTTTGATTGAAATTTAGATTTTAAGCTCATATTAAACATCAACAATATATTATTTTGGGATGGTGAAACTAAAAAAAGAAGAGATAGAAAGCTACATATGCACTGTCATTAGCTACACTAACTTATTAGTTGAGGGAATAAGGGGTATTCCATCGTCCCATAGGCCTATGAATTAAAGATTTAATAGTCTAAATTTTAAGTTGAAAAATTTAAAAATATGACATGGTTTTATTTTTTTTATAATATAAATATTTTAATATTTTTTATTATAAATAATAATAATAATAATAGAAGCAATTTCTTTCACATTTTTTTATCATTCTAAAATCTAGATTATTGGAATCCGCCAGATCCGACGGTCACACTGATGCAGGGGGCTCCATCCCTTAGTCACGATGGGGCAAATGATGCCATATTTTCTGGGGTGTTTCCAATTTTAATTAAAAAGTAAAAAAAAAAAATGGTAATATTTAGACTCATTTTAAATATAAATTCGTATAAAATTAATGTTGATATAATATTATATTTATAATATTCCGTCCCCGTCCACAGTACGCTTGAAGGGGTTGGGGGCCTCGCCGTTCAAAGCCCTTGTGCACCCAAAATTCGAACCGCAACGAAGTTCCTTCAATGGCTGCTGCCCCTAATTACACACTAAAAAATACCGTAAAACTAGCCGTTGAACCCGAGGGTTCTCAAAATAGAGAGATTAAAAGACATCGAAACAAGAAAATCTCCAGGTAAGAGCATCGATCGAAGTGTTCTCATTACTCTTGTCCATTTGAGCTTCAATTTTCCAGTTTTCTGTTACTCCAGGATTTTATTTAAAATAGGTCATGACGCGTTGGCGGAAACTTGTAGAACTTCCTATTCTGGGATGGATTTCTTATCAGATGTCCGCGAACTCCCTTATGTCCTTGAAGTATACTATGTTAGGGAATACCGGTAGGTGTAAAATTGCACCAAATCATAGGTATTATGGTAGGAAAGCTCTCGCAACCGAGATAAATCGAAACTTGGACGAAACCTCGACCTCAAATCGCGAAAATGTGAGCAGAGTTTCGCGGGCTGTTATTCGAGAGGCTCAAGCTGCTCTGTTAGATTACTTACATTCTACTAGAAGCTTTCAGTTTATGGATGCTGAGCATATTAGCAGGAATTCACCCAATTTCCTGCGGAAGCTTCTTGGGAAGGTCGAGAATGAGCCCAATACTACACGGTCATTGGCTCGCTTCTTTCGCTACCACCCTGTTAATGAATTTGAACCATTCTTTGAAAGCATAGGTCTGGATGCTTCTGAGTTCATCCCTCTCCTCCCGCGAGATTTGATGTTCTTGAGTGATGATGTTAATATGTTAGAGAACTACCATGTCTTGTGTGATTATGGCATCCCGCGTAATAGGATAGGGAAGATATATAAGGAAGCAACAGAGGTGTTCCGGTATGACTATGGTGTACTGCAGTCTAAGTTACAAGCGTATGAAGGATTGGGGCTTAGCCAATCTACCGTAGCTATGGTTGTTTGTTCTTCTCCGTATCTTTTATTTGGTGATGTGAATGAAGATTTTCGTCAGGTGCTAGGGCTATTGAATTGTTTAGGATTTGAATGTGATTGGTTTCAGGGACATTTACTAGTGGAGAATTCTTACAATTGGAGACAAATTTTTGAGTTGCTGTGTATGCTTAGTGATTTGGGTTGCAGCAAGGAGCAGCTAGGAAGTCTGATAAGCCAACATCCAGAACTTCTATTTGAGCGCACGGGTAGTCGGACTTTTTCTGTCATCGGATTCCTCGTCAAATTTGGGTCCACGAAGAATGACATATATTCCATGTTTCTTCGGTTCCCACAAATCCCAATTGATAAATTTGTTTGGAATCTAAGAAATGGGTTTCATTTTCTGGCTGAGATAGAGATGGATGTTGAAGATGTTGGAAAGATTATTAGTTCACATGCCGCATTGCTAGGTTCATGTTCCCTAAAGAAAACTAACAGCTTACTTGCTAATCTGAATATAGGAAAGAAACGCCTTTCTCGTGCCATCAAGGATAATACGGATGTGTTGAAGAACTGGGTTATAGGAGCAAAAGTAAAAAAATTGCCAAGCGATGGGGTGGAAGAGCGATCACGAATTCGGAAGATTGAGTTCTTGAGGAATATTGGGTTTGCTGAAAATTCAAAAGAAATGGCCAAGGCTCTGAAGGTCTTTCGAGGCAAAGGACTGGAAATTCAAGAAAGATTTGATTGTCTTGTCAAAGCAGGGCTGGATCGGAAGGATGTAGTAAGGATGGTCAAAGTGTCCCCTCAAATTCTGAACCAAACAAAAGAAGTTATTGAGAAAAAGATTGATTTCCTTGTGAATGGCCTGGGATATCCCATTACAAGTTTAGTGGCTTTTCCATCGTATATTTCGTATACGATTCAGAGGGTTAAGCTTAGGCACTCAATGTATCAGTGGCTTAATGAACGCGGGACAGCTACATCGGGGTTGGCTCTAAGTACCATCATGGCGTGCACTGATAAGATATTTATGCGGACATATGTAAATCAGCATCCAAAAGGCCCGAAAGTTTGGCAGGAGTTGAAGACGAAAATTTATTCTGTGTAAAACACATGTATTTGTAATTACTGCTATGAGTGCCTCCATGCAAGTATCACTTTGGTTGGGAAAATATCTTTTCTTTATTTCTTGTGCAAGCTGAGAACTGACAGAACATGTTTCTAGCATCTGATGGATATTGAAAATAGTGTTCTTGCCTGTCAAAATACATAAGCACCAGGTAAGAACATTATTGAAGCTTTTATTTTCTTGATTAACGAAGCACTATGACTAATGGGCATGCTCTAATGCATATATTGTTTGCAGGATAAATTAGAAATTCTCACACACAACCGCACGCGCACACGCAAAGACGCACGGTTGCTACGAACGTCTCTGCTACCAAAACTCGAAGTTCTTATTCTGATTCTGGATTTTAACATGGTTTTTAAAACATTAAGTGTCTGAAAAGTGAATTTTCTAGTGGCTTACTTTTAATGACTTCTTATTTAAGGAGAAAATACTTGGACCAAAGGTACTATTGTTGATGAGCATGTGTTGTTCATGGGGCAGATGAGGAATCAATATTTCATATTCTAAAACATGACCTTTTGCTAAGTCTGTTTGGCTGGCCTCCTCTTTTAACCTTGGAACTGATTCCACCAAACATATGCATGCTGAGAGCCATGCTTGTCGGTGATTTGGGTCGCAACAGGCAGCATTTAAGAAGTCTAATCGGCCAACATCCAGAACTTCTATCTGAGGGCATGGGTAGTTGAACATTTTCTGTCACAGGATTCCTATTAAAATTTGGGTCCACAAAGAATGACATATATTCCCAGAATAAAGGGAGAAAGACTAAGAGACCTGAACCTGCAAAGAACAGATGGAAAAGCCACCTCTAGAAAAGCAGCTCAAGATGCGGAGCTGTTGCTTGGTATGACTTGGGCATTACCCTTAACGTATTTGTGTTTTGGCTCCTGAACTTTTTAACACAACGGGTCTCTGGCTCATCATTGAGTGGGTGGGTGTATGTAACTTAAGTTGTTGCTTGAGATACCTTGGGCGTTGTCCTTGATGCTGGGTTGTGGAAGTTTGATGACGCTTTGGCTCTAGTTCACCTTGAAGCAATTGCCCTGGGGCTTGGGATTGTGTGGGTGGGAGTAATTATTTTGGGCTGTTTTCTCATGGTAGTAAGAGAAGTGTTACGAGCCTTCGGTTATTTGTTTCCCTTCCTTGGCTTTCTATTTGTTTCTCATTTTGTTTTTATTTTTCTTTTCTGTTATAGCTCCCTGCCCTTGCACTAGCACATGTCTTGGACTGTTATTTGTTTTCTGTTATATGGCTTACGTGGCTATTACTGTTGGGCCACAGTGCCGCAATCTCTTCATGTGTAAAGCCATCACTATGGCTATTGATAAAGAGAAGAATGATATTTACTCTCTCTGCATCTCTCTTCTCTCTGTCCTTCTTTTTCCTCATCTCGTCTCTCTTCTTCTTTTTTTGTCTTTTCCTTCTGCTCTCTGACACTCTGCCTCACGGTCACTCTTGAAATTTCCCATCTAACTCCATTTTCCCCTGCATTTCTCATTTCTCTTCTCCCTTGCTTGTCATTTTCTCCTCTTCCAAACTTCCCTCCTCGGCCGACTTCGCTGATTTTGCCTCTGCCCCTCACTTATCGGTGCCATTACCGAATGTGAACGTATCATTGGTGCTCTCATTAAAACCAGGTAGAGAACATGGCTCTAATGATTGAAGAACAAGCGCTCAACGCTATCGAAACTTCCATCACCATGCTTGCAAATGTAATGAACGAATTATGGCGAGCTACAGACAGATTCGCCGCAACCACCTCCTCCATGGCTTCTACCATGACATAAATCTAGCATTCAGTGGCTGAAATTCATCAATCGCTCACCAGAATCGAGTGACAAACTATTTCATGGCTGCCGACCCCTTCACCATTAGCGGCTTCTTCGTCTGCTAATGTTCACCGTCCACCACTACTTCCATAACCACAACCGCAAACTCCACCCTAAGCCTCACACAGAATGCCACCAGTGCCACCAAACGGTACCATCGCTCTTCATCTTCCCTTTTCTCAATCGAAAATCGCTTCCTTCGTTGTGTCCGTACAATGACAGGCCGACCGTCTTACCAACTTTGTTTCCACCATGGTGCCATTTCAGAAACCCCTCACTAAAACCCCTCAAACCCTAAATCAATGCGAGAGACAGCTCTTGCCATCCACACATCTCCTGATATGTCTAACTCCATCGTTCACGGTTCTCACCTTCAAAAATTTACCCCAAATTGTACGGACCCTACCCTTACTACGACAAATCGTAACCGATGGCCAAATTGTTACTCCCATTCCATTTCAAATTAACAACATGGATGACACTGGATGCTCAAATTTTCAATACTTGTTGCCCTCCAAGCAACTATCACACACCATGGAGGTACCACCGCAATCCCCTTCCTCCATTTTTTTTCCAAAATTTCCAGCTGCAATGGCAGTCCACTGTGAGCTCCTATTGTTGCCGCTAGTAGCGTTACCTGGAGCCACCAGTATGGCCAAATTAGGGAAGAAATCACGTGATACGAATCGACCCCATTCTCTACGCTCACTACTTACCCCGTCACTCACTAACACCCTCTCGGCTCTACCCAAAATCCCTTCCCTTCAAAGCCTAACTCTCCGGTTCTCATGTTCGGTAACCCATGAAGGTGGCTCTGTCCAGACGATGGCACCACTTACCACTATTACGGCTTCATCTGAACTATTTCACCTCAACTTAATTCGGCTCCTAGAAAAACCAGCAATTCCTCTGTTGAGGGACAAAATTCTAGCACTGATTTCTCCCCTCTACAATCCTACGAGGCCAACGTTGCTTGCTTCAAGGACTGTTGAAATCAGGTCGCTGAAGGCAACATTGGGTGAGTTGGTGGGTGAAGGACAAGTGCCAGTATCAACTCAATGCGGCCCCTGCACAGCTACAAGTTATGAAATGGAAGCATGTATAACGGATTGCACAATCATGTTTCACAGGAAAATTCCCGAGGAATTGACAAAAACATTGTTGACAGGTGCAGGATTATCTATCCCTTCTGCATTGTCCTTATGTTTTTTTTGGAACAGAACTGAATGTTTATATGGCTGCGAGCACCACTACACCAATACTTGTTGATAGCAGTTTTGGTGAGGAATTATTCCTCAAGCCTGATAATGAAAGTGATAGAGGATATGCTAAAGGCTCAGTTATCCTAAATGCTCAAAATTTTGATTGTGCGGTTTCTGTGTATGAGAATTTAGTTGTCAATTTTCATGTTCCTTGGTGTCCTTAGAGTAACCGACGGAAACCTTCATCGAACACAACACATTTTATACGAGCTTATAAACATGTTTTGCCGGCTGTGATTGCTGCTGTTAACCTTGATGATATGGTTGTCATAGTGGCTGTCATTTTAAACTTGATGCCTGGTGTGCCAGAGACTAGAGCCTCTGATCAGTCCTACAATGACCATATCCTAGCATGGAAATGGTTGGAATAGTTTAACTGCTGAATTTGGTATTTGGATAGATTAAATGACATATTTTTGTTATCTTTGTATGTAGAGGAATTTGGTGGATAGAATGTTAAAGTTGCATTGACATTCTGATCAATAGTAGCATCATCCACAACAATTTACAGTGCAAACTCCAAGTCCATCAGGTCAGTGATGTCCTTCTGCAACTGCATCCCCGATGCTTTCCCTTATCTGCCTAGCCACATTGCCTTGAACCAGCTCACCCCCAGCAGCATCTGTAGCAGCGATTAATAATAGCTTGGTTCCCACATCACAACAACAAATATTCCCAACCATGAGACTACTATCTAGCACCAATTCAGCAATTATAAGGGTCCATATGAACGTGAAGTTTGCACCAATGAAACTTGCAGGCCATATGGATGTGGACAATTTTGCTTTCAGGGAATCAACAGAGACAAGCAAAGTTGTGTTTGGAGATGTGGACGATGATGAAGTAACTGAGCTTGCTTTTGTTGCTCTATTCTTCAATTAGGGACCATGTTGTTGTGTCGGGTCCAGGATATTCATGCATGAGAAAGTCTATAATAAGACTGTTGATAAAACTAAGGCATGCGCTATTGGGCCAACCGTCGAAAATCCTTTCAACAAAGTTGTTGATCAGGGCCCGCAGATTGTCACAGAGTAAATTGAGAACGTTTTGAGGTACATAAGGTTTGGAATTGATATCCCTGATAAGTTGACTCATTATTTGGCGGTGAGCACCACTACATCCATAGTGGGTGATAGAAATGCGGATGGGGGTTTCCTGTGCACAGAGTCCAATATTAACTTTCCGGTGCTATCTAGCAAACTTGTATCAGCAACAACTTACCATGCCATTGCAATTATTTTATTATTAATGGACTCACATCCCTTAAGTGTTCAGCATGTACAGACCCCATTAACATTGGACCCAAATGACCTGCGGACCCAGCATGTTACTGCTTGGCTTGGGTGTCCCACATCTAAGGCTGTTGAACAGCAAGAAACTACCAGTACACTGCTGCGACGCATGTAGATAGGAGGCTGTTGGGAGAATTCTGATCAAGTCTTGTCTGCACCAAATTTTGAAGGAGCAGATGGAGGAATTTCAAGAGCAAGCCCTTCCTCTAGTGCTAATCAATTTGAACGGCCAAGTTGTGTGCTGGCTCTTTGCTGCTCAACTATATCATTTGCTTACTTGGCTACACGTAGATGCTCTTTCTATGATATACATCGAACGAGGGAACAGAGCAGAGCGAAGAGCAATAGCCGCAACACTCCACCACGATTATCTCACAATTAACCTTGATGACAAGGTTCTTTTGATGACAGTAACAATGTTACGAGCCTTCTGTTATTTGTTTCCTTCCCCTGGTTTGCTATTTGTTTCCCTTTCTGTTTTTATTCTTCTTTTCTATTATAACTCACTGCCCCTACACTAGCACGTGTCTTGCACTGTTATTTGTTTTCTGTTATATAGCTTACGTGGCTATTATTGTTGGGCCACGGTACCGCAACCCCTTCATGTATAAAGCCATCACTGTGGTTGTTGATAAAGAGAAGAAGAATATTTACTCTCTCTTCATCTCTCTCCTTCTTTTTCCTTACCTCGTCTCTCTTCTTCTTTCTCTGTCTTTTCCTTTTGCTCTCTGACGCTCTATCTCACAGTCACTCTCAAAATTTCCCATCTAACTCCCTCTCCCTTGCATTTCTCTAGTCCCTTCTTCTCCCTTGCTTGTCATTTTCTCCTCTGCCAAACTTTCCTCCTCAGTCGACTTTGCTGATTTCGCCGTCGCCCCTTACTTACCGGCGCCCACCGAATGTGAATGTATCAAGAAGTCACACATACAATCAAAGCAAGTTGAGCATTGATCTTAAGATTGATTGCATAAAGCTCGCGACACCATTATTTGTCTTCCTTAAATCTCATTCTTGATATTTTAAAGCAAATTTTATTAGTAAATAAGCTAACTCAGAGCTCGAGACCACTTCCTGCTCTAAATCATTTTCATTCTTTTTAGCTTTTTGGTTTCTGGTGCTTAATAACGTTTATTGGATTGATAGTTGTAGTGTAACTGCATGTAATGTGATACTTCCACGCTATACAGTAATGAGTTCCCTGTGCAATACACCAGGCTCGCCAAATAAGAGAAGCGCAATTTTAGCATTTTAAAAGAAAATTCAAAGGACTTATGCGGAATCCATATATTTTGTCATGTAAGAAAGAAGTAATTTTGGCTCTCCAAAAGGACATTCAAATTCAACAAAGAAGCCAACTTAGCATGTACTTTGTCCACAAATGATTGTAAGAATGAGTCTAATGTTCAGCAAAATACACACACATATATATATGTATGTGTATATGTCGAATGAACATGTTAAAAGTAGTGTTATGATCAAAATCTAAATATTGATATCATTAAATTCTTAATAAAACATATGAAAATCGTCTACTAACAATCGAATATGCCCAAAGCCTGCATAAATGTAGAGTTATGCCCAAAAATCATATAATACGTATGTAATTATGATATATACAAATATTATACTATAATGTAAAGAATCACGGATCAATGATGATTTTACAAGCAAAAGATGAATAACAAAGTTCGAGTTATGATTATTTTTACATAACTAAAATCCATACAATACTATTCACGGTATATGAATGGACCGAATACATATTATACATTGTGGTTAAGTTTGAACGTTACCTTTTTTGACTCGTAAATATTAGAATTGACTTTTGATTTACTAATAATATATTGGACATATCTAAATATATTCTATCAATTCTCTACGATGGTCATTATTTGGTTAAAACTAAAAATTTCACACAAAATAATAATATACATATAATTTTTTATGCTGGGGAGACTAAATTTTTTCATTAGAGTCAAAGTAGAATTTCTTTATGTAAAAAAAAGAGAAATAAAATTTATAATAGGCAAAATTATTTATATAGAGAATTTTAATAATACAATATTGTTTATATATTTTATTAATTTTTTCAAATAGAAAGCATGCAGAAACAAATATATAAAAATTAAAAGTATACAAGAATAATAGTTTAGAGATTATTGATATGTAGAAATATATATATGAAATTTGAAAATATATAATGAGATTTATACTGAAATTTTAGTATTTGGACGTATCTTTCATAAAAATTAAGGCACGAGCTTTATAAAATTTTATGAAATGGGAATAAAATTATACGCATATGAAGTATAATTAGTTTAAGTATAAAAATAATATATGCATGAGTATTAAAATAAGAATCACACAATAAATTATAAAAGAGATCAGTAATTAAAGAAGAAATAAATTAGATGCATTTGTCTTTCTTTAATTTTATCAAAAGGTTGCTTGAAATCTCTTTAGTTTCACATTTTTTCTCCATCCTCTTTCTTTTTCTCTTTTCTTTCACTCTCTTATCTCAAAACTCTAGTACAAATAAGTTGAAATTGGCCAATTGGCTTATTTATAGCAGATTATCATATGTAGCTAGTTAAGCACGGATCACGTACTGAGATTAAATCTATATCACACACGAGCACCCATTAAATGCCAATATTTTAGCTCAAATATGCACGTACACCACTTAGAAACATTTCAAGTTTGAATATTTTATCTAAAACGCATTCTTGTATGGATCAGATATTCGTTAGACACCATTTGACATAACTTATCTTAATTTAATACTTAATTTTTTATTCAAATTCTCAATTAATATAAAAAATTCTCCAATTAATTATATCAAACATTATCAAAATAATATCTTGATATTCATATCTTGGGTAAGAATTTTAGAGTCTCCAGTTGCAACTACTAAGGCCATAGTTGAGAGTTTAGAGGGAAAAATATATAACTTAGAGAGGAAGATCTCACTGAATGGACCCATTGGGCAAGAGAGGCCAAAAAGCCTCTTGATCTTTTTTGAGGATTGATCAAGGTCTGTTGAGGATAGAGTTGTGAGTTCTGAGTCTCAAGCTACAGCTTCTAATGTCAGAATTCCTAAGCTGAAGGATTCAATTCATCTGCTGAAAGATGATCTGTTTGAGACAAACAAGCACACCGTGACATTCAAGCATCTTGTTGAAGGATAATCTCGATTATCCGAGGAGCTTTGGGGAAGCATCCTCTGCCCATTCCTGTAATGAAAGAGGCTCTAGCCGATCCTTTTCCCTCAGAATTGTAGTTTATATTATGTACAATACTTATTGATATAGTAATCTGCAACATTTCTCTGGTTTAGAATCTCTCATTAGTTTTATGCATTGTGTTGATCCAACCCTGAGTGTATTTTTCAATTTGCCAATATTTTTATTTTTTAGTTTATTTCTAAATAACTCATGTGAATATCTTTATTAGACTAAATAAATCAGTATTATGACCATGTGATTTGAAGGTGCGATGTCTTTTTTCTAAGGATTGCTCATCAATTATGCTCAAAAATATCTATGAGGCTTAAAATTTAGGGCAACTATTTTCTTTATCCAAGTCCAATTGGAATTTTACCCTCTTGCATTTTGGCATCTTTAAAGTGGTGTTGGACTTATTAGCCACAAGTTTTTGAGCCTTGATTTAAATGGTGTGTATTTGACCATTGTGATGGTTGTCTGACCTCATCAGACCTGCCCTAATTTCAGCTGCCTATTTTGATCGAAACATTTAACAGATAGGGTATTAAAACCATTCATCCAACTTAAGGTTAGCCATGGTCCATGTGTTTTACCTGTGATAGTTTATATGGAAACGCATACATACAATATAGAAATGGAACATGCATTTTATCAATTATATAATTGTTTATTACATAGTACAAACATATCAAAGCATTAAGAAGAATTTACCTTTCGATATTTAAATAAAACTTATCACTAGTAATACCTTTTTAGGTGAAAGGCATTCCATATTCTTAAAACTAGTTTTATGACTTGATTGTGTAGTTCGTATGCATCTTTTCGGAATATTGTTGACATTAGAAAGGGTTCATTTTATATTAGAGATAACTTATTTCTGTATGATAATTTTTTGTTGGCCTTGACATTTCTAAATATTAAGTCTCTAATTTTGAATGTTCGTGTCTTCACTTGTGTTGTAATATCTTGTCACTCTTTGTCGATATGCCGTAGCTCGAATTTGTGCTAAATTCTAGATATCTTCAAACATATTCAAATTTTGCCTTAAAAGTTAGGAATTTGGGTCGTGGTTGAAGTTTGATAGGTGATAACTAGAAAAACTAATGTTCACTCGGATAACTACTTCTGTTCCAAATAAAAATTAAAAGAAGTTTCCCATATTGTTTTTAGGCGTTGTTTTGTAAGCTTAGAGTACTGAGAGAGCAGATTATAAGTGATCAGTGTTTCAATTATAAGGCTCTAGAGTTAACATTTTAAATTTTAGAGGGGGTAGATGCCTCCTTACTTTCTGGGTAAAAGGGTTACGGCCCAATTGTGTTGTGTTATTAGCAGGGTTCTCTTAGAAGCCATGCTTTTCTTTTTTTCTTTTTCTTTTTTCTCTATTTCAACAGTGGAAGCTATTCATTTTGTATTAAGAAAAGTTTTCAATTCTATGTGATTAGTTGATACATATAGTATCAATCGTACAAGGAGAGCACAAGGAATGTTGCTATAAAATTCCTCCTCCTGATGAGAGCATTGCTCGGGAACCCTCACGTTTTGAAATTTTGTCTTTTGAGTGTTTTTTCAGTCTCCAAAGTTTAAGTGGCCTTCCAAGTATAGGGAGATAGAATATTAATATGCCTTGTGAATGATCATCGATTTAGACCAAGTCTACGATTTTTTGGAGACAGTTTTTTTATTCTTAGACCTCTTCAAGGTTGACATATGAGATAAGGGGACCTCTACGTGATGAGCTTGTTCTCTGAATCGGTTCTAAAGGAATTTCAGCAGTCTTGATATATCTCCATAGTTGAGTTGTCGTTGCTTCGATATTTGATGCTGAAGTGCGGGAGCTTGATAGGCTGTCACGATGGCAGGGGCATCAGGTGGTAGAATGTCCCCAGAATGCTAACTAGATTGGTCATGAGTCGTGGCATTCACAGTGGTGAATGATTTGTGGATTTTCGTAGGTATATATGGAATGATCAAATTTACTCAACTTGTTTTCATAGATGGATATCGTGATACATATCTAAAATTTAAAATTTTTTAAAAAAGATTCGAATAAAACTTTTGAATTTTATACCCAAATTCTACATACAACAAATAAAATAAAACTTCTATAAAAGACAGAACTCACTTTTTAAAATATTTTTTAATATTCAAATCAACTTTCTCAACCTAAGAATTTAAGTTAGAAAATATTAAAGAGATAAATTGAGCATGGACATTATCAGTCAATTACCGTCTGTTGGGCCTATTCCTATGTTTTTATGTAAGTAAAGACTTAGGATCGTAGCCACAAATGTTGTCTAGAGGCATTAAAGATGTGATTGTGTGAGGGTTGATGGTGATTTAGATAGATTTCTATGGTTAACTATCTATTCTGGCCGATTTATTATTAATCGACTTTCTCAAGCCATTGGATTTTTCTTATTAGGTTTGGCCTTGTATCTCAGTCGGCCTCTTTTTAGCTTATTTTATTAGCCCATTTTATATAATATAGTTAAGTGTGATCTAACTTTTCTTTTTAGTCCTACTTCTATAATAAGATTCAGATAACTCTAATATATCTCAAAACTGTTTCCAAATTTTCTTTTTTTTTAATTTACTAAAATTGTTTATCATATAGAAAAAAATATAAGATTCTAGTTACATATTATATATAGGCACAATGTGAAAATCTCATAGATTGATATTTATTATAATTTTCTTTTTAAAAATCTTATGTCACATATATATCGTCATATAACTTGAATTATGTACATTTAAATTTTATCTAGTGTAAACTTAATGTTAAAATAATAAAAAATAAAATGAGAAAAAATAAATGTTAATAAAAAATAACTATTAATATAATTTTCTATTTTCCAGATCTTAATATTAAGATAAATCAAGAAAAAAATGAGATAAAATAAAGTTAATGAAAATTGAAATATTAAATTTAATAAAATTAGAACAGTGATAAACTCATATCAGTTTTGATACGAATTTGGGATGAATTTATCTTCTTAATAGGATGTACTCATTCTTATTTATTTGATAAAAAAATATAAAGAATTAAATTTAACAATTTAAAAATTATTTAAATTATTATTTTTAAATATTTGTTAATATTATATTAAATATTTAATAAATATTAATATTATAAAAAATTATAAAAAAATATTATATATAATTTTTTATACCTTTCAATCTCAACATTAAATAAAAAATTTAATAATAAAAATTAGAGATATACTATAAGCTATATTAAGCATTAATATTAACCATATTAATATTATTTAAAAAATATATGGCCTCCAAATAGCTTAATAAAATATAATTTTATAATTTGCATATATTATTTTTGAAATAAATTAATTGAAATATTAACATTATTTTTTAGTATTGTTCTATGAATTTTAGTGAGTGTTTTCCTAGTTAAGCTATCAGTTGATTGGAGTGGGGCAAGGAGAAGCAGTATTCTACTTTTATTCTTTACACTATTAAATTTAAAAAATTTAACGATTAAAATTTAAATATTATATCATAACATATAAATAATTATTTTTATTAAAAATATTTTAAATATTTAACTTAATATTTAATAAATATTAATATTATAAAAAAATTAAAATATAACTATATTTTTTATTTTTTATTTTTAAAATTTTGACAATTAAATTTTGATCCAATAATCTCTTTAAAAAAAGTAGGATCCCCAAACCCTCAGTTGATTCTATCAAATTTGAGTTTAAACCAAATCTAAGCTATATTAAGATAAAAATTAATAACCATTAAGTTAATTCTATCAAAATTTAGCCCTATCCTTGATTCAAAAATTATAAAAATATCTTTTAATTATCAAAATTTTTATCCAATTTGAACACTCAATAGATTTTTTAAAATAATAAATTTTTATTTAAAAATTATATTCACATAAAAATACCTAAAAATATAAATTATTTTTTAAAAAATATATTTAGATTAAAATACTAACTATATATTTTAAATAAAAAATCTATATATAAAAATTTATTAATTATAAATGATCTATTTAGATAAATTTTTAAATTTAATATTTATCTCAAATAAAAATATATATTTATAAAAAATTTATAATATAATTTAGGAAAAAAAATTAGCTAATTTTATTTATAATTTATTGCGTTTTATGAATTTGGGTTATCCTACAGATTAGGAGCCCAAATCGGATCTTCATGTTGGGTTAATCTGATACGGATTTAGTATCCATAGTTTTAAATTTGAACCCTACACAATACAACTGAAAATGAGAGGTCAGACGACAGTAAAAATTACTTTCACCATATATCCTTTGACACTCAAATCAAATATCTTTCTAAGAAAATAGAAAGACGTAAAGAGGATACATAGATGTATGTAGTAGTACATTGAGCATTCGGGTGTATCCGGAAGAAGGATGACTTGGAGATGCGCCCGACTGAGGGGCGACTTAGAGGTATGGAAGGTAGACCTCCTAAATGAAGGAAAAGACTCTTAGAAAGAGGATAAATCTCATGGATAGCCTTCTGGGATGGAGGGATGGATTCCTTTGATGGAGGGTTGACATTTCCTCCATTTTTTATTTATATTCTGGGGCTTTTCTCTTTGATGAGATGAAGTATTTTCTGAAAGGATTGGCAGTCAGAGCCTTCTTTGTGTATCATCTCTTTGATGGGTTGGAGTGTTTCCCGGAAAGATTGGGTGAAAGGTTTCCTTGAAGGATTAACGGTGAGAGTCTTCCTTCTAAATTCTCTCTCCTCCTTTTGTTGGGATCAAAGGTTATTTTATAGTGTAGGCAATGGTTTTAATTTCCTATTTGGTGACCACTGCCTGTTGAATTACTTCTGTGATAAGGCACCGGTTGTTTATTCTAATCGACAGGTTGCTTCATGTGCAAAAAGCGGACGGTTACACTATACGGGGTTATTTTATAGAGATTTGTCTAACCAATTATGGTAAATTGTTATGGTTGTATATGGCACATGGGCTCACTTTTTGGGCTAAAACCGTTGAACTACTAGGCCTTCTTTGAGTTGAATCAATAAGGGCTGCCGACTAGAGCCTTTTTGGGAGTTTCCTAAGTTTTGAATTATGCTAAATTTTATTATATTTATTTTATTCGTAGATTTTTTTTTTTGTCAAATTTATTAAACCCATTATAATTGTATCTGATTAAAAAATTAATCAATTATAACCCAAACCAATTATATATTTTGATAAAATTTTATAAATTTTTAAATTAATTAGCTCAAACCAATGAAACAATTACCTTGAGTTAATAAATCTATGAAAAAACAAATTGGCACAAGTTCCAAACCAAGTGGAAAAATTTCTCTTTTTTTAACGTGCTTGTATTTTATTATTATATCGATTTTTGCCAATTTTTTTCTCAACCTCAACGCCGTGTGACGTATTTCAGTTGGGCAAAATAGTGTTTTAATTATGATCTGAATATGAATTTAGATTTATTTAAACTGGTATTTAATTTATCATTGGATTTGACTTTAAATGCCTTTTAATGGGTCATGCACACTAAAAAATAAAGTAAGTGGGTTAGGGTATTACTATTAAAAAATTTCACTGAAGTCTTAGTCTCTATCAGTTTGAGTTGAGTACATGAGTTGAGATTTTTCAAATATTAGGTGTTGACAGAGTGACCAAACTCATTAAAAAAAGCTCAGATGGAAATAAGATAGCTTTTGAGATGAATGCCCTTTAAATATTGTAATGTTGAAGTACACTTAGTCTTTAAATAAATATAAATATTTTTATTTAGAAGTTAGCCGCTTTTCAAATAGAGCACTGAATTCTATTATATGATAATTGGGTTTTGTATGAAAATAAACTCTTCTTTCTCTCGTAGTAGCCAAAAAATAATGAACCCTTCAAGTAATATGTTTCAACGGAGTGACCTTTCTCTTTTTTGATAAATTTTTTAATCCCTTAAAAAGATAGGTATGTAAAAATAAGCCATTGGAAGAAAGATTATTCTTAAAATATTATATTTCCCTGGTCAAAAGGTAAATATATATTTTTTCTAATTTGTGCTGAATGTTAACGTATTGTCCAATCAACTTCTCGTTTACAGTCATCATTTATTAAAATTTTATATATCTATTTAAAGCAAAAGGTTCTGGTAGACGCTGAATAAATATGCTAACTGTTAATTAGATGAACGACTATTAATACTTATCTATGGACAGATACTTATGGGTCCCATAGCCGAGTTACATTAGTATTATCAGTTGATTTAGCCCTTATATTTTCTATGCCTAAATATGATATGATATACAATCGGTCCGAATAAAATATTTTTACCAGCATCCTATACCAGCAGTAAGTACCTGATCTTTGCAATTTTCTATTCAAATCTATCTGAGGCATAACCACTAAATTTTCATTTTTTTTTCTAAATTTAAAATAAAATAACCCGAATAAAAAATAGTGACCATATATTTGTATTGTCCAATCAATGATCGGATGCAGGCATAAAGCCATCTAAAAGTTTGGTCCCATCATCGTGAAACTAATATGACATTTAAAAATCCCCTCCCCCCCACCCCACAAACAGTACTGTATGCTAAAAATAACTAGCAGCCTCCTTTTTCTGTGGTCTCGTGGAATTTGCTCAAACCACAGTAAATCACACCCATCACAGCATAGATATTATTTATTTATTTATTATTTACTTATTTATTTATTTATTGGAAAAGCATAAAAGCCTTTCAATCCGTAGCTGGATGGATGCAAAGTCAAGTAAGCTAGGGGGTTAATCCTACCCGATTTGATAGCAATTAAAGTCAAGAGTTAGAATGAAGAAAGTGACTCTTGATTGAATATTGCCCATGGAGAACTGCTAAGTAAACAATATTTTTATGATTATTTTACGCTTCATTATCATTAATAGGTAGAATTTTTTAAGGAATTTTTATAAAAAAACAATTACAAGAGATAAAAAGAAAAAAATATTAGATTGTAGATATTGGTGTAAGCTTTAGGCCCAAAATTCAGGCCCAATTAACTGAGCCTGGCCCACGAGCCGATCGAGCCAAGCCGAGCCAGAGGCAAACGGCTTCATCAAGTCGGATCTCGGCCGGTTTGAGTGGCAGAGCAAAATTGCTCGTTTGCCTTCCCCGATCAATTTTAACCATTTGGCTGCTTTTTTTTAGGTTAATTTAAATCCATTAAGTGGTGATAACTCTCCCATTAAGTTAATTCATCAACTGGTTTGAGTTCAAACGCCGGTTGAGGCGGGTGATGGTTTAGCCTATAAATCGAAAGCATTAAGCACATTCCCGCAGACCCAACTCAAGAATACACCATCTAAAAGAGTGAAGGAGTGTCGGAAGCGATCCGTCCGAATCGCAAAGTTGGAAAACAGAGCACCAAATGGCGGGAGGTATACTTAATCGATTTTAAATTCGTATTTGTGGTTGTTTTAGCCACATAATTTTCTTACATTTGTTCGAGAGAGGCTTCAACTCGCCTTTGATGTTCGTGTTTTTCCGATTTTTCCTAAATCGAAAAACTTAAAGTCTTCGTTTTTTTGAAGATTGGTTCAATGAAATCGATGGAAAATTAAATTTCCAAATTTCTATATATTTTTCATCATTTATGGTGTTCGTATGGTGCTTTGTTTGAATCGGTCCGAATTGGTCGAATTGTCGGGTTCGGGCGAACTTGAAGGTAGACGACGACTTGAACAAATTACCAGCAAACGCCGTCGTTTTAAGCGTCATTTTTATTTTAGAACCACGAATTTTCGTTGTAATTTAATCGGTTATTAAAACGACGTCGTTTTTACAATTTTAAAAAAATAATACTAAATATAACGGTTTCATGCCCAAATTCGCTTCGTTCACGCCCGTCTCCCCGCCCATCACTATAGCAATTGAGAAATTAAAATCAGAGGGTTTCAACCGGGACGCGGAGGAAAAAATGATTGCTGAGCGCTCTGCGCTTATTTTGTAATTCAATTACTTATATACGATTCTGTAAATATATATATATATTATATATATACGTATGTATTTATATTTATATATATATATATATATAATTATATTATTATATATAAAGTATAAAATATAATATCCAGAATATAATTATATATATGTAATGTCTTGTAATTAAAATAATTTAATTAATTGAGGATTAGTCACAGCACCCTTAATTAATAAAATTATTTTTTTATTATCACGTGTGGTATAAAGACATAAATTGTGGTAATTATTTTGATATAATAAAATTTATCCCACAGAAAATTTTATTATATTAAATTAATATATTAAATTAATTAATCAGGATAAAATGTCAAATTATTATTTTCTTAATTTGTAGGGATTAAGAAATGAATATAATTTGATAGTTTTATCATAAAATTGACATGAATCTATGAATTAAAATTTTAATTTTTTGTCTATTGATTCATGATGTACGATGTTTACATTGGTAAAACATAATTTTGTAATTTGTTAGCATCATTTTTAGATGTTAAGCATGTATTTATTTTTATACAACTATTCAATTAAATCTTTCCGATATTAGATGTGAAATTTTCGAACTAAAAGGTGACAACTATAAAGTGTGTGAGAGAATTCTCCTTCACTTAGGGTGGCTCGATATCGATTATGATATTCGGAAAGACGAACCAAGCTCTTACCCTTACCAAAGACTCCGGATGAGGTAACTCTTTATGAACGTTGGGAGCGATCTAATCGCCTCGAGTTTAATGTTCATAAAGACAAAATTTAATTGGTATTCGTAGTTCATTGACCAAAGATACAAAAGTGACTTGAACAATTTGTGACTTCAGATTTGCAAGCACCCTAATAATGAAGTTTTCATCTATTAGGCTCAAAAAGTGTTAAGGGTGTGCGTGAGCACATAATACAAATGAGGGCACTCAACTAAAAATCAGAGGTGGAAATGTCTGAACCTTTCATGGTGCATTACATTTTAAATTCCAAATGAGCCTTTTAAAATCTCTTATAACACACATAAGGATAAATGGTCAATCAATGAACTCATGACCATGTGTGTACAAGAGGAAGGAAGACTCGTGATGGAGCAAAGTGAGAGCGTCTTTTGCAAAAGAAGGAAGGTTCAAGACGCAAGCCAAGTCAAAGGAGAAAGGTAAAGTATCCCCAACCGATTCAAGAAGGAGTCCAAGTGCTTCTTCTGTAAAAAGAAGGGACACGTAAAGAAGGTGTTTTCAAGTATCAAAATTGGCTTGAAAAGAAAGGTAATCCATTCTTTTTTGTATGTTATGAATCTAATATGGTTAATATTACACATAAACATGGTGGATTGACTTATTTCTACAATTCATATTTCTAATTCTATGGCTTTTAAGGTGGGTATGAACAATGCATCTTCTTGATGTTTGTGGAGGTGGGACATGCAATTTAATTTTGAGTAGTTTCTAAAATTTCTTTAGAAAAGACTTGTACCATTTGGATATTCCTTTACATTTTCTCATTATTAGGTTTTTATCTTATAAGTAAATAAATATTTGTCGATGGTCTTTATTGTTTGAATTTACAAAACAATACCAATTTAGAATGTTAATAACGGAATTAAAAGATGTGTTATGAATGAATGTTCCTCGATGTTGTGGCATAGGAGATTGGGACATATCTCCATTGAAAGAATCAAAAGATTGGTAAATGATGGAGTACTTAGTACTCTAAAATCGACTTTTGAGACTTTCTGGACCGCATTAAAGGAAAGCAGACCAACAAGACTAAGAAAATGCCAAGAGGAGTTCGGACATATTAGAGATCATACATAATGACATTTGTAAGTAATATATAGCCCAAAATATTTCATCACATTTATTGATGATTTCTCACGATATATGTATCTCTACTTGCTTCATAATAAATATGAAGCCTTGGATGCTTTAAATTGTTTAAAATAGAGAAACAAACAAAAAAAAAAATATCAAAATTGTGAGATAGGGATAGAGGTGGAGAGTATTATGGTAGATATTCAAGATGGACAAATGCCTGGTCCATTTGTAAAGTTTCTTCAAGAAAATGGGATTATTGTCCAATATACTATGCCCTGGTTCTCAGGACCAAAATGGTGTGAGAAAGAAGAAACCGAACATTATTGGACATGATGAGGAGTATGCTTAGTAATTCGAACTTCCAAAATCTTTGTGAGTGTTAGTATTGTCCAAAACTTCTCGTGTACATATTAAATCGGGTCCCAATTCCAAAAACTCCTTTTGAGTTATGGAAAGGTTGGAAATCTAACATTTAATGGGGATGTCCAAAGAGTTTATAACCCACTGGACCCAAGACATAAGTGGGCATTTCATGGATAAATAGGGAATATGTCATCTCATACCACTAGGATTGTGGAATCAAGCAATGCAAAATTTCTTGAAAATGACTTAATGATGAACGAACGATCATTTGGATTCACAACCTCCATCTGATAGGTTGACAGATACACAACACCCTTCAAGATCAATGGGTTCAACCAATCAATGTCATTCCACAAAATGTTGATCCTATTCGCTTGACCATGAAATTCGTGGATTTATCAGTTGTACAACATTGAGGATGATGATACAACATTAAGAAGGTCTTTAGAATGAGAAAGTCAAAGAATCCCAAAGTGATTATCAGTTGATCCGGGAAGAGTCCGATTACAATGGAGCCGAAAATGATCCTCAAACGTTTTACAAATGAGTTTAATGAATTAATTATGGCACAATCTATGAAAGAAGAGATGAGTTCCATGACCAGCAATAGAGTTTGGGATATTGTTGAATTGCCAAAGGGGCAAAAGCCATAGGGTATAAATGGGTCTTTAAAATAAAGAAAGACTCATTAGGCAATATTGAAAGATATAAGGCAAGACTATTCTAAAGGTTACACTCGTAAAGAAGGAATTGATTACAAGGAGACTTTTCTCCCGTATCTAAAAAGGACTCTCTTCGTATAATTTTGGTATGGTTGCTCATTTCGATATGGAATTGTAATAAATGGATGTGAAAATAGCATTTTTAAATGGTGATCTAGAGGAAGAGGTTTACATGAAACAATCAAGGATTCTCCTCTAGTGATGGTGAGCAATTGGTATGCAAATTAAAGAAGTCCATATATGGATAAACAAGCATCCCAAATAGTGGTATTTGAAATTGATGAAATTATCTCTTCCGGTTTTAAGAGAATAATCAAGGTGATAAGACTTGTTTCCTTGATGGATGGCATCCAATGATAAAGTTGATGAGGTGAAACAATTTCTCTCTAAAAATTTTGAAAAAGATTTGATGTATGTCATGGCATAAAGATACCATTGCATCATCGGGTTTGTCTCAAGAGACTATATCAATAAGATTTTAGAGAGATTTGAAAGAAAATAGCACCCATTGTGAAGGGTGATAAGCTCAATTTGAGCCAATGCCCGAAAAAATGATTTGGAACGGGAACAGATCAAGAACATTCCGTATGCTTCCGTTGTTGGAAGTTTGATGTACAGTACAAGACTGACATGCTGGAATGTTAGGAAGATTTCGTAGTAATCCAGAATCGCAACACCGCCAAGAAAGTCACGAGGTATCTTCAAGGTACCAAAGATTTCATGCTTACATATGTATTTTGACTTTTTCTGTGAAAGTTTGGGGTGGAATTTGCTCAAATCAACATCCATATATAAATCAGATCTGGCGGAGTGCAAAGCAAACACACCCATCACAGCATAGATGAGGAATTATTTAGGCTTAGAGTTTGATTCCATTTAGGCCATTAAAGATATTTTATTTATTGCTGCTTTTTTAAAAATTGAAACACATCGAAAAGCCATAAAAAAGCCTGAGCATATCAAAGATCGAATTAATGATCGCCGATCCTGGATAAAGGCATGCCACCATGTTCAAAGTATCGAAATGGGATTGAGTTCCATTTTGTAATTTTCTATTGTATGGACAATGATATTGAAAATTTCTATTTTATTAGTGATATTTCTCAAAATTGTGTGCACATTAATTAATTTGAGAATATCATTGTTGGACAAAGAATAAACAAGGGTTTATTCATAAAGTAAATTTAGGATGAAGAAATTAAGTGAGGATTTATCGCCATGATTCATATATTTATTTTTAAAGTTTAAAAAATGATCTTAGTTATCACATCAAGTTAAATATCGAGAACTGCCCACGAGCCGATCGAGCCAAGCCGAGCAGAGGAGGCAAACAATATCTTTTATGCAAAATTATTTCGCCTTCCTCGATCAATTTCTAACCATTAACAGGTAGATAACTCTCCCATTAAGTTAATTCATCAAGAGTTCCAAACGCTCATTGAGGCGGTTGGTTTCGCCCATAAATGGCAAGATTTTTATAAAAAACAATCAAGAATACACCATCTAAAAGAGCCAAGGAAAGATCCAAAAGAGATAAGTAAAAGAAAAATACTTAATCGATTTTAAATTTCGCATTTGTGGTTGTTTTAGCCACATAATTTTCTTACAATTGGAATATTTAATACCTCCAAAAAATAATACTTGATAATCCATCTTGACAACTATTTTGGGAAATACACAAAAATAATAATTAATAAAATATAATTGATAGTTTTAAATAAATATTATATGACAATGTCATATTTCTTATTTCTTTATAAAAATTATGTATAAAAAAATGTGAATAAATTAATATTAACTTACAACTCTTTCTAAGCAGGAATTACTATAAAAAACAAGTTAATGGCCTCCATTAAAGCTTCATAGAAGTAGGCTTAAGCTATGACAGAACTTCCTACAGAGGATTTGGTGTAGGAACGCGACATAACACCTTGCAGACATTCCGTGGAGTCTCAGCATACCACTCAAAAAATGAGGAATTATATAATATCTTATAAAATTGTCAACCCATATGGTTATTTTAAAATCTATATGGATATGTCATAATATCTTGGCATGTTTAATTTGTTATATATAAATTTCCTCCACGTATAGGGGCCGTGAAAGAAAAAACAGAGAGAGAGATATTAACTTAATTGTATAGTTAAGGCTTTCTAATTGGGTTGTTAAATGATAAAGATTATGTTAAATAATTATTTAATGTTTATTAATGATTTGTTTAACTTTTAATGTTGGTTGTAAAATTGGTAGGAAATATAAAATATGGAAAAATTTTAATAACTGTGTAAAAAAAAATTGGGAATTACTGTGTTACTGCGGAACAGGCGGTGTTGTGGCCCAACACTCTCTATAATTGTTGCTGTGTAGAAACGACAGAATTCTGTGGGAAAGTGAAGGCAGAGGCCAGAAAAAAGAGAGGGGTAAGAGCTCCTCAGGGTCAGAGTACTCTCTCTCTCTCTCTCAACCGACTGCTAGGATCATTTCGACAGTCTGCGAGCGAGAGAGAGAGAGAGATGTGATACTGCTCAATCGAGCTGTCATGGCCCTTTTTCAGTCTCCATCTGCTTCCCTGAAAACGGCTATTCTCTCTAAAACCACCTAAAACCCCTACTCTCTCTCTCTTTATTTCTCCCTCGCAACTAGTATTGGCATGTATGGAATCTAGACGCTATGAGGAAATGGCTTCCGGCTATCCTACTGTTGGAGGGTCGCAGAAAAATTCCTCATCCGGGCCTTCCGATTCTGTCAACGGTCTGAAATTCGGGCAGAGAATTTACTTTGAAGATGTGGGTCTTGGAGTCTCGGCCAAATCCTGTTCTGGGTCGTCTTCTTCCTCCTCATCCACCTCGCCATCGGTGGCTTCGGCGGGAGCCTCCTCCGGCTGTCAAGGAGCGGCGACACCCCCAAAGAAGGCGCGAGGGGTGGTCCAAAGTGCGCAGCCACCGAGGTGTCAGGTGGAAGGTTGTAGGGTAGATCTCAGTGATGCGAAAGCTTACTATTCAAGGCATAAAGTTTGTGGAATGCACTCCAAGTCAGCTAAGGTCATTGTTGCCGGTCTTGAACAGAGGTTTTGCCAGCAATGTAGCAGGTCTCTCCCTCCTCTGCGTTTTACAGTTTTTAATTGTGAATTTATTTGGTTTTCTTTTGGGATTTGTTTTACTAATATTGGGGTGATTTTGGTGGAAGCAATCAAGTTCAAATTATCTGCTTTTGAGTATTTTTAGGTGGCCAGTATTTGGTTGTCCGTCTCTGTGCCACTCAGAAAAAGCCCTAACAACTTTGGTTATACCATTACTTAAATGGTGCAGTACTTGTAAACAATTTAAGTGAGCCAAAAGTAATTGTTTTGCTAACTTGTGCGTTTTAATTTCGTTGTCCTGTGTCTATATAGCCTCTGTTAGGTTAGAATATTAAAGCTTTGTATGAAGTTTATTTTAATTTTGTTTTACTCTCTCTCGGGGTTGTGTTCCTGTTCCTGTTGTTTCTTCTGATTATATCTCTAATTTGTTATTTGGTTGTTCTAGATTGAATTTTTTAGGTGTTTTGGCTACTGAGTTCATTTTTTTGGTAGATTATGCTAGGTTTCTATTTTATTTCTGTACCCAGCTCTCCCCTCTCCCATCAACACTAAAAATAAAAAAAATAATAAAATAAAATAAAAAGATTTTTGAAAATCAGTTGTGGATTTTGCTGGTGGCATGTTGCACTGGTCTAATTATCTGCTAGTTTGGCAAGTCTCCTGGTATCTGACCATGATGTGGTACGTGCTTCTGGCAATTGCGTTTGATTTCCATATGACACCATCGATAATTCATTTCTCATGTGAATGCTTTAAGATGATAGCTAACTTAAACGACAAATATAGGGAGTTCATTTTGCTTCATGTGATGCTAGATTGTCACCAGTAAGGTAAAATGAAGTTGTTGGCCTATCACTTTTAGTCCGATGATGCGTGGATCAATGAGACTGCATAGGTATTGTAAGCCAATGAAATGTGATCCATGCCTCCCAAGACTGATGATGGATTCTGCTTCCAATGAATGAGGACAGCAGTCGCAGTAGATTAAGAAGGGCGATATGGGGGGATTTCATCGAACTCTAATTTGCTTTGTCGATTGAGAAATCTACCTTTCAATCAACGATAGAACAAGAGAGAGGAACAAAAAAGAAAAGAATTATGTATATATTGGTAGTTTTTCATTCATTTGCAATTCGGCAGTCCAAAACATGAGCCTCTCATATTAAGGGTGCAATGTTAGCTGACAGTAGCCTCACCCTGTTTGGAAAGCTAGCACTCTTTTCCTTACACTATGTCTCATTGAACATTGCCGGTGATTCTGTAGGAGTAGAGTACCTTGGTGGAAAAAAAAGGGTAATCATTTCCATTTTGCAAGTCTTTCAAAGAAGCTAAGTAGCCTATCATCTAAAAGAAATCTAGATATATATAATCTGAATCGTAAGAATCTCATATACTATTGTCAATGCCTTGTGCTTTATGTTTTTCTTAGCTTTTGGTCATTCAGTCAGTGTGTTGTGCTCTTCACAGTTTTAGGATAGTCTCTTTAAAGGATCTCTTGCTATTGTCCGCTGTTTGTTTGTGGCCATTTAGTAGTTGTGCTGCTGCTTTACTCGTGTGTTGTTTGTTCTTTGAATGAAAGTTTGTTTCTCTTAACAAAGAAAGAAAACTAACTTAACAAAAAATTACCTGTTAAACTGCTCTCCGTCCATTTGGACTTCCGGTTGAAGGTCCAGTATTCATTTAAAAGCTATTCCTTACTGCTTCCAGAGGAGTCTCTTAATCATATTCTGCATGTTTCCAACGTTATGACCAACAACCTGAAGTTCTCAATGTCTCTACCACTTGAAATTTCTGCCATTCGTCTTTCCCCGCAGATGATACAGCAGAGTAGCTGCCACAATCCATGTTCCACCTACGAGAATGAACCTTTAACATGTGCATTGCAAGTGGAAACAATTGCATCTTCGTTTTCTAAGACTTTGGTTTTCTGTTAGGATCTAGTTGCAAAATAATTACAATGCTAATTTGATATAGAGTGGCAGGATAGCATAACTCAATAAAATGCCTTGTTTTTCGTTGGCAAAGGCACTAATAGTTGATTAGCTAGGAATTAACTAGATATTCTCTTACAATTCTAGCTCATTTTTTGTTAAAACTTTAAATGTAAATGTTACTGAAATCATGCCTATGCACACAATTATCTGCATTCAGTTTATTTTCATCAAAGTGATGCCACAGATCAGCCCAATTCCCTCATTCTTCTCTCTGTTCTTACCTCCATTTTCTTCCTCTTCCTTCTAATTTTCCACCACTTTGCTTACATTATATTCTGAAATTTTCAGATAACGACAGCTATTCTGATCATGATTTCTAACTTGAATTTGTTCCATGTTATCTGATTTTCCCAACCAGTAATTTACCACCTTATGACCGGTCCTGATAAACTTACAAGAGCAGGGTGTGGACGATAGTCCACTCGAAAAGGAATTTCATCTTACTGGATTGCTGCGAAGATCAGTGGCGATTTCTGGAGATATCCTTTTTACTACTAAGTATGTCAAATTATGCTTCAAATTCGTAGGTAATGAACAGATGCTGCAAATTTCTCCTGTAATTCTACGTAGTTCAAATAATGCTTCAAATTCATGGGCGAGGAACAAATGCTCTCCACTCTCCTCAGTAAATCTACAGTTCACAACCTTCTTTTTGGGTGAACCTCCTTTTCATTCGATCCTCTGTGAAAAGCCTATCTTCTGTCAGCATCATGATGAATGAATGGTTGTGAATATCTATTTTTCTAACCATTAGATGCTTCTTGATCAACTCACAACTGCAGGATATGTGGACAATAATCCATCTGGAAATGCCTTCCATCTTCCTGGATTGCTTTGAAGATTATTATGAGAAATCCATAGCATAGATAGAGAAAAATCGAAATACTTATTGAATTTCACAGGAAAAGTGGAACTCACAATTTTCTGAAAGACCGCGGTTATCCCTGTGAGCCTGTATCCCCTTTATTTATTTATTTTTTGTTGCACCCACAAGTCTACCTAATAGCTGTGAGTCTCCTTCTGACCCCACAAGGCGCAAATTCTAGCACTGTGCCTTTTTTCATTACTGCTTGTAGATTGAAGCTTTGCTCCACGACTCCAAGTTCTTCAAGCTCAGTCTCTGATCTCTTTTCTAGCCACATGCCATTTTACCCTCCTGCTAAGTACTAGTTATTTTATTCTTGGAATTTCCTAACCATAACTCCAATTTCTGCAGTCAGTCCTTCAAAGGAGAAACAATTCCGTAGTTGATTAATTTTTTAAGCTTAAAATGTAGCTGTAACTTATTGAACCTTCCCAGCATAAGAAGAGTCTGAACTTTCCATCCTGTTTTTGCAATAATTTTGTAGTATAGGTTGGAATAGCATTTCGAAAGTCGTTGGATGTTACAACAGGGATCCCAAAAGAAGAGTGGGCGATATTTTGCCCGAGTAGCCCAGTAGATCCAGAATTGCACCCTTTCTCCTTAATAACCCACAAAAGAGTATTATAGTTACCGATCCTGTGAAATGAATTGTTGCACGACTTACTACTTACGAAAAACAAGCTGCCCACTTCATGGGTTCTCAAATCTGACCATTGGAAGCAACCCAACAGATTATATGTCTTCAGTTGTGTGACAACTGGTTCATTCTCTTGAATGAACATACTAGTCCAAATTGCACCTTCATCAACCAGATAATCGTCCTCACTCGTTGGAATAGGGTTTTGACATCATACCTTTATTCCACTTAACAAAGTATTCATCCGCAGACCATTAACACAATAACTCGGTCCTTGAAACCATTCCTTAATTGATCTTAAAAGGTGCTTCACTACCAATTTGTCTTTCTGACAACAATCAATTAATTGGAAGTAGATTTGATTCACTAGAATCTGAAAGTCCAAATCTAAGTGCCCAAAATTTCACTGAGGATATGTTTGTTTGGAATGAAATGAGGTGAATTGGGGTAACATAAAATGAAATTGTATTGATGTTCTTTGTTTAGATATTGTGATAACTGAGGGAAAATGAGGAAAGATAAAGAAAATGGAGGAAGTTTTATTTCTCTCCAAAATGAAGTGAAATAGATGTAAATGAAAGGAAGTGTAGTTTTAGGCTATAAATTTGTTTACACTTAATGAATGACTGATAGTAACATAGTTAATAAGGAAAAGATAGTACAAATAATAATACCGACTTTAATTACTCATTATTACACCCATGTATCTAAACATGCAAGAAACATGTATTTTCATCTATTTTCACTTTCTTTTCACTCCAACATATAACATGGAATTCCAAACATAGGGTTAATAGGATTAGTGTGGCTATTGCAAATTAAAAAACTGTCCCAAACTGAGACCTTGGAGCTTTTGATATCTGAAGGAAGTAATTCCTGTCTTACCAGGCTCGTCAGACACAGACTATCACTGCCTGACTGATAGCAGCTAAGGTCAGTTTGACGAGGTTTTCATGGTCAATTTTCCCTTTTTTTTGTTCCATGTGTATAATACTTTGTAGGGTTACCCCTCCTACAGAGTTAGAAGTAATAGGGACAAATCAGACGACAAAAGAAGCTTGCAGGATAAGGAGTTTTCCCAGTAAATGGGGATAAATGTCTTCTGTCAGAAAAAAGGCACGTCTTTTCTCATGATGCATAGAACAAGATACAGCTGATGGTCTTTCCTTGGGGTAATTATTTTTTCCCCAATTATGCATCATAATAGATTGATGGGCTGGATATTATTGGTCATTGTAATGAGTAGTATTCTTGTGGTTTGATGTTTTTTTTCTTACGAGTGATTCTAAGCTTGCAAGTTTATCACTACCAAAATGTTCTTTCTTCCAAGAGAGAGATGCAGAAATGGAAGCTGTGGTCTTGCAATGCCATGAATATAAAGAAATGCTTGTTTGCATGGAAATTTAAAGGACATGCGGTCTTGGAAAGAAGCATTTTTTCCCCTTGTATGGCAGTTTAGCGTAACAAAATCTCTCAAGATATTCTTCAATAGGTTCCTGTTGGTCCTGCTATCTTTTCTCCTCTAGTTTGATTTAATTTCTTCAGAAACCAGAAAAATTCTCCTTCCTTTTCCTTTTGACTAGGAGTAATTTGTTGGGTGTTTTTGCCAGATTTCACCAGCTTTTGGAATTCGATGAAGGGAAAAGAAGTTGCCGCAGACGGCTTGCTGGTCACAATGAGCGTCGTAGAAAACCACCAGCTGGGTCTGTGCTGTCCTCACGGTTGGGGCGATTGTCACCGTCGGTCTTTGGTTAGACATCACAAAACAAAACCAACTCCTTCCATAATGATCCACTATTTTCCTCTTTATACTGCGTGCACTGTTAATCTAGCAAATCACTTCCAATGACTGATATTGCAGATAGCAGCAACAGGGCTGGTGGTTCCTTAGTCGACTTCACTGGATACCTGAGGCCTCCAGGAACTGATGAATGGGCCGGTAACAAAACATCTGAGCAGGCAGCTGGAAATAGCTCCATCTCCACCGGAAAATTCCTTCAGAGCATGTGGCCAGGCAACTCGGGTATATTTCTGCAGGGTTCAACCAGCGGGGCTGCATTTTCAAGTCCCGGAATCCCTTCTGGAGATTGTTTCTCGGGAGTCGACTCCAGCTGTGCTCTCTCTCTTCTGTCAAACCAACACTGGGACTCTTCAAACCGAGCATTGGGCATCGGAATGAGTAGCTTGATGAACCCAGGTGGAGCACCCATGGCACAATCAACTGCAGCCAGTAGTGCTGGGCTCGGCCACTTTGCTTGCAGCTCGACTTGGGGTGGTTTCAAGGGTGGCGAAGTTAGCAGCGGACTGCACAACGTGCCGCCGGATCATCTGGGACTGGGTCAAATTTCGCAGCCTCTGAGCAGTCAGTTTGATGATGGCCAGCTCGAGATGGCTCAACACGGTGCACATCGGTTCACGGAGGTCCAGCGGTCTAGGGCTTATGATACTTCCACCCACCACGTCCACTGGTCACTTTAACTGCTACAAAAGATTAACAGAAGAGCTGCCTGCTGAAATAGCCTAATCTGGCGGCCGAACTGTCTTTTTTAACGGGCACTGAATTTTTTGTGGTGTTCTATTCGATTTCTTCCTCAATGCTCCAATTTTTTGTGGTGTTCTTGGCGCTCTTGAGCTAAGTTATCGGACATGGCTCTATTTTAATGGGACAAACTGAGAATTTCTTCTGAATGTAATCGTCATTCCTCCTTCCTTGAACTGATGATGCAGGGCATCGACTTTTGTTTCTGTTAGTTGTAGTTGGAAAATATTTTTGGTTTAACTTTTTATGGATATTTTGTTTAAAACTATATTCAAGAAAATTTGAGTAAAATGTTAATACGAAAAAATATATAAAACCTATAGAATAGGTTTTATTCGATATATTTCATATAAAACTATGAAGTTTTATTTTATTTTATTATCAGACCCGGAAATTTCACCAGAGGCTTTTATAATTTTTTTATATGGATATGCTCAGGACCTTATGTGATAAGATATAATTAGAATTTTTTAGGGTTCTTTATAATTTTTGAAAGTTTTGATCTTCATAGTGTTTTTTTAACTAATACGTTTCATTCAATACTCAACGTATAAAATTATGATTTTTTATTTTTTGGTCTATTAAATCTCATTATCTTTTATGGCTCTTATGTGAGTTCCGATGGAAATGCATAGAAACCTACTTGATAAATCACAATTAGGGATTTTGAGAATTGTTCGTAATTTTTTTTTTATAATTTTCCTTTTTGCTAATTAGTTTTATTCGTTATATTTTCCAAAAATAAAAAAATAAAAAATAAAAAACTTTGAAAATCAAATTTTTGTCTATTAGATCCAAAATCTCACCTGAGGTTGTTGGTAATCCATAGAATCTCACTTAACAAAATATAATCATAAATTTTTACATTTTATAATTTTAATTTTCATAATTTTTCTGTTTGCTGATAGTTTTAATTTGCTACTAAAAATAATTTAATTTTATACCAAGTAATTTAATTTTTCACATCACAAAGAGGATACCAATAGTAGCATCTATTCTGTATGAGTTGCCATACACACATTTGTGGTGCAGCTCGTTGATATATCAAGAAATACTATTACAATGTTCATGTGCGAAGAGTTTTGATGCAGTAATATAATAATTATTATTATATTCTAAAATTTATTTAATTTATTTTAGATAATTTAAATGTAATAAAAATTAATTAAATATTATAAAATTTTGAAGAAAATCAAATTAATCGGTTGCTGCCTAAGGATGCATTGTTATTAACGTTGGAGTGACGATTGGATTATAAAAATAATAATAATAATAATAGGGGAAAGGGGGAAGTGGTGCAGCAATGTAGGAGCAGGGGAAAGGAAAAGAGAAAAAAAGAAAAATGGGGAGGGGAGAAGCATAAGGAGAGCTCACGCTGAGGAGAAGATGAGGAAGAAAAGGGAGGAGAGAGAAAAAAATGAAGAGAGGGAGAGAGAGTGCTCGTGCTGGGGGAAAGAAGGGAATAAGAGGAGAGGCACTCCGTAACAAGGCTGAAGCAGAGAGGGCGTGCGGCAAGTGAGAGAAGGATGAGAGAGAAAGAAAGTTTTAGATGTCTCAAAGTATCTTTTTATCAATCTACTTATATAAGGTCAAGTCAAGCATCTACAAACCTATCTTTAATCTATTTCAACATTTGATATGTTTTGACTACTGTTTTGAGATTTTATTAATATGCATATTATTTTTATATATCCTATTTGTTTATCTTATACATGCATGTCCGAATTACGGGTTGTTCGGTGATTATGTACGAATTTTGTGATTTTTGGAGGATTTTATTATTTTTATGAAAGTTCAAAAAAATATCTAATTATATATGTTTGTGTATCGGTAATGTTTATACAGAGATGGTCATGAACCAAGCCATGCATTGGTACACATGCATGTTGTTAGGGGTTGAAGTCGCTACTGTATGTGGAATTATGGTGATCCGAGGCCCTGGTGAGTCGACATGTGCGTGTGGGACTTTGGTGGTCCAAGACATTAGTGGGTTAATATGTACATGGGATCTAATGATGATCCGAGTCGAAAATCATGGATCAATATGTATGTGAGACCAATGATATGATATGGTGAGAGTGTTGACCTAAAATGCCCCGATGATTCGATAAGTGATCCGACATGTGATTTGATAAAAGATGTCCGAATTGTTGCAGGTCTAAAATATAACCGATAATGATAAAAGATAGTCGAGAATTACAAACCTAAAATATATGTATGCTGAGATACCAACCTTGTGATTTGATCTAATGATGACATCACCATTCCTTTGATTTAAACTATTGCTTTCTAAAATACTAGTTGAACTTTAAACTCATGTTTTCTATTTTATCCCTTTAGAATAGAAGGCTTGAATATATTTGTTGCGTCCCGGTTAGCGGAATCCGAGAGATGCCTAAAATATAATCTGGGATCCAATGATATGATATTGAGAGAGGAAGATTGACCTGGAAAAATGTGGGGAGGAAATGGATCTAATGATATGAGACAACCAAGAGTTATAGACCTAAAATGTAGTCGGGTTGAGAGCCAATGATTTAAGATGACTAAGAGACACAGGCCTAAAATATAAATGTTCTCCGGGAGGAATGATACGAGATAGTTGGGGAGAAAGCGGTTAAGGTACAGACTCCCTAAAATATAGCGTGTGTATATGTATGTGAGATACCAACCTTGTGATTTGTTTTATACAATTTATTATATAACATCACCCTTCCTTTGATTTATATGTATTGTTTTATATACGTATATGATGATACTAGTTGAACTTTAAACTCACGTTTTCTATTTTATCTCTTTAGAATAGAAGGCTTGGATATATTATAGGAGCTGATCAATATCCAACGCAATATCGTATTTTTTAGTGAGTATTGTATCTATTTAGATAGATGGTGTCGGGTGTGTTTCGATTCTTTTGAATTGGATTTGTATTGGAATATATTTTGGTTATTAAAAATTAGCTAAGCAAAGACCTTTAGATTGTATATTAAAAATCATTGGATATATTGTACATATGGATTACAGCTATTCGGAGTAGGTTATAATTATATTATCCAGATGATTATTCGATAAAGTTCTATAATGAGTTTTTAAGTGTGTCTGTTTATAAATTGATGCAAAGATTTTATGATCTGTCTGATTATATCATATCCAATTTAAAATTTAATTATCTATTATTTAAAATTTAAATATTTATAAATTTGATCTGTTTGATCCAAGTTTGTAAAAATCACCGTATAATTTATTGATCACATATTCAAATTTTACAAATTATATTTTACATAACGTAAGATAACACTAATATTATACATTCATTTTGAAAATTTCAACTTTGACAAGTTAAATAGATGATATTTTATAATCTATTAAAAATTTAACATACTTTAATATATTATTATAATCTAAACGGTTTAAATTATTACTCACGGTTGAAACTATGAGGGTGGACAAAAATAAGATGATATTTTAAGCAAACACTCCCAAAGATAGTGCCCCCTCATAGTTGATAGTCCAATCTCAACTCTCAGTTGAGGGATGACCGGTTGAAAGAGAGAGATCAAATAATGATAATTATAATAATTGATTATCATTTGATGAAGGGCCAACATTGAAAGTTGTTAAAATTCTTCTATTTTTTTATTCTCTATTGTTTTCCCAAGGTTAAGAATTTCATTCTATCAACTTCGACAGCTAAGATTAGAAGAAAAATCCAATATATTTTAATTAGTTATTATAATCTTAGCCTGATAAAATTCTCAATATTAAGAGTATGTGATAAAATAAAAAAATAAGACTACAATAAGATTCATCACCAACAAGCAGTACAGAGCGACTTCACAAGATTAGCAATGGCAAACCCGAAATAAAAGTACTGAGATGGGAAAGTGCAACAAATTATAAGTATCTAGTTTCTTTTTTTATTTTTCTAAATGCCCAAAATTATGTTTGAATACATATACATACAAGTAAAACAATCTTCAAGCAGCAAATGCAAAAACAGAGAAGGCACGTATCATATGCACTATATAAATTACCGGTGGAGTTGTTTGATCAGCATGCCAAAGAATTGTCGCAAAGGAACTGCCTCCATAGAACGACGCCTTCAAGAAATCATGCTGCTGCAACAACTGATGTACCATGGCAGGAATTCATTGGCTGAAAGAACGAGCAAAACTGCCTAGCACAAAGTAGTTATTAACATTCGCGTACAAGAGACTGACAATTTGATGTCTTATACATGTAGATTGCTTCTCTTACAGTGTGCCGGAAGTTACTGTCTGTGTCTCCTTGGGCAGTTAGGCACTGAGGCAACTCTGCTACTGATCCCCCATTTCAATGGTCGTCCTCGTTCATACCAGGGCAATTGGACAGGAGAGCTTCTGCAGATTCATACTGAGACAAGGAAACACATTCAGTTGACTCACATATTGCAGTTGAAGCTTATTTTCAAAATCAAATGCTTCTAATATCATTATTAAGACATCTACGGCAGAAACAAGAGGTAAAGTTTTAACGCAACGGTAAAAATGTCGTCATATCACCAATAATTATGGCCTGGAGTCCTAGACATGGGCATGACCATGTGCAATAGGTCCAGCCCTTCCACAGACCTGCAAATAGCAGGAACATCATGCACCGGACTACTCTTTGTTGCACTGTAGAAACACATTCAAACACTCACCTGACATCCACAGAAGAGACAATAACAATGTTCTTCTCTAAGCTGCATCAACATCACTTGCAAATCCTGCATTCAAAGAAGTAGAAATTATTAGTTGCAAGTAATCAACTGGCTCAACCATTTTCATACATCTCACAATATAGATATGGGCTAGAATCAGCTCAGTCCTTCAAGTTTAGTTATAGTTCCATAGATTTATTGAGTTGAACTCGTTGCCTCGAAAAATGGGGTCTTTCGCTTGCATATTTTATAGTCGGTTCATCTGACATCATACTATCCATACTATTCCCCACACATGATACAACTTTTAGCAACCAAATATCACATTAGTGACTAAATACTCCAAAAGACATCCATCCATGGCAATTATCTGGTCTAAATATGGCACCGACCAAACATGGAGGCTGAAGAAAAGTGGAAACCACAGACTACATAGTTATCATAACCGGACTGGACCGGCTGGTTCAGTCTTGTTCCACCCAAAGTCAAAATTTTGGGGAACAAACAAAAGCAAATCTCAAACCTCTGATGTCAATTCCAAGATAAGAAACTAACCACCAGACAATTTGTCTCCAGCACTTATGTTGCATATTTTTCTATGATTTCATTTAATATTGATGGCATTCTTACACACACCCGAGTTAATTTCAACTAGTTTTATACATTATAGTTTTTCTTTTATTCATTTCATTCTTTCAGCGTAAATTTGATAGCTGTTTTTATTTGTTATTTCATAAATCATATTAGTATACTATGTATATATGCAGTAAATAATCACAATTTAATCATTCCTAAAACTATCAATCATCATTCACTAAAAGTTTTTAAATACTTTGTTTAGTATGAAGACATCTAATTTAATATTTTTTCAGTTATTGGATTGTTATCGCCAGTTAAATCATTGGTAACACTTCTGAAACAGTTGTTGGATCAGTTCAATAACCGGAATGGTTCTAATAAGAATACCACAAAAGGTTATCATAATATAGGATGAGGATTTAATGAAAAACAATGTGAAAGTGAGACAATCTGACCTATAAGCTTATAGTGTGCACAGCATACAGTATGGACCTATCAGGCTGAAGCTTGCAGAGATACAACCATAGAAACATCAAACGACATCTTAAGGTATGCTCCACTGTAGGAAGAGGTGGGGAAGAGGACAATATTTCCTGACCAATTCTCTAGCATAGACAAACGAGAGAGAGAGAGAGAGAGAATAGTCTTAAAACTAACAGGCTGTGATAGCAATAGTCAAGTAAAATAATAATCTGGTGCACAAAACTTCCAACATTAAGATGCCAGACATCATGATGCCATGGCCGTTGGATAAATGTAGCACCACTCTTGCATTACAAAGGAGGAGTTTCCATAGTTCAGACCTAGGACTTCTAAATTACAATAGGGCAACCTTACCCTTATCCAGAGACTCAACTTAACAGACAGTCACATATCAAAACAACTTCATGAGATTATGTACTCGTAAGTTCTAATAGGGGAAGGGTAACAAATTCAATCCATGGTTTGATGAAATAAAATCATCAGCCATAAAACCTTTTTTATTATATTTGTTTTCTTTTGAGTAGAAAACAACAGCAATTAATTTTCAGCTAACGGAAGCAACGTACCTGTCCATGCAACCAGGTCATTTATAAATCCACATTCTTGCTCAAATGATATGCATTCCTAACAGGATATCATGAGATTCTCTGCTGTTTAGAAAAGAATTACCAGACAAATGCTACATGATGTTGATTATCCATAAACAAATACCATAAGGAGGTATAAGTACCTTATTGGTAACTGTGTTAGTTGCATCAGATTTCTAAAAATTCAATTCCCTAATTTTCTTTTGCTTGCTCTTCTTAAAGGCCAACGGAAACAATTTGCAATTTACAACTACTAGGTTTTCTTGCACAATATCTCATGCTTCCACTAATTTCAATGGGGATGTTGACTTAGATGTCTTCGACATATTGCAGTTGTGTTATTAGGATGTGTTAGTGGGTAAACTTCAACTCATCAAAAATACAACCATAACACGAATCAGAAAAACTCAATTGGTCAAAGCAAGCATGTCATGCCAAAATGCATCAAGAACTAGGTTCAATAAATAAAACATTACAACTCCACTTTATAGTTCATTTGGAGATGGTGATTTCCAATAGGATAGCACAGAAATCATATCCAAAATCCTCATTACTAATATTCTATCTTCTTGCAATTGCTAGTTTGTTCTTTTCAATAAAGCAGCATCATGACATAGGCAACCATTAATCACGGATAAAATAGAATAATAATATAAGCACAAATTCTCTTTCCTCCTTTTTTTCTGGCTACCCATCAGCCGTCCTTCTACCCTCCTCTTCTTTCATCTTTTATCTTCTTCATGGTATCACCAAAACAGATTCTTCATTAAGACTATCCAATTACAGTATAAAAAATAACGAGTCCTTTGTGCAAATTATGCCGAATAAATATCATACCTCTTCAGTGATCACTTCCTCTTCCTCCTCGCTGTCTCTCTTTTCATCATCCTCATTCCTTTCTGGCTCCACGAACTCCCGATTCTCCAACTGATCAAGCGCCGTTTTCGCCTTATGATAATTAACGAGAATTCGCCGATTACGCCACTGCCCTTTCTGCCGAGACCCAAATTCTTCCATTAACTCCTCCTCCTTTTTCCTCTTCCTCTCAGTTCTATGCTTCTCTCTCCTAAACTTCTCCTTCAGCGGATCTTCCCGCCCAATTCCAGCCCGCGATCGCCGTATGTCTATTCCCAACGGTTCGGCGCGACCCGAGCCCTCCTTGCCCAGGGCCGAACCTGGGGTATAACCCATTTGCTTCAGCAATTTGAATCCAATGTTGGATTGAGGAATCGCCGACTCCAAATTTTCTAGGGTCCGTTGGTCTTCTTCCATCAGTTTTCTCTCCATGTCCAGTCTTCGTTGTGCTTGAGGGTTTTGGCTCTTAGATTCGTTCTTGGAGGGTTGCGAATCCGAAGTCCTTCTGGTGCGTGGAATCTGTCGAAGATAGAGACCCTAGTCGTGAAAAAGTTAAGGGGAGGGGAGGGGTGAGGGGAAGAGAGATAGAGACGTTAGAAGCCGACCTTTCTTGATTTCGAAGAGAGAGGGGCTTCGAGAGGAATGAACTTAGAGAGGTCACCCATGTAATCGTCATCTTCCTCTTTCTCACCGGGGCTTGCTGCTCTGGCATCTATGGATTCCGCCATGAATGAGAGCTTGATGGAATAAGAGGCTTAAACGAACGTTATATGTGAGGCCCGTGAAGACCTGAGGGCTTAGGGCATAGGCCAAGCAAAATGACAAGCCCATCAGAATCATCCCCGTGGAATACAATTTTTTATATATTTTTTAATAATACAGATATTTTAACATTTTAATATTAAAATAATCAAAAAAAATTAATTTTATGTTTTTTAAAAAATATATCTCCGTTATCAAATATTTTCTTTTTATAAGTTTGAATATTTTCTTTTCTACTCATGACGCTATTTGAGGATAAAGTTGTGTATATAGGCAGTTAAAACTGATGGTACGCCCATAGTGGGCTGGCCCAAGAGGGAGGAACTGTTCAAATTCTCGAAAGTCCATATATGTGCCTAGACGGTCAACGTGTACTGTTGACCAGATAAAAGGCAAAGGAGACTGGTATAATGACGGACAACTGGCTCACAAAGATGGTCAATACTCTGTTAACCAAAAGCATCACAGTAGGCCTGCTCCAGAGCATGCCTCACGTGGGACAATCCCAGTTTGGCCCACATTTTCGTTCACGACCAGCAACGGTCTCCTCCATTGATTTTGTGCTCTCCCAAAAGGCAATCTCTACTATAACGATCACTAACGGATTCAACACACATCCCACAATAAAGGCACCAAATTCTCTCACTTGTCTGCAGCAAACCCTAACAATTATAAAATGTAGAAGGGAAGCAATCCATCTAAGGAGTCGTTACCGTCATTGAAGCCCCACGCCAAGAAAGGAAGCCAGCCCAACAAAGCGTAAGATTCAAGCATTCCTACCTAAGGAAGGACACCCAACATCCCAGTTATAAAAGCCCATGGAATCCTCACACCAGGACACGTTCTCCCTTCTATTAAGAATCGCTTTCCAAAGCCCACACACTTTTTCTGCTACAAAACGCTCTTATAAGCTCACATAGTATTTTGGCGAATTTGAAAGCTCCCACGCTTACAGAACGCTATCTCTCTCTCTGTCACTACATCCCCGTGGCCACCAAGGCAAAGAACCAATGCTCCTCTCAAGCCACAAAAAGCCACTCACAACGAGAGCAAAGCCCCCACTGCAAACGCTCTTTACATTTCTCGTTATTTGTTACTTTTACCCTAACCTTCTTACTATTCAAAGACAGTTTACCGACTTGAGTATCGAAATATTTTTGGTAGAATAACATCTCATCGACACCTGACCTCTTGTTTATTATAGTGGTGTGCAGTATCCAAACTCGATGAACGGAGTCGAACTCAACAATCAACTTGACTCGAACCTATTCAAAGTTTGGTTCCAGAACGCATCATTGGCGCCGTCTGTGGGAACGCTTACAAAAAGCCTACCACTTTGCTCAGATACTTTCCTCAGCTTCACCTTCAAAATTCATGTCATCAACTAAAATGGTGAACACGAGAGCGCAAGCTAGCGAGCCCGACAGAAACGTGACATCGCCCGACCAGGACCACGCTGCTGGTACCATGGTCAACGGGACGGTCAACGGGATGCCCACACCCTTCTTTGAAAATCTGGTGGAGCACATGTAAAATATGAACAAAATACTTCAAATGCTCTACTACCACCAGAAGCACGCCTAGCAGGGGGCTTTGCTAGCGGCAGCCCCTGCGTCGGCCTCCAAGAGATGAGGCTAAAGGAAGAAGAAATTGGTTAGAAAATCCAGATGGTTAGCCAACATTTAGATACCAGAGTCCTCATAGGCCCAAAGCCGACTAAGGACTGAGGAACGTTCACGCAGCATGACTCCAAAAGAAAGTCCGAAACGAAGGAACCCCCTATATTATAGAGCAAAATCAAGGCCCCAGGTCCAAGAAGGAGCCTCTCGGGCCATCAGATCCACTGGTGGCAATAGTCGACCGGCTACTGGCCACACCAGAGAAAGGACGGAGTTGAGAACATATCTCAACTCCAAAAGATTAGCAATACAGCTCGAATAGATCCAAGACGGGAGAAATCTGGAATCGCGTCCACAGAGACGATGAACACGCGATGGATCTTGACAGATCTCCTTTCACAGCGGAGATCTTGAACAATCCAATGCTGGTAAAATTTAAGATGCCAATCATTGACTCATACGATGGGAGCGCTGATCCAGTAGATCATCTCAATCACTTCCGCACCCATCTGAATCTACAAGGGTTGGAGGACGTAACCATGTGCCACTACTTCCTGCTTACTTTGAAGGGGGATGCTCACATTTGGTTCCTTCACCTCCCCTCGGATTCGATCCGAAACTTTCGGTAGCTGACTGATCTCTTCTTGGTGCAATACGACTCCAACCGCCGAGAAGAGAAGCAGCCTTGGCATCTATCTCACATCAAACAAAAACACGGAGAGAACTCGCTAAGATTTCTGGATCGCTTCGTGGCAGAAGCCAGGCGGATCCCCAGGCTCACAAAAGACAGTTTCATCTCTACGCTAACGTATGAGGATTTCTTTAGACACCTAGCGTATAAGAATTTGTAGACCTTCCATGAAGTGAAGTCTATCACCAAGGCTTATGAAGCGGCAGAGGATGCCAACGTAGCTAAACGTCCCAAGCGGACCAAACAACCTTGCTCTTTCTTGGCAGAAGGAAAGAGGAAGTATAATGGCGGTAACCACTCTAACAGAAAGCACCATAGGACTGGACCACCAAAGCGTAAGGACTATGGGTTAATCAATCTTACGCCCTTGACTGACTCGCATTCAAATGTCCTCATACAGATCCGTAGAAAAAAATTTCTTAAGTGGCCAAAACCACTCAAGAAAGCTGAAGGAGGAAATCCAGTCAAGTACTGTGATTTTTATCGATCTCTCAGACACTCCACGAAAGATTGCAAGACTCTCTAGCGAGAGATAGAAGAGATGATCTACAGATGCCATCTCACTAGGTTCATCAAGAACCCTGGCCAGTGTTCCAGCACAACAGGTGGTGAGGGACCAAAGCCTTCGCCTCCGCGGAATTGGGTCGCAACAAGAGTAGTTAACATGATCACTACTCGGCCGGTTAAGACTCTAGCGGACCACAGGGAACAACAGACTGGGAGGAAGAAGCAACGTACTGAAGATAATGTCATTAACTTTAGCGACAATGACCTAGAACATGTAATTTCTCCCTATGCAGATCCCTTTATTGTATTCGCGTTTGTTTCGGATGGTAGAGTAGACTACCAGTCGAGACGAGTATTTATCAATAATAAAAGTTCACGTAATTTACTTTACCTTAATGCGTTTTTTAAACTTGGTTCAAAAAGTGGTCAGTTAAAGCTTATCAAAGGCCCAGTGTATGGTCTTGATAACGAGCCAGTGCCTGTCCAATGGACAATTCAGTTAAAGGTCACCCTGGGCACATACCCAAGAACGGCGAGTCGTACACTCGCCTTCTTGGTAGTTGACCTATCCTCCGTCTACAACGCTATATTAGGTCGTCCGTGCCTAACAACGTTCAGAGTCATCACTTCGATACCGCATCTCAAGATGAAATTTTTCACAGCATGCGGTGTGAGCGAAGTGTTGGGCGATCAAGTCACTGGGCAAACATGTTACATGTCCCCGATCATCCCAAATGACAGCGCCAAGTTAGCAGAAGAACTTGACCATCGAGATGAAACAACTCTACAGCAAGCGCAATCTGAAGAAGCAACCGATCTAATTTTACTGAACCTGGAAGATCCGAAAAGGTGCATACAGTTCGGTAGCTACTCACCAGGACACTGCGTGACAATCTGATCGCGTTCTTGCGGCAGAACATCGACATCTTAGCATAGACTGCCGCTAACATGCCTAGGATTCCGGTCAGAGTAATGGTCCACAAGTTGGGCCTCGATTTCGGCCTCAAACCCATCAGACAGAAGCGAAAAAATCACTTCGTGGAGAAATTGATCGCCATCCCGGAAGAAGTAAAAAAGCTGTTGGACGTCGGTTTTATCAGGGAGGTCAACGTTGTTCTGGTAAAGAAAAGCAACGAAAAATGGCGAATGTGCGTTAACTTCACCAACATTAACAAGGCTTACCCGAAAGACAGCTTTCCCTTACCTAGGATCGACCTATTGGTGGACTCCACATCTGGGCACGAGGTGTTGAGTTTCATGGATAAGTACTCGAGCTACAACCACATCCGGATGAGCCCAAAGGATGGAGAGCACATTTCGTTCATGATGGATCAAGGCACCTATTGCTATAAGGTCATATCTTTTGGTATAAAGAATGTGGGAGCCACTTACCAGCGACTTCTAAACAAGATATTTGAAAAGCAAATCGGTCGCAATATGGAGGTGTACGTCGATGACATGCTTGTCAAGAGGAGAACCACCAATAACTATATTCGCAATTTGGCTAAATCCTTCGAGGTGCTCCGCGCACATCAAATGAAGCTGAATCCGGCTAAATGTGTTTTTGGAGTTTCCTCGGGAAAATTCTTGAGTTTCATCGTCCCTCAATGAGAGATTGAGATAAACTCGGAGAAGATTAAGGCCCTCGCGGACATGACTCTACCACGGAGCGTCAAGGACGTCTAGAAGCTAACCGGACGGTTAGCAGCCTTATCTCATTTCTTAGTTAAGTCTGATGACAAGTATCAACATTTTTTAAGGCGCTAAGGGGAACGAAAGCAAATGGATTCCATTGGATGGTAGAGTGTCAAACAGCTTTCGACGAGTTGAAGCGATACCTGGCCAACTTGCTGTTGCTAACGCCACCCAATGACAGAGAGAAGTTGTACCTCTACCTAGCGGTGTCGGAGGTGACACTCAGCTCCATCCTTGTACGCCAGGACACCGACACCCAGCAGCCAGTCTACTACGTGAGCAAAACATTGATCGATCCAGAGACGCGCTACTCACGCACAGAAAAGTTGGCCTTGGCACTTGTCTTCTTCGCTTGGAAGCTGAGACCTTATTTTCAGGCTTATCGTGTGACTGTTCTCACTGACCAATCTCTAAAGAACATTCTCTAGAAACTCAACGTTTCTGAATAGCTGGTCAAGTGTGCTATCAAATTGGGAGAGTTCGACATCGAATTTTGGCCAAGACTCACCATTAAATGGTAGGCTCTCGCCAACTTCATTGTCAAGCCCACAATACCAATTCACGAGGAATAGCCCCCTAAGGATGTGGAACAGCACAAGGAAGAGCTGAAATGGATCTTTAACGTGGACGGATTGTCTACAGATTTAGGCAGTGAAGTTGAAGTAGTCTTAAAAACCCCAGACGGGTTTGAAGTGAAGTACTCGCTCAGGCTTGGCTTCTCGGTGACTAACAACGTTTTCGAATATGAAACCCTATTGGTTGGGTTAAAACTAACTAAAGAGTGCTCAGCTAAACGGTTGACCATTTACAGTGACTCTGAGCTGGTCGTCAACCAGGTTAATGGGAGTTTCGAGGTATACAATCCTCACCTGGCTTAATATTTGGCCAAGGTGAAGGAGATCAATCGGAGATTTGACAAGGTGACCCTTATTCACGTTCCCAGAACTGAGAACTAGAGGCCAATCAGCTAGCGAGGGCGGCGGCGGCCGAAAACCCAGAGCAATACTTGAGGGACATGTGAGAGATTCTTAGCACTCCTAGCACAAAGAAATAGGAAGCAATGCAAATCTCCGGAGCAGAAAATTGGAAGACATTGTACCAAAGGTACCTAATGGATGGAGCACTCCCAGAAGACGCGGATAAAGCCAAGCGGGTCAAAAAGACCGCCGGTTGGTACACCGTAGTCGATGGACCACTATATCGCTATGATTACTCGACTCCGTACCTTCGGTGCTTCATCCCAAAGGAGCCCGACTATGCCCTAGGTGAATCCACCTCGAGATTTTTGGATCACACATCGGCGGCAAGAACTTAGTATTCAAGATCATACGCTAAGATTATTACTGGTCGGCAATGAAAAAAGATACGCTCAAGTTTATAAAGAGGTGTAAAAATTGTCAGATTCACGGCAATTTTCACCACCGGCCGCCCACTGAGCTGAAATTCCTCTAGACTCCATGGCCTTTTGCGCAGTGGGAAATCGACATTCTCGGCCCATTTTTCATTGCGGCAGGCTAGAGGAAGTTTATTATCACAAGTATCAACTACTTTATTAAATAAATTGAAGCCACCCTGCTGGTCAAGATCACAGAGCACAATACTCTTGAGTTCGTCCGACAAAATATAGTCAATAGATTTGGTATTCCGGAGGTCATCATCATCGACAACAAAACCCAACTCTCAGGAAAGCGGTTCAGCGAGTATTACACCAGTTTGGGTATTAGATTAGTCCACATTTCAGTTGCAATATCTAAAAAAATAAAAAATATATTTATTTGTTTTTAGAAAAGGCCATTTCTAATTATTTCAGTAATTTTTTTTATCAGTTTGTTGCATCGCCATTCTATTCTATTGATGGTAACATTTTTAAATGAAAATAATACATAAGATGTGAAAATGTTATCATGATTTATTATAAAATCTATGCAAGTATTATCGTAATGTATACAAGTATTATTGTCAAGTTAACTATCAAAAAATTATAATAAATAAATATTATTTATTTTGTACTTAAAATTATTAATTGTATATTTATTTATATTAAAATTATTATAATTAGTTTGAATTTTGTACTTTTTTAATTTTTATTTTTTTACCTACCACAATATAAATAGTAATTTTATATAAATAAATATATAGTTAAATGGAAAAATTACTTAGTCGTATGCTAATGGAAAAAAAATAAATGCTATTTATTTAATTAATTATAAATATATTCGTACTAAAATTATTAAAAATAGATGTCAATTTTATTATATTTTAACTTTTGTTTTATTATATTTTTATATAAATAAAAATATAATCAAATGTATAAATATTATTGATTGAGAGAATATATTAATGTAATTTAGTAAATCATGTCAGAAGCTACATATAACGTATCTTATCAGTAGGGTTTATTTGAACTATGCAGTCGCGGCAATCGCAATATTTATGGACGAACTGCGCAAATTGAAAGCACATCATCATCTTGAATGACGATCGGATCGGGGCTCCTCTGTTGTGTTCTCTCTCATGCAGTTCATTTTCCTGGAAATTTTGATTACATGTTTTCTCTCTCACCGGCTCAGTTTCAGAATCCGACACCGGGCGAAAGGCCCCATTTATCTCCACGCAAGAAGAGGGCCATTTGAATATTGCCATCTCCCGATCTTTAAAATAATCTACTCCGACGGTGCCACAGCCCCTGATCCTTGACGGTGTATCCCTTCCGTCCTAGTCGACTTGGCCGCTATCTTTGAAACCCTCCGGTTCTCCCCCGACCACGCAGCCTGGTTCTTGGCACGCTTGCCTCGGTCCTGTCCTCCGATTCTGACGCGTTCGTCTCCGTCGAGCCCAGCGAGATAAATTCAGTCGGCGTTTTATGCGGTCGTATAAGAGGTTGCTTTTAAGGACTCATGAAGATTAGGCTGCTGTTGTTGATGTTTGACCTTTCACTTCGGCTATCTATGGGTAATTATGGGCACTGTAGCCATTGCAGGTTGTTAATTTGGTTTTCTAATTTGTTTGTTTGTTCAAAGAAGTTTCCGCGTTTGTTATTCATTTGCCTTTTCTTTCCTCTCGTGGTTTCTCTGAATCTTTAATCGATTGGCCAGGTGAATGGATTTTGAATTAATTGTGTTATTTTTCGTTGTCATTTGATGGGATCGGACATATTAATGGATTTTGGAATGTTACAAGTGTTTCTGCAGCTTTGCGAAGTGTGTCAATTTGTTCTGCTACAATGCCCGGCGTCTGAAAAACTGGATGCATTATAAATGTCTGGCCATTACAGAATACCGTAAAAGTTGGGTACGAATGGATGCAATATATAGATGGAATAATACTATTAATTGTTTGGGATACTGAATGTGAAATTATGGACTTGCTTGGCTAAATCGATTTATTTGGTTGAGATGACTGAAAGTTTTGAAAAGATTTGGATTGATGTAACCACACTGTGCTAATCTGATAATGGATAATCACTATGTTGAGGTTCAAGGTAGAAAGGTTAAGACTGTTGATCCTAGGTAATTAATTAAGGTTTTAGACTTCTATGATGTGCAGACCATATGATAGGTTGGTGATCTTACAAAATCCATATATTACATGTAAAATGATAGGATTTAACAATTTGGGTAGGATGCTGATATTACGAAATTCATATGTTACATGACAGAAGTTTGCTCCAGACATATGATCAGTAATCTTATTAGCTCTCCTCTTCACTCCTTTGGTTGGAAATACTTCGTTAAAGAAAAATCTGTCCCTTGAATATCTGCATCTGGCACCATATATAGTGCATTTTACCCACAGTTGGAGGAGCACTTGACTCAAGATGAGCCATTTCCAGTCAGTGTGGTTGATCTACATGATTCATTATCTCATTCTGAAGGGGCCTCTGATGTTCAAGCTGGGACAGCCGCATGTCGAGACCTGGAACACTTCACTAACTTTCTGGTATGCTTTGCATCTTAATACACTATTTTGCTGCAAGACTTCATTGTCTCCTCATATTTCTAAGTTGCATTTTTTTCCCAGTTATTTGACAATTCATTGCTTGTGGCCTTGTAGTCAAGTCCGGCTTGTTCTTTAGTAGGAAATGAGCTTGTCTTAGGTTCTTATCAATTTATGCTTCCAAGAGGGCATTGGAATACTGTGTCTATGTTAAGGATACATCTTCTTCCCAGGGCTTTATGTATGTAATCTGTGTGTTTTCACTTCACAGATTCCAAACTGATTTGCTCTTAAGTCTACTGGGATCACTAAAGATAATTCATCTCCTTTACCAGAGGTTTATATGACCTCTTTGTAATACCCAATCACTAATTTTGAAGTATTTAATGTTTTTTTATAATGATTAAGTTATTAATGATAATTGTGGGTTTGGGTAACGCCCATCAGTGCCCATAATTGAGTCTACTGTTATGTTTGGTCCTTGATGAGCATATGAGCTGTGCTCATTAGTGTAAGTGGTGCCTGAGGTGTGCAAAAAAGGAGCTCATGTGCGGATGAGGAATGCACAGGCACCAATTTTAGATTATGGGCACCTAAGGTCACACATGAGGAGGGTACATGTGCCAACTATTTTTAATCCTTATGCTCGATGGGTGCACAACTAACACTAGTGTGCCATTCTGGATATATAAGAGGATTTTGCCTCTTTTCAGTTCATTTTTGTAAGAATTCAAAGAGAAGAAAGAGAAAGAGGAGAGGAGAGAGAGAGAAGTAGAAGAAGGAGGGATTTTGAAGATTTTTAAAAGATATTGTGATTGAAGTCAAGTCCAATGAATTCAAAAGCCTAATTCTTGATCCTTTTTGCTGAAAATTTTAAATTTCTTCTTTTTGATTGTCCAATTTTTAAGATTCCATGTCCTTATATTTTATGCAAGTGTTCATCCATATTCCTTTTTATATTTAACTTGCATGTATGTCATTCATTTCTAGGTTTTCTCAGGCTTTGAAGTATATTGTTCATGTTTATAAAAAATATTGAAATTCTTTGATGAAACCTCTTATATGTCCAAGACTTCTAAATAATTATACCAAATCTTTATACTTAAGTTTATGAGAAGTTTATATTGTTTCCAAATTATGAAGAGAAGTTGTTTAGTAGAAATTTTGCCTCACAAGGAATTGATGGAAAGTATATGATGATATATCTAAATATATTACGAAAAGAATAAGGTTGTATGAAAGCCCTCCAATATGTTATAATAATAGGTAAGATCTTATCTATAGAAAATAATATGTGGACAGTCATCTTTATTAGTTTTAAATAGTGGATTAGCACTCATGTTTATGGAAAACAATTATGTAAATTGGCATTCATTTATTCACCCCAATCGCTGAGGTTTATCATTGGACTTTGATTCATTTTTCCATTTGCATGTTTAACTCATATTTATTGTTACACCCTTTTATTTACATGCTGAGCTTTGAGTTTACTTTGCATTGTTACCACCTTTTAGATTAGTAGGGTTGGACAATTTGGAAGTTTTGAACCAATGGGTGTTCATTTTCGGAGGAGCATGTGAATATAATGAAAATTATGTGTTTTGATGATATTATTGAGAAAACAATTTTTGTGTTCAAAATAGTCAGCATGTATAAGTCGATCTATTGGGCCAATGAGCTGTATATCTTTTTATCGCTCATGTTGTCTTGTCTGCAGGAAGTATTTTTGGATGATTTAGTATAACAATATGCTGTTGAGCAGGTGTCTCTATATTGTGTGATCAAATAAAGCAAATTTGATTGTATCCCAGGACAGATTTGATGTTCATGTTATGGAATCACTAATGGATTTTGTGCAGCATCATTGTCCAGGTTTATGAAACCTAATCTCAATTATTTTATTTTGATAATCCATGCCATGACACCCTTTAGTTAGAAAATGTGTAATGCAAGCAATCATAGTTTTTTTTTTTTTGACGTCTATGACTGGTTCCATACATGTTTCTTTTAATCTTTTATCTTATTTTCCGCTGTTTGATTTATATGCTATTCTTTATTCCCAGAACTTAACCCCCTCAAATGAAGCAAAATTTGGGGGAAACATCGCTTGTGCAGGGCGAGAAATGTTGCCTATCTTTGCTCTTTATGTATAGTGATTCTATGTTTGGCTCTATGTTAACGATTATTGTTGCTCGCAAACTGGATTTCCATCCCTTAGTTAAATTTCTCCATAGAAGGTTTGAATTTTTCTCACATTGCATCATAGTTTAGAGAAATCTTGATCCATGTCAAAACGCAGATCCATGGAAGGGAAGAAGGTTAATCATAAAGAATATCTATCAATTGGAAGAAAGAATGACAAAACGAAGGTAGAAGATTCCTTCTATTTCTTAATCCCCCTTAATCCTCGCCACTCCCCTCTTTCCCTTATCAATTGAAGATCTCTAAGTTTACGATTGAATTGTTTCTGTAAGTTTAACTAGCTCAATTTGATGTTGGCACAGCCGTGGAAATATTCGCCCGCTATATTGATTACAAGAGGATGATGATCTGCCTGAGTTCTTCAATATGTTCTGGTTAGTACTGCATGCAGCTTCGAAAGGTGCTCAATCAAACTCTCTAATGCTTCTTCAATCTTTCATTACAACTGTTACATGATGCATTTAGATATAGATAATGATTATTACTCTACGCCATGAACAACTTTTTTTTTTTAAAATCTAATTTCCTAAAATTAAGGCTGAAAAAATATATCTTTGGAACTTTTATCTTCAAAAACACTCTTCCAAATTAATTGAAGCAGATTTATATAAGTTAAATTATAAAAAAATTAAAAATAAAAGTTATATGTGGATGGGATATGTAGAAAAGCCCTTTGGATATACACTTTCTAATCTTAGCCAACTGTGTGCCATAGTTGGTGTAGGTCCCCCCAATGAAATGGAGTCTTCTGATTTTTCTTTTGTATTTCATCTCGATCACTCTCTTTCAGAGAGAATCTTTTTCTCTCATTTGTCATCTCCGGGGATTTCACATTTTACAAGTGGAGTTGATTCCTCAACGTGACGTTGACTGCTGGCCAAAAGTCCCGAGACAATAATAGATGGTGATTTCTCTATCACTAAAGGTCACTCCCATGGCGAGGTCAAGGCACTCCAAAGACAAAGATGTCTAGCTGGATGATATATATAATAGTAAGACGGAGACCTTCAAGGTCAAGTTTATCAGTGCGTGTGGACAAACGCCGCCAGAAGGCTTCCGATCTTCCAACAATGTTGGACCAACTCGGAGATCATGCCACCTGAGTAAAAAACCTGGAGCTCCTTTCAGTGATATAGCCAACTTTGACCACAATTCCGAGAAGAAAGCCCACAACGCCCTTAGTCAATTTGTAATTGCCAAGTCTCCGAACATGGTGCCTTTGGCCATCGCAAGAGTCCTCCAGTTCCTTAGTCTCCAGTGAGATAACCTCGAACATCCCATATCCTTTGGGACGACCAAGGATATGGGATGTTCGGACGTCATTGCACTCAACCATGTCCGAGACTAAAGAACGCCAAAGGTAAATTCTTTCTTCTCAATGGCCAACCTGTTGGCTGGGTCTGATCTCACTCACCCGAAAGGCGCTCCAACATTTTTCACTCTGAAAATGCTCTCCGAATTTCCTCTCCAACATTAGTCGGTCAACCTTCTATTGACCGTCTTCTACAGTCATTTGGTCAACCTTTCCGTTGACCATCTTCTGCTACTCGTCCGCCATCCAGCAATACTTCGGCAGCCCTTAGATGGTCAACCTCCTGTTGACCGAAATCTTTAGTTGGCCATCCGTCGGTCAATTTTTATTGACCGTCTACTATTTTTCTCTGGTTAAAGGGAATTGGTTGAATGTTTTTCACAAATCCTGACGACAAACTGAGTTTGTTATATATATGCATACTAGGCAGATCCAATAACAACCTCAATAAAATCAGAAGACTCCATTTCATGGGTGAAACAAATCACCAACAATGGCACACAATTGGGTGAGATTAGAAAGTGTATATCCAACGGGCTTTTCTGCATATCCCATCCTTATATAACTTTTATTTTTAATTTTTTTATAATCTAACTTATATAAATCTGTTTCAATTAATTTGGAACAGTGTTTTTAGAAGATAGAAGTTCCAAAGATATATTTTTTCAGCCTTAATTTTAGGAAATTAGATTTAAAAAAAAAAAAAGTTGTTCATGGTGTAGAGTAATAATCATTATCTATATCTAAACGCATCATGTAACAGTTGTAATGAAAGATTGAAGAAGCATTACAGAGTTTGATTGAGCACCTTTCGAAGCTGCATGCAGTACTAACCCGAACATATTGAAGAACTCAGGCAGATCATCATCCTCTTGTAATCAATATACTTTGCATGCAGTACTAGCACCATAATTTTTTTTCTTAGTCGAGAAGGGGTTTCCACGTAAAAAATACTGTGCATTTCTTGTGTTCCTTATTCCTACTAAATGGTGGCTGACGATGACGAAAATTCGGGTATTCTGTTGCTACCGGATCGGATGGATCCGGGTGTCTTGCCCCATTAGTTGCACCGATTACACATGATTTTTCATGGATCTAGTTGCCTTTGTTGTTTACATTGAGTGGTTTCTTTGTTTAACCATGGAATTTCTGCTATTCTAACCACAGACAATCAGAACAGGTGATAATAATTAATGGCTCTGGCTAGTTCACACACTAGCTTATATTATCTTTTTCATTTGTTTTTCATTTGAAAAATGTCGTTTAGACCCATATTTTTAATGCATGCCAACCACATCAAGATAGTTTAAGGCCTTCTGAAAATATTAATGACAAACATCATGTTGGTGAAAAGAAATATCAAAAATCAATCAATTTGGGAGAAAATTTTATCAAAGTTTTTTAAATTAATATAAAATAAATTAACTAAAAAGTTAACTTATCGTACTAGACCCTCTAGTAGACTCCCCCTACCATGTGGCTTGCCATGTTTGCAGTACAAAATTGAGTTTGCTTATTTTATAGCTAATTTTTTTTTATAAAAAAAAATCAAACTCTAAATTCATGATCAAAAAATCAATTCTTTAATTTGACTGATTTAAACCCAAAATAAATATAAGGACGTAAATTTATATCAAATATTATTAAACTATTTGAATAATAAAATAATAACTAATCATGGAGTTCACAAATCTTACTCATAAGTGACTCAAAAATTTGACAACTATTAATTTAACTCAATTAATAAAGAAAAATATCTTAATTCAAAAATCAAAATATCAAGTCTTCAAAATGTATTGATTTCAACTTAAATATCATCATTATTGGCTTGTGGCTGTGTACAAGTATTAATAGACACAAATGAAATTTGTCAATCTATTAAAATTTTTATTTCAATAATCTAAACATTCTAAAAATTATTTTTTGAAAGCCTTGCTAAGTCTAAAAGTTCTTGCAAGGTTATCCAAGTCTCTTAATCCAAAAGAGTTAGCAAATAGGGTAAGAGTAGTTTAATACTTAGTCAAGCATATATAATTTTATTTGTGGATATATCGAGTGATATATATATATATACATATGCACATATATACATACATACACATAAATATACACACATATACATATACACATACATACATATATATACATATATATACACATATATGAGAGCATGTCAAATATCATATAAACGCAAAATTCGCACTAAAGGGGGAACCTTTCATGCATGCCGTTTAGATGAGAATACAGGCAATAAGAAGGTGGCAATCACTTTTAGTAAGAATGTCAATTTATTGAAGCATTATTAGAATTCTCGTCCACATCAACTACCTTGATTGCCTTGCATAAGATTGTAGACCATTAATTTGACCTGAGATCCCAGTTAGTAGCATTAGACCAAAGTGAATGACAATTTTGGCTCTAATAGCCAGGCTTCTATTGAACAGGGGCATTCTATAACTTTTGATTTACAAATAAAAAATAGGAAAAAAGATCTCCAATATCATAGAGAAGGATGGATATCTCTTTCTAATTCAAGGGATCATTATTTAACCATTAATCAATGGGTGCATAACAACAATTAGAATGTAGCGTTTTTATAATCTTTCAACAATGATCTCCTGGAGAAGAGATCCCAAAGTGAGGCTTTTCAGTACATGGTGGAGGCATTTACTCACTTTTTAGTCATGTTTTTTTAGGTTAACAGAACAAACAAAAATTCAATAATACATAAGAAAACATAACATATACAAAAATTATATTGCCATATAAGAGATCAATGGTCATTGATAACCTCACTAATAAAGAATGGATATCAAAACTCTAGTTATTATTATTTCTTTATAGCCATAGGCCGCATGCTACTACCATTTGCGATTTGTGGATGGATCAATTATATATTATTTTTTATAATCGGGATCAAACGTCGCTTTTCAGACCCGTGCATGTCATGTTTGACTTTTAATTTATTATTGATATATTAAAATATATTTAAATATATTTTCTATGTCCAAATTTATTCTATTAATTCTTTATAATGATTTTTATTTGGGTTAAAATTAAAAACTCTATACATAATATAAATATAGATATACTTTCTTATGCTGGAGTAACTGAATTCTTTCATTAAAGTCAAAGTAGAGTTTTTATCAATATTTTTTTGAATATGTGACATGAGAAACAATTAAGTAAGAGTTTATAACATATAAAAACTTATATGTATAGTTTAGTAATATGCAAAATCATTTGTGTAAAAATTTTAGGAACACAACATAATTCATATAGTTTTATTAATTTTTTGTAGATAGAAAACATATAGAAACACACACACATATATGAATTCAGGATATGTAAAAATAATAATGTAGAATTATTTGTTTGCAAAGGCTTAAGTATGAAATTTAACATGTAAAAATATTTAGATGGAAATTTAGCACTTGAATATAATTTACATGAATTTAAAATAATTATTTTATAAAATTTTATAGAATAATAGTAAAATTGCATGTAGGTAAGTTATATTCAATTAAGTATGAAAATACTACATGTATAATCATTGGAATAAGAATACTCAGAGAATTGCAGAAAAAACGTGTAAAAAATGAAGAAATAGTTTAGATATACTTGATTTTACTTAATTTTATTGAAAGATTGCTTAATTTTTTATTAAATTTACATTCTCCTTTTTTCTCTCAGTTTTTCTCCCTTTTTCATTTTGGACTTGTTGAAAATAGGACAAATTTGTTTAGAATGCCTATTTATAGAAAATTGACACATGTGTGCCAGTCGGGCTTAAATTAGGCATTGAGGTTGAATCCATGACATGCATGAGCGCCTATTATGTGTCTATCTGGAACCAACATTCACGCTAAAGTACACATTTATGTCATTGTAGCGCACTTTAATTGTAGATATTTTATTTAAAACACGCTTATACATAAGTTAGGCACATGTCGGGTATTACTTGACCTAACTTTTTTTTGTCCAATATTTAATTTTTGACATGAAATTTTAATTAACCTAGAAAATTCATTAATTAATTTAAATTTAGTATTATTACAAATAGCATTTTAGGATCATTATTATATGTTTCTCTCATTTTTATAAAAATTTCATTCTTAAAATTTTAAGCACTTTATTGAATGAATAAGTGTGAATACTTCTCATGAGTGGTTCCTCAGCAAAACTTTCACCAACGGAATAACTTTTGTATGAAGTACTTGATCTTATCACTCTAAAATTTAAATCAATTTTTTGATATACGTTAAGTCTCATTAATCTTCAATGGTGCATATTCAATAATATACAAGAGGTCATAAACATATTTACGAAGCATTGATATATGAAAAATGTTGTAGACATTCTCTAAATTTGGAAGCAAAGCTATTTGGTAGGCTACTTATGCAATCATTTCTAAGATTTCATACGGCTCGAAGAATCTTGGCATTAATTTTCCTCTTAACCTAAATCGTGATACTTCATTAGATGGATATATTTTCAAAAATATAAGATCTTCTACCTCAAAATTCAATTCAAACCTTCTATGATCTGTATCACTCTTTTGTTATCTTGGGAAAGCTTGAAGTGAATATCAAATTAAATAAACTTTATCTTACGTCTCTTAAGTCATTTTTTGTCACAAGAGTCCCTTTATCTTCGTTTTCTTTCTAATGAATTGGAATTGACATTTTTTTCATAAAGTGTTTCAACAGTAACCAAATTTATACTTGTCTGATAATTATTATTATAGATGAATTTGACTAACGGTAAGTAGTCGTCATAGTTGCCTTTCATCTCTAAAACTCGAGCTGTCAACATATTCTTTAAATTTTTGATCATCCATTTTGATATTTGTCCATTTGGAAATGATAGGCCACGTTGAATTTCAGGTTGGTGCTTTGCTTCTGAAGTGAGTTTTTTTTTTTTAATTCTAATACAAACTTTGGATCTTATCCAATACGATTGAAGTTGGAATCCCATTAAGTTTATCATGTTTATATATTGTCGTCTCAAATGGTCACTCAAAAATATCATCCGAATAGAATTAATATAGACACTGAATTGGCTAACCTATCAACGATCACTTAAATTATATCATAATTCCTTAATGTTCTTACAAAATTCATTGTTATATGTTTTTATTTCCAACTAGGGATCAACATAAGTTACAAAAGACCTTGCGACTTCTAATATTTAGCATTTTATTGTTGACAAATCATGCATCTTTTCACAAAAGTCACAATTTCTCTCTTCATGTTTTGCCTCCAAAAGATCTTTTCTAAGCCCTGGTATGGCTTATTTATTTCTACGTGGATAATGTACTTAAATCAATAAGTTTCATTTAATATTTTTTCCTTCAATTTTTCTAAATTAGGTATACATATCCAATCTAGAAATTTCACGATTTTATCGATTCAGATATTAAAATTAGCTCTCGACTCCTTATTCAAATCTCCGACTATTTCCACCAAGAATGGATCATTTCTTTGTATTCTCTTAGTTATTTCGACAATCTCTGGTTGTACCTAAAAATATGATAAATCATATGTATACATTGCAAATGTCTCTTAATTTCACTATCCTTTATGCTGTCAAACATCTCCATTTTCTTAATGTTCAAGAGGGCAAATAAGTTTATTGTCTTGTAACTCAAGGCATTCATAATTACATTGATTTTTTTCTGATTAATATTGAATTTTACAATCATAGTCCTTCAATAGATTAATTTATTTCTTTTGTCTCATATTTATCTATTTTTTGAAAAATAAGTACTTCAAATGACGCGAATAAACCAAAAAATTTGCTCCATATATATAATGCATCCAAATTTTCAATGCAAAAATTGCCGTCGCCAACTCTGTGGGTTGGATAATTTTTTCTTAAGTTTATGATTGACTTGTTCTATAAACAGTTACTTTTCCATGTTGTATTAATGCACTTCTCAATCCACTATTAACTACATCATAGAAATTGACATATCTCCTAGATACCTCTAGAATGTTTGAGATTGGGATGGTCGTTAAGTGGTCCTCCAACATTCAGAAACTTCTTTTGCACGTTTAATTACAACAAAATTTTATATATATATTTTTTTGTATCAAGTGAGTCAACAGCATTGCAATTCTCAAAAAATGCACTTCAAATCCTTGCTAGTAAGTAGTCATCTTGAGAAAACCTAGCACTTCTGTCGCCGTCGTTAGTCAACTTAATTCATCACTGCTTTACATTTTTAGGGTTAACCAAAATGCCTCCATTTGAAATTAGGTAGCCGAAAAAGACCTCTTCCTTGAGTTAAACTCACATTTTTTCAACTTTGTATATAGTATTTTCTTCCTAAGTGTTTGAAAAGTTATACTCAAGTGAATTTTATGCTTTTAATGAATATCACTACAAATTTATTGAGGTAAGATTAGAGAACATCCAATTCATTAAATCTATAGACACTATAGGAGTATTAGTTAATCCAAAAAGTATTACTAAAAATTTATAATGATTGTACTTCATTCGAAAATTGTTTTCACCACATTCTTCTTTTTAATCCTCAATTAATGATAATCCGATCGAATATTAATCTTTAAAAATGTTTGAACCCCTTGCAATTGATAAAATAAGTCTTTTATTCCCGATAATGGGTTTTATTCTTGATAATCATCTTGTTCAGTTTCCGATAATCTATACACAACCTAATAAACTCATATTTCTTCATAAATAATACTAATATATCTCAAGGTGACGAATTTGGTCAAATAAAATGCTTATCTAGCTACTCTAACAATTATTTCTTCAATTGTTTCAATTCTAAAGGTGCCATTTGATACAGGACTATAGACATTGGCGTCTATTCTGGCATTATCTCTATTTGAATTCAATTTTTCTATTTGCTAACAATTTAGATAATTTTTTTGAAAATACATTCTCAAATTCTCTTATCATAAGAATCTTTTCAATCAATACATTATGACTTTCGATAGTAGTCATATAGGTTAAGTACGTTTGGCACTCACCCTTTATTAAATAACATGTATATAAGATTGAAATCATATAGGCTGATTTCTTTTGTTTTATTTCTTATAAATAAAAGAATTTACAGTCCAAAATTATAAAATAACATGCTAATCAATCCATACCTAATATTACATCAAACTTATACATATTTAGCGAAATTAAATCTACGGCAAATTCAGTTTACCTAAATAATACACATAGGTATACAATATCAGATGACACTACTAATAAAAAATCCATAATTCTAGATAGTGATTTCAGATTATGCATAAATATTTGGGACACTAATGAGTTTGTAGACTCAGGATCCAACAAAATATATGTCGAAGTTTCAAAATTTGTGTTTACCTTTAACCACCAAATAAGTTACATTCGCATCCTTGGCCGTCACTATAAATGCTCTCCCGAGGTACTTGGCTTTCTCTCCATTTGTCTCAAAAGGTAGGGGCAATATTAAATCATGTGGACCCCAGTTGAAGAATGCGTTCATTTGCTTGTAGCAAAGCATTTCTCCTTGAAGCTTCCTGCAATGTGGGCACACGAATTTCAATTGATGTTTCCCATTGTATCTTGGAATTCAACTATTTTCTTTATTTTCTCAAGAGACTTTGATTTTTTGTAGGATCTTCTCGACCATGAATTCTAACCTTCTTGGCTCATGCTGTTTTTCTCAAAAAACTTCTCATTCTCTAACTTATACTTACAAAGCAAAACTCGATCGAGAATTTCTCCATACATTATCAACCTTAAAATCATTAGCGGCTTTTGGATAATATCATTTAGCCCTTATAAAAACATCCTTGCTATTCTCATCTCATCCATGATAATGTGGAGAGCAAAATGAGCCAATTTAGTGAATTTGCCGTCATATTCCACCACGATTTAGTTTTCTTCTTGTAAATGGGTAAACTGATTATCTTTTTGTTCCCCCAGGCTTGTAGGGAAACACCTGTCCAGGAACACCTCTAAAAACACGTTTTATAGGACCTGCTCGTTCTCAAGCCATAATATCCTCTTCTTCATGACCCACTAATCATACTCCACCATGATTTAATTTTCTTCTCATAAATGAGTAAACTAATTATCTTTTTGTTCCCCCATGCTTGTAGGGAAGCACTTGTCTAAAAACGCCTCTAAAAACATGTTTCATGGGACCTACTCATTCTCTAACCATGATATCATCATCTTCATGACCCACTAATCAAGCTTGTGAGAGGTAAACTTCTCTTTATCATTCTTCAAAAAATTAATCATTTCAAAAATCTTCTCAATCCATCTAATTCCAATACCTATCTTGGTCGGATCAGGATCACCCAAGAGCTTCAATTATCATTTGTTTATAAATCAATCGTTTGCTATCAATGTCACCCCTGAATTTACTACAATCGACTTCGAATTTGGTCTTTGGTCCACTCGATTCATCACATATACCATCCTTGCCATGATTACAAAATACCGATCCTCCTTGCTAGATCCTATGCCACCTTGACCCGCTGATATTTTTGTACCTATTATAGGATAATTAACCAATTCTAATTGCTGGATCAAATAAGGCATTTTCATTATGATTTATTTAATAACATGTACTTTGTTATGTCCTCGGCCCGAAATCATATTTCCTTATTCCATGATCCTTAATGTTTTTCAAATCAAACTCTAAATTTATGACCAAAAAAATTAATTTTTTTTTAAATTTAACAGACTAAACTCAAAACAAATATCGAAATATAAATTTATATAAAATACCGTTAAACTGTTCGAATAATAAAATAATGACAACCGTAAGATTCACAAATTATACCCGAATGGCTCGAAAACTTAACAACTATTGACCCAACCCAATAAAAAAAATATCTTAATCTAAAAATTGAAGTATCAACTACAAGTTTTCAAATGTACTGATTTTAACTTAAATATTATCATTATTGGTTAGTAGTTGCATACAAATATTAACCGATACAAATAAAATCTATCAATCTAATACATTAAAAATCTTATTTTAACAATTTAAGCACTCTAAAAACTATTTTTCAAAAGTATTTCCTCATCCAAAAATCGTGAAAGTTGTCCAAAAATAATTTCACTCCAATCAAAATTCAAACACATCTGAGCCAAGGTTTTTAGCAAAATTTTGATACCTTAGCCAATTTTAAATAAATAACACAGTTAAAATTTAACTTGTAATATGACATTTTATCACAAAATTTGCTAGTAAAAAGAATATTGTTTTTAGGCTAATAACCCGGGTAGATGTTGAGGAGTAGATGGGGGTTCTTTTTGGCAAGTGATTTTTTGCAACTTTCATAATTTATAAATTTTATCATGAAATTGAAAAATCAAAAACTTGTTTGGAAAATGTGAAATGAGTAATAAAGAACCTTAGAATTTTTATTTTTTTTTTATTTTTTGAAAAATATATAATTGATGGATGAATTTTGTAGGATGCCCATATGAATCTTTAAATGATTGAATCCCATCAAAACAAATCCTATCATGAAGACATGACACAGTGACATGACCCCAATACAAATTGTGGATTCAACTCCTAGTTATGAACCAACAGAAAAATAACAATTTGATGCACCATACTTATATTATATTATAGATTGGAAGATTATTTGTGTTGCTTATCAAGTAATAGAAAAAGAAAAATTATATTCTTTATTCCTAATTTTTATAATTCCTAAAATATTAAAGTTGTATTTTTAGTGTGGTACTATTATAATTGTTAAAAATCAGTAAATCTTATCATATTTTAATTTTTATATTTTTTATTTTGTATACTATTGCGTACCAAGAATACGGCTTATTTTACTGATCAGGGACCACAAATTGGATCTTCTTGCTGGTCAATCTGATGCGGATCGATTTCCCATAGCTTCAAATCTGAGCCCTACGTAATACAACTAAAAATGAAATGTCGGGTAGTAAATTATAGTAAAAATGATAATATTAATTTAAATAAATGTATAAATAAGAATATAAATAATACTTTTATTAATCTTTATAGATTGATATTTGGTTCAGTACAAAAAGTAAAAACACTGGGACCCACCACTTTGGACTGGAAATGTGTTCACCCACGGCAAGCTCATTTATGCAGGTCTGTGGGTCAAAAGCAGAGTAAAGGGGGAAAGGAGAAAGAACTGAGCATTATTGTACAAACGTTAATATTATTCTTCAGTCTTTTGATTTATATTTTTTATATTTAAACTTTCATTTTATATTTTTTTGTCCTAATTTTACCGTTAGATAAAAATTTAAAATTGAAATTGATGAAATTTAATGTCATACGATTAGTATCTACTTAAATATTTAATGTGATATATAGATAAGATGAATTTAACGAAATTCTTTGATTTTTGTGGTATTTAATTTATTAATTTATATTATTAGATTTAAAAATATGTAAAAATTAAATATTATATCAAATTAGGGGGGTTAAAAAATGTTTTTAATAGTACCGTTCATTTAAAATATTGTCGCATACCTCAAATTTTCCTCTATACATGTTGTTGCAGAGGCATGAGGACTGAACAAGGAGAGGGAAACATATAATTGATTAGACATGGCGTGGTGGGGATGGAAGAGACGAGACAGAGGAGCAAATGTCTTTTACATTTTGCTTTTTCTTTTTCCCTTAAATTCTCGATTTCCTGCTGTACCAATAATTCCTTATTTTTACCTTTTCCCAGCGAATCGGCAGAAGCGGAAGCCGTCATCATCACCAGCAACTGGAAGATCTGAAGGAAGAGCGATTCTCCATGTATGATTAAAGTGAATGCCTGTAAATATATAGAGATCAACAGAGAAGATTTGATCTGCTTTTTTTTTTTTTTTTCCGATTTGCACTTATAACAGTGCTTGCTTTTGAATTGGAAAAGCAAGTCGCGAGGGCTTGACTGGGCTGTTTGCTTAACCGTGACGGCACCATGATCCGTGTATAAAGAGTTTCTTGAGAGCTGCGACAGGACGCTAAACGAAGGGCTTTGCTGAGGATTTGGGTGGTGGTTGTACTCCCGTCGGAAATGTCTGCGGTGGCTGCAAATGACAGGGATGCTGACCGTACCAGGACTCGCGCGGTTTTTTTGAAGATTTAGGTTAGTGAGGCAAATTGAATAACGTAATTATTATTTTAAATTCAAATGATAACCTTACAATATTAACTGAAAAAATAGCAGATACAATTTCTATTTTGAGTTTTTTCAAGTTTTATTTTTTATTTATTATCAGCTTTTATTTTAATATAAATTGTATTCTATGTGAATTATTTTGATATTTATTATATTCAAAAAAAAATTAAACACATATATCTTATTTTATTCTTTATATTTATTTAAAGTTTTCAAGTATCACGTGTACAGTATTAAATGATTAAAAATAACGTCAAACAGGTATAAATTGGAATAAAAATATCAATTCAAAACATAATATAAAAAAACTAATTTATTTTAAATATCAAAAAATATTATTTTCGAATATCGAAAAAGTAAGTGAGGTAATTTTTTAAATGTCAAAAAAAATTTTAAATGTTAAAACCCAAAAATGATACTTGAGAAATGGTAAAAGGACTTTATAATTATTTAGATGAATAGTTTTTTGATATTTCTGATCATATTTTGTCCTCTGTAAAAAAAATTTATAAATAAATTATTAAAGTGTTATATATTTAACAATTTTCTTGTATAAATATGGAAACCCTTCTATAATTGATACGTCGTAAATTTAGATTGCTGACCGATTAGAATGTCGCTTAGTTTTCAGATTGAATTGAAGCGGGTTCAGGTTTTATACTTTGTTGTTTGGATTTTACATACTATAATTTAAAAATAATAGGTTAAAGTATTTGTCGGATTTATTTTTTAATTTATTTTTTGATATTCAAGTTAATAATTTTTTTCATAAAATGAAAAATATAGGGATAAAAAAGTATGAGTAATGATACAAGAGTATGGGTTTTTGAGTCTTACATGAAAATTGCGCTCGGCGTGGAGTAGCTTTGTGATGGTGCACTAGTAAGAAGTGATTTTGATGTCAAAATTGGGTGAGAATCATGAAGGGATTCTTGGAGGGCTCTATGGACAAAGAAAGAGTGGACTCTTCGGAGCTCTTGAAAGCAACGTTGGTGGGTTTATCTAAGTGGGAGCATAAGTGTTTGGGGGTTCATATTAGTGTAAATGTGGGTGTCAATGCAAATATGCCATTGGAATATGCTTCAAGAGTCCTTTATAGCCTCTGGCCAGCTCAATTTTATTTGGGCACCAAAACTATTTGCCAACTGTTTTATGCAAATTTAGTAAGATGGCACGAGGATTGTGGGCGTTAATTAAGATAACTATGATTAGGTAGAAGCTACTTATTCTTTATTTAAAGAGATGTTGTACGCGACAGATATTAAAGTTACTATTATGAGAAATTTGCTAGATTGGAAGTTGCTATTTTTGGATAGATCGTGGTTTGGGCAATATTCAGGGTGCTGGCTAGTTAAATCAAGTGATTTTCAGCGCACAGGAATAGTGTTGTGGGCCGTTCAAAGTGGACTGTAGTCTACTTGGATTGTCCAGTCGGATGAGGTATTGTTTTAGTCAATAAAAGTGCTGACTGACCTCTGGTCTTGTGGGCCAGATGCCTCCTGAGCCTACCGCCGAGTCTATTAGTCTTTGTATTGTGCTAGCCCATTTTTATTGTTCCTATTAATAACTATTATATAATATAATTTTTATTCATATATAAAAGTTAATATTTTTTTAAAAAAATAAATAATAAAAGGGAGTTATACACTTTTAGCTATATATAAATAATAATTGTAAAATGATAATATATTATTTGCATGAGCAATATTTCTCATAAATATATAGTAACAGGATTGGGAAGAGGTGAACGACGACGTTTCATGTCGGTTGAGGAAATTTGAAGGACGAGGAGGTGCTGGTAATCGGCAAACAGCGAGGCGAAGGAAAGGATATCCGTGCGAGGGTGACGCACCGGACATTCCAATGAGTCCCACTGCCTATTTCGTTGACACGTGTAAGTAAATAAGGCCATCTTTCTTATGTATCCTCACTCTCTTATCGGAAGGTATAGCCCACGCGTCACCGATGGATTGGGCAGGTCCTATTTTTTAAAAATATAGAGATAATTATTATTATTTATTTTTAAATAAATGATTATAAATTTATTATTTTAAAATAATTATATATTTAAAATTTATTAAAATATAATTATATATTTAAATAATTAATTAAAATATTAAAAAAATATTTTTATGTATTTAAGAGAAAGATTTTTCCTTAAACCTCGTCATCAATGTCTCCCCTGTTTTGCTCTGGGGGGTAAAATAGTAAATTTATTTATTGATTTGTCCAAAATTTTATAAATTTATGCTTAACCATTTTTCAAGTAATTGTATTCCAATATATATATATATATATATATATATAATTTTAGCTAAATTAAGGGATTTCTGTCTGTTATTTTTTGTAATTTTAAGCAAATCAGGGGTGACTTTTAGCATATAAGATTTCAGAGAATGATTATTACGGAAGCAGAATACAGCGCTATATTAAACAGAATTTTAAAAAATTTGCTTGAAAAAATTCGGAATAAATTTACAAATATTATGAAAAATTGCAAATTGTGATATAATCAAAACTGTTATAATCATTAAAAAATATTGATTGAATTATGATTCAATCACTCAAACACCCTTATATTAGATATCCTCGTGCTCTCAAAAATTATATTATTTTTTATTAATATATTTACCGTTGACACTTATGTGAGGGACATATTAAGATATTTATTATTCGAAGTTATTGCGTACCGATTTTGTGTCCTAGAAAGAACATGTGTTTAAAGTTTGGAATCGAGAGAGATTGAGACCAATTTTTACGTGAAAACCTCCCTAAAACGGAGAAGAAACCGTGGCGCTGGCTCTAAAATGGATCTTCACTATTCATGTGAGATTCGCATAAAGTCTGCTTTCAGGGGATTTCCTCCCTTTTTTTTCACTCGTTGGCTTTTCTCTTTTCTTTCTTTTATCTTTTTCACTTGTCAGGGAGGAAAGTCCCTTTTTTGTGTGCTCTAAGTGGGTATTTATAGAGAAATCTGGCTACTGGATATGTCCACGTATTGTCGGTGCCTACAAGGAGGTCGACGATCTACTGCTCACGACTACACCCACCACGTCGGGGCGTGACGCGTGTCTGCATAGTTTCACCGCTAACGCCGCTAATCGCTATATCTGTCGGGAATGCTGGGTCTTGAGGTGACAAGGCATGTTTTGGGATTTGTTACTGACTACGGCGGTGGCGTGATGCATGGGTTGCGTGTTCTTAGTAAGAATCATGGTTCGAATTTTGGCGTTCTCGGACATCAGGGAGAGTCCTCGTCCTTTACTGACATTCTCAGCCTTTGGATGAGCCCGCGGATTAGATATCATATCGCGCTTGTTCTCGGACGGAGTGAGAAAGTTCTCGGTCGCTAACTACATTGCTTACTCGCTAAAGGCTTCTGGGCTCATCGCGGAATGTCCTCGAGCTGCTTACACCTTACGAGGTCTTGGACAAACTGACAGCTTGGGCTTCTCGGGTCAAGTACTCGTTCTCTTGCCCATCATTTTAGGGACCACGGGTATCAGAACCCAACAGAAGTTATATCACTTGTGCATAATTATTAAAATATTTTGTAATTTAATTCTTTATTTTTCTTATTTCATAAAAATATGTCATTGTTAGTGTATATATATATAATAAAACAATAACGAAAATATATCAACAATAAACAAATAATAATATTAGTCATTTTTTAGTAACCTAATCTGATGGGTCCAATGCGGACCTGGCCCAGAATCAGCGAGGCTCGACCGAAAGAATGAGGGCCCAGCCTAACAATATCATCTCAGGAGATCCAGAAACGATGCCCATTGGGCACTCTAAAGGCGTAGCCAATCGGCGAGCATGTCCTTATAGAAACAACCACAGATTGTCGGTGCAGAAAGCGTTGGCTTAGAGAATGTCAATTAATGAAAAATAATGTTGATGTTGACAAGTTACAATGCACACCATCCCAATAGCCACTCAACAAATCCAAACAAAGTCAACAGCCCTACGTTAACCATGTCCGACAATGGTTGTCTTGCCTCCGCATGACAACAATTAACACCACTGGACACTACTAGTGGGTAACGACCGACGAATCTTGACAAGTAACTTGTTTGAGATTTTAGCCCTCAAAAGCCTTCCAGAGGGAGCCTATAAATACCCTTTTCACCTACTGAGACAAAAAACTGTTGAATTTCTTCTTCCAACGCAATAGACTTTTGTTAATCTGATTCCAACTTCTCTGAAAAAGCCTAAGTGGTGACCCGAGATAAACTTCTCGATCTTTCACCCAGTATTCAAGGCTTCAAGGAAAAAGAACCAACTCTCTTCACTCGTGTCACCGTCACTTCACAGCGATGATAGTGACCACCCATAACGATACAATTTATTGAGCCCGAGCCTCTTTCAAGCATCCCGCACATTCTCCTCATTTCTACATCTTTGCATTCTCATCATGTCACATTCACACGTGCATCTTTGCGCTTATTGGTAAATATTTTTAATTTGTGCATCGAAATATTTATGGTGGGACAACTTCTCGCCGTCCCCTAACATTTTATTTGTAATTTATGGTATGTATGGCCCAAGTTGAAAGATGCGGACACCAAATTTGTTCGCGGTCCAATCTAATTGAGAAATCTGAAAGTTTCTGAATTCATACAAAAACTCAGACTAAAGGATGCATCACAATATATGACATTATTCATAAGACTATGCCAAGTTAATGTAATTTACGATTAAGGATGAGGGTAGTTTCGACTCAGCAATATGTTCCCTATCAAGCAAGAATGAAATATTTTAATAAAATAAGAAATACCACACCGGAGACGCAAAATACGTACGGTTGGAGCGACAGCGGTCCTCGTCGCGCGTGATTTTAATTTTTCTGGGGGCCTTCCCGTGCACCAACACAGACGAGAAAAAGCAAAAGCTCGAGAGAGAGAGAGAGAGGTATGTGAGGGAGTAGGTTCTCTGCATCCCCACTTCGCCGATTCGGATCCCTACTCCTTTTTTCCGTCTTGCTTTTGCTTCATCCTCCTCCCACCATCTCTCTCTCTTTCTCCCCTCTCGTTGCTTATCACTTTTCATTTTGGACTTCTGTTCCTATTTTGTTTTCAGGTTCTGCTTCAAGCGGTCTTCCTGGGAGCAATTTGATGGATTTCCATGGTTCTCTGGTTAGGTTTTTATGTTCCCCCTTAAAATGAAGGCCTGGGGATCTTTCAGAACTTATTTCTGAGGTAAGCACTCTCTCTTTAGCGCTTACATTTCCCACGCTTTGTCTTTTTTTCTTGCAGATATGTGCAGTCTTCACTTTGATAAAGTGTACGCTGGCTTCTAGGTTTTTGCGGGACTATTTTGTTTTTGTTGTTGGTTCAAGATTTGCGCGAAATCTTTTACTGCTTATTCCTTGAATCTGGCTTTGTATCTGCATGTGAACGACTTATTGCGCTTAAATGGGGAAAGTCTATGCTTAAATAAACCATCTAATGTTTGCTTGTGACTTGTCATGTTATTCTGTGATTATTTTGCAGATTTTAAAGCATTCAGATCTAGAGGCTTAAATCAGGTGCCTTGCGGCTCTTTCTCTCATGTAATCCTTTGTTTTGGCACCGTTTCGCAATAGACATCGTTTTAATTTTGCCCTGCCTTAGTTTTCACTCGTTTGGACTTGGCCAACGTCTAATTTGAGCTTCATTTGCCAACCTAAACTCATTACTTGTTCCGTCTCGCTGTACTATCCGTTATATCGAGTTTTGTTTTGCTTTGGAAACTTAAACACCCCTTTCTTTAATGCCATCTCGTCTTCCGATAGTTAGATGTCCGTTTTTCATCAGTATTTATAGCTGCCCAAAACTCATTTTCAGATAGTTACGTGTTGTAAGAAAACTTTTTGAATTTCAAATCTCATTTTCTTCTTGTCATCTTCAACATTGCTTCAAAACCTGGCGTTTGGTCAGATATTTCTCAAATCCAGAAAATGCAGAAGCCTCCTCAGGAAGAGTTCGCGCTCAAAGAGACGAATCCCCGCCTCGGGGGTGGAAAGATAACTGGGGATAAGCTCACGAGCACCTATGACCTCGTGGAGCAAATGCAATACCTCTATGTCAGGGTTGTCAAGGCCAAAGATCTGCCGGGCAAGGACGTTACTGGAAGTTGTGATCCGTATGTGGAAGTGAAGCTCGGGAACTACAAGGGTGCAACTCGTCATTTCGAGAAGAAGACCAATCCTGAATGGAATCAAGTGTTTGCCTTCTCCAAGGATCGGATTCAGGCCTCAATTGTTGAGGTTACTGTGAAGGATAAGGATGTTGTGAAGGATGATTTCATTGGGCGGGTTGTCTTTGACCTTAATGAGATCCCGAAACGGGTTCCCCCAGATAGTCCATTGGCTCCACAGTGGTACAGACTTGAAGATAGGAAGGGTGACAAGGCTAAAGGGGAATTAATGTTGGCAGTTTGGTGGGGTACTCAAGCTGATGAAGCATTTCCTGAGGCTTGGCACTCAGATGCTGCAGCTGTTAGTGGAACTGATGCTCTTGCAAATATCCGTTCGAAGGTTTATCTCTCTCCTAAACTTTGGTATCTAAGGGTCAATGTGATTGAAGCTCAAGACTTGGTAATAACCGATAAGGGCCGCTTCCCTGAAGTTTATGTTCGAGCCATACTTGGAAACCAGGCATTAAGAACCCGAGTATCTCAAAGTAGAACTATCAATCCAATGTGGAATGAGGATTTGATGTTTGTGGCAGCTGAGCCTTTTGAAGAGGCCTTGATTTTGAGCGTGGAGGATAGAGTTGGGCCCAACAAGGATGAAGTGCTTGGAAGGTGTGCTATTTCATTGCAATATGTCGACAGGAGGTTTGATCACAAACCCGTGAACACCAGGTGGTTTAATCTTGAGAAGCATGTTCTTGTCGAGGGGGAAAAGAAGAAGGAAACCAAATTTGCTAGCAGGATTCACACGAGGATTTGCCTCGAAGGAGGGTACCATGTTCTCGATGAATCGACACATTACAGTAGTGATCTCAGGCCGACTGCTAAACCACTGTGGAAGCCCAGTATCGGAGTTCTGGAGTTGGGCATCGTGAACGCGCATGGCTTGATGCCGATGAAGATGAAGGATGGGCGTCAGACAACGGACGCATACTGTGTTGCCAAATATGGACAGAAATGGGTGAGGACAAGGACAATAATTGATAGCTTCAACCCAAAATGGAATGAGCAATATACTTGGGAGGTTTCTGATCCTTGCACTGTTATTACTGTTGGCGTATTCGACAACTGTCATTTACACGGAGGTGACAAGGCTAATGGAGCTAGGGACTCAAGGATCGGAAAAGTACGGATTCGTCTTTCTACCCTTGAAACTGATCGGGTTTATACCCACTCGTACCCGCTGCTGGTGTTACATCCTTCTGGGGTAAAGAAGATGGGTGAACTTCAAATGGCTGTAAGATTCACCTGTTCATCTTTGCTTAATATGATGCATATGTACTCACTGCCATTGTTACCCAAGATGCATTATCTCCACCCATTAACCGTTAGTCAGCTCGATAACTTGAGACACCAAGCTACCCAAATTGTCTCGATGCGGCTGAGCCGTGCTGAACCGCCATTGAGGAAGGAGGTTGTGGAATATATGCTTGATGTGGGTTCGCATATGTGGAGTATGAGAAGGAGCAAGGCTAATTTCTTCAGAATCATGGGGGTACTGGGTGGGGTAATTGCAGTGGGAAGGTGGTTTGACCAGATATGCAACTGGAAAACCCCGATTACCACAGTTTTGATTCATATCCTCTTCTTCATATTGGTAATGTATCCGGAACTAATCTTGCCCACAATATTCCTATACCTGTTTTTGATTGGAGTTTGGTACTATAGATGGAGGCCGAGGCATCCTCCCCACATGGACACTCGCCTCTCTCATGCAGATAATGCACATCCCGACGAACTGGACGAAGAATTTGACACATTCCCGACTTCTAAACCAGCTGATATTGTACGCATGCGGTACGATCGATTGAGGAGTATTGCAGGAAGGATTCAGACAGTTGTCGGTGACCTGGCAACTCAAGGGGAGAGGCTGCAGTCCTTGCTCAGCTGGAGAGACCCGCGAGCCACGACATTGTTCATAATTTTCTGCTTGGTTGCTGCTGTCGTTCTTTATGTTACTCCATTTCAAGTCGTGGCGCTTGTGACTGGTTTTTATGTACTGAGGCACCCAAGGTTTCGCCATAAGCTTCCGTCGGTTCCCCTCAACTTCTTCAGAAGATTGCCGGCCCGCACCGACTGTATGCTGTGAAATCAGATGCCAACTTTTTCACCTGATCATCAGCAAAATATGCTTCTGCAGGAGTGGTACTCGTCATCCTCTTTCAGTTGTGGCTAAACGGTCGATAATGGTACGTTATGTTTTCCTCCCTGCCTCTCTTTATTTCCCCTGAACTTAAGTATGAGTGTGGATTCATGGTTATGTTAGTTGTAGGTTCTTTTGATCTGTGTTTGTCTCGACTCTTTAAGTTTATCAATCCTTGTTTATTTGTTGCTTTCATGTTTAGTTTTCTTTCTTGCTTGTTTGCTGATAGATTATCATATCTTATAGAAGTTTGGACCTTACTGCTCTCTCTTCATTTAATTTGACTAGCTATAAGATCGTCTGCTGAGGGCCAGTGTTCCATGTTGCGAGGTATTAACTCTTCTTGCTATGCCCATAAACTGAATTTGCAAAGACTAGAAAAAAATGATGGATAATTGTGCTTATTGTGTGAATAATGCCATGGCATCCAAGGCCAAATAATAACAAAACAGGGTGGCGGCATTTTAATAGACGTAGTATCTTTTTGTTTTCTACTTACCAACAAAAAAAAAAAATCTTTTGTTTTAAAAAAATTTAAAATATATATATTTATTAAATATTTACTGAAAATGTTAAAGAAAATATTTAAATAATATTTTAAAGCTATACTTTTCGGTTGAATATTTTAATTTAACAGATGAGAGGGACGGGACGAATATCCAACTGTGCGCCATCGACCGGGTTGCGGAAAACACGCAGCTCATGTCTTCCTCCATTTGTCTCTATGTGGTTCTCTCGAGGACCTTCGTTTTGACCTTAGCTATGTGAATGTTGTTGCCAAAAAATTCACACTGCGTGCTTTTTTTTTTTTTCTCCTAAATTGATGTTGGTAACGATTAACATAATTTAATAGATAAATTAGCAATTAATTTTATGTGAATTTTTTTTAATTAATGGGGTATTATGTTTGAAATTATCTCTAATATAATTGAGATCTGATTATAGATATCTCATCCCATCAAATTTGTTTACTATTGGTACAACTGTGAGATTTCGCATCACCTACCCCAAATACTTAAATTATATAATATAGTGTGTAAGTTTTAACTATGGATAATAAGGAAAGTAAATTTGAGATTGGTGCGTTTTGAGGATCCGTATTAATGCGGGGATTAAGGAGTTGCTTTGTCATGTCTAGATGGTCAAATAGTAAAGGGTTCGGTCTTCATAACTTTAAATCTAAATTTTGTATATTATAATAAAATAAATAAGATTAAAAAGTATATATGATTCGCTATTTGATATATTTTTTTGATATTTAAGTCAATAATCTTTCTAATTGAATAAGAAAAATAAAAGAAAATCGATGCAAGAGTTTATAGAGGTAAGAGAAATATGAAACTTATTCGATATATCTTCTATCGTTCAAATTAGTGATATTTTTATTTGGATGAGAAAAAAACAATGAAATGGATGTGAGAATTCATAGAGGATGGAAATGAGTGTTTGTATGGAGGGTAATGTTTATTGTTGTGTACTCGTTTGGTTGAGTTTATACTTACGCACTCGTCTGGTGGAGTGATTTTTATATTTGTACACTTGTTTGGTGAAATGCCTTTTTAGATTTGTGCACTTGTCTGGTGAAATGTCTTTATTCTCAGATATTATTCTTGTCCTCTTGTTTTCTTCATCCTCCTTTTACATTTGGGGGAGATGTTTATTTATAATGAGAAGCGCCGTTTGATTGGCTGATACCTCAAATTAATGTGTGAATATGATATTGCTTTAGGTGAGAGGTGTTACCTGAATGTGTGGTGGTCGCCTCAATTTAATGGTAAAACTGCCTAATTTTCAGTTATTTGATCAACTAAACAACCGTCTATATTCGGCCATTAAACAGTTCATTATGTTTATTTAATATTTAACTATTCAGGTCGTGCATTTTAATTCACGCATTTTGGCGTCTAATGGGCTCTAAGACATCTTCTATTGAGTTATCGGCACTTAGATTTTTTATCCACATATATTAGATTAGCTCATTTTTTACCATATCTATCGCAGATAAAAACAATCAATAATATATTTTTTACAAAAGAAAAAAACATATACAAATAATAAAGTGGTAATTTGACATCAAACAGGTGGTCAAAGTTTTTACTTTATCTAGTCAATACATTGTATTTGTTCGGTGTCTTTTTGTTTAAAATTATACTTTTCAACCTAAAAACTTAGCTTTCCTCTTTTGAGTGCGTCGTACAATTAAATATAGAGTCATCGTGAATAAAATTGAACGAAATAATCTTTTCAGCAACAAGAGCAGTAAAATGGGCCATAAGTTTGATATAAATTTAATAGTCTAAATATAATATTAGAAAATTAAATTTAAACATATCTTTTTCTTATAAATTAAAAATATTTATAATAATTAAATTTATATTTAATAATTTTGGAATAAGTAGAAGAAAATGCACGTTGGAGATAAGGGACGAGAAGAAGGAGGCTGCGACGTCCGTGTACGGCATTTCCGTACCACTAAGCTAGTTAGTTTTCCTTTTATTAGCAATGTCATAAAAATTAAAAAAAAAAATGGAGAAATCCATTATCCCCAAGAAAAATAATTAAAACGCTGAGTAAGGTGAGCTGCAGTGTCCTATGAGATCCAGAATTAATGGATAAATTTTAAAAATATATATGTTTAAAAAATAAAAATAATATATGTTATAATTATTTGTAATGTAAGTATTTAAATATTATAATATTTTTTAATAATTAAATAAAAATATTTATTTGATATATTATTTTAAAGGCTATACACCGTAGCATCCTTATATATTAAACAATAAATGACTATCATTCTAATATGTTTTTCATTTTTTTTAAATATATAAAAATATATATTTTTTATACATCCATTAATTGATCAAATTTAATACAAATAGGCAGATAAAAACGAGACACCACCACCATGTTCTAAGGTAGAATGGGGGTTGTGATGGGGGGGACGTCGCAGCCCCAACGGCCTATACGGCGTTGGAGGGGCTGCGCGCGTCACAGCCCCTTGAATCGGATTCGGGGACTGTTGGATTGAAATCCGATGGCTTCTGTTTTTTTTTTAATTATAAAATTAAAAAATAAAAATATTAAAATTTATTTATTTTTAATTAAATACAAAAAAATATATAAAAATAAAAAAAAACTAAGAATATTTTTTTTATATATAAAACGGAGCCGTTGGATATTTCAATCCAACGGTCTCCGTTGGCGTGGCTCCCCGCGTTGAAGACCCCCCCAAATCCGATTCAGGTCCTCAAGAGCATGGTCTATAATTGCTGCACCGGCGATACCCCATCGATCCAAGCTTAGTGTAATGGAGGTCTCTCCGGGGCTTTCCCTTCTGTGCGTCGCTCTCCTCCTCTTCGTCTCAACTCTCCCTCCGATCTCTCTCTCCGCCTGCAGCTCGCATGACAAAGAGGTTCTCCTCCGAATAAAAGAAGACCTCGGAAATCCCTACGTCTTGGCCTCATGGCTAAAGGACACCGACTGCTGCACAGATTGGTACGCCGTAGGCTGCAACAGCACCAACGACCGCATCAATCTAATCTCAATCCAGTACAGCAACCTCTCCGGCGAGATACCCGCCGCCGTCGGCGACCTTCCATACCTCCAGACCATCTTCTTCCATAAGCTCCCTAACCTCGTCGGCACAATCCCGGAAACAATCACCGCGCTCAAATTCCTCCAGCAGCTACGGATCACCTGGACCAACATCACCGGCACTGTCCCTGATTTCCTGAGCAAAATCAAGAGCTTAAACAACATCAATCTCTCCTTCAACAACTTAACCGGTTCAATCCCGTCTTCTCTGTCCGAGCTGCCGGACATTCGAACCATCGACCTGTCTCGGAACAAGCTCACGGGATCCATCCCGGAAACTTTCGGATCGTTCGAAATACAAGACTTCTACATCATCTGGTCCCACAATCAACTCTCCGGGCCGATCCCGGGTTCGTTGGGCGCTCAAAATTTCACGAAATTGGACTTCTCCCGTAACGATCTCACCGGGGACGCCTCGTTCTTGTTTGGGAAGAACAAAGGGTTGCAATATATCGACCTGTCGCGGAATAATTTCTCGTTCGATTTCTCGGACGTGGAGTTCCCGTCGGAATTGTATAACCTTGATCTCAACCATAATAAGATTTATGGGACCCTGCCGGCAGGATTGACGGAACTGTCGAATCTGCAGAATTTCAACGTGAGCTATAACAGATTGTGTGGTCAGATTCCGACCGGCGGCAAGCTGCAGAGTTTCGATCAGTACTCTTATTTTCATAACAAGTGCTTGTGCGGTGATCCACTGCCGGCTTGCCAGTAGCCCTCCCTGCCGGAAACTACAATGCCCTCGAGGGAGAAATAGAGCCATATGGGTTCGAATAAATTCATGTTAATCATTCATCATATAATAAGAATAAGAGGGCCTATTAATAAATTTTATATGAACTATGCATCCTGTTGCATCTTCCACTGTCAATTTATTAATACAAAAATGGTGAAATGGGTCGGCGAAATTGAGGTGGGATATGTGAGAGCAATGAAGAAAGAAATCGTCAAATAGAGATGGTTTAATAAAGATTAAGTGATTTACTTGTGTTATTCGACTCAACCAAATGATCAATCAAGCTTGTTAATTTGTGCGATAATTTAAATCACTAAAATGCATAAATAACTATTGACGTGTGTTTTTTATTTTTTAAATATATAAATCTATGGAAAACCTCATTTCGAAGAGGAAGGCCTTTTAAGCTGAACAACCAAATCAAGAATAGACCACTCTATAGATTAAAGTACAGTGAAACTTTGAGTTTTATGACAATTAAATCACTTTATGTATAATTAAATTATTATATTATTTTAAATTTAATACTATAGAATTAAATATTAAAAATTTATATTTAAAGACCTTTTCCTTAATAAAAATAAGATATATATATTTTTTTCTTTACCCTTATATCTGTTTCTCAATTAAAGTTATATAATTTTTATATAAGTGATTAGTATGTTCAACTTTACATCTTTGACTCTTAATTTATTGAAAAATTGACAAACTCCCTTTGACTAAAATGTCCTTTAATATATAGAAAGAAACCCCATATTTATTCATTATAATATATAATAATAGAGAATTAATTTTTTAATTATATAAATATTTTTTAAACAAAATTGAGCTAATTGTAAAAATAACTTTTTAATAAATAAGATAAAATTTTATTTATTTTAATAAATTATTAAATATATAGTCTATTATATTGTATTAGATGTGATATTTCTCTCCTAAAGGAGAGTGATTGTAAAATAAATTTATATAACTTCATAAATAATATAATGACAAAATCAAAGGACATCAATAATTTCTCGGGGTCGTCGTCTACCTATAATTGCTGATCCCACAATATCCTCATCAAGCCCATTAACAGTGATGGAGCTCTCTTTCTAAGGCTTTCTCTTCTCTGCGTCGCTCTCCTGCTCTTCACCTCCACTCTCCCTCCGATCTCTCTCTCCGCCTGCAACACGCATGACGCAGAGGATCTCCTCCAAACCAAAGAAGATCTCGGAAATCCGTACGCCTTTGCCTCTTAATTGGCTACCAAGCACCGAATGCTGCACAGATCGGTATGCAGCAGCCTGTAACTACGCCAACGACTGCATCAATGAGATCTCTATCCAATGCTGCTGAATAATTTGTCGTTCGATCTCTCGTATGTGGAGTTCCCGTCGAAGTAAACCCAGCTTGATCTCAAGCATAACGAGATCAATGGGAGCCTGCCGGCGATGCTGACGGAAGGAAGGACTATTCCTCTGGCAACGGCGATTGTCGGCTCTTCCTAATATCCATCTTTTTTGCCCTTCAGAGAGATTAGTGGATAAGGATGAGGATAAGGATAACGAGTATTACTTGACAAAAACACGAGGATGATATTAAAAGTGGGCCCTGTAGTGTTAAATGGGCCATTTGGGGTTGGGGCGGGTGGGCCTATGAGTCGTACCGTGTTATTTTTTAAAAAATATAAAATATTTAAAAATAAAATTATAAAAATATTATAAAAAAATATTACATTTTATTTATATTTTTAAATATTTTTAATATTATAATTTAAAAAATAAAAAATATATATATTTAATAATGATTCAGTTACTTTTAACCTAACTTAAATCTTAACAATTACAATTTTTGGAGTTATCTTCTTTACTTCAATTAAAAATTATTGAATATTTGATGTTATTTTTTACGTTTAATCAATTCTTAAAATTGACGCACGTTTCTATAATTTTTGATACCATCTTACATCTTTTTAAATCAATTAGGCGAACCTTTGACATTGAGTGTTGACTCCAATGACACAACACTTACTAATGGGACCAAGAGATCTTATGTCTTTTATACAAGCCCGAAAAATATGTATTTATTAATTTTTTTATCAATTTAAAATTTAAAACTTTGAACTATTACTTGTAATATTAAAAATATAGTTCAATTACAAATAGTGAAAAAATTTAATTTGTGTTGTACTTTTATCAACCGGTTGTGTTTTACATCGAATTCATACTAATAAAAAAAAATTTCATTAGTCACATCTTTTTCTACTTGCTTCTATTGTTGTAAGGGACAATCTTCATATTAATTATAATACATATAAGCGGGACATTGTGTACAAGTTGTAATAGAAATAAACCTTTATTTCTTTCATGCTATCAATTATCCCGGTGTTATTATGAAGTTCTTCAAAAGATATATATACCCTACATAAATTCATGTTATAGTCCACATATGTGAAGAGACTGACTAAAATTAGAGGATTTCTCAATTATTTTAATTTTTTTAAAAAAAATATATAGTTAAATATAATATTAATAAATATGTTTCTTTTAATAATTTTAATATATATTTAAATTTATTTATTTAAATTTTATATAATATATCTATTTTTATTACTAGTATTATTTGGTGAAAATCATAATTATCTCTTATGCGTCCCAAATTCTCGAGTTGTGGTTCGAATTAGGAAATCACCCGATCTTTGCTTGTAGGTCGAATTGGAGCAGGTTCGATCTCCATTACTATTAACATAAAACCTGCGCACCATAAACTAAAATCAGGAGGTTTAACGATTGATGGGACTCACTCTCTGATTTATTTTCCAATACTCAAATCAGAAATTTTCTTCAAGAAATAGAAAGATATAATGAGAGTGTTAGATAATGTATAATTGTACATGAGTGGGCCGTGTGAGAGGAGGACTTGCCCCAGTAAGTGCGCCCGACGTAGGGCGGCTTGGAGACAAAAGTGGTCTAGACTTTTTTCTGGTTGCACACGGTCGATAACTCACTCGAGCTACACTCAGGTAAGAGTGACTTACTATGAGGGGAAAGAGTTATGCCGGGAAAAGAGAGTTTGATTTTTCATTACTCTGTGAGTCTTACTTGTGGGCGATTTTTCCACTGAAAGTTCCTCTTTTCATCCTATGGACAGTGAGGAAATTTATAATGCTTTGCAGAGAAGGCTTTGGTGTCAAAACTGATGACAGGTATTTTTCAAGGATTTGCTTACTGCTGGGCATTAACAGGAGCCATCATGTTAGATATTGTCTTGTGATGGCGGATGGTAGTTGACAAGGGCTAGACCTCCTCTCGCGTGGGTTGGCTATGCTACCATTGGTCGATAGGTACAGCGGTTCCCCATGATTGACCACCAACTCCACTTGTTGAAACTTGTCAAGCTGCCGTTTTCTACGCTATTAGACTGCTATCATTGATGTGGATGGTGAACTTTGTCACAATTAGTGAAACTTTAGAGGCTATCCCTTAAGATTGGGCCGTTGGTCCCCCACGAGCCTATACGCATCATATGGGCTGTTTGGACAATTTTTAGGCTTCGCTTTTGCGTTGGGTCTCACCAGCTAATGGGCTAGCCACCGGATCCTTTCCGTGACTAGATCGACTTGTGTCGTGGGTGGGCCCATTAGTGTCAAATAAGCGTAAAGATAATAAATATTAACAATTAGCGCAACATTAGATTTTAGATGGTATAACGAGTATTCATAAGTTTATTAATAACAAAATAGAATATTTACAAAAATATATAATCGTTTCAACTATCTTCCATACAATATATATAATCAAATAGGCCGTTACGATACTTTTGTTATAAAGGATAGTTAAAATAAAACAAAAAAAAATGCGATCTCAAGCATTTAATACGTTGAGCTCTATATTATTGTAGAGTCGATCTTTATATTTTATAACTTAATTTATTTTATCTACTCAACGATTTGAATTGTTATTTCTAAAAAAATATTTTAATAAATGTAATAATATTTTTTTATTTATGTAAAAAAATAAATTATAAAATATCCTTAATATAAAGGTTAACAATATGGCATATACATCTTATATAGAATAATTTACTTTTAAAAATTAAATAAAAATATAATTTAAATAAAAAATAGTAGAATTATTATTCAAATTATTGTCAAGAGTAATAAAAAACTTATTAAATATTTAAAATTTATTTATAATAGTATTAATTATTTTAAAAATTGTGAAAGTAATGTATCAGTGTTTGAAAACTTTAAAATAAATAGTTTTTTTATAATTTCTAATTTTTTAAATTTAAAAATATTATTATATAAATATAAGATAAATTATTATATAATAACCATAAATCATTAATTTTAAAAAAAGTTATTATATTATATGTTTATCAATTTGAAAATTAATTTTTATTTAAATTATAAAAAAAATTTAAATAAACTGATCTATAACAATTTTTCATGATTTTTTTATATACATAGAATGGAAGCACTTCGACGTGTAGCTTTTTTACTTATAATCTTTTGTCATGTAAAAAGGCTATTTAGCTAATCAATATATTATGTCAGTTTCTTTTGATTCAACCATTAGTCGTATTGAAAAAATTTTAACCCTACATTATATAAACTTATTAGTTTATTTGAGTTAAAAATAATTAATATCTCTCATATTTTTATCAATTTTTTAAATATCATGTGCCATTAGAAATTTAACATGTATAATCTTTTTAATATTTTTTTAAATAATCCATTTTTAACCATTAAATAATTTAATTTAAAAAAATTATCATATACTAATAAAATATTTTCTGAAATGGCTTTAGGAATTCAGAATAGTAATGGTATTGGGGCCAGAACTAAGTTATAATTCTGGCATTTTAAAACTATTGTTAGTATTATATATAATACGACCAATATAAAAGTATCGAAATAAATATTCTATATTTTTTTACCATCAAAATTAGAAAAACTATATTTTATAATTAATATTTAAGTTATAAAATAATAATAATATATAAATTATAAAAAACAAATATAAATATATTAATAATAAATATATTAATATCACTTATTATACTATAAGAAAATAAGGAATACCAAAAGTAGAGAGGGTAGAGAGCATGTCTACATAAGGGGAGAGGGTGTATATATAATTTTTTTAATATTTAATTTTCAATAAAATGACTATTGCCCCCTCTTGTTCGGCCCCCCTCACTCAGTACCAACAGTCACGTGACCATTAGCATATTAAAAGAAAAAATTGGATCATGTCTGACACAAATCAATATAACTCACAAGTTATCTACCATACAATATTGTATAATATAAAGTGTTAGACCATGCTATATGTTGTTTAATATTGTCCACTGCAAGCCATAGTCTGTGGGGTACTGGGTTGTCCCATCTCATAGGCGACATGACTCATCTAATACATTTAGTATTGCATGATTTTATACTTTAAAAGATAATTTAATGAAAAGATAAATATTTTTTACTTATAAATAAGAGGCTATAATATTTTATTAGATAAGTTTGTATAGAGTTTTAGAGACGACTCCATTGCTTAGTTTTTAGGTTAGGTTTGTTTCTATTTCCAGGTATAGTCTACTTTAGCGAAGGAATGTGACACATTTGGTTACTATCCTCATCTTGTATAACTTGTCTCAAAAATATATCTTGAAAGATGAAGAAAGTATTTACACATATAAATGGAATATTACTTTTTATAAAATAATATGTGACAATCTATCCCACAGTATAACCCCAAATAAATGAATAATCATTCTACTATATTAGATAATTGGTATAGATTTGGATTCAAGGGAGCCTATCCGTCAAAACAATTCTGATTATCAAAGGATCCAAAATGATGAAATATAAGCTTAAAGATTATTTTATTATAAAAGACAGATTATTAGAAAATTAGCATTTTTATTAAAAAAAACATGGTTTGTCTGGAAGAAAATTTTCAAATGTTGATTTGACCAAGGCACATGTTACTTAAGATAGATAAGTTGTCAAAAAGTCAGATTATAAATTCTAATAAAATGGCCTAATGAAATGTGGATGTTGACCAAAGTTAATAAGGCCGTGTCCAACAAACATATCACTCATTAACTAATAAAACACGCCGTCTAAAAACCATGCAAACAATGATAAATCATACAATCTAAATAAAATTATAAAAATAAAATAATACATAATAAAATTTATAGATATAATACAGATCATTCAATTTTTATAATTTAATATTGTATAGTTCATATTGATGCCTACTTTTTGTGTTCACCTTTATATCGCCCTTTACATATTTGGCTTAATAAAACAACATTTTGATCTTATAGGATTTTAAAACATTTGTTTAGGCACAAATTTTATATTACTTAAATATATATGTAAATGATAGGAGCTTGTCCTCTAGATAACAATAAGCTCGTCTACTAAAGTTATCCCTTATCATCGTTCTATTTCTTTGCCTTTTGATTTGTTTGGAAAATTACTTACTGAATTGTCAAAAAATAAATTGAACAGTAAGTTTATATTTTTCACTTTTATTTTGATTGATAGTATATGAAATTCAGATTAAATTATTTAAAAGTCTGATTTGAATTTATTATATTAAATTCTAGCGTACAACATTGGTTAAAATTTTTAAAATATTTTTTTAAATCTACTCAAAATGCATACCAATTTCTTATTTTCATTTTTGGTTTATAATGTATAAAAATTTATTAAATTTATCTTATTTTAATATTATAAAAAAATAAATGGGGCCATTTTAAAAATAAGGTGAGGCCTCTCGTAGGATTTTTCTAATAATTTATGGAAATTAATTTAATACATGTTAGTGGGACCGGACCAGTTTATCCCATGGGACATAACGTGGATATGCTCGTGCTTAATTTAATGAAATTTTAAAAGCATATCGTCCACGTGGAAAACACCACCCCACGACAAAAAAAAATGTGAAAATAAAATAATTGTACAAACCCCTTTGCATTGAGATTTTGAAGAGAGTTTTTAAGGCTAGAAAATTGATATTTATTTCAGTTATAATTATTATGTAAGTTATCATTTCATATATAATTTATTTTAATTTTTTATTTTTCTAGATCTCTCTCTCTTTTTTATGATAATTATACTTTATTAGATCTTAATAGACTATACATATATATAAAAAATTCTAAATTATTTATAAACGATTATGACAATTAGCAAAATCTATTAGAAAATATACGTGATTCAGTATAATTGTATTTTTTGTATTGTATATATTGTAATATTTTCGTAGTCTTATTTTAGAATAGTAAATATTTATTTAATGCTTTTTTAGGGTAGGATTATTTTTATTGTATTAGGATATTATATTAGAAAATATACGTGATTCAGTATAATTGTATTTTTTATATTGTACATATTGTAATATTTTCGTAGTCTTATTTTAGGATAGTAAATATTTATTTAATGCTTTTTTAGGGTAAGATTATTTTTATTGTATTAGGATATTTTCTTTTCCCGTTTTCTTTTCTTCGCTGATATTTTCCTTTCTTGTTTTTATTTCCTTCGCTGCCTTCGCAGCTTTTATATTACCTCGTGCAGTGTGTGCATTGAAACTTACCAAAGACATTAATGGCAACGCTGTCTTCTCCATCTTTGCCCTCGATTCTCATCGTCTTCGTTTGGCTTTGATCTGCTGAAACCCTATTGCCAATTCTTACAAAATCTGTGCAGTCATACAAAGATTAATTATAAGTAGATATTATCAAATTTGAATTTAAATTGAATATACTCTAATTTTAAGAAAATAATTGTAACCCTTAAATTGGGCTCGGCATGATACGCCCCATTTACTTAGGTAAAAATTACAACTTTGCCCATCAATCTTTTGAATTGGGCCAACTTGATCCAATCAACAGATATTTGTTAAAGTATTTTTTATTTAAAAATTTATGTTTATAAAAAAATCTAAGAATATAATTTTTTTAAAAAAATTGTAGTATTTTAATTAAATATTGCCTATGTATAATATTTTTATAAAAAGATTGTTAATTGTATAAAAATACAATGTATTGAAATTATAATTTTTAATTTAAGATCTATTTTAAATTTTAAAAATATATTTACTTAAACATTTTATAATTTGTGTTGGACCGTACTAATAACTTTTTACTTGTAATCTTGATTGGTCCAAAAAATTAATTGCGTTTAATTTTTTAACAGTATATATTCATTGTTTTGATATATCTATATCTGTATATATCTTAACCAATTCCTGTAACATTTTTTTGAAATACATTTAAAACACTTATTTTTTTAATTTTTTAAAATATTAATATTAATTGAATATAAATTTTAAACATAAATAAATTTTTAAAAATTATTTTGAGGATTGTTTTTTACGTTCAAATATTACTTGTTGGACCCCTCTTATCTAATAAATGAGAGGAAAATAACTGGCGCTATGACAATCAATGTGTTGCAGTGCCTTTATTCATATATAGACTACTTGTGTTCTCGTTATTTATATTATTTGTACAATAGTAGTAAAATCTGAGAAATAATAATAATTATTAATATTGAGCCTTTATAATGCTGTATAATGAAACAGGGTATTTATTTATTTATTTATTTTAAAATTGATTCATCTAGAAATTAATCAAATTAAATGCAGATTTGTTCTATTTTTTATTTTTTATTATCAGAAGAACTAGAGCCCACATTGCTGGACCGAAATTGAACATTTTCTGGGCGGATGTGTGGGCTTGCTTGGGCTTGAAGCCCATCGGCCGAATAAAAGACCATAATGGATGAGAAGGGACCGCGGAATATGAATTTTGGAATATATGTATGATGTATGGACACAAAAAATTAAAAAAAAAATTATGACAAAAATGTAAGAATTTCACTATCTTGTTAATTTTATTCTTAACATTAATTTATATAAAATTCTATATCTATTTTCATATTTTAGTATTACTGTTATTCTATCAAAAATTATCCAAATTATCAAAAAAACAAATCCGACATTGACATTCATCATGCACTTTAAACTGATAAAATATTTTAATACAACATATATAATAATTGGCACATAATTAAGGCTTGGATTTAGATTGAAAAGCTTTCAAAGTTGGTTCTTAGATTTTTATAATTTGAATCGTATATATTATAAACTAAAATGAGAATTCAAATAGATATGATTGGCTCCATAATTTATCATCTGATACTTAAATTAGCAAATATTTTTAACAAATAAGTTAAAGCGAATATAAAGAAGAAAAAATATTAAGGATTAGATAATTAAACTCTAAGAATATTTTAGGGGGATGGGGTACACTTCAAGGCAAGTTGTAGACCTATTTGATTTGCATGTATAGGTGTTGTAGAACTTATATTTTATAAATCTTAATAATCAAAGATAATTTGATTTTTAAAGTATTTGACTTATTAGAATATATATTAAAATTTTTCAGAATTCTCGTATTTATAAAAATGTAAGACAATTTATATAAGACGAGTGATGCTAGTTTCACAGTGAGGTTGATAAAAATTTTTTCAAACATAAGTTGCTAGTATTTTATATAAAAATGAGTTTTTAATACGATTGATTAATTTGTGTTATTTTTTTAAATTTTAATGGGCTGATATATTTAAAAAAGAATTATATAATGATTGAAAGGTGGGGCAAATAATATTTTTAAAAATATTAAATGAATAAAATAATATTTTACATAAATAAATCGCAAAAAACTGAAATGTATAACAATGACTATCATAAAATAAGAATGGGACTGCCTTCGGGTGTGGTGGGCCCAGGCCGAACAAATGTTTCACGAAGTTCCAAACAGCAACCACCCTCGGCGAAATGCTTTCATCAACAATATCGAAATTATTGCCATTTTTAGAAACCAGAAAGGGAGGGCCCCTGGGCCCCACCACCGCTGGCCGTGAGATTATTAACGCCCGCATGTTAATTTCCCCGAATTCCTACCTCACCTCCTCCGAAATCCACGCAGCATGGGGCCCGCTTTTGCTAAATTTAGCATGGTATATAAATAAATAAATAATATGCATATACATATATTAAAAGTTAATTTTACATTCAATGTGAAATTTGCCAGAAAAATATGACCCGTGATAAATAAATAAATAATTTAGAATGTATTTGTTAGAATTTAGATTACTTCCGTGTAAAAAGTGTTGTGTTCACCACGCATGCGGTGATGTGGTCTAAAGTGAATTAAATGTCAAAAACTCTAACTGATAGCCGAAATCTCTAATTAAGGGCCGAAAATATTGACTAATGGCTGAAAACTTTGATTGAAGGATAAGAATTTTAAGTAATAGTAAAAAATATCAACCGTTGACCGAGGACATTAAGTAACGGCTAAGGATATAAGTTAATAACCAAGGACACTGACTAAAAGGCCAAGGACTTTGGTCAACAACCACTGACTGCTTGTTTGAAAAAGTTGATTATTTATAAAATCAACGCAAATAGTTTTTTTAGAAAATAAAATAATTTACTTTTAAAATTGTTAGCCAATTTACAAAGCAGGTCAATTGTTATCGACAAAAATACACTTTTGTGAAAATAGTGGCAAATCCTGTAGTGCACTCAACGAGCCTACATAATAGGTAATCGCATGGTGCACATATATATATATACTGAGCATGAGGGTGTTGAGAGAGTAAAAGTGCAAAAGAAAGAAAAACATAAGAAAAATAAGGAGTCGCCATTTTACTCTTGTGTTCTATTTTTCGTTCTCTACTATTCAAGAGGTTTGTGTAACCAAGATTTTTATAACTAAATTTATATAATAAAATCTTTATGAATTAAGTGCCTTGTGATTTTTTCCCCTTTTATTCAGAAGATAATTTCTACATAAAATTGGATGTGTTTCCTATTTTCCTTTATTTTCTCCCTGTTGTGTACATAAGTGTTTTTCATCGTCCTTACCCTCTCGATTTACTATTCGACTGGCACTACTTTTCCCTACAGTATTTAATAATAATTTTATATATTAAGTACACCTTAATATAATACATTTATAACACATTTAGGTTAATTTTTTAATAAACTGATTCATTTTAATAGTTACAATCATATATTATTTAGTGAGTTTAAAAAAAGTCTGCATACATTATTGAGAGACTAAACGAACAAGCTCAAATACAAGCTTTGCTAATTAAAGATGATAAAGCTTGAATTTGACAAATTAATTATGTTGTCCATTGGAAATCTCATTTATGGTTTGGTGAGAGGTCATTTTAATTAGGTTTTCAATCTATTTCCAATTATGACTACATGCTTTGTTATGCTTAATTATTATTTAGTCATGGTTAGATCTTAACAAAAGGCAATATATTAATTAGCAGCGGCTAATTAGAGCTTAAAAAAAGGGTAATGTATTTATGAGAATTTAAATTGATGAAATTAAAATGACCAATGCAAAATTTGCATATTGTAATATCCATTTTTTAACTGCAATGTTAATCAAAAATAAATAAAACCTATTCACCAATCATTTATTAGAAAATGAACTTAATTTTATGTTAATCGCATTTTCAAAAATTTATAAAATGATATGTCTAATGACTAAAAATATTAATTTTATACTAAAATAGCATAGTTCGAATAAAACATGAATCTGATTGAAATAAATTAATTAATCTCAACGGGGGTTATATATATCTTAATTTTATCTTATCGATATAATCATATATTTAGGTGTTATAAATATATTTTGATACGTATCTAAAGTTTGGATAGTCGTTCAAATAAAGTCAGTTCAAATAATTTGAATATTTTAATCTTAATTTCATATACCATAACAGTTAATAATAAATCAAATGATGCAAGACTCGCTCTCTAAAATATTTTTTTATATTTAAGTCAAAAAATTTTCTATAAAAATAAAAAAACAATAAGAAATTGGGAAAGAGAGTTTGAGGATTGAAAGATTTGGCTCTATGATTATTAGATGACGTGAGTGTCTCAATGACTGAAACTCTATCTTTACTTTTTCTTATTCTTGATTCGAATTCTCCTAATTGAGAATTTACGTATTTATAATTTTATTATCAATAGTTACCTTTTTTTAGAATTAATATTACTGTATATTAATTAAGATATTATACTAATGAAAAAGTGAATAATCTAATAATTTAAAAGCTTGTAATCATTTAAAATTTATTATTTAATTGGCATAACTGTGTATTTAATATAATCATTTGTATCTCAACATATAGATGTTTGTTAAGATTCAATATTAGGTTTAATTTTTTGTCCGCTTGGTTGATTCCTTGATATTTTGTATTTTTCATAACCCAACTATTTGAATATTTAACGGGTCAAATATCTAGAAAGATTATTAATTTTTTTTTATTTTAGGTCCAACAAGATTAATTTAAAATAAGATTAATTTGATCCGATAAAATAAGTGGCTCTCAAATTATAAGCTCATAAAAATATAAAATAAATAAAGTAGAAATAAAAGGATTTAGTCGTTTAGCTTAACGAAAGTTTTCCTTTACGGGAAAATAAAAAATAACGTAGAGAATAGGAAGAAGATTGAGAAGAAGACGATGAAATGAGCAGGCATGGCGATATGTATGGGGAGTGTGGACTCGAGTGGATTTTATCTCTTTAAATGCATGGCGATGGCGCGTTACGGGAATCCCAGCGTGCACGTCTTTTTAGAGTGTTGATTTTATATATGAAAATTTTTTATTTTATTCTTATTTGTTAGGTTTGATAGTTTTAATTATCATATTTAATTTCATTTATACTCAAAAAACTAATTAATTGAGGCGAATTAACTTAGTTTTATAAGTAAATAATAAAATTAATTCCATTAAAAATATATACTAATTATGATAAATTTGCCATTTTTTATATAGATTAAAATTTTCAAGTAAAAGAGAGTATTTTTATTCCTAATTTTTGCTGAATAATGAAGGGATGGTCTAAAGCACCATCCTTGCAAACATTAGACCTCATATTAAAGTAATATATGATTTAACCTATTAAAGTGTGGTATCATTCCTAATTCAGCAATGGAATACGAATATTTCTCAGAATGATTTTTTATTTTTTTTTAATTTTTGGTTATTGTTTTACCAGCTCAATTTCTCCTTTCATCGACCCATCCTTCATGCCAGAAATGCCATTGTTTCACTACTTATAATATTAGAAGACTAGCAAAAACTAGTCTTAATAGAAAAGCTCATTTCTTTTCGGTTCAATCGTTAACTTGATTATATATATCAACAGTGTTATACTTATTAAGAACTTAATATCCTCTTTTTATTACATTAAGAATATAATATCATTTTTATTATGGATATTATATATATATATATTAATTAGGAGGCTGCTATCTTTTAATTTAAGTTGCTTCTGTGTATTAGATTATATATCATATCTTTATTAAATAAGATAATCAATATCTTTTAATTTAGATAATTTATATAATAATAATTATTATTGTAGCTTTTTTTATTTAGGGGGCCATCATTTTATAGTAGAAAAAATCTTAAATTAAAATAATAATAATTATTATTATGTAAACTACTTAAATTAAAATATATCAATCATATAATTTAGAAACAATATAATATATATCCTAATGTATAAAAATAGCATAAATTTAAATATAGTAATGTTCTAATTTTGAAATAATATAATATCTATAATAAAGAAGTATATTATATCATTAATATCCCTCTTTAAACTCAATATGGTTTGAAAGAGATTAGTTAAGGTTTGAGAACTAGATCGATGTGATAACTAGGTGTGTAAGCTTTCATAAAAATATAATTTAATCAATCAATGAAAAAAAAAAACCAAAAACAAACGGATGCCTTCACTGAGGCGATAACATACTAAGTAATAATCAATTTTGATTTGGTATGTTTATAAAATATATTATTGTAAACAATCTACATAACATTATGATTATCACAGTAGGGAAGTGTGTCATTAGGTTGAGAAATATCAATATCATATAAAAGTCGGCAAAATTAAAGAAGCTCAAATGTAACATTGGTAAGAGGGCAATACTTAGTCACAAAGATAGAAGGAACAATGACAATTTGTTTTTTATTGCAAAATCAGATGAGATAATCTCCTTAGAGACAAAGAATACTAGCAGTAGATCATTTGCCCAATTAGTATTAGAATATAAGTAGAACTCCATGAAAGAAAGAGAGAAAAAGTATAACTCATGAAATAGAGTATTTTTCGCATAGCAAATAAAACAAATAATAGTGGCATAATAAATATGATGAGGAGTTGTTATAAATTGATAATAATATATACAGTATAAGTAATTTTATATTTAATAATAATAAGATATATAAAATTTTCAATCAATCGGCAATAAAATGTAACATGAAAGAGAAACTCATCACCAATAATACAAAATTTAACATTATATTTAAGAGTATTATATGATTTTAAATTACTAGAAGTATTTAGATAACCTTAATTATATGCTTTAAGACTTAATGTAACAAGTAATATGACTCAAATTTGCCTATAAGTTTGGATCTTACGGTATATATTCACACAATATGATTAATTGAATCCCTATGTCCCCCCTTCAATGTTTTTTGGTGGTCATAATTCAGAGAATATAAGATCGCGTAGTGATCTAAAGTCAAAACTATTAGTTTTATAGACAGGATAATTAAGGGTTATATGTGTTTTTCATCCTTAATTTTTTAGGAATGGTACTCTACAGAGGCATCTTTTATGGCGGACCAAAGTGATCATAAGCATATAGTTAGTCAACTGATTAAAAAAATGCAAGGAATAAATATAATAAAAGCTTATCTATCAAGACTGAGAACGTAGACATTTTATATGGAAATAAATATCATTCAATACATGTATAAGATAATAAGAAAATAATAAAAAATAAATGCAGAGTCCCATCTACAAAAATTTTTAATTTTAAATTTTTAGAATTTAAATAAGATAATAAGAATTTTTTAAAAAATTCTTAGATAATAAGAAGATACTGGCTCGGATCTTCCATTGCTTTGTTTTTAGGGTTTTAGTGATTTATGCCTATATTTGGTGTATATTAATTAGAGATCTTAACAAATTATATAGCATATATAACAAAATTATATGTATCATACGACTTATTTAATAGTTATTTAATTGATAGCATTAGGTGACATTTTTTTTTATTTGGTTGGATGAGAGTGAATGAAGATGAATGAATCTAAAGAGTGATTGATTATGCTTACTGACCCAAATCTAATCTATTATCACCCCTCCATAGATTCCCCCTAAAAAAATAATTGAATTTTTTAAAAAATATTTTACTTAAATTATAATTAATAAATAATTATTTTTATACATAAAATTTATTAAAATTAAAATAATTAAATAATTAAAATTAAAATAAAACTCTAGAGGAGAGAATATTATAGGAGGATTATAAAAAAACTTGAGGATTATAGGGGATCAATAGATCATTCCCAATCTGATGTTCCGATTTTTTTAATATTTATTTATTAAAATATGGATATTATAGAAAATAAAAATTATGTTTTTTAATTTTTATTAAAAAAATTTAAATATAAATAGTTAGGTGTTGATATTATTATCAAAAAATAAATAAATAACATTTTTCAAAACATTTAGACGGTCTTATCTGAATCAACGGTTCAAACCAAAAAAAATCAAACAAATGGAAGAATACAAAGGAAAATCACGTAATTATGCCGATTTCAATTAAATTCATCAAATTAGAGTAATTATAAAATAATAACCCCGTGAGACATCTCAATATTTCAATTGCCAACAAGTTGACGATCCGAATTGGAGCAGCATTAGGTATTTGAGAAAAGATCCAAAAATCACAATTATTTTTTAACTTTTTTTTAATCGTTTTGATATTTTATTTGTGGAGATACCTAATCCAACAATTAATTAATTATTTCTCTTGGTTTTTAGCTTTTATTTTTATTTTGAAGATTGTCCATCTAGCATGATTATTAATGAATATCTTATAACAAATACAAATTCTACCTAAGTTTATGTGAATAAAACATTTTGAATTTCTTCAATTTTTTAATAAAGTTTTTGTCTCAAACAAAATATTTAGTCTAACGTTAACAATCTTTATAACAAAACCAGAATTGCTAATAAATTATATATATATTGATATGTTTATAGATTTGGATTGTTGTATAAATTAGAAAACTACTCAATCTTTTACGTCGGGTTGAATTAAAGTTGATTTGGTTTCTATTTTTTTTAAATTTAGACCTTACCTAATACAACTAAAAATAAAATGTTAGAGGATTGTCGGGACTCACTTTTAATTTATCCCCCGATATTCAAGTCAAATATCTTTCTGAGAAAATAGAAAGATGTAAGGATATAAGAAGATGCGTTGATGAATATAGTAAAAAATTGAGTATTTGGACGTGCCCGATTGAGAGACAATTTGGAGGTGCATCCGGTTGAAGGGTGGTTTGGAGATGAAAAGAAGACCTTCTGAATAGAGGATTGGCTTCTTGGATAGAGGAAAAGACCCTTAGATAGAGGGTAGACCTCCTAGATGGCCTCCTGGAATGGATGGTATACTTTTTAGATAGAGAACAAGTCTTATGGATGGATGGCGGTTCTTGAGTAGAGGGTTACACTCCTCAGGCAAAACCTTTTGGATAGACTGGAGGACAGGCCTCCTCTTGAGAGGATCGGTGGACAAGCCTTTTGAATGAACTGAATAGGGCCAATTAGATGGGGTCGATAGTACCTTTTTCTTTATCCCTCTTCCTTATTTGCTTGTAAGAATAAACGGGCATTTATAGCGTTTAGGCTGCTGGGCGGCCAGGCTAGTAGGCGATTATATACACGGATCGTGGGTGTCGATTATGGCAACCGTCCTCAATCAAAATTATTTCTTTCTTCTTTAACGTGATCATGAGAGGTATCAAATATGATAATTGTCAATTTAAAAGAGATTGTATAAATCATGAGTGAATATTTTTAAAATATTTATCAGGTTGTACTAGCCAATTTTAACAAGTTTTCTCAACGCATGAGAAAATGATCATGGGCCGTCCTAATAGGTTTGTTCATGAAAAACTGTTGGGTTAGCTCATACCTCAGCGGATAATATTGGGATGTGCGATCTCGAATCTAGGGCTACGGGAGCTTTCTTCTAAGCTGCAATTTTTTGCGGCCTTTTCATTGTGAGTCTCAATATCCGAGTTAATCCATAGGTGACTGGCCTATTATATATATATATATATATATATTTATTTATGTCATTCGTGTTTTTGGACAAGTGATGAGCATATATATATTTAAAAAATTAAATCCCCATCTATGAAGTAACTAAAAAATAAATTTATAATAAATTTAATTTTGTAAAATTTTAAAGTAAAATTAAATTACAATAATAAAATACAATCACACGTATTACGCGATATATATATATATATTATTAAATATAAGGCAACCAAATATTGTCTTATGTGCTGTTTTTGGGGCATCATTTTCCTTGCAGTTAGCTGACAAGACTAATATTCGGAGTCGTTGGAAATGCAGGAGTTAAAGAAATGGTGAGGAGGGTGGAGGGGCCCCACCTTGGAAGTAGATGGGGATTTGAACTTTGCAGCCGTTCGATTCTTTTATTATATTTTATTAAATAATTAACATATATTAAAATTTATATATATATATATATATATGATAAGAGTATAAAATATCGATATAAAATTATTTAAAATTTAGAACTCATTTATTAAAAAATAATTAACAATAAAAAAGTATTTTATGAGACTCTACAAAAGATTACCGAATAAAAATTTAATATAAATTAATTACGAAGATAATCCGTTTAAAAAGATAGGCATTTTTATCTCATGAGTTAGATAATTATTAGATAATAAAATAATATCGTGCCTCATTTATATAGGACGAATGAAAGAATCAAAGGTAAAGTATTCATTTTATTTCTAACACAAATAAGATCGACTTTATCACATATTTAGGACTAAGAATTTTCTACTATTGATGATAGTATTATCAATAACCATTTCGATAAAGAAAATAATCACTATCAAAAAATAATATTTTTCTTGCCACTTTTGAACGGTTGATATCTCATTATTTAAAATATCCTAAAAATAATTTTTAAAAAAATAAGAGCAAATTATTTTTCGTAGTCATGGTTTTCTTTCCTAATTTTGGCTTAATTTATCATTTTTATTTTATTTTTGGCATAACACGAAGCTTTTAATCTGTAATTTTTGAACGTACATTGTATTTTCTATCAACACATGATTAATGTGAGTCAACTTAATATTTTACTATAATAATTACTCTGAATGCATGTATCTATGAAAATATACTTCGTGAAAAATTGCTATGATACTAATAAAAAAATTGATCTAAAAAATTTAAATAATAAGAAAAATATTAAAGAATATATTTTTATGCTCTAAAATATGCCCATCTTGTGAAATTGCTCTTTTAATTTATTATTTCAATTTAAAGTATGAATTAATTATATAATCAAATATATTCAGTTGACATATTTGTAGAAAGAAACGAGTGTATTAAGATAGAATTGATCACTACTACTGCAGATAATTGAAGATGACTTCTAATAAACGACTCAAAGAGCCAACCAATCAAAAAAAAAAAAAAAAGAATTAATGACTAGATAAAGGTTGAAAATTATTTTATAAATTCTACTTCTTGTATAATTATTTGTAAAATTTTAAAAATAAATATTAATTATTATTTTTTAGTTTTACATCACAAGTATTTCTATTATCGCCGTTATTGTCACTGTATTACCACTGTCACAATATGCCACCGTTACATCATTTTATCACGTTCTCAACCATCCCAACACCACAATTGGTTGCCGGCAATATTACCACCATACAACCACCACCATTGCCACATCTGCTGCTACTACTACTACTATTATTATTATATAGAATCATCTTATTATTCTATTATTGATAATTATAATTGTTATATTTTATTATAAAAAATATTTTTTTTAAAATTAAAAAAGAAGAATATTTTAGAGATTCAATATTAGCACCATACAACCACCACCACTACCACCACCTCTGCTGCTGCTACTACTGCTATTATTATTAATATCACTTTATTATTCTATTATTGATAATTATAATTATTATACTTCATTATAAAAAATATTTTTTTTTAAATTGAAAAAGAAGAACATTTTAGAGATTTAATATTTTTCTATCAGAACATGTGAAAATGAAGAATTTTTCAATGTGGCTCAAGCCTACTACAAAAGATTGGTAATATAATTAATGAATTACTAATTAATTTCCCAACGAATTCTTTTAGAAAAAAAAAAAAAGGCCGACCATATATTCCTGTTTGCTTGACCATTCGAGTACTATTATAAATATAGAGAGCAAGTAGTATTTGAACAACAACGAAATTATTAACTTTATTTTTATTTTTAGAGCTAAAGTTAGTTTTATTATTATTTAAAAAATCAAAGTTAAGTTTACTTTCACTTGAAATTTAATTAATTTTACATAAGTTTGTATTTTTATTAATGTTAACACATCTTAACTCTTAGTTGATACCAAAATAATCAAATCAAATTTTACATTCACTTTGTAAGTTATTTTAATGAGATAAAAATTTTAATTTTTAAGACCTTTATTATTATATTTTTTATTAATCAATCATATATATAAATAAATTTATATACATATATCTATTATTGTCAGTTATTTATATAATATTGTTATTATCTTTGTCTTGAAGAATGAGAAAATAATTTTTCTCTTTTCCTTATGATTTGTAGAGTATTTATACAAATTTTATATATTCTAATATAATAATTATGAACGTCATTTTATAGAGGAAGAGATGATCATTTTAAAATTATTAAAATGCTCATCTTTTCATCTAAAAAATATATCATGAATAAATATAATAATTAAAAAATAATATTTTTTATTTAATAGGTATGTCTCAAATAGACATATTTATTAAAAAAATAATATATTATTTTTATAAAAAATACATCCTAAAGAGATGTATCTTTTAAAAATGTTTTTTTAATATAATATAAACTAATAAAATTATATTTATTTAATTAATTTAATAAACTAATAATTCATATACCTTACCATATAAAATATATTTTTAACACATTAAAACCACAGCTATATCAAATCATGTCTCATTTTGAAAGAAAAATAATTAATAAATTTATTAATTTTGAATTAAAGGTAGAAATAAAACAAAGTAAGAAAAAAAAAAAGGTCTATAACAATTTAACCTCTGAACAACGTCGAAATTCTAAACTGGCATAAAACGACGACGGTTGATTGAAGAAGCAAGGAGGGGCTTTTTCGTCAATGTAAGGGATCAACAGTGAGAGCAGCACAAGGAACCTATTAGCGGTTTTCGCCCCCGAAATAAGCGGATTTAAACAAGTCTAAGCCGGTTTTTTCTTTTCCCTGGAGTTAAGCCGATGCAGATACATTAAGACGATTTTGGTTTAGAGAAAGTCGTCTGCTTCGTCTTCAATAGAGAAAGAGAGAGAGAGGGGAAATACAGAGAGGACTCTTGTCTTTTGTTTCTTTTGCATTCAATTCTCCCTTTTCTTCTTTCTCTCTTCTCCATTTTATCCTTTCAGCACTCTTTTATCATTTCTAACAGAGTAACCGACACGCCCCCCTACCTCTCTGTCATATCTCTCTGTCTGTCTTAAAATCAATCATGGGGATCAGTGTATGATCTCCAGCAAAGAGGAAAAAAACAGAAAGAGGCAGTTTCGCCATTAAATGGGTTTTGCCAGAGCTGCAGGATTAGCAGCACAGCAGGAGATAAAAGAAGTTCCGTTCATGGCGGCAAATAAAGGAAGTAGCCACCAAACCCACATAGAATTTCAACACACACAGCAACAGCAGCTACGAGAACATCATCATCATCATCAGCATCAGATTTCTTTTGGAACGATGCAATCATCATCATCATCATCACTTCCTGAACACTACATGTAATATTAGTGTTTCGCTATTAATCGTGTTCCTAATTAAACCAACTTTTGAATTTCTTGGGTTTTCAAAACATGTTTTCAGTGCCTTTAACCTGCTCTTTTTTTGCTTTGTGTTCCTTTTGTTATCGGGGTACGGTGGCTTGCAGATGCAAAGACAGTGGAGCTTATGATTTGGGTGAACTAGATCATGCCCTTTTCCTTTACCTTGATGGGCAAGCAGATCCCTCATCAGCTCAAGACCATAGACGTGAGTCTGTTTCTCTACTCTCTGTCACTGTCTCTGCTTTTTTTTTTTTCATCTTTTTTGTATTTCAGTTGCAGAAATTCTTTTGGGACGAAGGTTTTGATTGGGTCATGGGAAAAAAGCAAGATCATCTGACGAATCAATATCTGGCTGTACTTTCTTTGACCAGATCATCCTTTCAGAAGCCAAATGAACGGACGAAAATATCATTTTCCCGGGAAAAAAAAAGACCCTTTTTCCTTACTATTTCTTTTACCAGTCTTTTTGATTCTCTTTTACTGGTGAAACTTTTAACAACCAACAGACACCCCCAGCTCATAATTTTCTCGCAGAATCTCTTCCTGTACTGAGCAAAGAGAAAAAAAAAAAAAAAAGGATACCGTGCGAATAGGAATAATTTAAGTTTTGTTCTACTTCTACCGCCCTCCCCTTTTCTGTTTGTTTCCCTCGCTTTCTCTATTGTTGGAAGGCATCGATCCCTCTGCAAATGTATGACTGATACAAACATCTCTCTCTCCCTCTCTCTCTCTCTCGATTTCTCTCTCTTCTTCTCTTTCTCTATTTCTCTCTATCTGTTGATTCATTGAAGATTGGAGAAATTTGTTTTGGGTGCAGAAAGTTCAGGAATGAGACCGCCAACTCTGAACATTTTCCCATCTCAGCCCATGCATGTACAGCCGTCAACGAAGGTTTAATCTATATCGAAGCTAGAGTTTTTACTAAATCAACAGACAATTAGTTACAGAAATCCAATGTATTCAAGTGGGTTTTTTTATAATTTGAAAATTTGCCAGGGAATTAATAATGCAGAGGCGGGATCTCAATCAAGCAGTGGTTCAAAGAGAGCACCAGAGCCGTCCATGGAGTTGTCCACTAACCCCAAAAATGAAGCTTCTATCTCTGCAAGTCCAGCTGAACCGTCCAAATCTGTCAAGGTAGGCGTTACAGTTCAACATAATTTTCTATACTTTTGTGAGGTTAGACTTTGATAAACTAACTAATTAATGTTATTAAATTAATCATGATTAGTTTGATTAATTCTCTTGATTTTGATTCTTAATACCAGCGTGAAGGAATCCGCAAAGGTCCAACCTCAAGCTCGGAACAAGAAGGACCTAAAACACCGGACCCCAAGGTTCCGTGTCTTAAATAATCTGCAAAATGAAAACTTTTTTTAAACTTTTTGCCTGGTATATATACCACATAATGTTTCTCCATTTTAATTTGGTGATGACAAAGTCAAATCACTGAAAGAATATCTTATATATATTTAATCTATTTAGACTATCTATAATGAAAAAAATTCTCGTCCAAAGGCTCAATTGTATTTTATAATTTAATTGCAAGCTGCTATTTTTGGTTTAAATATATAGTGGTTGAAGTATTCCTGTTCAACATTAGTTCTGAACATTTTCTTTCGAACCCTTTTTTATTCTAATTAATTTCCTTTTTTTTGGGGGGTTATTTGGAGCCAGACATTGAGAAGACTTGCTCAAAATAGAGAAGCAGCTAGGAAAAGCAGGCTAAGAAAAAAGGTCAGTTGATCATATATTATGGGCGTTTTCTAAAGTTTCTACTTTAATTTATTTCTTATATGTAGTCTACTTCAGAGAGTAAGAGGGGAAAAAACGTCAGGAATTTTTTTTTAAAATTTTTAACCTTTTTTTGGGGGGGTATTGCAGGCATATGTTCAACAGCTAGAGTCAAGTAGAATTAAATTGACCCAATTAGAGCAGGAACTGCAAAGAGCTAGAACCCAGGTATGGCTTTTGGGCATGCAGTAATTTAAGAGAATAACCACATGGTATAACCTAAGCAGTAATTCTAACGACACTCTTTAAAAAAATTGATGAAATTACGTCCTCATTATGCAGTTAAATTGTATATATTGATAGTCATGTATGAATCTCCTGTGAATCTATGGTTGGTTGATTGTTTTGCTCTATTATAAAGTGGATTTTTTGATACTTATTCTTAAGAGAGTGCCGTTAACATCTCTCGATTATCGAACAAGATCATTTGAGTGACCGAGCAAATGAAGATAATATAAATCAAATTTGCTATAATAACATATGAGTATAAATACCATGGGATAAGTACTTGTGTTTGTTAAGATAATTGCTGATCATTTTTCTTTGTCAAAATGATTAGATCCTTCGTGGGATATGTTTGCTATGAGTCCCTCTTTTTCTCTGTAATAATGTGTAAAAAGTAATCGATTGATATCTCAACAACTCCACTAATTTGATCTGTCATTCTCATTTATCATACTGAAGTGTAACCATTAGATAATAATTCATGAAAAAAATATGGAGATAATTAAGTCATTTTAAGCTGACTATTTCAATAAAAAAATAATCATCTGAGTCATATTCATTTAGCCGTTGCCATTCAAAGAGCAAACTTGAGATTATATATATATATATACACACCTTCAATTAGGGCATATTCTTTGGTGGAGGTCTATTGGGTGGAGGAGAGCAAGGCCTTTCCATGGGTGCCCCCAACATTAGCTCAGGTACTCCTTTTCCATTTCCCCTAAAGCTTTCATTTCCATATAATTTGATGACTTTTCCCTCTTGATTAACGATAAGTTAATCTCCGAATCAAGCTTAAGGTACCCATATATAATTTATCATAATTAATTATCTGAGTGCGTCTTGTTTTAACTTGAAGACGCGGCGGTGTTTGATTTGGAGTATGCGAGGTGGTTGGAAGAACACCATAGAATGACCTGCGAGCTGCGAGCAGCAATGCAAGAGCATTTGCCTGAGACTGAGCTCAGAATCTACGTAGACAATTGTCTTGCGCATTATGGCGTGGTAATGAACCTCAAAACCATGGTCGCCAAAACCGACGTTTTCCATCTTTTCTCCGGCATGTGGAAGACCCCCGCCGAGCGGTGCTTCATGTGGATCGGCGGTTTTCGACCATCTGAGCTCATCAAGGTACGTACGTAATCACGACATGAAAAATCTTATCTTAAAAAGGTGGGTGCGTAACTCATCACTCGTAAGTCATTTCTCCATGCATGAAGAACATCACTTAACCGAGAGTCTGATAAGATATGCATTCTAACTCTGTATATATATTCATCAGTAGTAGTTTTGATCTTGTTAGAATATCATATATTTCTTAAGCATTTTCTCACCTAAAATTTTAATTCAGCCTTAATTTATTATATGGTCCATTGCATATACAGAATCGAAGCCAACATTTTTTTGTCAAGTGTGAATATATTTAGAAGATAAAATGATTAAAAAACCTGGATATTTTCTCAAGATACCACAAGAATCTGTGCACGAGGTTTTCCTGCAAGGGATGAGGATTTGTCGGTGCCTGAACGAGTCTTGCTGATTGACGAAAGACATCTTGAAGTTTTACCATTAAATGCCTGAGAGTTGGATGCATACAGTTCAGAGCCAGAAAGCGATGTCTGTTACTTCTATTTCTGGCCACCGATCACGAGGAGCAAACAAGCAGACGGAAAACTCCCCCGTCTCTCTCACTCTCTGTCTTTCTCTCTCTCGCTTGCATTGCTACTCTCCTCTTTAAACAGATATAATTGGGATCACCTTTTCTATTTTTTTAGATGTTATTAAGTGATATATTATCTTATTTGTTTATTTATTTATATTAGTAAACTTACACAAAATTAAATAAGTAAATTAGATATTAAGTTAAAATTTATACAATGAAAAGAATGTATAACATAGGCTTATGGAGAACTTCTTTTGTAGCGAGGGACAAATAATCACTATTTAATCCTTTTTTTCTCCTTGGGATTTTTGTCCAATCTCCCTTTAAGAGCACCACCTTTTTCCCCCCATCACGGAGTATCCCCATGGACAAGTAGGTATTAGAGTTTCGATACAAAAGTCTTAGAATGAACTCGGGCGAATACCCACGAGAGAGGGTGTACGTGGGCGATGTGCGGTTATATATGAATTAGTTGGGGTTGATTAATTAGCGTATCTAACTTATAACGCTTTGCTTCACTCCCTCTGTGATATTTGCACAGATAATTCTTCATCAGGTAGAGCCATTGACAGAGCAACAGCTGCTGGGCATCTGTCAACTGCAGCAGTCGACGCAGGAGACGGAAGAAGCGCTTTCTCAGGGGCTTGAAGCTTTGAACCAGTCTCTCTCGGAAACCATAGCTTCCGATGCTTTGAGCTGCCCGCCTAACATGGCTAACTACATGGCCCAGATGGCCCTCGCCATGAACAAGCTTTCTACCCTTGAAAGTTTCCTCAGACAGGTATGCAACTGATTAAACCATCAGCTTCGATAAATGTGCAGATTTTGATATATAAATTAGCAAAAGAAATGGTTGGAGACGAATCAGGATTCATCTTTGTTTCTTCTTTACACCTCTCTTAATTCGCTGAACTCTACGAACGCGATGCACATGGGCACTTGATTACCAAGAATCTTAAATTCATTAGGTAAAAATATGTTAATGATTCATATTATGACTTATATTTCATGACCTGGGGGGCGGGGGCTCCACCTGCTGTGAACGAAATGTCACGTCGTGCTATGGTTGGAGAAATAAACCTGCTTCTGCAACAGCTGACCCCACTCCAGCTCATGCGGTCTCGCTGAAAGCCTAGGGTTATAGTGGTGCAGGACAAGAAGAAAGTGACATTCACCTGCCGGACTAGGTTGATTTAAAAATAAATAATTATAACTTAATTATTAGTTTTAATTAATTTTTAATTTTTATAAAATAATTATTTATTTAAAAATAAATAATTTAAATTAAAAAAAATAACCTTTATCTTTTTAAAATATAAAACTCCCTTAATCCATGCTGAAATTAGGGGCACCAATATGAAGGCTTATTCACGTGATTAACTACGTACATCGCAATTTCAATTTAACAGAAAATATGTAGTGGGTCTGCAGTAATTAATTCATATTTTAAATCTAATACACGTTTGTGTGAAATTAGTAATACTAAATAATACGTCATTTTTAATATACTGTTTAATTTTTATTTCACATTTCCTTGTCAATGCATTTGAATAATAGGACTCTGAAAATTTTCCACTCCTTGAAAATGCATATTGTCGTGATCAGAAGGGCTTTTCTTGAAAAGATGGCAATTTGAATTAGACAATTTTGGCCTTATGAAACCCTAATTGTATGTACGATTACTTAACATATCGATTGCCATCATCAATCATATCATGGATGCAATAGAATTGTGCTTGATCCCGAGTGCAGTTTCACTCGTATGCTTCAGAGCATCAATATTGTTATTGTTTTGAATGTAACAATATTGTAAAAGAATAAAGTATATAAATTGATTTCATTTCATCTAAGGTGAATGCTAATGTATTGTTGTTGTGCAATGTACCGAGTCAGACATAATACCGTTTCCTACGTATTGAAGTCTATAATTACTATTCACCATTGACCTAATCTTTTAATGAACATCTTAGCATAAAAATCAATGCTTTTTGGTAAACGATTGATAAAGCTAATGCCTTTTTATCCCCCTAAACTCCATAGTATCTATTCACATAATTAAGTTTGCCATCAATATTTCTTTGTTGCCTATTTAGACACCCCAACAACCCATTATCCCAAAGTCAAGACAATCAAAAGATGACTTCAATGTCACATTCTTTCAATATCAATATAGTAAAGTCCCTTTTTTTTCAATTTTTTTTTTATTTTGTTACTGAGCCATAGCTCAAGTGAATTTTCTTCCAGACCTTAGTGTATAGACTTGGATTAGAATCCCTTAACACAAGATCGGGCCATTATTTCATGTGTATTGCCGGGGCATAGTGGGTATGATAACTTGATGTCATTTTTTGGCTTATTATTGATAGTCTGATTAAAATTTTTAAAATATTAACTTTTAGTAAAAATTAGTAACAGAAAATTCATTCTAAAATAAATAGGATTACAATTAGTTAGAAGTAATCTAGTTGCCATCTTATGGATTCTACAAATCATATAACTTGCTTCATGAAGTGACTAAGCTTATGCTATTTGTATATATAATGTAATAATAGTATATATATTTTTTAAATTCTTTTTAGTGATTGATAAAGAATTATATGACACATTAATTATACAGGCAGATGGTCTGAGACACCAAACCTATCACCGGCTACACCAACTCTTGACGACCCGCCAAGCTGCAATGTGTTTTCTGGCGATCGCTGAGTACTTCCACCGCCTCCGAGCCCTCAGCTCGTTGTGGTCGGCTAGGCCACGGCAGGAATAGGTAGCTAGCTAGCTAGACATGCAAGGAAAAGACACAAGCCCCCCTTATATTTCCACTTTGAATCATCCTTTTTTATTAGAAATTAAATATATGGGATTATTAGTACATTTCGTTCACCTTTTATCTTACAGAGAGAGATGTATAGATAGATAAATACAGAGTTTCCAACGTTAGAAAGTTCCCCACCTCGCCCTTCTTCTCTTCTGTCTGCTTTCTGTCGTTATAGTAATGATTGTCATAGAAGCCATTTCTGACTGTAGGAAATGGAAATTGATGAGGCCTCTATAAGAAAACGAAGAAGAAGAAAATCGACAGTAGAGTGGATTAATTTGGTCAGGGTGTGCTGCATGGCTCGACAAAGTTGATTGGGCATCTATAAACTCATAAAATTTAAAGAATCATGTTAAAAATATATCTTTTAGACATTTTTAAATTACCTTTAAGTGGCATGTATGGTGTCAATTTATCCTTGCCACTGGTGGGTACTCATAATAATTAATGAATAAATAAGGTTAGGCGATGCATGTCTCCCAAAGTCCTAAAGAAATCTTTTTTTTTTTAATTTTCTTTGGTGTAAAAGAAGAAAATAAATATGAAAAATAATTATAATAGCTCATAAATAAAATTCTCACAAATTAATAGATAAAATTATAAAAGAATCCACGTTATGTACTATGTTAGACTCTAGCATGGTATTTTCTAAATTACTAACTATAACAAGATTTTTTTTTTTAATGATTTAACAATTTATACAATGATATGGTTTGCTTTATTATATAAAAGTTAAAATTTAAACCATAAAAGTAATTTACATGGACTTCATGAATAAAATTATATATCTTTGATTATTTTAATCTCAATATTATGAAAATTTCATGCACACCAATATCAATTTTTGAACTTGTTGTGAATTTCTGTACATTAGTATTGTAAAACAGTGCATTTGTTGTGCATAAGGTGATATATAAAAAATTCCAATTTTATGTCAAATTTGTAATTTATAAAAATTTTTAAATTTTTTATATTTCTGTATAAGGTGATATGACGTGGCTCAAAAACTTTAAAACAGACATAACGTTTAATTTTTATGTGAAATAAAACATGATAAATCAGGATAAAATTTTACCTAATTTAAATTAATCCTAATACAAAGGGTTACGTAAAATTAAGAAAATAAGAGTTAAAAAAAATTGCAACAAATAAAAGTTATAATATCATTGATAATTTTCCTCGAATAATCTAATTAATCTTCTCTTGCTGTGGGAATTTGATAAATTTAAAAGTTTATATCCGAAATAATTGAGCAAAAATATTCTCTAACTCGAGAGAGACGATAATCAAATAAGGCCAATTTATTCAAATTTTTTAGGGAATTTGATTTAGAGATTTTTTGTTTCTCATGTGAATAGAACAAAAATAAATTTACTTAAAAATATTGTTGGGATTAGATGGAAACAAGAACATCACCGGTATAGCATAAATAAAATTGAATTCTTTGTCAATTATCAACCATTAAAAATCTTTGAATATAAAGATCCAGATTTTGAATAACGAAGATCGAACCTATTTCTAATCGGACTCTCATATAGGGCGGCTCCTTACTTCGTTCAGCAATCCGGATCTTTAAAATGCATCACCTCTTTTTAAATATTTTTTACATACTATTATAATTTTATCAATCATAGATCTAGTACTTATTATCTAAATCATAACATAATATTTTAATTTTATCCATCATATATATATGTATGAGCTTAACTTTTATTTTTCTTTTATATTAATGTTTTAGTTTTGTCAACTACAAGTAAAGCAAATTTTCAAGTGGTATTTTCCCCAAATTTCTTGTACGAATTCTTCATTTTTTAAATTCTTTGAAAGTTTTTCACTTAATTGATAAATTTAAAAAATAAAAAATATTATATGCATAATAAATAAATTTAATACGCAGAACTATAATAACTAAAATATATAATACCGGATATATAATTGATAAAATTAACAGTCCATGCTTAAAGTGGAATAGTATAAAGCTGAAAATTTCTTAATAATTAGCCATTTTCTTAATTAGACAATTGGAGCTTGATTTGAGATTTTAGTCAAAATGGGTTAGGTGTGTTTTATCATAATTTCTCGGATTTATTCATTGATAGAATTTACTAAAAGGGCATTTATAATAGTCATGTATTATACTTGTATATTTATTTAGCTATAAAACTATCAAATAATAAAATAATAATAAAAATATAGAGAAAATAATGAGAAAATTATCTATAATAATTATATTTTTATTTTTTATTTTTCTTATATTTAAAAGAGATAAAAGAAATTATTAAAATATTTTTATTTTTAAAAGGGGCATCCCAATAATTAAAAAAAAAAAAAACTATTTTACTCACTTGTTTACCTAGTTTTTCCTTATTTTTATTTACTTGTAAATAATTTTTAAATAAAGGATATATTTTAGAAAATATCAATTGTTGAACTTATGTTTTAAAATACAAATGGATGGGGAATGGAACTACAATCATAAGCTTCCATTTTATTTAGTTAACCAATATTTTTCATATAAACAATACATAGAGAAAGCATGAGTTATATTCAAGCACCCTTTTACCTTTATCCTCAAGAGCAAATCTCCATCTAATACAACAAAAAAAAATATTTGCACGACTCTGTTATTTATTGGAAAGCTTATGTCTTATAAAAATTATCTATTTAAAACTATTCATTAGCTCATATATTATAAAATAATGTTAAAATTCTAACTTTTTTAAATTGATATACAAAAAATGATTAGGACTTCCCCGAAAGGAAACATTCTTAGCCCTCCACTTGAATTATACATAAAAGAACCAAAATTAACCCTAGTGAGCAGTGAAGTTTCACCAAAATTTTCTCTTTAGATATAAACAATCTGTATCTTTATATATATATATATATCTATTTCACTGAGCCATTTTAGTATTATATATAAGTAATTTTTAGATTTGCAAGTCATCATGGGCTAGAACACTAGTCTGCTATTTGCTGAGGCCTAATGGGTTCCACAATTTATTTTAAAATCTCAGCATCTAATTTTATTTTTTACATATAAATATTTAACATAACATTGGAGCAAAATTTTATCAAAACCTAATTGACTTTATTATCCCTATTGATTTATAAATAAAGCTATTTATTCATTGATTTGTTTAGTGATGATCATAAATTCAAACTCTTTGAAGTTAAAAATTCACTTATTGAAAGTTGGGCTTTGTCAAAGGGATTTGGTGAATACTGGTTTGTAGAGTATAGTCTATAATATGTTAATCGGTGTCAATAAATTTTATCAAAAAATAAATCTAATTCGATATATTATCAGCCAGATGGACTTGTAATACATCTAAAAAATTATTCTATAGAATGTACTTTTTTTCTGGATTCGAAAATAGCAACATGAAGTAAATATTTTTTCCAAATTAAGAAACTTACTCCAAAAAATCCTAACAAATGATGATTGAGGCAAGATTCACTATTTTTGAACCATGAAACGCTTGATTTTTATTTCGATTGAAGGTGTAATCAACCTGCTATTAAAGATATAAAAGAAAAAAATAACAAAAAAAGATTTCTAATATAAAAATCTTTAGTATTATAAAAGAAAAGAATTTAGAATAAAAAAATCCAAAACAAAAAGGGAGCCATTTTATAAAGAATAAATTACTTATTAGAGTTGGTTGTATTAAAAGAGCTATAGTCCTTGTAAAAGAAAATAAACATAAGCATCCTCTTATCGATTACAAGAGGGATTCTTGTATGATTCAAAAACGATAGAAACTTTTAAGAAATATTTCATCGGCCATAAAAGAAGTTATAAGGAAGCCATCATCCACACTAGAACTTAAATTTTAACATAGAATTTAATAAAAAAATAATATTTATATATCTAATTGTACACTTATTTATACTGAAATTGTTAAATGTAAGCATGGGTCCTATCCTAATTTAATTTTTATGCCCCCATTCTCTCTCTTTATAAAAAAATAATAACTTTGATATAAATAAATGTGAAAATAAATATATGAATAACATTACCAAATTAAATTATATAAACTTCATAAAAACTAATGTCATAACAATTAAACCTATATTAACAATAATTATAATATTTATATATCTAATTGTACACTTATTTATACTGAAATTGTTAAATGTAAGTATGGGTCCTATAGGCGATCTCGTATCCTAATTTACAAGAGCACGAAAGGAAATCGATTTTTACGATCCATCAAATTACGCCGGGCGCCAACGCCGAGGCCAAGGAAGGTGGCTCTCTCTCTTTATAAAAAAGTAATAATTTTTTTAAGATATAAATAAAAGAAAAAATAAATATATGAATAAAGCATTCACTTAAATTAGAATTCCAAATATAAACTTCATAAAAACTAATGTCATAGCAATTAAACCTATATTAACAAGAATTAAACTCAAATTAATTATTGTCTAGGTCAAGAATTTCTTTTCTTTTATAGTTGTTTGTCAGATAAAAATCAATTGATAATTTACGTAACTGCAAGCTTTTATTTTCAGCCATTTCATTCTGATCTCCTAATTAAGCTCGCAAGCGCAAGAGAGAGAGAGAGCGCGGTTGAAGCAACGGCGCCGGAGCTAAGAAGCGTGGGGAAAACTCGAAGGATTTCGAGCACTGGAATTTACGCCACGCTTAAAATTTACCACAAACGCGGCCTCTGTGGCATCAAGTCCACAATGGCAATGTTTTAATTTAATCGGCCCGGCCAATGCCGGTCGTCAACTTGATGACTTATTGAAGACACTAATTAGCAAGTGGAAGCCCATGCCTACCAAGCTCAGCGAAATAAGTTTGAATCTTTTATCAAATATCAATTACTAAATATTTAAATATAAAAAATATAATACAACTAAACATATAAAGTTATATAGCGATATTTAACATAAAAATTTTTTTAATTAAAAGAAAAATGATGAATAAATAAACTATAAGATGGTGTTGGTTATAAAAAATCCTTCTAAAATCTTTTTACTGCAACTCGAATAAATAATAAATTAAGTACAATCGTTAACATATCTAATAATTTATAAAAGAAATATAACAAGAATAGGAGCACCAAATGATAATATATCTAAGGAACATACTAGAAAAATACATCAAACATTGGTAAAGAACAGAATTTTAGTTAGATCTCAACCAAATATTGGTGGAGAATAGAATACAAGATAAATTACAAACAAATTAATTATAAAATAGTATCGGATATAACCGTTAATATATTTAATAATTTACAAAAGAAAATATAATAAGAACAAGAGCACTAAATGGTAATATGTCCAAGGAAAATACTAAAACAACGTATCCAATATTATTTTAGAATAGAATTTGAGTCGAACTTCAACTAGACATGAACCTCATGCTCTGCTTTCTTTTCTCTCTTATTTTGCTTGTGCAACGCTTCTTGTATTGTAAAACAATTTTATATTATTCTAAAATTGTATTAAACATAACTTTATAGTAGTATTGGTTCATGTGTACTCCTCACATATATCATGCGTAACCTCTCCGGGCAATCCACGCATGTACCATTTAAGTACTAGTCCCATTGGAATTTGTGCTTAGGATCCACTCGGCATGCATCATGTGTACCCATTTTTGTCCCAAATATGTAGATACCACTTGTTCACTATAAATATCTTGTGTTTGACTGCTCCTTACACGAACCTCTAGTTAGCTTTGTTGCTCGACAAACCATCAACCAATCTTTAGCCGACCATCGTACGAAACTCACGTGAACTTTTAGTGTCCTTTATTGATCGGATAAACCTCAACTAACCCTCAACAAACCTTTGCACGAATTTTAGATGACCTTTGTTTGACTTCTTCGCTAAGACATGCTAAGTATAAATGAAACCCACAATAAAATGATACAAAATCAAAAAAAATTTTCTTTATGACCTTGTGTTAGACCCATTGCTTTTCGGCAATTGTCATCTCTTTTTTCTTCGATAATTTCACTTCAATGTGGATTCTAATGTTAATCCTTCACTCCACCGAAGTTGGGGTATTCCCGCTACCCCATGACTTCTTCATTGCGAAAGAGTCACTCCCTCTTACACTCCTCATTAGCCTCCTCTACCCACCACCTTAACCAATTTACTTGTGGGTTACTGTGGTGTTATTTTTGATAATCAAAATCTTTATCAAATATCAATTTAAACACTTATTTACCCTTTCCATAACCAAGTGGTTTTAGTGAGTGTCCGTTAGCCTTTATTGAATACCATGTAAAACCTTCATTGTCAATTTTCTCAGTTAAAATCACATTTAACTAGACATATCATGGCGTGCATCTTTCAACACAAGTTTGGTCTCATTGTTTGTTAGCAAACTAACGTCTCTAATATTAACTACCATTGATAAGCCATTATTATCCATCTTTAATAGTCCATAGGCCCCAAACATATAAGAGATGAAGAGGGATTTTCTCGATGTCGCATAGTGAATGAATTACTATTTATTACCCAATTCGTTTTATAGTTTATAAAGGTCTGCATCTTCTTTGCATGGATGATTAGAAGATCTTTGCAAGTAGTGATAGAGGTCTAATCATTGTCGTTATGATATCTTGTCTATTGTCACTCGCTACCATCCTCCCTCTCATATTTTCTTTTGAAATAATCCACTTTATATGATTTTGAAACTTTCTCCTTTTGACAACAAAAGGTTATATACCTTTTTCTTCACATATAACCTCAACGTTAATGATTTTGACATATACTAGCCATCAAGTTTTATCTAGAATTTGTTGAATTTCACAAATTAATGACTTCTTAAATAATAATGTTTATGAAATGCAAATTGATCATACAATTAATAAGATCTCTCATATCTTATCACTTTTCATCATTCATCTTCTCAAACTTGTCTTTTTTATTTTTTAATGCTTTTATTATTCTTTCTTAGGTCAAAAATATTTCTCACATTTTCTTGTTAAAGAACAAAACTATTCTATCTATTTAAATTACTCAATATGGAATGACAACCACCTCGACATTAATGCCATCAAATAGTAATTTTCATGAGAAAAAAAAACTTACTGATAGTACTTGTTGGGATTCAATGAAAATATGTACACAATCTATAAAGCAAAACAAACTCAAATCCTTTATTAAACGTCAATTACTAAAGGTATTTACATAAAAATATGTAAAAAGGTATTTACAACTAAATATACAAAGTTATATAATAATATTTAACATAAAAAATCTCTTTCAATCAAGAAAAAAAATTATGAAATAAATTTACTATAAAATAGTAAAAATTATAAAAATAGTCCCATCTGAAATTTCTTTACTATAACTTGAGTGAATGGTTAGTTGAATACAACCCCAACATATTTAATAACTCATAAGAGAAAATATAATAATAATAATAGTAACTAAATGATAATATATTCTAAGAATACATCAAGGTAACATACCTAACATTGGTTAAAAAATAGAGCTCAAATCAAGATTCATTCATATTTAAATCCTTTATAGTAGTAAAAAAAAAATGATAGTCATATTTGAACTCTTTTCTCTTCTTTTTTTATCTCTCCTCTCTCTTGTGACACTCATTTCATTGTAAAAATAATTTTGAATTATCCTAAAATTATATAAGGCGTGACTTTATAATAGTGTTAGTATATATGTGCCATATGTGTATCAGGTGTGACCTCTTCTAGTAATCCACGTACGTACCCTTTAGGCACTGGTTCATTGGAATTATATGTGCCATTTTATCCCGAATGCGATGACACACTATCATTTGCCTATTAGATGTAGATGACACTTGTTCAATAGAAATATTTTTTACTCAACTACTCCGGATTGAAACTTTCAATGAATTCTGTCACTTGGCGAATCCTGTACAAATCTTCAGCAAACTTTCAATATTTTTTGTCGCTTGAATGATTCTTAGCTGACCTTCACACGAGCTTTGTGCGACTTTTGCTTGACTTCTCCACCCAAGTATACCACGCGTGGATATCGCGCGTCCGCCTTATAACCCATCCTTTTATTATGCGACCAACAAGAGAGTAATCTAAAATTTAATACTCTGATCTTTTCTTTTCTTCTCTAAGTGTTTTTCTCAATATTTTTTTTTCTTTTTTGGGTGCTTTACTTAATTAGTGTTGTGGGTTATTTTCTTGGATTTTGTTTTTGATGATATTGTTTTTTTCTATGTTTCTGAGTGTTATGCTTGGGACTGCGTTGATCTGTTGGCAAACTTGGCTGGAAGGAGAGTTGTGTCCCATTTGGCTTGCTTTTGGTTGCCGGTAAGTATAATTATCATTGTTTTTGATGTTTTTTCAAAAAAAAGTCTTACAATATTACTTATGCATTTATTGAGCGAGAGGTTCTTGTCTCTGTTGGGAGTAACCACTACCGACTTGGATGAATCGATAAGGAAAGATGAATGTTAACAATGAAATAAAGCACACAGGAACACAATCACAAAATAAAATAAGATATAAAATTTTACGTGAAAAATATCTTCTAAATAAGAAAAAAATTGGGAGATTCTAAGTCCACAAATATTCATTATATAAAATTTGGTTATATAAATTCTAATATAATAACCTGACGTTTCATATCAATGGACTCGAGCAATAGTAGGAAACTCCAGAATAAGAGTAAGAAAACTTTCTTTTTTCTTTTCTCTATCGTTTTTTCATTTTCTGTCAGTAGCGGCGCTCACTGGTCTCTCTGATTTTACAAAGTGATTGACTGAAATCTATCTCTGACGCACTCCTTTTTATAAATCCCAAAGGGAGAAAACTTTCTTTTTTCTAAAGATTTTTCTATTGTTCAAATTTTTCATTTTTTTCGATATTAAGATTCGAGCTCGTATTAAACAACTGGTGGTTTCTTTGATTTTCCAAAGTTGATTAGCTGAAATCTATCCTTTATCATTGGCTCATGGTTGCCCTTTTCCAATAAATGCCCTTACGCCCCGGAGTTTTGTTGCGTGCGAAAATAATAAACTCCATCTCAATATTATACCCATGTGAGGGTCCTGTTGGGATCACTTCAAATAGTCTAGGACAGGACAGAGCACGAATTCCTTAGGAGAAAGGAATTTTCAAGTCACTCCGATCACCAACTTGTATTAATCAATCTAGTTGGTTGCCTTTGTTTCACTAGTCAACGGTGTAGTTTAGCCAATATGAAGCGATGGGTAATAGAGTTGACACTTTGTATTTGGGAGACTCGAACTTTCATCTAAAAAGTGTCTGATTGACCTACTCTTTTGGGTAATGGTTGCCGGGACTCTCGGGCCAATAGTAAGAGAGCAAGATGCCTTTACGCCATTGAAGTTGCCAACCAACCACTTTATTATGTATGTGCACTTTGCACATAGAAGTCAGAGGCGCATAAGGCAAGAACAAGAAAGAGAAGACACCAGCCAAGTTGAGAGAGAGTACAACAGAAGAGTGAAAGTAAAAAGAAAGAGAGTTATGAGTGAAAACAAAGTGAGAGGACTTTTGTTTATTTTTGCTCTATTCTTATTTTCGCATCCTGTAATTTTTCCATACTTAGTGATTTTTTATAGGCTTAGTGTCCCGTGATTTTTTCCTTATTTTAGAAGGATTTTTCACGTAAAACTTGGTATTCTTTTCTCTTCTCTTGTCTTTACTTCTCTCTTGTTTGCTTTATTTATCGTCCATTCAGCAAAGTAATAACTATTTTATATCCGATCGAGAGAGGTTGCTTTATATCTAAAAGAACTTGTCAGGTAAGTGTAATCATGATTGAAGAAGAAGGAAGATAATTTACAATGACTGAGATTTTTGTGTCAAACTATTCAGCGGAGAACAAGAACTCCGGGGCGGAGGTGAGAGAAGCTTCAAGTCCAAATGACAGCGCTGTCAGTGAGAAGTATTTGGATGAAAATCGGGTGTCTTTGATAAGGTAATCAAGGAGGAGGATAAGGCATTGTATTGTTGGAACTTATGATCATAACTCCTGTTGTTTGAAAAGCTAAACCGGGATTTTCTTGCTACTTATGAATGAGTCAAGTCACAAGGAGCTTCGACATCTTCTCATAGTAAAAAACGAAATAAAGGTGAATCATTTTCAAGAAGTAGTACTTCAAATAGAAGCACGAGAACACCGAGAAGAAGAAAGGAGAAAAGGGACGTAGTGAGGACAAGTCCTCCGTCTCAGTGGTCACAGGAGGCGACCTCTTGGTGACATTCAGTCCGGTGGGTAATTGATTTTTGCTACTTTACATGCCATGTATTGTTTACATCTTATCGAAGACTTTGAAGTGATTAGGATGGGCAATGAAGCAACATCTTAAGGGGGAGATCTGGTCACAAACAACGGACAAAATTACGCCGAATGACTTTTAATCCAATGTCATCTCAAGAATTTTATCACTGAAGGCGAATGGAACGAAAGGATCTCTTATTATAGCAAGAGGGAAAAAATTATTTTGAGGGACTGTGTAATAGTCGGAGACGTTAAGAGGCGGAGGGTGAATAGAAGGTTGGGCCACATGAGTGAAAGGGATTTGTTTAATCAATGGAATAAAGGAGGAACTAAAGATGTGTCCTTAATGGACCCAATTTTATGGTCATCTCGTTTATGAAACCAAAGGCAAAAGTGGTGTTTATGTGGACCATTCAAAGAAAGGTCGATTGTGTGAGCCCAATATTTTATTTCTTTCATTGACGAATTACGAGAAAATTGTGGGTTTACCCACGAAAACCAAGGACTAGGTTCTTCATACATTTCCTTGGCATTTATCTAACCCTTCAAAGTTGAATTTTGATGAAATATATTAACTTTTGCATCCTCGACATTGATGTACATTGTCCAAAGAAACTTTGATGGGTAAAGTGTCAAAAAGATAAGCAAAGAGTCTTATGATTATTTACGGGTGTTTGGGTGTAAAGTATTTGTACATATCAAAGTTAGATGACGATGCAAAGGCGTCTTTCTTCGGGGAGGATGAACTATGATCTAGCTACTAGAAGATTTGTAACCTTAAATGAAAATGAGATGATTGAAGACATTGGCGGGAATGAGTGTGATGATGAGCAAACGGACAAAGTTAGATTTGGCATCATTTGAATGAAATCATGACCCTGAGATGGCTGAGGATAATTTAGAGAGAGAAAAAACACATTAGAGTCATCCTTCAACCAGCGGAATGCAGGCCGAGATTGTATAAAATTTTGCCCAACGAATACGTCATGTTTATCGATGCTTGAGAGCTTGAGGACTATGAAGAGACTATGAAGGACCTCGAGGAATGAGCACATCCGGGAAGGGTTTAAGGTTAAGGGGAAGGAACAACTTGTTTGCCATCCGAGAAAAAGTCCAGATGGTCCAAGAAGGGTCAAGAAGTTTTGTTATGGCCCGTCAAGGATAGACTTGATCTTGATGATGATTTTGTCATCTTTCTCCTATACGTGAATGGCATGTTGATGCTGCTTTCGGATAAAGGAAAAGAGAAACTTTGTTTCAGTTGCTTCTTTTTCTAGAAGTTTATTTGCTATGAAGGACCTCGATCGACAAAGAAATTTCGGGAGCCAACATATACACGATCGATAAAAGGCAAGAAAATTGTGGTCAACAAGAAAGCTATATCGAAAAACAGATTTTCGAAAGCTATATTTCAACACTCCGATTCAATATGGAGAAGTCGAAGCCTGTGAACACACCATTGGCGAACCACTATAAGTTAAGCACTCGCCAATATCTGTCCTCAGATGATAAGAAGAAATATATGAGAGGTGTACCATACTCCTCAGCTGTGGGAAGCCTGATGTATGCTTTGGTGTGCACTAGACCTGACATAGCTCATGTCGTTGGGACAGTTAGCCGGTTTCTGTCCAATCCAGGGATGGAGTATTGGTCCGCAGTTAAGTGGATCATAAGATATATTCGGGGGACTTCAAGAGGTGCCTGTGTCTTGGAAGTGATAAGCCCTAGTTAGTGGGCTACTTTAACGGTTACTTGATAAAATTTGTGGGGGTATACCTCTTGCACCCAAACCGAGTGGCGTGGCCCTATCCATAAGCATAAGATGACGGAGGCTTGCTGTAAGGAAATGTTATGTATGAAGGAGTTCGTTCAAGAAGGTGGGCATTGAACAGAAAGATAAATGGTACTCTGAAGTCTTAGCAGCTGAATGCCATTCATCTAAGGTTCTAAGAACTCTCATTTCATTTCAGATCAAAGCACATTGATGTGCGATATCACTGGATAAGAGATATACTTAACGATGTCTACTGTCACTTGACAAGGTTAGCACTGAAGAGAACGGGGCAGACATGATGACTAAAATTCTATTGAAAGGGAAGAATGAGGCATGTTGCAAGCTGGTCGGGATGATGGACTTAACTTCCTTATGGTCGTGAGGGGAAATTTGTTGGGATTACTTCCGTGTGGAAGTTCTTAGAACTTAGACGGAGCACGAATGTGCTAGGAGGAAGGAATTATAGACCAACAAAGTTGATCGAGTCTTATGACTGCCAACTCTTAAGTCAACTTTTTTGGTCAATATGTTGAACCGTATAAGTCAGGAGTCGTTCAAGAAGAGGGATGGGCTACTTGTCAACGGTGTGGTTGAATTACTAAGAAAGTGAGTTAATATGGCATATTACGACTATCATCCCCAAAAAGTGTACAATTGACCTACCATTTTGGGTGGTTGGTAGAAGTCATTCTCGGGAATTCAACCAATCACCGGGCAATGTGGGCTATTAATGGTCATCATGGGCTCGCGCATGCTCGATCGACATTAGAAGTTGTATATATGTGTGTGTATATGCACTTTGCACATAAAGGAGGGCATAAGGCAAGAATAAGAAAAATGAGAGAGAGTGCAACAGAGGAGTGAAAGTAAAAAAAGAAGTCTTGAGAAAACAAAGTGAGAGGGTTTTTGTGTAAAACTTAGTGATTCTTTGTAGATTTAGTAATGATTTTTCCCTTATTTTAAGGGTTTTTGAAAATTTAGTATTCTTTTCTCTTCTCTCTACTCTATATCCATTTGTTTGGGCCGCACATTGCCCGTCAACATAGCCACACCTCTGATCGGCCTGTCAATCGAATATGGGTCCATATAAGAGTGACCCATATCCTAACATTTTATCTGATGCTTTATATCTAAAATTCTAATCATGATTCTAATTTACAGTGACTGAATTTTTTGTGTAATTGAAAACTGAATTCAATAAATATAGCACTGTCAGTGAAAATCTCACTCTAAAGCATTGTATCGAACACTAACTCCTGTCCTTGCTGTTTTCTTGCACATAGAAGTGCAAAAACTGAATTCTTGGGCATTCACACTTTTTTGTGCCTATTGGTTTCTTAATATCGTATTATAGACTTTTTAATCCAATGATCAAGAATTTTATCACTGAATTTACACCTTATTGAAATTATTTTCAGCTTAAGATAGGGAATCACCTATGTTTAATCAACACTTAATAGACCCAAAAGGGTGTTTGTGTCAGGGTGTGTGTGAAAATATAAAGTGATCCTTGGCATTTATCTAACCCTTCAAACTTTTGAATATATTAATTTCTCGACATTGCGTTTGTCCACCCCAAATAGTATTAACAAGTCATCATGTATTCGAGGAACAGTTGAGTTTGACTATGGTTTTACGATTTGGCAGCTTGCAAATCTTGCTAGGTGGCTTGCTTTTTGAGAGGGAAAAAACACAATATGCAGGCCGGGATTGCTTTCACTATTAGTTTAGCCATTGGTTCTTGTCCGGCGATTCTTGGATGATGACTCTGTTCTGAAGCATGCATCTTCGTGTCTCAACATGGGTAGATATTGGAAATAATGTAGTTTGGTGGCTTAAGATGGTGGAAAGAATTCAACAGCTTTTGGTAGACATCTATCTTGACATCTTGAGTTCCTTAAACACCTTTTTCAACGTGTGGTTAAGTGCAATTAGCGCCCGATGTTGCCGGATGGCCAAAACGTGTCCTATACCATTACTCTGTGACCAATGCTGGACAAATTTACTTGGTTATAACGGGTTATTATTTTGATATTGTTTCATATTTTGATGTGTAATAGGATAAAGGATAAAAAATAGCTAGATTTTTTGAGAAAGAGACGACAATTTGAAATGAACGTTTAACAAATGTAAGTCTAGTTGTGCAAAAGTTTTGGCATTTTGTATAGAGGAAAGAAAGTCGGCGTAAGTTTAGATCTGTGGATGACATAGAAGTATTCTCATTTATTTTGTTTTGCATAATTGTAGTTGTTCACGCCAACACTTTGTTGGCAATTCTATCATCAAATTAATAATGCCTCAGGCTTCTCACAGTAGAGCATAGTCATTATACCGTGAAATCATGTCAGGACGTAACCTTTGTTCTAGGACGGTGGATAGTTTACTTGTTTTCAATTCTTGGTTATCTATTCTATAATGGTTTAATAGCCGCCTCATCTCTCCTGCTTGTTTACAGTAACTGCTCTCTATGTCTGTGCTGATCGATGGTCAGTAGTTAGGTTCTGGTGGATATGTTTTGACATGGATTTTTGATGGCATTGGATGGCTGTTCAAGTTTAAGCACATCCTTCTGAGATCCTGTGAACCAATCTTACATGATTGCAGTGCAATTCGTGTATACCTGTTCTGTTTGCTTCAAAATGATGGCTATATATTGTCTTTTGGTGTTTTGCATTGTTATTGAATTGCCTTGATAGGACGAGAATGAACTTCCCCGAGGGAATAATGATGATCATAACTCTGTCGATGCTCCATTGTCAAAATCCATTAAAGCAGTTACAGACTTGAAAGCCTACCTGGCTGCAAGATTTTGTTTAAAATCAAACATGAAATCTCATCAGCTTGTCTTCTAGTGGATGTGACAAGGATAAATTGCCTACTACGTATTTCCTGATATTTGACACTTTGGTTGCTCAGAATGTTCTCTCGCAGCATTTTATATCTGACTATGAGCTTTGCAAGATGTCTGAAGATTGTATTACCTAATAATACTTGGTAGTATGTTGAATTACACAAGGCACAGTCCAATCATTAAATAATAAGTGGATTCTCCCTTTTTCTGTTTATATTGAAGTGATTTGCCAAGTTTGGGATTGCAGTAAAAACTGTTTTGTATGTCAAAGTATTTTTTGTTGGGTTTGGTCATGGCAAATGATCATTCCTGTGAGTAACTTAACAAACGGATGAGTCATCGGAAGATCGCATGGGATTTGTGCAAAATCGAAGTGCTAGAAATTGATTGCAGTAATGACCAGAGTGACCATTTGCCGGAGTAGGCAAATCTCAAAGAAGACCATTTTCGGAGTAGGCAAACCTCGAAGTGATCATTTGTTGGAGTGGCAAATCTCGGAGTGACCATTTGCTAGAGTAGGCAAATCTTGGAAAAGACCATTTGCCGGAGTGGCAAATCTCAAAGTGACCATTTGCCGGAGTGACAAATCTCGGAGTGACCATTTGTCGGAATGGCAAATCTTGGAGTAAAAATCCGAGTGGATTTCACTTGGATGGACAGCAGGTTGTGACGGCCAAAGAGATTAGTGCGACCGAGACACTAGGTGATGACTGAGGATAGCTTGATTAGAAAGTTGACAATTGACTTTGTTGAGCAGTTGACTTTCCAGAGTTGGTCGGTTTTGCAGAGCAGGTAGATGACATGCAAAGCATGCGTGTCGTCTGTGTAGAGCAGGTTGACTTGCAAAGCATGCACCGTTCGAGGAAGCGTGAGAACTAGTGAAGGCGTAAAAAATGATAAAGATGGTGTGACAAATCATTTGTAAGATCAGGTCAGGTGAGCAGATGAGATTTAGAGTCATAGTTATTATAAAAGCACAATAAGAGCTTCAGATAGTGAGAGCAACAGGATAACGGTAGTGAAATGGGGCAAAGTACGGAAGGGAGCTCTTATCGTTTGCTATTTGCCGCCATACTTATAAAATTAGAGTGAAAGGAGAGTACTACCAGTGAGATAAAGGAGAGAAGAAAAACTAAGAAATAAGAGGGAATGAGAGTTTTCTTACTCTAAAAATTATTTTTTTTTTTATTCTGTTTCGAGTGGTTGTAGGTATTTTGTTTCGGGGGTTCTTATAACCGATTTTACGTAGTGAAAACTTATTCAGAGTTTGTCTTATGGTTTTTTTCTTGATTAAGAAGGGTCTCCACAATAAAAACGTTGTGCATTCTTTATTCCTTATGGCTACCAAATCAGTGGTTGACGGTTGACGAGGAGTTTAGGTTTTTCCCTTGTGTGCCTATCATTTCTGTCCACTCGGTATGTGACCGGCATTCCCTTACCCCCAACATTTTTTGCCCAACTGGGCTAACTCCTATTGTTATTTCACCTGTTAAAGTTGGAAATCTATGGGTTTTGCTTGATGTTTCCCATGGTGTGATTATCTTGAACGCATTAAGTGGGTTGTAACATGTACTGTTACTACGCTCCTGAAGTGTGGATTTGTTCAGTTCCCATGAGTTATGTAGGTCCTACAAATTTGACGTAGCTAGATCGGGAGAACAAGTAGAAGAAGTCTCTGTTCTTATAGTACTGTTTAAACCAGTTTATAGTACTGGTCAACTAGTTTGGATTTATTAACTTGTTTGCAAGAGGGACTTCCATTCATTCTATTACATCTAGGGGATGCTGCATGCTGAATGTGATATGGCTATGCTCAATGTGAATTTTATCTGTAGTTGTCAACTACAAAATGTCAAGAAAGAGAAGGGAAACTCGTCTTGCAATCTGCTATGGCATTCTCTGGAATTTGTCTAAACCTCTGCCGTTTCTTCTTGCGTACAATTCTGTATTCCCATGTGGTGGGAATAATTTGAGGGTGAGTGCAAAGTGGCCAACCTTGGCGGCACGATTTTTTCTATAAAACCACCTAAACTGCTTTATGGAATCGGCTGCTCTACGTTTTTCTTTTCAAGTGGTCTAGCTGTTTTCATGTTGAATTCTCTATAAAAGATTTCCTGGTGAATCAGGACAGAGTTTAGACCTAACTGATGGGAAGACAGCTTCAAAGCCTGGCATTTCACATCTGCGCTACGTCCATTCATTTTTGTTCAGAATAACAATCAAATGAAAAACTTTATGCTGATATAGAGTTTTTAAACCTACATAACCAGAATGCGATCAAGCCTTTATGAAACGTGGGTCTACACTGGCGTTTACAGCAAGCTGTCAGCTCGGGAAGGCAGTCTTTTAAAGAAATTGCTGGGAACTGAAGGTAGCTTGCTTCGGAACCGAGGATGGCGAAAGAAAAACACACCTGCTAGGCAAGCCAACAATTTGAAAGGAGTTACATAAAGCAGCACTGCTGCAATAAGGCAAAAGATTGTGAATACAATGGTTGCTCTAGGATCTCTCCAACTGAGAAGTGCTTGGAGTCTCTCTCCCTGTGTTGCTATGTCTCCCACCACAGTTTGAATCCTCCCTGCAACACTTCTAAGCCGGTCGTATCGCATCCTTGCTACATCTATTGGCTTTGATGTCGGAAAAGTGTCGAACTCTTCGTCGAGTTCATCAGGGTGGACTGCTTCTGCACAGGAAAGCTTGATATCCATGTGGGGCGGGTGCCTTGGCCGATACCTATAGTTCCACATCCCAATGAGAAACATGTAGAGAAAGATGGTTGGAAGGATTAATTCTGGGTAGCAGATCAGTATGAAGTAGAGAATGTGAACCAAAATAGTAGTTGCTGGGTTCTTCCATTGACAAACTTCCCCAAGCCACCTGCTCATGGAGATCGTTCCAGAAAACAGTGAAACAATTCGGAAAAAGTTGGCTTTGCTTCTTCTCATGCTCCACATGTGGGAATCTATATCCAATATGTACTCTACCACTTCTCTTCTCAGAGGTGGTTCAGCCCGGGCAAGACGCACTGCTACGATGTTCATTGCCTGATATCTCAAGTTATCCAATTGGTTTACTGTGAAAGGATGTATGTAATGCAATTTGGGCAGCAAGGGACGTGCGTAGAGATATATCATGCTTGCTAGAGACAAGCAAGTGAATCGAAATGCTAATTGGAGCTCTCCCATCTTCTTCAATCCAGAAGGTTGAAGGACAAGAAGTGGATAAGAATGGGAGTAAATTTTGTCTGCTTCTAGTGTAGATAACCGGATTCTTACCTTCCCGATTCTTAAGTCCTTTGGTGCTCCTCCTCCGGTGGCTGGCTTTTCATTTCCACCCAAGTGGCAGTTATCGAAAACCCCCAATGTGATTACTGTGCATGGATCGTAGACCTCCCATATGTACTGCTCATTCCATTTGGGGCTGCAGCTATCGATGATTGTTCTGGTTCGCACCCACTTTTGCCCAAACTTGGCCACGCAATAAGCATCCGTGGTTCCACGTCCATCCTTGTTTTTCATCGGGAGAAGCCCTTGTGCACTTAAGATACCTACTTCCAGGATGCCAATTGGTTGCTTCCACAGCTGCCTAGCTGTTGGCCGTTGATCGCTTATGTACATGGTTGATTCATCAAGCACATGGTAACCACCCTCGAGGCACACTCTGAGATGAACCCTGGTTGAGAATTTACGCTCGTTCTTCCTGTCTCCCTCCAGAACACCAAACCCAAATCTTTCAAGGTTGAACCAACGGGAGTGTACAGGCAGGTGATCTAGGCGTCTCTCGAAGATGGTGAGTGGTTGGCTTGTCCTCCCTACGACCTCATCTTTTGAAGAGCTTACTTTGTTTTCAACTGTTAAGACCAGCTGTACTTCAAAAGGTTCCGCTACTACAAACAGGAGATCTTCATTCCAGAAAGGGTTTGAGGTTCGGACAGGGCACAATTTGGTTTTCAGTATCTGGTTTCCGACTTGAACCTTGACAAAAACTTGTGGCGGTTGGCTTCTATCGAGCGGTTCAACATCCTGCGCTTCAATCACATTTACTCGGAGATACCACAGCTTTGGCGAAACATAGACTTTTGATCTGATATTGTAAACACCCTCTCCATGGACTGAAGCGGCATCTGCATGCCATGCCTCAGGGAAAGCTTCATCAGCTTGTGTCCCCATCCAAACTGCAAGCATGATCTCTCCTTTGAACTTGCTCTCTCCATGTCGATCTTCTAATCTGTACCACTGCGGTGCCAATGGGCTATCTGGGGGAACTCTCGTCGGTACTTCGTGCATATCAAAGACCACCTTCCCCAGGTAATCGTCTCTTCCCACCATCTCCTTGTCCTTGACAAAAACCTCGAGGTCTGAAGACTGAATCTTTTCTTTGGCAAAGGCAAACACCTGATTCCACTCGGGGTGTGTTTTCTTCTCAAAGTGCCTTGTTTTGCCTTTGTAGTTCCCAAGCTTCACTTCAACATATGGGTCACAGCTCCCTGTTAGAGGGTTCACGAGGAGATCTTTTGCCCTTACAACTCGAACATATAGGTAGTACATTTGTTCCACAAGATCATAAGTGCTAGTCAGCCTTTCGCCTCCAATCCACCCACCTCCACCATGCCCTCTCCCATGTGGCCATCGCTCCCCAAGTTGGGGTGTCGTGTCTTTCAGTTTGTAGTCTTCCTGACTGGCAGCAGAGGGCTGTGGCTGCATGGTCGATAGTTCTGCTTATTTGTTTCTCAAAAGAAAATCAGGCCGATGCTGATAATTCCTTACTCTGCTTCAGCACTGTATAAGTAGAACTGAGTGCTAGAATTTAAGGTTGTGGCGACGGTGGTTGAAGTTATTGTTGCAGTGATTCATGGGCACGAAAGGAAGATAGTAAAAGGGTGGAAGAATGGTTGAAGAAGTGACGCACAGTACTTGTTTAGCATGTGATAAGACACAGTTTGAACCTGATATTACATTTCACATGCATTTAAAATGCCTTCTTTCATGGTTTACGGGACATGGGGTTGGAGGATGTTTTGAGTTTAGGTTTAGATTTTAAGGATGCTGAGTTCATTAAGAATGAAGGCGGGTAATAAATAGCTTTAGGGTTATTAGCATTTAACCAGCAGTTTGGGGTGTGATTATCTGATATCTAGAAGTCAGGTTTCTAGAATATTTTCATCTTTTTTGCTCACAAAGCAGTGAGAGCATCTCCCTTTCCCACTAACAGCTTCAAATTGCCTCTTTCTGCTGTTTATTTATGCTTCTGGCCCTCCTAGAAGTTTGAAAAATTCTTAAGTCGAAGTAAAGGTCTCTTGCTTGAAAGAAAGAGTTGGAGAAAGGAAGGTATTGATTGGAATAAAACTCTTGTAGGAGCCGTTGTAATGCTTTGGTTATACGCATTGAGGGGGAATGAGGAATTTGGGATCTACTTTACAAAATGTTTAAGTGGGTCTTGATTTTTTGAGGATTAGCCAACTTCATGACTTTTGTCACCCACACCAAATAGATACTATTATTGAGTCAAATCTATTAAGAATTTGGTTCAAGTTGAAAAGAGACATCAAGGTTTCTGATAAAACCATAGACTCTGTTGATCAAACCTCCTTCAAGTCTAGTTGAGTTATTTGATGTGTTAAATTCAAGTCTTTTTTGAGCTTCTTTAGTAGTAAAATGTTACTTGATATAATTAAACATATATAATTACAATAATTTATGAAACTCATTTAACAATAAAATTGTCAAGTTATTGAACCAGGATTTGAGTAATACTCAAATAAATCAAGCTCAGTTCATTTACAACCCTAATTATATGAGTGAAGCTTGAAGCTTAGGTTTAATGGAGAGAAAGCATGTTGTAAGGGAGCTCAAATTTTTTCAAATTAACTGATTAGTGAATAGGGATCATAATATAATGACTTTTTTTACCTTTCTCAGATACACTATTTTTTATCGATTAAGCTAAAAAAACTTCTACGCAATATATTTTCTTATTCATTTTTCTTCTTTTTTTACTCGGTAATTTTGTCCACCCAACTAATATGAAAATTTTTATGAAACTTGATTATGTTGAATTTATATAGCCAAATCTACACTAACAAATCACCCAAATTGTCCCTTCATTGTTTTAGCACCAATTGAGATTTTTAGCATTCTCGACATGGTTAATTTTCTTATTTTATTTTCTATAGGTAAACTAAGGCAACCTTGCATGTGTGGGCATCTTTATTCTTTCAGCAGCAGGCTAATGTGAAAGAAAGAATATGAGATAAAGAAAGAGGCTTTAGTCATTGCAGAGCTAAAGGCACCGTGGAAGAGCTTAAAGAAAGGGGAAAAGAGAAAACAAAAGGTATATCATAGAAGGCTCAAGGATAAGCAACCTTAAGCCTAGAAAGATGCTTTTGTGTGTCATCCTTTATTATTCTACAGCATCACTTTCTACTGTCAATAGCTTTTATTCTTTAGTCAAAATTGCTCAACCCTCTGTATTGATTGGAAAATCACTAATATATGATTAAAGAAAAATATTTTGAAAACATCTTTTAAATATTTTTAATTAACGTGATATTTAATATTTAATATATTTTTGTAGAATTAAATGTCATGTCATCAAAGGCATTCAAACAACAATTAAAGGATGCACGGAATACCACTCACGCTTAAATGATTGTTTGTCAACTCGACATTGGTTATTAATAATGGCTGCATGATTCTCAATCATTATTGAAGGATTACAGCTGCTACATCCATCATGTAGTAGAGATGTAATTGAGTTCAGTTGCACTCAATATTAATCAATACATTTTTGTCCTAAGTTTTAAATTATTGGATTAATATACTTCGCAATTTTGTATTTGGTAAATAGATCATTGAATGTATATAAATTTCATGTAGGGAAAAAGTGCAACACTTTGCTACAGGCTGTGTAAAATGTTGTGTGAAAATTTGTGGAAGCAAATAATCACTCTATAAAGAAGATTAAACAGGCTAACACCACCTGGTTTAATTAGAATTAGGCCTTAGCATACTATAAACACAGTTATGGAGGTTATAAGTGTCAAACCAAATTAACGAAATGAAGGGAAGGAAAGAAAGCACACACAACAGATTGACAAATTCAATCAAAAGCAAAAATATGACAGCTGAAGAGTTTGTCTACAACAGTGACATTGAATGACTCAAACAATTTATTTCTCAATGGAGGTTCATTTTTATAATCCCTTCCTAAGCCAATGTGAGCAAAATTCTTTCCTTTAGGCTGCAAAAGACTAACATTTGTTAATGAGTTGCAGCTAAGAAGCCATGACTTACACAAATGATTGTTATCTGTATGCAAAAGACCAGTGGTTCAGTGGCAAAAGCAGGCCACCAGTTCCTCACAAAGCCGCATCACATCTTATTTCACTGCTGGTTTAACCAAGATGAGATAACAGAGATAACAACTAAATAAATAGTATGAGCTTGGTGGGAACGGCAATCCCTCTCTATTCTTTTTAAGTCATGCTCGTCGAAATGTAGTAGTCCAAAATAATTTGCATAACTAGATAAATGACATTTTTACTGAATAATCACATTTGAGAGAGGACTATCTCAATGACCTCCTGAGAATGAGAGGAAAATGAATGAAGCAATGCACAAAGTGACAACATATCTGAATCAACTTGCACAACCATTCTTCATTGGTGGTTACTGTAATCATCCAACAATCACTCGGTGAGTAAAAATTTTCAACAAAAATCTGAGACAAAAAAGCCAACTAGATTGCAAAAGATTATCAACAGAGGCTAGCAACTAAAATTGCCTGGTGATTTTATTACTGTAGCTTTGCTATCAGCTAGGTTGCTGATACAATTAAAACAAGAACTAGTATGTCCTAATCAGCTAAGTCTAGCTGGTAATATGACATGAGATAAACAGAATTGACCTCTGTTGCCATTCATCATCTCCCTTCAACCCAATTTCAATACCCTCTCATCAGTAGATGAGAACCATCATCATTCTCCACCCCATTAAGGTGGTTTGATCAGCGCATTGACTTCAACACTCGCAATTTCCTTTCTCTTTCTGCCTTCTTTGCAGCAGGCGTGCTCTCTATTTTGCGCTGCTCGTCCAACCAAACTTCCCTCACCTTTTCGATGGAGTTTAACAACTTCTTCTCGGGAGTCAGAAAAGCACCCTTATCGTTCTCATCCGTAACACGTAAAACAATTTTCCATAGTTGGCTGGCTGGAGAAGTCTGAGGCTTCCCTTTGACAGTAGTGGGCATTGGTGTCCTTTCAGAAATCCCATTCTCATGCTGAGAACCTGTTGCTGGAGTATCAGTCTGTTGCAGAGGATCTCTTGTTGCTTCAGTATCATGGAGTAGAGCTCTTCTCCTTTCAATTGCCTATAATATTGGTATTCACGGAGTTCTTGTTTGTCAGACTGGTATTCAAGAACAATAACACTGTTCATTCATTTGCATAGCATCTCTATACATCATCTAAACAGCAGCATCTGATCAAGAACCAACTAAAAATTTGATCAATTATATCATAAAATTTTCCTGGTGCATACTAACACAGCTCTCACATTTAGTGTGTATTAAAATAATGGAAAGAAAGGAGGATAGAAGGACTATAATTGTCGAAGAATTCAATTTATCTCAACAGTTTAAACAATTAAGTTGGAGGCCTAAATATAGTTTCATACTAAGACAAACCATTCAACAAATGTCTTTTGGACTTGATGATGGTTAAAGCTTAGTTTATGTCTGCGGTGCATTGAATTATGATTTCAAGTAAATATGGTTTCTAGGATTCGAATTTAGTAACAATATCATGCCAAAGAGTCCAATTTTATCCAAAAGCTTAACCACACAGCAACAGTGTTACACTTAAACAATTATTGATACTTTTAGTTAGGTTATGGGTCATTTTCGTATGGGTCGCAAACCCATTTGAAATATCGCTCGATAGCACACACGAGGACGTACGTACATTGAACTCATCCGGAAAAATTATAGAGCAATACATGACGGGCATCTGATTCCCTTACGTGCTTCGATTCTAGCATGGAGGATGCCCGACGGACACGCAAGCAGGATATCCAAATGGACGATTTAAGATCTTAGCAATGAAGGAAGATCTCTCTAGATCGGCATCGTACTCATTGTCGTCCTTAAATACGTGGTTCCAAATCTTCTCAACCTTTACTTTTACTCGAAAGGCGTTCCTAAATTTCATGGAGTTAAGATATGTCCTCAACTTCATTCTTTCTACGATGCAACATGTAGCCGGCTGGCTACTACCACTAGTGGATCGGATGATTCTAGAGGCTTCCTCCTACGCCTAAGGCCTTAGCTCGTCCCAAGAGTATTGAGGGTTTTTTTCTCTTAGGGCTCTCATCCGGGGTCCCTTAGCCCAAGCGCCTTTCAAGCCTTAGACAGCTCTGGACATTGGAGGCCTCCGAAGCGCGAGAGTTGCCCAGCCTTGTAACCTCCTCACCTGGTGGTTGGAACGGGATTCAAGGAGGGCTGAGCCTCTTACTTCTTCTTACCCTAACGGGTGTAGAGCATTTGAAATATTCTAGACATGTTATCCATCTACTCCGCTAGGTTAAAGAAGAATGGTGCTAGCTACCCTCCAACCAGATTACCAACTGAGTGGTCTTGATCAGGAGAAGCAACATTTCTAGTGGGAACGTTAGTTTGGGATTTGGTGTTCACCATCTTGCTTGATGACATTGGTTTTTAAGATGAAAGTGGTTAGCTTTTAGTTAGCGTTCTCACAGACTGGCGCCAATGATGCGTTTTTATCCAAATTTCGAACAGATTCGAGTTGAGTTATCCATCAAATTCCGATCTCCGTCCAATGAACTTTGAATCCACCACAACTTAAAATAAATGGTTAGGTGACGACGGAATTTGATCTCACCGAAAATATTTTGACATTTAAGTCAATAAGCAACCTTTTAAAAAAAAAAATAAATGCAGAGAATGTAAAAATGAATGCTGAAATATGTTTATGGATGTAGGTGGTGAGTACACTCATAGAGAGCGTGACTTTGGATGCTCGTAGGGAGCAATTTCTCTAAATATTGAGCTTGCAAGAAACTAGTAATAAAGAGAGAGAAAGCTTTGGGATGCTCGAGAGTTTGAGAGGTTCTAAGAGCTTAAGATTGTTTAAGGATGTTTAGTGGGTAAGAGAAAGTGTGCCTCTGAAGTGAACTTTCATGACCTTTTATAGCCAAGGCCGTAGGTTGTTTTTCTTATGTAGTAAGGCTAGATGTCCGTCTTCTGTAGAAAGATTGTTGCCTTTCCTGCGTAAGTATGAGAGCAATTTTTGGTAGTAACGGTCAAGGAGGTGGATCTTCTTCCTTTTGCGCATGATAACCATTATGGTTTCTTACAGATTGCGCATGGACTTTGGTGCCTTTATTTTAGGATGTGCTCTGATTCTGAAAGATTACCGTTACAGTGAAGATTACCTTCTTAGAGATACGAAAAATTATGGCAGCGACCGTTGAGATTTGGAGAACACATGGGCCAATTTTGATATGGACCGCATTCGTCCTGGATATCAGCTGGTCTACTTGTCGCTTTTCCGGTTAATAACAGCGTTGACCATACCAGACAGAAATGGGCCGTTATTAGATTTTGACTGTCTCCTCATTTGTAAGTTAGCCTACTACTAGCATCCCATCAAATACAAATCCCAAACACTCGGCAGAATTGGAAAATAGAAATTAATAATCAACCACAGCTCCTCAGACCTCACAGAACACAATATAGAGTAAACATTAAATAGACCAACTCTAAATAAAACAATACATCCACTTACCATCAAAGTGAACAATACTAACTAAAAATTAAAAGCAATAAATAGATCACAAGCTGTGAGAAAAATACCCTGACAACAGCAGTAATATCCCTTAGAGGAGTCCTTGGATATCGAGAATGCAACACAGTTCTTCGCAGTCTTCCCCTTCCTCTGCCGCGTCCTGCAGTCCTCTGCATCATATTTTCCCAGTCAACCGGCGATCTTCTCAATCTCCAGCCACGCCCATATCCCGCTGCACCTCCCGCAAGACCACTGCAAGCCGCTGCCGCATTTATCTGAGACCCACGTCGGACGGGAATCCCAATTAGTCCTGAGCTGAGTCCCGGTTCGTCCACCATGAGATTCACTCTCCGTGCAGCACTCCGGAGCAGAGTCGATATGTCAATGGGCCTTGACAGCCGATCTCTTGATTCAGGCATCTTTCCAATCCAACTGAAATATATATATATATATATCAAATACAAAGTCCGGTCAATTTTGTTTTCTTAGCAGCATGAAAACTTCAACAATGACCCCATAAATCAAGATTTCAGCTATTAAATATTAGCTTATACCAAATCATTCTGCGACACTTGGATAGCATAAATGGATGGAAAACTTGTAGCCAACAATTTCATTTTCACCAGAATTTTCCAAACAATGCTGCCAACAGATATCAAACTGATTAAAAATGTGAGAACGATACATACCCACAAGACATTTGTACAGAAAAGAGCTCTGGAATCTGAAAATACCAAAGAGGTTGGAGGGTTCTTAATTGCGGACGGTTGATGGCACTCTGATGAGAGAGGACGGGAGGCGAGAGAGAGAGATAATTGGCGAAGTTCAAATTGAAAATCTGAGTAGTTTCAGAGTGAGGCAAAATCAAAGAAACGTCCTGAAAATTTTAATTTCTTGGGTTCGAACTTCAAAATTTTTTTATGGCGACACTAAACAGAAATCGAAAATTTGAACGAGTTTGAAACCTGTGAAAGGGCGGGACTTCGCATATTTTAGATGGATCGTGGTTGAAGTTAGATCCATGATACTGGGCCTCTGTGTCCTTAATTGGGCCTCACTAATGGACCATGATACTGGGCCTTTAGGACCAAGTTCAGGAACTATATTCTGGTTGTCCTCTTCCATATTGATAATAAAAATTATTCCCTCAAAAATTTGATTGTCTACGGTGATTTTAAATTGATAGTCCATCAAGTATTGGCTAATTTTAAAGCAACCAATCTAAACCTAGCTAAATACCTTTGTAAGCTATAAAATTTCTTATCAATCCTCAATAAATTAGAAATATTCATTTCCCTAGAGAAAATAATTAAAAAATCGATTGACTTTTTAAAATAACAACATTGGATTGTCCAGAACAATATGTTTAGGATATGAGAGACTTATTTCAAAGACCAAATATTGAAAAATAAGATAAAATTTGAGTATCTAATGAAATAATCTGAATGAGTCATGATCTTAAATACATTGGAAGTATAATACTTTTGAACAATTTAATAGAAGCAAAAAAATTTTCAAAAATTACAAATTGGAATGTTATAATAGAGAAATCATTGTGAATAAAAGGTATTTAAGTACCCTATAGGCATTGTTTAACTCCAGCCAAAACCAATTATGCTATTAGGAAAGTATATCTCAAAATGTGTGGAGCACATATAGGATTTAAGAATTTATCCTTTAAAATTATGAAATGGGGTTATTATTGGCCAATTATGGAGAATGATATAATGAAATTTGTTAAAAATATGAAATTGCCAAATCAATAGTAGTGTGCCCAAACAACCATATGCAAAATTATGATGTTTAGAAGCTCCTTGACCATTCTCTCTATGGTGCCGAACAAACTAAGATTGTTTCCTCCTGTAACAAGATAAAGAAAGTTTATTATTGCTGCATTTAACTACTTTAAAAAATAGATAGAAACCTATTCTATTACAGAATAAAATGTAACAAAATTTGAGTGTCAAAATATCGTTTATAGATTTGAAATACTGGATATCATAATAATTGATAATGATACACAATTCTCAAAAAAATAGGTTCACAAATTTTTACAAAGGCCGGATATCTAATTAGTTCATAAATCAATCTCATATCCACAAAATAATGGTCAGACAGAGGTTATAAATTCAATAAATATTAATAAATTAAAGATTAAATTAGTTAAAACTGGAGGAGTTTTGATAGACTAAATTAATGAGCCTACCAAATGATTTTAAGAAATCTCACTCAAAAAACACTTTTTCGTTTAAATTACAGAACAAAAGCGGTAATCCTAATGAAGATAAAATTGCCAAACTATTATGTGAAAAACTTTATTTCAAATCAAAATTCACAACTCCTTAGATAAAATTTGAATTTGTTAAAGGAAATTAGAGAAGCAACACACATTCGAGTAATTTATTAATAAAGAGTCCCTCAGTATTATGGTAAAAATTTTAATGTATGAATTTTTAAAATTGGAGAATTGGTGTTAAGAAACATTGAGGCAACTAAGAAACTTACATGCAGAAATAAATTATCTCAAACTTAAAAGGAACTATTTATAGTCTCGATAATATTCAAAATATGGCTTATAAGTTACATACCAAAAATGGAAAGATGAACCCTTCAACTTGGAATGCCTTTAACATTAAAAAATATTATCAATGAAAAATCAGGACTAGAAATACAGAGGTATGCCTGACCATCTTTTTGAAGTACTTATATGATGTATGCCTTATCATCTTTTTGAAGTACTTGTATAATGTAAATAATTTTTATTTTATTAATAAAAATAATTTTTAATTTAATTCTTATAAAATTCCATACATATATGTTATCAATATGGCCATAATTGACTCTGAGTTAAACAATTAAATTTAATATTTTGTCAGTTTAATCACATTGATTCAAATGAATGGTCATGATGTTGGTTCAATTGACTTATATGGCCTCAAGTATGGTCATACACCCAAAATTTTATAAGACTTTAGGATTTAAAAACTAATTGTTTGATATCATTTTGAAAGGTTAATATTATAGTAGAATAAAATCAATCAAGGCTCAATTATTAATAGCTATCTTACTTATTAAATCTAAAAAATGCTACATATGTATAAATGATGATAAATCTTTCTATGGAATACGTAAAATCAGTCAAATGGTTAAAAATCAGGGTTATTCCTTACTAGTAATAATAGTCTTAAGGACATAATTGGGAAACAATTCAGAATCTTATAATCAAAGGTTCCTAGATATATGCTCGGGAGCTAAACCATCCCAATTGACATCAATTTAAAATACACATGGAAGTAAAGAGTTAAAAAAATGCTAGAAAATATCAATTAAAAAATAGCTTATATCATCCTTATATACAGTTATGACATGAAATTACGAGATTTAGGGGCTAAATTTGATAGGCAACCTTATGGTGAACAATTGGATTCGGATTTAGAGCTTAAGAGCTTGATTGATCTTCAAAATCTTTGACTTTTGAAAATAAAATAGCTCTAAAATTTTCTACATCCAAACAACTTATAGGAAAGTCAAAAGTTATCAAAGAGACTATCCTTTTATAAAGATCAAAACCTTCATTAAAACAAGTATCAAGTGAAGGGTTGATCTCTTCTAATCAGATACTTTTCTTATTGACTCCTCAAGCCGTGAACATTTAACTTATAGTTCCTCTATAGTCGTAAAGAATAAGTTTTAAAATTTAAATTTAATCATAATTAATTAAATTGAGATAAGTAAAGTTAAAATGAATAGTGACTAAAGTGGGTCAAAATTAATTTTGAATCGAGTTACATCGAATTAAAAGATGCTTAATCGACGCCTGACGCGCATATATGTATATCTTAGGCAAAGATAGGTTGCGCCTGTCAGACTCTTGACCTGAGTTTGAGCATTTTTTTTATATTAGCTGACGCTTGATGTACAGTCGAGGACATTTGAGCATGCTGCAGTATAATGTCAGTGCCTAACATGCGCCCAATGTGATACTCATATGCCATAATATTTAGCCTCGACACCTGATACACGCTTGATGAGCGTACATATGTTAGTCTACTATATAAATCATCTCTGACTAATGTTTGATCATTTTTTTACTATATTTTGAGAGAAGAGAAAGATGGAGAAGAGGAAAAAAGAGATAATGAGAATGAGAAAGTTAGAGAAGGCCAAGCAAAGTGATTTCAAGTAAGATTTTAAAAATTTAAAGATAAAACAAGTGTATTCCAAACTTTCCTTTCTTTATTTCTAATCTTTCTTTATTTTATTAAGTATTTATTATTCTAAATATTTATATATGATATATTTTTGAAGCTAAATTATAAGGTTCGAGTTTTATAATTATGTAACCATAATTAATTAAATTAAATTAATTAAAATTAAAATTAATGGATGTGAAAAATTAGATTAAAAAGTCAAAATTAGATTGGATTGCATTTGGGCTTGATTTAGATTTGGGCTTAAGTTTGGATTTTGAGCCTAAGTTGCTTGAAACTTTCCAATGCATACTCGAGTGTGAATTTTAAAGAGCTTTTGCTCCTGAATAGCACGAGCGTTAAAAGAAAAATTGTGACGCTCAATGTACATTCGACCCGCACTCTAGAGTCAGCCTGTTATAAAACACCATCGAGAAATTTATTCACCACATTTTAAAGCGATGGAACAGATAAGGGATAGAAAAATAAAGAGAAAAAGGCTGAAAGAGAGAGAAGAAAAGAGAGAAAATGGAGAAAGTTTCTAGGCAGCTCAATTCAGGATGTTTGGACTAAAAATGTTAGTAAATTAGGTTGAGGTAGGTGTACTTTAAACTTCATCTTTCCTTTTTTTGCTATACATTTTCACTCTTTTCAAATATTATTATTTTAATACTCATTTAAATTAAGATTTTAAAATAAAAATTATAAAAAATATGGATATTTGTTGGTCTATCATAATTTTGCAATGAAATTTATCAAAAACTTATATTTATTTATTTGTATAATAATTAAATGTATTATTTTAAAATTCTCTTCATATTTAAAAGTATAAAAATAATTCCTCCATGTTTGTACTTCATAGTTGTTAATTTAAAAGTATTACATGTTATTTATATATGCTAAAAATTTACTACATATTTAATTATGTAATGCATAGTTATTAAATTTATATGAAAATTTTTTATTTCTGTTGCAAGTTTTATTTCAATATTTAATGTTATGAATTTGATATCATAAAATTGTGTTGACATTATGGAAAGGAAAAAAATATTCTACAATTATATTAAAAAAGTATGAACCATTCTCTAAAAAAGTGAGAATTAAGAAATAGAAAATAAAGTGTAGAGTTTTTTTAAGTAAAAAAAGTAAAGAAAGTGGATCAATGATTATGATTTAATGGGTAGTATATTCTAACATATCTTAATATATTATGGTAGAAGATCGTTATCCCTGTTATCTGCGGGGTTAAAAGCGACGTCTAGCATTATCTATACGCGTATATATAAATGGGCCACTTCTGGGTTTTGAATAGAAGCACAAAGGCTTTTAATTTTGTAGGAATAAATATAATTCAAATTTTGATTAACCGCTCATTTAATTGGTACTACCTATTAGCCATGATCCATAAAGAAAATAAATTTTTAACATGTTTGATGACTAAAAGTAAGGAAAAGTAAGATAAGAAATTAGAAAAAATTTTACATAAGTATTCTAATTATATCTTATATTATTATTTCCTATTATAATTTTTATTCTTATGATTATATTTTAAGTATAAAAATTGCATGATTTTTGTGATATACTATACCTTACAAAATATTTAGCTCACTTTTTACTATTTTACTAACCCCTCAAATGAGTCATACGAGTTTTTACCCGATGAATTGGAGTAAAGACTAAAGTATTTAGTTTATATTTCTAGAGACATTTTTGTATACCTATTTTTAGATAGTATGTATAATATTTAATTATTATTTTTAGTTGATTTTAATTATAGACAAAGAAAAAGGAATTGATGTAGAGTTTCATTAGTTTTGTTGACTGTTAAGAACATTGTAAACCCTTCAAATGAGATAGTTTGGATGACCAATTTTATGGATGATATATGCTTCTATAGATTAGTAAGTGATTGATTTGATGTCATCTTTTCTTAATAAAAGATGACAGTTATTTTACTATTGGGTTGATATCATAATCATAGATAATAAGGTAAAGAAAATTGGGTCCTATGTATTAATAGGAAAGCTCACGTCCAATTGAAATGTGATGTATTTATTAATAAAATTAATAATTAAAAGATAATATGTCATTATTATGATTAATGATAATTTTAAGACGTAATCCGTCACATAAATTGTTTAAAACTCTCATGCATGAACTTTAACTCTCACTTTTTTACTATTTTTGTGAAAATTATATTCTTAATTCAAATATACATTGCTTTATCAAATTATTTTCTATAAATATATTTATATATGTATTGAATCTCTAATTTAATGCCTCCATATGTTGTGAATTTCGTATATCATATTTCAATATGTTCTAAAATTTTAGTAGTCTTTCTCTACATGCTTAGAGTTGAAAAGAAATGATAAATTTTGACAAAACCATTTAAAATTTTTATACTTTCTGAATTATACAACCATTCTATATTTAAAATTTTATAATACCACTCTTACATACTTTAAAATATTACTATTAAATTTATATACAGATTTTATATGCTGCACGATAAGAAATTAAAAAAATTTATAATTTGTTAATGAATTAATAATTTTTTTCAAGATAAAAAAAGTTTAGTAATTTTTTTGCATGCCTAGAGAAGAAAAGAAATGATAAATTTTAGCAAAACTACTTATAATTTTTGCACTTTCTAAATTTTATAACTATTGCATGTCTAAATTTTTATAATACTACTATTACATGCTTTAAAATGTCCCGATTAAATTTTTACAAAGATTTTATACTCTGCATGATAATAAATTAAATGAATTTAAAGAAAACTCTATAATTTTTAGGGATTAATTGTTTATACATTGGACCATTGTATGAATTCAACAATGATATATTATTGTTTATCTTAATATATTATAATTGTGGTCGAAGTTTAAACCTATTATCAGCAGGTAAAAGAAGAGTTTGACTCTATTTATACAATTATATGTATGACGGCCACCTATAGGATTTGAATAGTAGTATAAAATTTTTTATTATGTGAAAATAAAAATAACATAAGTTTTGATTATTCGTTCCTTTAGTTGATAATGTCTTACTGGCCCTTAATCCATAAAAAATAATCATATTTGAACAAAACTTATATAGCATGTTTGACCATTATTTGCTTAAAAGCTATGCATATTTATTCTGAATATTCACGACATTACATATGAATTTGATCAATTATTCATTTCAATATATTTTAATATAAATTATATGTTAATTATATAATTATATACCTTGTTGAGCTTTCTGTTCATTCTTACTTTTATTTTTTACCAACCCCCTTTAAATTAACGGGCTCGGATATTTGTAAGTTGAGGGTATTATTGAGAAGACGGTTCAAGGATGAAAAATTAGGAATGTTGGATATATGATGTTGTATTTGATTTTCGAACAGTAGTTTTAGGATGGTCTATTTTATTTTCGATTGGTGGCATTTGTATTGAATAATGATTTGTAATGTTCTCATGGATAATATAGTTAGATTTTGACTTTCTTATATGATTATTTGGTTATTCTGATTTTAGTTTAAATAGCTACTTACATTTGTATTGAGGTCATATTATGGTCCATTTTTAACTACCTAACAATGTGGCATTTTTGGATCATGTGATTAAATTATTTACTTTATTTTATTCGGTTGTGATATTAACATGGAGCTCACTTCCACCCTTAATTGGGCTTATTAATTATCAATGGAATAATATCATTAATTATTATTCGGGTTTGGTATGAATACGTGACAATAGCATTAACAACAACTGCAACACATCGTTTAGCTTCAAGGATTCTTTTCTCAAAGAAAATGGCTCTGTCCTTAGTAATGGTAACTCAACCTATATAATCATGAGTCCTACTCAAATATTCAGCTCCTTCTTTCTCAAGGTAGATGGATTAATCCTCAAAGAACGATGCCCTAACTTCAACAACCCTTGCTCTAGATTCCAAACTCCAAATAACCGTTGGATCAATGTATAATTAGGACAAATAATCAATTTTTATATCTTAATTATATAGCCTACGTCTTATTTGATTCATTAGGTTTTTAGTTTGCAAAGAAAAAAGTGAATTAGCAATATGAACGCAAATAAATAATTTGGAATTAAAGACTTAAAAGTCCACCTCTTGGGTTGGGATACTCTCTCAGAAAATAAAACATGTATGATGATTCAACTGTAGCAGGATTTGGAAAAGAAAAACATGTCCTGTAAAGGAGAGGCACAGACCGACGAAACAAAATGAATATTGAAACCTGAGACTCCTTGTGAAACCTCATAGCTCATGCAACTTGAAAACAAGGATAAAAAATGAATACAAAATTCTCTCACAATATGTATATTATTATCTGATTCAGCTAAAGCAGCATGATGAATAGAAGACCCCCAACATTGGTTCAACAGAAAGTGAACCCAACGTTACTAAGATATCATACCCAACTATAATAGGAATATTAACTATTGGTTAGTCCTGGTATAAGAAATGACATGACTAGTTATACTCCTCACTTGTAAAATAGTTGATATTCTCTATTTAAAATTTACAATAAGCATCTCTTTTAAGGACCTAACAAGTGATAAGACAAGAGTTGAAATTGATAAATGTGTAGATTCTTTGGCCCTCATCTTGGCTCTAATCTCAATAATGCAATTTTCAAAAACTTCATTGACAATTTTCAAAACATTTTCATCTGAAGAAGAAATTGGCAAAGTTGCCGGACAAATACTAAGCTAAACAATACAAGCCCTAGGAGGTGAATCAATCAAAAGGTCTTTTCTCCTCTTCAACAAACAAGGAGGAAAATCAGCAACAGCATTATCTCCAAAAACAATATACCAATTAATAACATCCAAGGCAATATGGGTAAAAAAACTATTGGTTTGTGCAACTTGGTTGCATGTTCTTTTGCAAGATTAGATATTAATCTTTAAAAAGGGTAGAAGGTTTTTCTCATGTTGTGTCAAATTTGCAAGATAAAAAGAAATTGTGATAGAAATTTCATTCTCATGAACCAAACAAAGAAAATATCAAGTTTATATTATCCCAATTATTTAACAAAGCCTAATTATTAGAAACCTTAATGTAAAAGAATTTATCCTTTTGATTCTTTACAGAATCAAAATTTTTTCAACTTATTTTGAACTCCTTTCTAAAAGTTACAAAAATCTAATCACTTTCTTGATTGAGATGAAAAATTATCTTCATCATACAGACATCTAATGTAAACTTGTGGTAGTGAAAAAATACACACAATGGTACTAAATACCTCATAGCATTGGGATTAATAGGGATTTTTATAGCCTCCTTGATCTCAACAAACTCTATTGTTGAACGAATTTAGATACTTTCTGTTAGGTGATTTCATTGGGAAACCATTAAGTGAAGGGACCATAAAAGAAATGGTAGAGGGGATATTATATCAATCGTAAATGTCAACAACATTAGACAGATGTAGGCATGAAGCAATATTGGCAATATTTTTCAAAGAAACATTAGGGAGTCATGAGTAATAGGAGGTAGGAAAAACAAAGAGATTCATAGGTTTGTAGGCATGAGAAGTTGGAAGTTGGAGTTCACATGAACATAGAATAAGAGCAGCTTTTTCTGTAGAAAAAAATAAGTTATTAAAAGAGGTATTTTGATATAAAAAAAGTAATTAAACAATCAAAGAATCTCCACCGAATTACAAGAACATAAGTTTGAATAACATTACCCAACAAACAATAAATTTGTACTAATTACAATTCTATTGGAAAGAAATATTTGGAACATTCAAGACACATCATTCGGATTTTTACTCTAACATACTCAAAACCCAAATTTAGCATCCAAATATGGGGGCTGATTAATATAATGAGCCCATAAATAATAAATTCTAAAAGAGGTATAAATTAGTCAAATTGTTAAATAATAAAAATCAAACTTGGGTCAAAAAGAAATTTTACAAAATGACTCAACTATTGAGCATCCAAATAATCAAATGTTCGAGTGGCTAAATAGAAACAGAAAAAATGTGTTGAAAGATCCAAGCGGCTGAATATTCAAATAATAAACCAAATAGTTATCATATCAAATGATTAAATAAACCAAGGGGTTAACTTAATCAAGCAATTAAATCAAGCGACCCGTTAATATAATTTGCAATTAAGCATTACGCTTAGGCTAATTGTCTCAAGAAAACCATCCAATCAAAGTACTTCAAACAGTTAAACAATTCAGTTTTTAACCAATATAGCCACTTAAATCATGACCAATTATTTTTTGTCAATAAACTATCATTAATTGACAACATGATTATAAATACGCACTTTCTCTAAAAACGGTAGATAGCAAGTATAAAATTTTGGCCCTCTTGTCAGTTATTTATTTAAAAATTATGGAGCCTAGTCTTCTTTCTTTCACTCTAGAATAACCTCATTTTCATTACCGCTTTCTTATTTTAAGGAAAAGTTTTTGACTTAGTATTGATAGATAAAACAGAGAATGAATCTCGTATCCATTAAACTCTTATTCACGTTGTATCATGTATAATCTAAACAAAAAGTTTGATAATTAGACCTGATTTTATCTAAATTATTATCCATATTTAAGCTATGAATCAAGTTTTATATTTCTATTTTCTCATGACTTAAAAGAAAAAGATTGTGTAGGTTGAACTTGAACAATACTACTCAAATAAATTTCACTAAACAGGATTAAATGTAGGAGTATTTCTTAATTTCACTCCATGGATCTGGAGCAATGACTTGTAAATTACAATTACAAACAACTAAATTCATTTTTTCAAAAAACTATAATTATGATGCACGAGAACTCTTCTAAGTTTATTTAACAAATAAGGGAAAAATATAACTCCATCGATAAAAGGGGGCAAGAGCATGAAAGATCCATCAAACATGCCATCCTCAGTGCAAAGACACGGCGATCGTTGCAATGATTGAAGAGATATATGATAAATAATCACCTTATAGAGAGGACAGCTCCCAAAATTTTGAAACTTCAGTGATTCTGTCTAATGAAACACAGCATAGCATCAATCTCTAATCAATTAAATCCTTCAGCAATTGCATCAATAGCATCTCCATAAACACTCAGCATTCCTATGGAATATTTCGAGGGTAAAGAAATGAATCAAATTAGAAATACTTACCAACCAATGCACTTCAGAGGGTGAAAACTGCAAATGAGGACGTGCAACAACATCTTCTCCCTCGATTGTTCGACTCTGAACCAGGAACAGCAATCTGGGTTCCCTTAAGAATCCCAGCATTGTCACCATCTACATCATCAATGGCTGAGAGGGATTTCTTGCTGACTCTTCTGTACCTTACAGTTTTAGAGCATTCAAAAATGTAGTCTCGACATTAAAGGGATCTAGTGCGGACATCTCCAAAAAAAGAAGCCAAGTCGCTGCTCGATACCTAAGGCTTACATGAAGGTGTCTTACTGAGTTTTCCATGAAGATTTTTCTGTTGAACTTTGCAGATTTATTGCTTTCTGTTGGATCTGGTCATTCCCTTGTGGGTAATCCAATAAACTGGTTCTATCATCCGAAAATTTCTAGAGAGGAAATCCGGAGAGCTAAGGAAATTCGGAGAGCAAATGATTTCCGGAGAGCAAATTATGCAAGAGTGAAAATCTGGAGAAAACTAAACGGTCAATGGAGGTTGACCAGCTGAGAGGACGAAGAAAGCTAACCGGTCAACGGAGGTTGACCATTGATAGGAGTTGAGAAGCTAAAGAAGAAGGCAGTGAGGTGCACACAAAAGCTTTGAGACAAAGTGCCAATCAATAGAGTTGATCGGCTGAAGGAGAGGTTGACCGCTCCTTGAGGCAAATGGTGGAAGGCAAATGGTCGAAGTTGAAGGTGTGTGGAGAACCTTGGTGCAAAATAGGAGTTTGACCCGGACAAAGTGCAAGGCGCGAGAATTTATTAGCGATGTTACCGGTATGGAATCGCCACGTGGGCATGGTTGAGTGCACAGTAGCCTCAGAAGATAAGCTTTGAGACAAAGTGTCAAGACCAAAAGAACAAGAGTGATAGCCAAGGGCATAGCATTTCAAGGACGTCGTGGAAAGCGCATATTGCAAACGGTTGGCTTTGAAGCCGTGTCGGTGCATGAAGCGTCTATGAGTGGCAAATAAAGTTGGTGGGCAAAGTTGTTGGTAAGTTGTAGAGATTGAGCGTTTGTCCAATGAGACAAGATGGTTTAAGGCGATTAATATGAATGCTTGTTGGGTGCGGTGAAGAGTGTGGGAAAACCTTGGTGCAAAGTCTGGGCGCTATACAACTATGTGTGGGAGAGTTTCTCAAACCTTGTAAAATGGAGGAGAAGAAGAAGATAGGCAAGAGTGAGAAGAATGAGAGTTTCCTTATTTATTTTGGAGATGTTTTTTTTAGTCATTCTCGTGTGTGTTATAGATACTCTATCTTTGGATTTGTGTAACCATTTTACATAATGAAATCTGTTAGTGGACTATATATCCCGTGATTTTTTTTCCTTAGTTGAGAAGGGTTTCCACGTAAAAAATGTTGTACATCTTCTTTTGCTCCTTATTCCTACTAAATGGTGGCTGACGATGATGGGGGATTAGAATTTTCTATTGCTGTTGGATCGAGTGGATCCGAGTTGTTCGAACCCCAACACTTTCACCTCTAGTGCAAGAGCCTGATATTAGTGATTTGAGTTGTCCTAAATAAGCCATCCTGATCTTGAAAGGTTTGTATTGCTTTGAATAATTTATACTTCAACCGAACGCTAGGACAACTAGTTAGATTATTGAATTCATTTCTTCAAACCTTTTAACCGTGTGATATGCTATGAGTGTGATGCTCATACATAGAACATATTAACTACTTGTTTGACTAAAATGTTTAATTAAGTTAACCTCTCAATTTATTCAATCATTTGTACTAATTAACTACCCAACTTAAGTAATCGTCTATCTTATTATTTAGCCATTAGATCTTATGTCTTTAATGTACTTGATAGTTTAGTAATTCAATTGCTCATTCAGCCGCTCAACAATTTGGTCAAATTCCTTTTAGATCTATATTTGACTTTTATGATCTGGATTTAGCATTTATAATTTGACTAATTCATACTCCTTACAAAATTTATTATTTGAAAAATTTTCATATTAATCAGTCGAGCCAACATTATTTTAGGCGATATCCAACCAATCTAAATCATAAATCTATAGGGAGGGAAAAAAGAAATATATATGCATTGTGAATATAGCAAATATAGCCCACGACAAGAATCATTTGCTCACACCTTTGTCCCAAATTTGAGCCCTATCAGTTTTTTGTTCGACGAAGAGAGTTTTCTTTTGAAATTCGACACCGATTATATCTTTCGAGAATTCATTCCTCGAGAAGCGTGCCAGGAGCTGAGATTTACCGATTGCTGAGTCTCCGATTAGTACAACCTTGCCTCTGATTGAAATCTCGATACAAATTCGACATTATTGTCAGCCAACTAAACTGCCTCTCAAATCTCCGTCTCTCAACATAGAGGAAGACCTTTTCAAACAAAGAGTTCCCCAGACAATCAAACATGACGAACAGAAATTATGGATCAAAATGAGTAGAAGTGAGCAGTTGCCTTTACAGTTTTTCTACTAGATCTTGATTTGGGAGGGAAACAGGAGATAATTGAGATAAGATATTTGATCCAGGGTTATCAAAGATTAGCGGATGGAGAAGTGTAGATGCCGTGGGAACTTCCTCTGAGTCTGTGCTGATTAAGAGAGAGACTGGGTGTAGGAGAGGAAGGGAAAGAGAGGCGAGGGGGATCAACGATTGAGGCCGCTGGATCTCTTAAGGCAACGGAGATATGTTTTTTTCATTTAATTATTTATTTATAATTTTACAGGGATAGACCTCTCCTGAATTCAAGAAATTAACTGCTCATATTAAACGGCTTCGTGGGGTTTGATACCGTAAAAAAAAAAAAAAAAACCCAAATATAAATAAAATAAAAGTTCTGATCACTTCATGAGTAAATTCCATTAATTGTAGGGATTTTATAATTATGAAATAAACAAATATAATAAAAAAATAAGACTGTTTAAATATTCAAGTCATGCACATTTAAGAATGAAAACGAAAAATTTGCCGTGGTCATGTTGAATTTTTATTTTAAATATAGATTATACTTTGTAGATAAATCATTTAAAAAAATATCATGTCTTTAAGTGATGTTTTTGTGAAAGAGATGATTTTTAGGGCATATTGCCAAATATTATATATTTTTATATTTTTAATGTTTTAAAAAATTTTAGGTTACCCATAAATTCATAAACAAAAATACATAAAATAATATTTTTATTAGTCTTTTTAAACTTCTTTAGTTCTAATTAAATATCAATATAGAATTTTTGCGAACGTGATTAGGCATCATCAACCGGAGTTAATATTCCTATCTTTCTCACTGCTAATCCTTTGAGCTCGGTTTGATATTATCGATTTTAATGTAACTGAGTTTTTATGATACAAAAATACTAATCTTGCAAAAGTAATATGATTAAAAATCAGATTATAGGCCCATAAGGTAAGGGTAAAATATGTCAGTCTTATTATTATAATTTAATTTTACATTAAGAGGTAATAGTTTATTATGGCTTTATAAGCTTCTATTTTATTGGTATTTTGCTAGAAAATTCTCATAACTAATGTATATATAATTGTCTTTATGATAGAATTTTTCTTCTTTATTTTTATGAAATTTGTAGCATTTCATAAATCATAACATGTCTTGAACTAAAACTTCTTACTAAAACTTTTGATAGGAAGGAAAATACATAAACTTTGAAAACCTATAAATATACTATAATTTTTAGTTATTTTTATAGACAAAATATGTCAGGCATCTTTGTTTAGATGTTACTATTGCCCATTTAAACACTTACATTTTGTTCGATCATCGCTTAGCACCTGTAAAAGATCATAAATATTAGGTACTATAAGATAGTAATTTTTAATTTGATAGTAACTTTTATTCTTATAGTAACATTTTAAAGAACACCTTGTATTGTTCTTGAAGGTCTTTTATGTAGTCATTAAGATAATCCAACATCTTTGATGTGTTCATTTGTTGCCAAAAGACCAAAACACTAGTTTTTTTAAAACCGATAGCAACTAGATAGTAATAAGGGTATGAACAAATCCTACCTTATCCATTTTCGGAATAAGCTTCTATAATTTCTTCATTCGCTCACTAATTTGGGCTCTTCTCTCCTAAAAGCAAGAACTAGTGTCTTTTATAATTGATAGGAAAGCAACGTGTAAAGAACAGCATTCATTTTTAAAGACATCAGCTGTACTTTACGATTGATCAAACGGCTGAAATTTGGCTCCTTGCTGCATGTTGTGCAAAAATCACCGCTCGTCTCATTTCTTCTTAGTAACGAAGCTTCCCAACTCAAACGACGATGTTCTCTCTCTCCATTGGTTCAGTTGTTGTTTGTATCGAGATTTTGGTGGGTATATTTTATGAGTACTTCTTTGCATGTACACATGTATGGTTTTTGTACACAGGTTTTAGTCTATGATTTTTATTTGTAGATTTATCAAATTAGTGACTTGATTTGGTGGGTTTTGTTCATGGATTTGATTATTTTTTCGGGGTCCTATATTTTTCCTTTGTTATTGATGTACATTATAATAAACGTTCTTCAATCTGGAAAAACTTTTCCATATTATAGTGAAGTTTGAATAGAAATTTTATTTGATTATGTAAGATATGGATTCAAAATATTGTTTTAATCATAATTTATTTAATTACTTTAGTAAACTTTTAAGAATAGTTGAGATTTTAAATCAAAAAATTAAGTTTTGGATTAACATAAGTCAAGCCGAATATGACGTAACCTGTATTTTATAAATGCTTATGCGTATTTTAAATAGTAAGGGTGCACCTATGAACCGCCTTTGGGGTTCTAATACACATTTTAAGCAAAATATTCGTATTTAATGTGCACTCAATTGATGAACTTACATGTTTATGACAAAATGTTAATACCTAATACACATTTGATAGGTATTAGTACGCAATGTGGCCTGTATTTTAATGTATGAATCACGTTTGACTGATGCTAATATGATAGCCTTTTGTAAATAATCTCATTGGTTATTTTTAACTCATTTTAGCCACGGTTTTGAAAGGAGAGAATGAAAGAAAGGATAAAAAAGAAATAAATAATAATAATGATCTAATTTGAAATTAAGTGAAAATAAGTACATTCAAATATTTTAATATTTTATTACTATTTATTTCTAATCTCTTTAAATATTTCTCATTCCAAATAAATAAATAAATAAATAAATATTAATTTTATCCTTGAATTGTTTTAAATATTATATGCATAGAATTTTACTCTACTTTTATGAATTTTGATAAGATATGGAGTATAAATATTTATAAATTATATTTAAGTATTAAATTTTTACAATATTATTTTTATATGTTTTAATATTCTGTTAAATGTCCCTACATGTCTTTGAGTTTTAATTATATACTTACAAAAGTCTTTAGTTACCACATAATTATTTATATATATTTATAATTACGGAAAATTACTTAAACTATACTAAACTTTTGCATAAGAGTTTTATACAATTTTATAAAATTTAAACTTATGCATATCTTGAATTTTTACTTTATTATTTCTACATGTTCATAATTTTACCACATATTACACTTTTAAAAAAATATAAATAAAAATCTATATAACTTTTGATGAAATAAGTATTTTTTTAATGTGAAAATAATAAATAATATTCATATTTGAATATAATTTTTTATTTGACTAAGTATCAATTATTATAAAAAAATTGACAAAAGTGGTGTTTGCTCCCATATATAATTATTATATACAGACAACCCACCTATGGATAGTGAATTATAACATATGACATTTAGTTATGTAAAAATAATCATGATCTGAACTTCAATATTTATCATTTATTGGTAAAATTATTACTAATCCTTAATCTTTTTATATGTTAATATGATTTTATGTAAATGCACAATTTGGCATGTATGGTTATGTATATATGAATTTTTGGTATGATTTATATTAGTATACAGATTTTGACACAAACTGATCATTAATAATTTGCTTTAATAATATTTATCAAAAAATAATGTTATTGGCATTATAAACTTTTGATAATGACATAATTTCATTATGTTTTATTAATATAAAAATATACATGTCTTGCTAAATAATTAACTTCTATTAGCCTTTAATTTTGTTAACTATTTAGATTAGAAGGCACGAAATAGCTTGCAAGAGATCATAATTTGAAGGAATTTGTTCTGAATATCAATTTACGGTGCTAGATTTGATTTAACATTTTAATATGTTGTTGGATTAGAATTGTAGCTTTCAGTTGTTGATTCTCAATATTTCAATTTATATTCTATCTAATTAATATTGATGATGAAATTATAAAAATTTTTTGGATAAGATTATAGTTTCAATATTCTAATATCAGCTAATATACTTTTATCTTACGTATTATCCGAAGTGAAATAATTGTCAACGTCGGAGTCATTTTTTATGCAACGTTTGGGTTTTATGGTTACATTTTTATATTAGTTTAGATCATTTAATGGTCTGTGATTTACAGGTTCGCATCTCGATATTCATTCTAATTTTTTAAATCGATAAAATAAATAATTAAATATTTAAATTTTGCGGGTAAAAATTAATTTAATTTAATTATAAATTATTAAATTATTAAATTTAATTCCAGGATAAGAAACGTGATACGTTCAGTTCGTGAATAAGTTGACCAAATTGAAATGATTTTGTTCGCAATAATTGAAAGCGTGAATCGAAAAATCAGTTGCTTTGTACGCAATCACAGCACGCAAAGAAAAGTTTTATCAATACACAGTAATTTGTATAGGTTTGGTAATATCACCTACTTTCTAGATATGGGTTGATCCAAAAAGGCATAAATTATTGTATTTTGGATGGCTCCATTGCAAGTACCACTGTAGTGGCCTCGGCCAAAGTTCCCATACCCAACCTGAATTGACTAGGTAAAAAATATTAAACCTTTTAAAATCATCAATTATTAAACATAAATTTTAAGATTTATCAATATAAATGAATTCAAATTTTAATATATTAATAAATATCAACCCTCTAAAAACATACGACAATAAAATTTCTGATACATTCACCGAAATTGAGGGACGCAGTTTCAACTATAAATATTCAATAACTATATAAAAAAGAAATAATAATAATAATAAAAGAAAATTTTTTTACTCTCACTAATACGCCGCTAACTCTAAATTCATTGCTACATGGTGCTCAACTATAATCTAACAAATCCCAACTAGTACCTGTGATACAAGATTAAATAATAATAACTAGATTAAGTTATTCAATCTAAAGCCGAGAAAACACAAGATTAAGTTAAATGTCTATCAAATAAATATAAATAACAATATATGAATATAAATAAATGTTTCGAATTATAATATCAGATGTATAAAATAAATAATAATATGTGATATAAAAACTATTATTCGAGATTCAATAATATGTTATATCCATGACCTAGAAGCCATATGAACAACTAGACATCAGGTTTGCAATATAAATTCCACTAAATTTGATCATCAACTTCATACGAAATCACCATTATACAAGATATAATAATCTCAACTGTAAAAAATAACAATAATCTTCATGAACCATTTTCTTTGGCATCGATTTCTTCTTTCTATTGCCGCTACAATATCGCGCCGCCTTTCCCATTTTCTTTTTTCCTTCTTCTCCTTTTTTTTTCTTTCTTTCTTTTCTTTTATTTTTTCGACGATATATTTATTATTATTTTTATTATTATTATTATTATTATTATTATTACTATTATACTATATATATATTATTATATATAGTCATTATACATATTTACACATTTATTTATTTTTAATTAAAATTATTAATTAATTAATTATTTAATTACCTTTACAATAATATTTAAAATTTTGGTATCAACTTCTATATTTTAACCTATTTTAAATTTAATTATAATATTAATCAACGAATCATAATACACTATGATCCACCTAATAAATATTCAATCAATTAGCCCAATTCATAATTAAATTAATTTAACCTAATTCACTAATTAATGTAAATTCAAATTAATGGCCTAAATATCCAAATCTAATCCATCAATCCAAATGCTCCAAACTTATTAAGCCCAAATATTAAACGTCTACTTATTTTTTAAATAGTCGATATGCTAATTAATTTTATCAATTTATTATAAATTTATTTTCAAATAGATATCACAATTTCGTCCCAAAAAGAAACCTCACAATTAAAATTTCTTATACATGGCCAACTAAATAATTCAAACCAAAATTTTAAACCAAATTATGAAATTTTGTACCCAAACAGTCACTAAAATAGTTAAACAATTATCACAACTATTTAGATAATTTATTCTCATAAAATAATAAAATATAAAATATTTAAAATGTTACAACCATGACCAATGGTTAAAGCATCCAGAGGACGTGCGATACACGCACATGGTGTGCTCAAGTAGATAAGTCAAGCAAAGATTATACGATATTCGTATGAGGGTCAGTTAAGAATTGTTCGAATAACAAAAAATATTAAAGGTTTAAGCAATGCTTTGCAATGGTTGGTTAATGATCAATCGATGGTCGTCCAAAAGATAAAGGGTACTAGAGGTCATGAGATGTTTGGCCGATGATCAATCGAAGGACATCCAAATGATAAATGATACTAAATGTTTGCGCAATATTCGTGTGAAAGTTGATTGATGGTTAGTTGAGGGTTGCCCAATTGATAAAGGATACTAGAAGTCGCGTGATATTCATGTAAGGTCGACCAATAATTGATAAAGCGACAGATAATACTAGAGGTCATGCAATGTTCATGCAAGTTCAATTAAGAGTCTGTTGAGAGTTGGCTGAGCGTTGAAGTTCGTTGGAGGTTCATGTGATGAACGGTCGAGTGAAAGGAATCTTTATTGAATAAGTGGTATATGCACTTGGTAAGTGCATGATAGATGATCATGCACTTTTAAGACAGAATGGGCTTACCTGATATGCATCAAAGAGGTTCCCGAGCACAAATTGTAGTGGGGTTAGCGTCTGAAATGCACGTATATAAATTTTCCAGAAGTGTTCGTGTCTAATGCACTTGAAGAGTAAACTTGTACCAAAATTGTTATAAAGTTACATTTGATGTGATTTCAATGCTATCGCAATATAGTAGTTGCATGGGATAAAAAGGCTGAAATAGTGCCTGAAAACTATTAATTTTCATTTTAGAATATTAGTTTAAGCTAGTTGGTGTAGAATTTGATCGGATTATATACACGTATAAATTTTTATAAATATTTAACATTATTTTATTATATAGTTGTCACTAAAAAAGAAAACGTAATTTTATGGAATGGCTTATCCTTCAAAGGTAATGTGTTTTCAATCACCATCATTGGATTAGACAACGTCTAGTTATTTACAATTGATATTACCCCATTATATAGTTTGTTTAAATTCTTCAAAATAGTAATTGGAGTTCAGTGGCTACGAATAATATGGCTTGAAAGAGGTTGCATAGTGTCCCTGAAAAAATTGTAATTGGGGTTTGGAAGCATATAATATAAATAGATTCAATGTTAAGACACTTCATATGTAGATATCAATTATGTACTTTTAACAATTGAATGTATGAAATTTATTATTGAGACAGCAAATCATTTCTCTGATGCGAAATAATGTATGAAATTCATTATTGACACAACAAATCATTTCTGTGATTTGAGAGAATGTATGCGCTATTGGCATCATTATGAGGGGCTTTTATAAAATGTGGGCGATGGTTAACCGTGAGGAAAACTGACGGACGGTTAAATTCTATCTCGACAACGATTTTAACTAACGTTTGATATCGTTAAGATATCAAAGTGAGGAAACCACCTTGGCCATTAAATTGGTTTCGATCATATTTACTGAAATGAGTCGTGTGGATTGTAACGACCTAAGCTCGGATCTCCGAACCCTACCCGGACCGTCACGGTAAAAATCTCGGATCATCTCAAAATCATCAATTACGCGTCATCAAACAATTTTAATGAATTCTATAATATCATTTGAGACACAATCCATAATTATCATAAATACATCATCACATAAATATCTATAAGAATGACAAATAATTTCAATAAATGACCTCAATGACCTCAATAATTGCATCATCATAGAGAAATCTAATAAAAGTTGAACAGTAACTAAATTACTAAGATCTTAAATCTCTATCCGGAAAGTCTCAATCTCTGAGATCGCCTCTGCCTAAAGTCTACTCACGCGATCTCTTTTATCATAGTGTCAACCTGTCTACTCTAGAGCCAAGAAAACACAATGGAGAGCCAAAACATAGTAAGTGATAATAATCAAAAACGCTAATAACAATAACAATGTCGGATATCAAACTATCAAGGTCTCAATATAAATCTAATCATCTACTATATCCGAGTAAATTATAACACGTCGTAAATACGACTCTAGGTAAAATATGTCCCACAAGACCCGTACATTCAAAAACAACAAGAGTGCCAATAAATAGCGGTAATCCCCTGGAATCCGATATCACTAATAAGTGGGGATTCCCTGATCCGAATGTCAGCACGAACGACCTGAACATCAACAGCAATAATAAAATGGATTCCACCTAATCCGGATAGCGTAAAATCCGACCTATGGATTCTATAGAATATAACTCGTAGATTCAACCGAATCCCAAACTTACGAGATATCAACAACGATGAAATATCATAATGAATCTCCCTGGGATCTTATTCTACCATAGTGACCCAAAGGTCACGTATTTACTTCTCCAACAGTTGGGTAAGTGCAACGAGGTTATCCATGGTATCCAACTATCCCGACAGTCCTCCCAGAGGCTGTACCCGTAGCGTGCCAATACTCCTCCGATACCCCTCGCCAATAATATCCTAGATATCATCCTCTACAATGGTCACTAGATTATAAGCATTCCTCTTGACTCACTGTACGAAATAGCAAGAATTTGATTATCAACTCAATTTTAAGGTCACCACTAGACGAGATAATAAGAATTTTCTTTGATCTTATTCTGCCACCGTGAATCAAAGACCACGCATTTACGCCCCCAACGGCTGGATAAGTACAGCGAGGTTATCCATGGTATCTAACTACCCCTACGGTCCTCTCAAAGACTGTACTCGTAGCATGCCGATACCATCTGTGATACTCTTCACCAAATGATATTTCTAATATCATCTTCTACGATGGTCACGTGGTTATAAGTATTCCTCCACGATAAATATACCTCATTATTACCATGATACGAAAATCAGAATCGGATAAGTGTAGACCACGCTAAGGTATCGTAGTCTCACATTCGACTACATACCTTAGGGTTTTCATACGTTTTCTTTTACCTTGACCGTAGGAAACCAACAATCCAAATACTTACACAATCGAGTATAACGCAACGAAAATTTTGTAACATCAATAATAGAAATGTCGTTCGGTGCTGACCAGACCGTATTCACACAATCAAATCCAACACAAAGGAATATATCTCAGGACGTTCAAAGGGAATACATGGATCGAGATATGATCAGCTCAATTACTTCATTATTTTTTTTATTTTATTTCGAAGCGATGCCTACGGTTAAGGCCAACGATATTTTTATTTCAAATTCCATCACCAATTAATTTTACAAGGTTCCAATAAAGTCATTGGAAATATTTAATTCTTTATACAATTAATACCATTCCGCACACCCGCCAATATATTTTTATACATACAACATATACAAATTACAAATATCCTCTATACTCTTTATCATTTTTATTCTCATACATCCATATATAACCACATATTAACATACATACATATACATCTGTATCCAAATACATTACTAAATATATATATATACATACATGTACCATCATATATATATATTTATTTATTTATATAAATATATACCAACACATCCACCATATATATATATATATATACCAACACATACCCACACCAAAAGGCCCAATCCACGGCCCAACACCACACACACAATCCATGGCCTAGCCCAATACACACACACAAATACTCACACACACACTCAACCCAAGGCCGAATTCATCCCAGGCCAACACACACACACAACACACACGCACACAGCAGCATCTGCTGCCTCCTCACCCACCAACGCTCGCACACAGCACCCATACAGCACACACGCCCACACACTGATTACTTATGCACACACAGCAACACACACACGCACAACAGCTCTGCTGCTTCACCACACCCACCACAGCAACACATATGCTCCTGCACACACTCACGCACGCACAGCATCAACCGAACCGCTTTTACTGTCAACACATCCACCCACACAAAGCACACACAAAACACCCACAAACACAGTTCGATCAAATCACCATCTACTCACACAATCACACACAGCAATACACCCCAATTTAATCCTAAATTTACAATTTCTTCACCGACCAATTCTCGGCCAGAACAGAGCACGAAGCTCTGCTTCTCACTCAACTTCAGCCGGCCACAAAAACAGAGTAACAACTCTACTCCCTCTCATCAATTTCCCAAAGAGCGCACCCCATCCCAATTTACGCCTCAAAATGGTGGAATTAGAGGAAGCGAGAGAGAGGACAGATTCGAATCAACTTCAAATCCAAGACCACACAACCAATAATACCGACGAAGAAGGAAAGATTTATGAGAAATCATTTTCAATTTTGAGTAGAATGACATTAGAGGATTCACTTGCCCGATTACTACAAACCCCGGCTAGGTTAGCACTGGTTTGGCTTCAGCTTCAATTTCGGCTTCGTCTTCGTCTCAGTCTTCGGCTTCAACACAATGGTAACGGCAAACGGCGGTGACGATAATCACGGCGACGGCGACTCTTCTTCTGGCACTGGTCGACAATGGCAGTAGCAGTGGCAAGGCGAGGAATAATTGCGACGATCGCACGGCTAGGATTTCACGACGGTGGCTCCCTCTCCCCGCTTCATAACACCAATGTCCTCCTTAAATAACGAATGGGTCCGATTAGGGTTATGCTTGGTTTCCATTTTAGGCATCGTTGGATCCGTGTCCATGGCTTCGCTGCCTTCCTCTTCCTCCTCCTCTTCCCTTTCCCTCCTTCTCTTCTTCCCTTTTCCCTCTTTCCTTTCCTTCTTCGTTCTCCCTTACTATTATTATTATTATTATTATTATTATTATTATACGTAAATTATAATTATCATTAATATATATATTTATATAATATTTTATTATTAATTATTTAATATCTATTATTATTTTATTCTATTTACTATTGTTATATTCATAATTATTATATTATAATACTTACTATAATAATAATTATTATTTTAATATATATATTTATTAATAATTATTTAATTTTTATTATTATATTTATTATCATTATATCCACAATTATTATTTTATAACAATTATTATGATTATGATTTATTTCTAATTATTATTAATATTTATTAGTATATATTTTACTCCCCTTTATTATTATTATTATTTATTATTTATTATTTCATACTCATTATTATTTATAATATTTATTAATATCAATATTTTAAATTATCTATTACTATATTAATTCTATATAATCCAAGTCAAACCATCAGGGCGTTACACGGATAGTCCAAAGAAATCGGCCCAAGAGGATTTCACGTCGAAGGACAAAATTTAATGGCCCAAAATGTCCGCATGGCCCATTTTAGCAAATATGACCAAGACCAATTTAACGATCAAGGAGGTTCCCTCACTCTCATCTTCTAACAATATTGGACATTAGCTAAAATCGTCATTAAAATAAAACTTATCCGTTTGTCTGTTTTTCTAACTGTTAACCTTCACCCAACTTATATAAAAGCCTCTCATCTCCGACCAAAAATGGGATCAAATGAATCACTTTATACTTTCTTAGGCAGAGAATACAGACAATAAACAGATACCAAGAGTACACACACACTCTCTCAATCTAAGACGCCACTGTGATAGTGCAAGCTCTCGAACAAAAATATACATTTTACATCCTCTATCTTTTCTCTAATTTATGAAAGATACTGACTTGAGTGGTAGAGGATAAATAGAAAAGTGAGTCTCGTTAATCTTTTGACATTTATTTTGTAATTGCACAGGATTCCGATTAAAGCTATACGGAGACCGAGAACGCCTTAACACTCGACGGACAACTTTCTTTATCCGTACAATAATCAGAGTCCTTGAATGCAACATAATTAAATACCAATATAGAATTTTTTGCGAATGTGATTAGGCATAATCAAGCTAAATTAATATTTCTATCTTTCTCACTGCCAATCGTTTGAACTCGGTTTGATATATTGAATTCGATGTAAATGAGTTCTTTATAACACAAAAATACTAATCTTGCGAAAGCAATATGATTAAAAATCATATTATAGGCCCATAAGGTTGTGATAAAATATGTCGGTCTTATTATTATAATTTAATTTTACATTAAGAGGTAATAATTTATTATGACTTTATAAGCTTCTATTTTATTAGTATTTTGCTAGATAATTCTCATAACTAATGTATATATAATTGTCTCAATAATAGATTTTTCTTCTTTATTTTTTATGAAATTTGTAACACTTCATAAATCATAACATGTCTTGAAATAGAACATCTTGCTAAAACTTTTGATAGGAAGATAATAACATAAACTTTGAAAAGCTATAAATATACTACAATTCCCAGTTACTTTTATGTATAAAATATGTCGGGCAACTTTGCTCAAAGGTTACTACTGCCTGTTTAAACACTTGCATTTTGCTCGATTATCGCTTAGTACCTGTAAAAGATCATAGATGTTAGGTACTGTATGATAATAATTTTCAATTTGATAGTAACTTTCATTCTTATAGTAAAATTTTTAAAAAAAAAACCTTGCACTGTTCTTGCAGGTCTTTAATGTACTCACTAAGATAATCTAGCATCTCTGATGTGTTCATTTGCTGCCAAAAGACCAAAACATAAGTTTTTTAAAACCGATAGCAACCAGATAGTAAAAGGGACATGAACAAATTCTACCTTCTCCATGTTCGGAATAAGCTTTTGTAATTTCTTCATTCGCTCACTAATTCGGGCTCTTCTCACCTAAAAGCAAGAACTAGTGTCTTTTATAATTCATAGGAAAGCAACATGTAAAGAACAACATTCACTTTTAAAGACATGAAGACAGTATTATTAACCAATAAGATTTACATTCATGAGCTATTTATGATAAGACCACGCTAGCTAGAGCCTTCCATCACAAACAACATTACTCTCAGAAAGCCAGAATAAGGATCTAAAAGGTATTCAAATGAAATTATGATTATTTGAACAACTTATCCAAGATGAAGAAATTGAAAAGAAAATGAAAATTTCCTATACAGAAAAGTATTGCTAGTTTAATATTCTAAATAAGAACTCAAATAATATTATAGAAACATATCTAGGTAATATTTATTTGAGGTTACTCATCTTCTTAGCAGTGCGAGTTAAAGTTAACAAAGAACTTAAGTAGAGAATCAAACAATAAAAAGGATTAGAACCACATAAATATATACGGAAGGAAGAATTTACCCGTTCAGCGATGCTTCGAGGATGAGTCGCACAACCCCGCTTAGCTCTAGTTCTACAAGGAACAATATTGTTAAAGCCCACCAACTTCTCTACACCATTGATAGTCCTAGGCAAGCTCAAGTGATGTGATAATACACGCGTTTGATTTTCAAGCCTACCATTCTGATTACAAACAATAATCATTTGTTATATAAGAACATCAAAGAACATCCGTCATGAAATAACATCACGTGCAGTTTTGTTTACCTGAGCAATGGATGCATTTGAACATGAATATGAAACACAATTCTTCCATTCATCCCCTCCTCTTTTAAATATGTTTTCGACCTGTCCTGCGGAGTCATTCCATGAGGTAAATGACAGTCTAGGGCTATAAAATGGAGCATTTCCCTCGCCATTTTTGAACTTTGCGCCATCAAGGCTAGTTTCCTTGCCTTTTTCATTCCCAATCAATGGAATTTGTGGCAAGAGTGAGGGAGAAGAAAGCCTAGATGCAAAATCGATCTGCCGATTTAGCCAATTTACTTCTTCACTGGTGCCATTCTCTACTCTAAAATTCTCAACGCCACCCATCATGTTGTATCCTGAAATTTTTTTACATAACTATGAGAATTTTACCGAAAACATTAGCCATCAAAATGATTATTTGATTTAAGGGCCCTTTAGAAGTCTAAATAGTAACAGCTAAGAGCCCTTAGCCTCAAAAATTGCATGTTTAGAAGTCTAAATAATAACAACAAAACTACTAATACAGTATTCCTTCAGAAAAACTAGCACATACAACCTCTTATAGTATTTTGGGGAATCCAAATGCCAATATCACATTGAATGTAACAATATTTTGTTGAGTTTTAATCACTTCCTTGTGGTTGCAATAATAAATGGAGAGTCATCCAAATGACAAATTATATTGAAAGATTACACGATATTCGTGCAAGGATTACAATGTTCGTGCGTACTTCACACGCATGACAAACACTTGAGCGGTATTTCTAGATTAGAGAGCACCCAAAGGGCGCCCAAAACACCGAAAGTAATAGGTGCATGATCGAGGCGTCCCGAAGCACCGATCCAAGTGGCACCTGCACTTGAGACGTGCCCGATGGGTGCTCGAGCGTCGTTCGCAATGTAAAATCACGCTTGATACGATTTTATGGTATTAAGAAATTATTTCTCACACAAGGAATGTTGCATAAAGAGAAAGAATAAAGAGAGAAAGAAAAAAAAGAGATTCAACATTCGATTGAAATCTGATTTGAGTTTTATTCTTCGTAAAGATCAGATACGTTATTTTAGAGTAGATTTTTAGAACGTATTACATTTGGTTATTCTTATTTCTCATTATATTTTGTCTTATAAGTTGTTAGGTGTGTTGAGAAGTTGTACTCAATCACTTTTCACTTAAGATTGTTGTGAATAAATTTCAAAATGGGTCACGTGTAACCGGTACTATTATTATAGTAGATTATTTTAAAATTTATCTCATAAATTTTTTCTTAGTTGAAAAAGATTTTTTTAGATTAAAATTATTGTACATTATTTTATTTTTTACATTTATGAGTTTAATAATTGACGTTTGACGAGAGGTTCGGGTTTTGTTCCGTTACGTCAGGCCGTGGCATCCGAGTTGAACCCCAACATCTTTTAGTTGAAATTTAAAAGTGATGCAGAATTTTCAATTTCTATCCATGAACGAAAAACAAATCCATTTGGTAGAACACCAAAACCTTACTGTGAAATTTTCTTTAAGTAAATGAGAAAAATTACGAGACATATAGCCCAAAAATCTTCTCCTATAATTATATAGTACACGAGATCTTCCAAACAAAATAGGAAAATGCAACTCACCAATAAAATAAAGCTCATATCCTCCCTCTCCCAGTGTTTATAAAGTTGTTCATTATGTGTTTTTCTCCTTTGGGTAAGTTTGTATGAAGTTTATGCGTTTATTAGATTGTAATACTTAGAATTTTACGTATAGTAACATGATATTTATAATTCTTGATCAACTAATATAAAACTTATATGTAAGGTAACAAGACAACAAAATTGATGAATCAATTCAGAAAAAAAATAGCTCACATAAAAAAATATTTTTTGAAAAAAATTAATTAAATTTACCTCATTTGTAAGATAAGACCAAATTCTAAAGATTAATTATTATATCATGACTTGACTTATAATATTTTTTACAACGATGTACTTTGAGTAGGTCATTTCAAATTAGCTCGGGAGCCTGTGCCGCAGGCACAGCCATTCGGCTCACCCTGAACACAATGGTCACCTAAAATCTAATAGGTTCGAAATGTTTTTACTATGCGATTAAAGTTTTTATTTTTAGTTCAATTAAAGTAAATATTAGTATCTTTTTAATTTTATCTAAATAATTATAGGCATAAGACAGTAATACACGAAACCATTTTAGAAATGTATCCCTGCGCCAACTTTTCAATCTCACGTCACAGTAAGTTTGTGTCTTTATGGCAAATATGAAGCCGGGGAGGGGCAGCAAATTTCTTGGCAACCAAATAAAAGCAATTGCATACAATTTAAGAGATTAAAAAGAACAAATCTTACCATTCTGGGTATTGAGATGAGCAAAGAATCCGGCAGGAGAGCTACTTTGCATGCCAAGGTTGGAAACACCAACCAATTTCCCCGTCACTGAGTGGCCCATTGCGACCGAGCCATCAAGTTTGTGGGAACCCTGCACGGCTCCCAAAGTAGCAACCACACGTTGCTTCGGATGCTGAGGCGCCAGCTGACTTTGTTCCTCAATCATTTGCGACGAAAAATCAGAGTACCCACTTCGCTGAATCGGCCTACACTCGACAGTCTTAAACGAGTCGTCGGCGGCAGCTCCGCCTCTGCAGGCGGAAGTCAAGAATCTCGGTGACTGATTGTAATTATCCTCTATATCAAGACTGTCTCTGATGGTTGAAAGCGAAGAGCTTGGAGCTGAGCGAAATCGTAAGAACCCAGAATTTGGAATTTGAGATTGATGTCGTTGGTGAAATGGGTTTTCCATATACGAATCCATGATCAGTAAAAACAGAAATCAATCTCTCTCTCTCTCCCCACTAGTTAAAGGGAAAATGCAACAGCTTTATTCAATATCTCTGCTTCTTATTTAAGCTGATTCGAATGAAACCTTGCAAAACGAGCAGATAGTGAGAAGCTTCTAGTTTCTTATCACCTTGTATCTAGCATCCTGTATCAGAAAGCGTCGAGAATCTGAGAATAAACCAGGAGACTATAAATATCTGATTTTTATGCAACTGGGGACAAAATGAAGCTCAAATTTGATGTGGTTCAACTGGAAAATCGATATAATCAAAGATAGATTACTTCAAAAAATTTGATTGATTGGATGTAAGAAGCGTATGGAGGGGGAGAGACAGACATATAAAAGAGGCCGGGTTTGTATGAGGGGAGAACGAGACGGAGCCCAAGAACAAATGAGGTCCTTAGATTTCACTCAGAGAATCTGAACCGCTGGATTTGAAGAGATAGCGAGAGGTGATATAGCTTGTGAGAGAGATTGAAAGAGATCAGCTAATTCGTTTTCTGCGTTGAATCACTGTCAGAGAGCATCGAAAACGAGAGCTGTTCTGTTATTTAAAGATAGTTAAGATTAAAAATTAATTAGATAAATAATAGATATTAAGCAGTTATTTAAATTAATATAATTTTTATTTTATTTTATTCATTTTTTGATCTGAATTATCAGATAAATGTAAAAAATTATATAATACTACTAAAAACAAGGAAGTGAGAAAGAAGGTCGGGGGAGCAGGAGGAAGAGACAGATCAGCGGACGTTGAGGCTTGTTGGTGATGGTGACGAGGACATCATAAGGGAAATGCAAAATTTTACCATTTTTATATGTGACGCATGCTTTCCGAAAGTGGATTGATTTGTTATAATATAATAATTTTACCATTTTATATAATAATTGATATTTTTATTATTAATTTGTTATGAGATAATACACTATTTTAAAATTAAAATTAAAATATTTTAAAATAACACAATATCTATTTAATTATCGATATGATTATAATTTATATATATAAAATTGACATGATCAACTCCTGAGATACAAGTCTATAATAACACTGATGATGATATTTTTTAAAAAATTAATCTTTAGAACTATTAAATATTATATTTATAACTAATTGTAACTTATTAGTTGAAATATGAAGCCTGATAATGATACAAGTGATGACATATTAAAGTGAAAGAAATGTCATTCTGACCTTGAAACACTATACCTAAAATAGCCATCTCTAATCAAATAAAATTTTAAAATATTTACGGTAATATGTTTATAAAAAAATAATAAATATTATATTATTTTAGAATATTTAAAAAATAATAAAAAATCTTCAATCCCTTTCATTGATAATGGATCTAAGTACAAATATTCAAATTGATCAATATTTAATTTTTAATCCCAATCATGAGTAAATATAAGAGCCTTTTAAATAAATAGATCAGAGCATTACTTTTATATAATAATGGATCTCTTTATTATTGATTTGTTATAAGATGTTCAAAATCTTAGGCCAAAGGGTCATATGCATGGTTTCACGAGTCCTTAGCCTTATCATCCGATTCTGATCATTGCCACTTAGCTTTGAATCGCAAATACAGCACTATAACATTATTATTCAACATTTTTAATTTTAAAATCAATAATAATGGTAAATCAAAATAGTTATGGTAATTTTTTAGCTTTTAAATTAAAATTAAAATATTTTAAAATAACACGATATTTATATAATTATCGATATGATTATAACTTATATAGACAAAATTGACATAACTAACTCATAAGATACAAGTCTATAAAGACACTGATGATAATATTTTGAAAAAAAGCAGTCTTCATAACTATCAAACATTATATTTATAACTAATTATAACATGTTAGTTGAAATATAAAGCCTAGTAATAGCACTAATAAGGACATATTAAAGTGAAACAAACGTCTTTTTTACCGTTAAACACTACACCTAGAATAGTCATTTTTAATTAAATAAAATTTTAAAATATTTACAGTAATATATTTATAAAAAAAATAATAAATATTATATTATTTAAAATATTTAAAAAATAATAATAAATCTTCAATATCTGAAATAGATAATAGAACTAAGTACAAATATTCAGATTGATTAATATTTAATTTTTAATTTCAATCATGAGTAAATATTGGAATCTTTTGAATAAATAGATCAAAAACTTTGTCTGGGTCTCTTTATTATTTGTTTGTTATAAGATGTTCAAAAACTTAGGCCAACGAGCCGTAGGCATAGTTTCACGAGTCCTTAGCCTCATCATCCGATTAAGCTCATTGTCACTTAGCTTTCAATGTCAAATACGGCACCATAATATTATTATTCAACATTTTAATTTTAAAATAAATAATAATAGTAAATTAAAATAGTTATGAAAAATTTTTAATTTTAAAAATAAAATTAAAATATTTTAAAATAACACGATATTCATATAAATACTTATATGATTATAATTTATGTACACAAAATTGACATAATCAACTCATAAAATACAATTCTACAATGGCAATGATAATGATATTTAAAAAAAAAGGTCTTTATTACTATTAAATTTTATAATTATAGTTAATTATAACTTATTAATTAAAATATAAATCATGATAATGTCATTGATAATGACACATTGAAGTGAAACAGATGTCATTCTCATCGTTAAACACTATATCTAAAATAGTCATCTTTAATCAAATAGAATTTTAAAATATTTATGGCAATATGTCATAAAAAGATAATAAATGTTATATTATTTAAAAATATTTAAAAAATAATTAAAAATCTTCAATCTCTTGAATAGATAGTAGATCTAAGTACAAATATTCAGATTAATTAATTTTTAATTTTTAATTTTGATCATGAATAAATTAGAAACCTTTTAAATAAATAAATTGTAGCATTGCTTTATATGATAATGGGTCTCTTTATTAATGGCTTGTTGTAAGATGTTCCAAAACATAGGTCAAAGGGCCTTATGCACGGGTTCACGAGTCCTTAGCCTCATCATCCGATTCAAGTCATTGTCACTTAGCTTTCTATCTCAAACACCGCACCATAATGTTATTATTCAATTTTTTTTTAATTTTAAAATCAATAATAACAGTAAATTAAAATAGTTTTGATAAACTTTTAATTTTTAAATTAAAATTAAAATTTTTTGAATAACACGTTACCCAAATAATTAATGGTGTAATTATAACTTATATGCAAAAAATTAGTACAATCAACTCATGAGATATAAGCCTATTCAAATAAAAAAAATTATACAACGACACTGATGTTGATATTTTAAAAATAATCATTATTTATAATTATTAAATATTATATTTATAAATAATTATAACTTATTAGTTGAGATATAAGGCTTGACAATTGCACTTATAATGACATGTTAGAGTGAAATAAATGTCATTCAGACTGTTAAACACTAAACTTAGAATAGTAAACTCTAATTAAATAAAATTTCAATGTATTTATGATAATATATTTATAAAAAAAATTATAAATATTATATAATTTAAAAATATTTATAAAATAATTAAAAATTTTCAAGATCCGTTAAATAGATAATAGATCTAAATAAAAATATTCAGATTGATTAAAGTGACACCTTCAACGTATGCTCTTTGCAAAAAATGACTCAAAGCTCCCTGTCCGCCCGCCTTCCCATTTCCACGTGTAGTTGAATTGATATTAATAAGATATAAACAGTGACCTGATGTTGAAGACAATAATTTCAAGTGTCAATATCAGACATTATCTCAATCGATGGACAAAATATTTAGATTGGTTAAAGTGACAGCTTCGGCATATACTTTTTATGGAAAATGACGAAAAGGTCTCCATCCGCCCGCCTTCCTATTTTCACACATAGTTGAATTGTGATTAATAAGATATAAACAATGACTTGATGTCCAAGACAATTATTTTAAGTGTCAATATTAGACGTTACGTCAATCAATGGACAAAATACTTGATCACTCAATGCCTAATATATATATATATATATTCAAAAGAGTCATTTTTGTAAATTTGAAATAACCACGTCCAAAGGTAAATCTCATATCTATGCATATGAACTATTTTATGTTTTTTTTAAAATTTAGTTTAAAAAATTAATTAGTTAAATTAGAATATAACACTACTTTGAAATACAATAACTAATATATATATTGAATTTGAATAATTATTTAAATAGAATCGAGTTAAGTTTTGTTATGTCCTTGGTATCCGAATTGTACGGATTAGGGAGCCACTCAATATTTTATTGTGGATCGAATTAGAATAGATCCGGTCATCGTGTCTTCTAACGCGAAACCTACGCACCACAATTTAAAAATAAGAGATCAGAGGATTAATAGGACCCGCTCTTCGATTTATCTTTCGACATTCAAGTTAGTAATCTTTTCAAAAGTATAAAAAGATATAATAAAGATATAAGAAAAATGATATATATATGTGGTGGGGATTAAGTGTTTAGGTGTGCCCAATTGAGGGGCGTCTTAGTGGTACGTCCAACTTAGAGGTGTGTCCGATTGATGGGCAGTTTCGATGAGTGTCCAAGTAAGAGGCGGTTTAAAGATATGCCCGGCCAAGGGACGATATAGAGAAGCGCCCAACTAAGGGGTTGAGATGTGGAGACAGAGGATTGAATTCCGAGAGTACGCTCGACCAGGGGGTGTCTTATAAGACGGTGGGCATGCCTTTTGAGGGCAAGCCTCCCTGGATGGAGGGCTTAGCTTCTCCTAGATGGACTCCTAAAGGGAGGAAAGACGTCATGGATAGAAGGCGGCTCCTGGACGAAGAGCTCCTGAACAGAGGATGCCTAGAAGGAGAGATCCCTAGACGGAGGGCTCTTCGACGGGGAGCTTCCTGGATGGAGGGTTCTCTAGATGAAAAACGTATGGAATGAGAGTTTCTAAAAGGAAATTCTTAGATAGAAGGCTCTCTGGATAGAGGGCACCTGGACGAAGGGCACCTAAAATAAGGTCTCCTTGGACAGAGGATTCCCTAGGCAAAGAATGCTTGAATTGAGGGCTATTGGAATGGAAGCCCCGAGAAATTGGACTCCCTGGACGGAAGGCTCCCTGAAAGAAGGATTCCTTGATGGAAAGTGCCAAAAAGAAAGGCTTCCTAGATAGAGGGCTCTCTAGACGAAGAGCACTTGAACGGAGGGCTCCCAAAAGGAGGGCTCTTGGACAAGGTGCTCCCTAAATGGAGGACGCCTAGAAAGAAGGCTCACAGAAGGAAGCTCCCTGGAATGAAGAGTCCTGAAAGAAGGACTTCCTGGATGAAAGACACCTGGACATAGAGCTCGTGGAAAGTGAGCTCCTTGAAAAGAGGGTTCCCTAATGGAGAGCTCCCTAGACGAGGCGCTCTCTGAATGAATGATACCTGGAAGTAGGGCTCTTGTAAGGGGGCCCCCTGGAAGAAGGACTCTCTGAATGGGGAACACCTAAAAGGAGAGCTCCTGGAAGGGGGACTCTCTAGATGGAGAGGTCCTTGAAATGAAGGTTCCCCGAATGGAGGACGCCTAAAAGAAGGCCTCTTACAATGGGGACTCCCTGAATAAATGACTCCCGAAAGAATATAGGGACCCTCTGACGGAGGAGAATAGGGCCCCTCCTAGGAAAGTCCCTCCTCTTTGGGAAGGAGGATGGCATTCCTGGGATAGAGACCCAAACCTTTGGCATGGAGTTTCAGCGACGATTGCAGATTTACTAAATTGTCCAAAATTTGAGGAAGCCTATTATAACAACTGACTTTACAGTGTGATTTACATAATGAAACCTCTTATTTAGAAAATGTGGGACTTTTAATATGGACCTTTATAGATCTATTGTGTTAGAACTTTTGGATTGCGCTGTGGCCTATCTTGAACTATTTTTGCTAGGCTGGTGTCGGCTGGACCATGAACTGTATGGAGACTCCTCTGTGCCAAACGATTTTTTTTATGAATCTCGAATTGGGCCGGCCCAAATTTTATTGAACTCATCAAGATTTTATATCTTTATATTTAGATTCTATAAACTACAATGTTTAGTAAAAAATAAAATGGTATAAGATTGATTTATTACTCGATATATTTTTCAATGTTTAAATCATAAATTTTAATTTAAAAATAAAAGAAAAATGAGAAATAGAGCATAAAAGAGAGTAGAGTTTTGAGGGCTTGGTTCTATTATTTGTGAGATTTGCAAAATGATTAAAAGATAGGAGTTCTATACTTAATGAATTACTCATTTAAAAAAAATAGAAGTATTTACGATACGTTTGGTTATTAGAATGAAATAATGTGAGAATAGAATAGTTATTTCAAAAAATAGAATAGGATGAGAATATAATTAAAATTATTATTTTCATATTTGATTGTTAGAATAGAATGATGTGAAAATTGGTATTTTACTATTTAGTTTGTAAAATAGTAGGAAGAATAAGGTGAAAATAGTGATAATAATAATAAAATAAAATAATAATTAATAGTAATAATAATAATAATACGTAGTAATAATAACAATAATAATAAATAATAATAATAATAATAATAATAATAAATAGTGTGAATAACTATTCTCATAAATGTAGGAATAAATATTTCCTAAAAATATTTATTTTTAATTAAATTTGTAATAAAAAGGAGAAATATCTATTTTCAGGGAATAGAAATTCTATTCCATCTAATTCCCTCCAACCAAATATAGGGTTATAATCTTATTGCTAATCGGTATGAATTTCCTGGAAAGGTATTGACTAATTATTATTTTGAACCGTTATTCTAATTGAAAAATAAATAATCCAACCGTTTTATATGCTCTAAACTTATTATTTATTTATAAAAGCATTAAGTATTTGTTTGATCTGACCGTTCGTCTATCGATTCATATAATCATTTGTCAATATTAATTGTTCGATTTAATTAATAATCTAGCCATTCAATAACTCATTTTTAGTAGCTCCAGTAGTCAAATTATTTGGTTATTCGGTAATTCAATCATTTTGTTAAATTTCTTTCAAATTTGAGCCTAATAATTCGACTAATTTATACATTTTTATGAGTTTACTGCTTGCAGACTGCATATTTAATAGGCCAGGTTAATTTTATCTTAGACAGTTTTCAGCATTAACAATATTAAATATCCATTCTACTATGAAAATAACATAATGACTTCCTTAGTATCCTCAATTTAATTTTGGGAAATATGCTATATATAATTAGGAAATAGGAAAACTATTTAAACAGAAAAATGAAAAATGCTGTCAAGATATTTGATAGGATTCTATTTTTTTTCCAACATTCATGAAACAATTACAAAGAACTATATAATTTTTAATAAATTTTTGAGTTTTGTAGACAATAAAAAATTGTATCTTAACAATTTTTCATCTTTAAATAAGCATTTGTTGATATTTTTAACTATTTCTTTAAATATGACTTTAAAATCTCTATTAATTTCACATATTTTTTCATTAAAAATTAAACATATGTATAGACATATGTATTTTTTGTATGTAGTTTAACATATACCTATTTTCTACTGTGTTTTTATATTAACTTTTAATATAGATAGTTAAAATTTTTAATTCTTTAATATTTTAATGTTATCTAAGTTATTAAATATTCTTCTTTGTTATCGACAAATCTCATATTTCAAACAAATTACTATATTATATTATTCGATCAATATCTTATTATATTAGTATTATTATTTCTTTATTTTAATTTTTATATAAAAATATATTAAATTAAACAAATAATTTTTTATTAATAAGTTTAATACTATAAATTATACAAATTATCCAAATCATAGCAATCCACATATTGATAGTTAAGATGATTTGGCTCAAGTGACAGTTTTGTTTAATTTGGTAAGATTTAAACCACAATATCTGATTTGGTTACAAATTATACAGTCTCAACAAGTAAATTTAACTGAAATCAGACGGTCAGATCTAATCAAAATTTTACAAGATATGATAATTATTTACCAATATAGACAAACAAAACTAAAATATAGTTTGGATTAATATTTTGAGTTAGGACGCGAATATGGATAAAAATAGCAAGCCCCAACCAAATTTTATTTTATTAAATATAATACTTTTTATTTACTAAATATTTTTCATGTACATATTTGTTGCGTCCGCGAGCTCTGACCGTCCGTCTTACGGACTGTGACCGGCTTTGTGTGTTTGCGGAGGGACAGAAACGGGCAACACAGAATGAATGAAAAACGAGCGGTGAAATAGGAATACGAGGACACGAAGAGAATAAAATTTTACGTGGAAAACCCCGCCATACAAAAAAGGGAAAAAAACCACGGCAACAGACGGAAAGTCCGATAAGTTTCACTATTTCGGCGAGAGAGTACAATGAGAACCTGCGGAGCTATTCGCTTCCCCAGAGAATTACAGTGTGAGAAGTCTAGCTTCTTTCTTCATTCGCTTTTTCTTCTTCTCTCGAGGGTTTTCTACTAAGTATGCTCAGATGAAAATTTTCGGAATCCCCCTCTAGTTGCCTGAAAGGGGGTATTTATAAGGAATGTGATGCCGTTAGAGAGGTGGCACGTGATACTGGCACGTTAGAGCTGCCTGTTACCACCACTGTATGTGCAGCCGTGACAGGGGGCGTGTAGGGGTGCATACCTTGTAGGTATGGCGTGTCAGAGGCCGTTGATCACTCGTGGCAGCGCGTGTTGTGCAAGTCATCCGAGCTGACATCCTCGGCCATTTTGGCTTTTCTGACTGTCATCGTTCTCACATGAGTCAAAGTATCCTCTCGGACTACCAGTGCCATTCTTGATTGCTTAGTTTAGTTCTGCGGACGCTCGGAACAAACTTAATCATTTGGGCCTAGTTGGGCTTGTGGGCCTCTTGGGCCAGCTTATCCATTTGATCATCTGGGTCTGCAATTATAATTTTGGGCATTGGATTCCGAGACCCATCAATATTATATTCTTTTTATGTTTTTAGAAAACATATTTTATCTAAATATTATAATAGTTGCTATCTTTAAGTATTTATATGCAAATACAATTTTTGAATAGAAAATTAAAAATAAAGAATTTCATTTACCCGCCTCAATTGGCTTAATTTGCTCAGGAATGAGCATGTACATATTACTAGATTATATATATATTTATTACGTTAATATTATAATTTTTATATTTTAATTTTATATATAATATATTAAAACTAAATAAGTAATTTTATATAATAAATTTAGTATTATAAATTACATAAATTATCCAAACCAAGGCAATCCGTGTATCAATGACTTGGGTAACTATGCACAAGTGAAAGTTTTGCTTGGTTTAATAAATCAAACTGTATTATGTGATTTTATTATGAATTACATTTAAATTTGCACCGAACTGATTCATATTTATATTTTAATATACAGTATCTTATGTAATAATATAATCTAAAAAAAATGAAATGGTATTCCCTATCAACACTTGCTTTCAAGGGGCCATGTTCATATTACATGTTGAATCTAATAGATTCAATGGTCCTGATTTTATGTACGTTGAAATATGAATGATTCAAATCAATCCTTGATGGATATAGTTATAGTGGGCTGACCCGAGACCTAGGCTTGCAGGCCGGTACAAAGGCTCAATAAACGGCAGCCCATAGCTCCGCACCACGGGAACGCCGCCTCGAGAAGGACGGCTTGGGCAAATAGGCCCAAATCCAGTTCATCGGATTTGAATCGGGTAGAGAGACCCGCCCCGCAGTATTATCCTAGACAACATACTAGCAGTGCACAACTCAACAAGGGACCATTCCAAAACTGCACCGATCTTAGTAGATATCACCATGATATTTTTCAGAATTGCCCATCTCCCATAATGGCAATCCAAGCTGACAAGATCCTGTGCGGGATTATTCGTCGCTCTATATAGCTAAAAAGACACAGCGAATCACTCATCGGAGGACATGATCACACTATGATTTCTATAATCCTCTCGAAAAGGGAAATAATTCCCGCGGATAAACAATAGTTGCCATAAGCGGCGCCCTCAATCATCACGACAATTCAACACTCCCAGCTGTTGACAACCGCCTCCGTTAACTATAAACACCCCTTCACGATAACAAGAAAGGGGGGACACGGAATTCAGACAGAGGGAGAGGTCAAAGATGGCAAAATCAGATAAGACCTCACGTCACCTAAAAAATCATCTCAAGCAGAGAAGAAGAAAAAAGGAAAAATGAGATGAGGGAAACAAATTTGAGAGTCCAGCGGCCCAACTCCTTCCAAGTCCGATTGAAACAATCTCCACTACAATGACGTAAGCCACACTCAAGCTTCTGGAGAAGCATTTAGACCCATCTCTCCAGGCTGGCCATTAGCGGGCCACCTCTCCAGCCGACCCCTAGGCCAACCACCACTCTAAGACGACTATCTCTCTCCAGTCAGGCTTAGGGTTGAACAGCCTTCCATCTAGTAGAAGGCCAACTCCATTTCCGGGAGCCCATCTAGGAGGTCCACCCTCAATCCAAGAACTCAGTCTTGTATCTCTAAGATGCTCCTTCGTCAGGCATATCCTTAAAACGCCTCTCTGCAGGCACTCCTCCAAGATGTCTATCGGCCGGGTGTACCTCTAAGCCGCTCATCAGCGGGCACGCCTTTAAGCAATCCCTCAGCAGTCACACTTCTAAACCGCCCCTCGATTGGGCGCGCACCTCTTAGCCATCCCTTAGCGAACGCACTTCTAAGCCTCCCCTCGGTTGAGTGCACTTCTAAGCCTCCCCTCGGTTGAGTGCACTTTTAAGCCCCCTCTATACGGGCACTCTTCTAAGATGCGCCTCAATCGGACGCACCTCTAAACCATCCATTAGCCAGTGCACCTCTAAACCTTCTCTCAGCCAGCCGCACCTCTAAGTCGTCCCTCAACCGGGCACACTTCTAAGCCATCTCTTAGTCGGGGCACCTCTAAACTGCCTCCTAGCCAGGGCACCTCTAAACCGCCACTCAGCCGGCACATCTTAAGCCACCCATTAGTCGGGTGTATTCATCGCATCCTCCTAATATCTTTTTGTTTTTTAGAAAATATCTTTAACTTGAGTGTCAGATAATATACGGTAGAAGTAATTTTTGCCGTCTTCTTACCTATTATTTTTAGTTGTGGAGTGTGAATTTAACCCGATGAGGAATATCAAATGGATTGTTGACCCTAACAGTAACTCGAATCCAGGGATGCATCAATCATCCATTATTATAAAGCATTTTTTATCATTTTATTTCATTTTTTAGCATAAATTTAAGGTCATTAAATTTATGTATAAATCTGATAAATTATTTTACCTTCATATAATCCACTTCTTGGTAAAAAAAACTGGTGCAATATTGTCGGACGTATCATCTCAGTGGTTGGTCCTCCAATAATACCTTCCGACGAGCTCTCCAAAATCCTTACCATCATTTTTGGTCGCTACGTTAACTAGTTGTTTCCCTATCAACGACTCCGTAATCAGAGTTTCTTGATAAGAAAGCCTAATTAAAATCAGATGACCAATTTAAATCAAAATTTTACAAAATATAATAAATATTTTATCGGATATGGTTTAGATGCAGTTAATCTAATCTAGCACCATGGGACTCACAAATTATCAACCTGAAGGTGGCTGTCGGGATAATTGAGTTACTCAACTTGGTACAAAACTGGTTCAAGAATTAGTTTAGACACACACTCCATCGATCAATCGAATGGCTGGACAACCAAAGACATTGAAGATTGGGGCAGTTAATGACCCCGTAAAAGAATAAATTTGATATTAAATCCTGATAAATAGTTATACAAAATTAAAAAAAATGATCAATTACTTTAAACTAAGCAATAGCAGCCTCCATTATTAAATCAACCACTTCAAATTTGATATTAAATACCTTCATTTTCAAGTGCCAGTGCAGTTGCACGTTCTATCAATTTGGGGCAAAACACTTTGACAACCAAAGTCCAATTAAAAAAAACAAAAACGGCTGTGCTTTTTTTCCGGATTAGGTCATTCTCTATGCCATGTCCATGGCGTATGAACAATGTTCGTAAAAGGTTTGAGTGAATTTTGGCTCAAGTGAAATATTGGCAGAGTATTCTACTCAGTAATGTGTGCTCGCTTGGGACTCATGCAAAATTTTGGAAAAAAATTTATAAGGAAGCTTGACAATTGAAATAGGGCAGTTGGGAGCACAGCAATTGAATAGAAGATAAAATGTGCCTAACATATTAAGATTCAGACAACCTCTTTAATTACTGTCTGTTATATTAGAAAGGGATGGAGTATTTGTCATTTTGATATGGCAACTCTTTTGATAGTAAGAAAATAATTCGTAACATATCAAATTGTCTAATAATGTAAAATCATCAATGCGATGATAAATTTTTGAGGACCATTCCACGGGGTCCAACCCATCCTCTTCATGAGAGTTGGTGTGGGTCTCCCTTTCAGATTTTTATTAATGCCTGTTTTGATTTTTAGAATTAGGTTATTTCAGCCTTCTTTTTGCTTGTTTTGATAGCATTATTAATTTTATATAACATTTTGATACTCATTCTAGCATCGATTACAATTCCATGCTACTTTAAATTTAATTTGGGTTATTTTAGATATTGTGTATAATATATTTACATGTCCTTTCTTCATTACACTTCGTATGCATTTTAAAAAAATTATGGTTGTTTTTAAGTACTTTATTTTTTACCCTTTAAGTTACAGATATTAAGTTACATAAATATTCAATATAAATAAATAACATTCGTATTTAGATATCATGAATATAAAACATCAATCCCACTCATAAAATATTATCATTATACACAATGAAAAAAGTATAAAAATAAATAACGCATGATATGATTATGAAGCAGAATCTTAATAATAAAACAGTTTCTAAGTAAAATTTTTCATACTTTTCAAGTACAATCAAAGCAAATTTACTATAAAAAAGTCAATTTATAAATCAGGTGGTGATACAGACGTACTAACTGTTAGTTAATTTATATCTAACATATGTCTTCAACTGAAAAACTCATCAAATTTACTTTTTGACAATAAAATTGGATACCTTCTGATACTTTTTTTAAAATTTACATCATTATATTCGGGAACGACCAATACTTGTTTGATTATGGTTAAATGATTTCAATATGAAAAATTTTTATCTTTAAATCACAACTCATAGATGAAGTTTTTTTTTTTTTTCTTTATCTTCAATTCTCTAACCCTCATTCATTCTCTTCTCTTTTCACGTGAGTGATAATTAGGTTAAGTAGAAAAGAACCTATTTATTAGGCTGGCCAAAAAATTAGGACCAAAAAAACAAAATTGTAAATTCTACACTCTAGAGTTGAAACACTAGTTTGAAGCAATTCAAGGGCGTGTATGTGCTGCCCATTTCATCAATTTGTGATGAAACAGTTAATGTAGCGAGACAACTAGTTTGATAGGGAGACAACTAGTTTGAAGCATTATCCAAATATAAATATAAATAATCTATTCTGTCGATAATACATATACATGGTTCAACGATATAAATATACGACTCACTCTATTATTTTGTCGCGATCACATACAAGTGCACACACTAGTGTTCAAATGCTGAATTATATGCCAACTTATATTTGCATATTCTGAACATTTTTTCATACTTATTTTTTTATAATTTTGATGATCATATTTTAAACCATTTTAGATATTAAAATAATAATTAAAAAGATTTAAATATAGTTTAATTTTAACCACATTTTCTCATAAAAATAATAAATTTTAAAACTATTTTTTTAATTTTATTGCTAAATTTTATATCAACTTATGAACATAATTGGCATAAAAAGTCCAAGTCGTCATTTATGTTGCGTGGGGAGCGGGGTCCCGGCGACGGCGGGTAATTAGCAAAAGTATTTAAGGGGAAAAAATAAATACTGGTCGTTGAAAATAAGCTTAGATCGACGGCCTCTATTTAATCAAAACGTTGTCGCTATCAGCTGTCCTTTACTATTGATCAAACGGATGAAATTTGGCTCCTGCTGCATGCTGTGCAAAAATCACCGTTCATCCCATTTCTTCTTAGGAACGAAGCTTCCAAAGTCAAACGACGACGCTCTCTCTCTCCATTGGTTCAGTTGTTGTTTGTATCGAGATTTTGGTGGGTATATTTTATGGGTACTTCTTTGCATGTACACATGTATAGTTTTTGTACACAGGTTTTAGTGTATGATTTTCATTTGTAGATTTATCAAATTAGTGACTTGATTTGGTGGATTTTGTTTATGGATTTGATTGTTTTTTTCGAATACTATATTTTCCTTTGTTACTGATGTACATTATAGTAAATGTTTTCCAATCTGAAATTTTTTTTCCATATTATAGTAAAGTTTGAATAGGAATTTTGTTCGTTTATGTAAGATATGGATTCAAAATATTATTTTAATACCGATTTATTTAATTAGTTTAATAAATTTTTAAGAATAGTTAATATTTTGAGTCAAAAAATAAAATTTTTGATCGACATAAATCAGGGCGAGTGTTACTTAACCTATACCTGATAAATGCATATGCGTATTTTGGATAGCAAGAATGCGCCTGGTAGATACTTTTGGGGTTCTCATACACATTTTAAGCAAAATATCCGAGTTTGATGTGCACTTGACCGACAAATTAACATGTTTAGGATAGAATATTAATACCTTATATACATTTGATGGGTATTAGTACTATTGAGGGTCACTCCATTGTAAAAGTCATTGTGACTGAATGACTTGGATGGAACACGTGGACTTTATGTGCTACTATACACGGAATATGTAAATGAAATTTCAATCAACATAGTTAATCATTCAACAGTAGAAAAAACCTATTTATTTGAATGATTAGGATAATACACTCTAGAGTTGAAACAAGTTTGAAGTTAAAGGCATGAGACAACTAGTTTGATAGGGAGACAACTAGTTTGCATTACTAAGAGATCCCAGGACGAACTATTATTTTGTCGCGAACACATACAAGTGCCACACTAGTGTTCAAATGCTGAATTATATGCCAACATTCTGAACATTTTTTCATACTTATTTTTTTATAATTTTGATGATCATATTTTAAACCATTTTAGGGCATTGACTAGTCATGTGGAGATTGTGGAGAACACGAACGGTGAAATGTTGACTGTTCGTCAGGAAATCCAGAATGGTGTCAACTCAAAAATTTTCTAAGTATATGTGATCTCAAAATTGGTTCAGGTTATGTAGGTACTTCTTTGCATGTTATTTTTGTACATAGATTTATTTAGTACTTGATTTGTGGATTTTGTTTATGGATTTTATCGGGGGTAGAAATAATATTTCTCAAATTTGCTAAATATGGGCTTCTATATTAAAAGCAAGTAAACAGACTTGCTATGTGTGTGTGACTAAGTGTGAGGAACAAAAAAAAGTAAAAATGGTGAAGAAATGAGAGAATTATGAGCAACGCATAGTTCACTCTTATATTGTTTGTGCACTACTCTTTGATTTTTTCTCTCTTGTGACTGTATAACAGTAAAAATTGTTCCTCATCTCACATAGTGGAATTGGTTCCGTGAACTAATTGTCGCGTAGTTTTTTCCTTATTTAATAAGAATTTTTCACGTAAAATTCGTGTATTTATTTTCTACTTTCTTATTCCTTTTCTGTATCTATTTGTGAGGATAGTTGGATGACATCTAGCCACAACAAGTACACAGTGCCGTCTGTATTTTAATATTTGAATTGCGTTTAATTGGCGCTAATGTGATAGCCTTTTGCAAATAATCTCATTGGTTATTTTTAACTCATTTTAGCCACGGTTTTGAGAGGAGAGAGTGAAAGAGATGAGAGAAAAAGAGAGAAAAAAATAAGGATCTAATTTAAAATAAAGTAAAAATAAGTACATCCAAATACTTTAATATTTTATTTCTATTTATTTCTAATCCCTTTGAATACTTTTTATTCTATATATATATATATAATACTTGAACTATTTTAAATATTGTATGCATAATATTTCACCCTAATTTTATGAATTTTGATAAAATACATAGCATAATTCTTTATAAATTATATTTAAATATTAAATTTTTACGACATTATTCCTACATGTTTTAACATTCTGTTAAATGTTCCTACATGGTTTTGATACCTACATACAAAAGCCTTTAGTTATCGCATAATTACTTATATATATTTATAATTACGAGAAATTACTTAAACTATAATTTTTGCATAAGAGTTTTTACAATTTTATAAAATTTAAACTTATGCATATCTTTAATTTTTATTTTATTATTTTTACATGTCCATAATTTTACTGCATATTACGCATTTAAAGAAATATAAATAAAAACTCTATATAAGTTTTGATGAAATAAGTATTTTTTAATATAAAAAAATTAAAAAAATATTCATATTTAAATAAAATTTTTCATTTGACTAAGTATGAGCTATTATAAAAAAAAGACAAAATATATTTAGATATATCATGTTCTATTTTTAGTAAATCAAAGTCAAACATATCATTTGCGGATCCAAAGAATGGTGTTCAACCTCGTCTATAAATATTATATATAAATAACCCACCTATGAGTATTGAATTATAGCGTATGACATTTCGTTACGTGGAAATAGCCATGACTTGAACTTAAATATTTACCATTTGTTGGTAAAGTCATTAGTAATCCTGAACTTCCAACCCCTGAAGTCAATTCTAAAAGACCGAAGACCTCCGAACAATTAGTCAAGTGGGCTATAGAGTTGGGAGAGTTCGACGTGGAGTTCCGCCGCGACCTACCCTCAAGGGCCAAGTCCTGACGGGCTTCATAGTTGAGATGGCAACCCCCGACTCCAGATGACCCCAATAGCCCGAAAGGCATGGATATGCCGGACATTCCGACATGGATCCTAAATGTGGATGGATAGTCCACACAAACAGGCAGCGGAGTCGGAGTCATCCTGCGGACTCCCGACAGTGCAAAGATTACGTACTCCGTGTTGTTGACCTTTCCAGCCACTAACAATGTGGTTGAGTACGAAGCCCTCCAGGCAAGACTTCGCCTAACAAAGGAGTGCTCCGCCTAGTCACTGGTCATACGTGGATACTTGAAGCTTGTGGTCAACCAAATCTACGGAGCCTTCAAAGCGTCAAATCCGCAGCTCTCAAAGTACCTAGCGAGAGCCAAGGCCAAGATCTAGACGTTCAAACAGTTCAAGATTGAACACATACTGAGGGTCAAAAACTGAAAATTTTAGTTTATTTGATTCTATTTGGCTTTGTTGCAGGGAGCTTGGAAGAAATGGAGCACAAAGAGACAGGATGCCAGGCTCCGGAAGGTCCAATCCTCTGCGCTAACAACTGTGGATTCTTCGGGAGTGCAGCGACGATGAACATGTGTTCAAAGTGCCACAAGGAAATGGTCCTTCGACAACAACAGGCTGAATTAGCAGCAGCATCCATTGACAGCAACGTCAACGGAAGCTGCAGTAACAAAGAGCTCATTGTTGCTGGTGCAGTTTCCATGGATGCCAGATCAGCAGAGACCAAGGCCTTGCCTTCTCAAGTATACAGCCATTCCACGGCCTCACAGAGTTTCGAGATCAAGCAAGAAGGCCCTAGTAGATGCAGCACTTGTCGGAAGCGTGTTGGTTTGATGGGCTTCAGCTGTAAGTGTGGAAACCTGTTCTGTGCTGCTCATCGCTACTCTGACAAGCATAATTGCCCGTTTGATTACCGTGCTGCTGCCCAGGATGCTTTAGCTAGAGCAAACCCGGTTGTTAAGGCTGAGAAGCTTGACAAAATCTAGAACCTTATCGTGCCAGCTTCTTTGCTACCGATGCAGCTCCTTTGGATATAGCTGCTGATCTGGTTCAATGCCTGGTCGTTCTATATTTATGCAGGGTCTCATGGCGCTGGGCCATCTTGCTGTTTGAAGAACTTTGCTTGTCTTGTTCATTGGCTAAGGAGCGGATCTCTTCACCGGTGTGAAGTTCTCTATTCGGCTGGTTTGGCAAACAATTATGTTTTTCATTTGCTGTCAAAATCATGAAATCCCTTGTCGTCTAAGTAGCAACTTACATGGATGATTTCTGCCATACTGCACTGTGAAATTATACCATGCTTGGAATGCCTATACGATCAACTGACACTTAAGGAAGTGGTAAAAGCCTTAGCTACTTTCCATAATTTCTCAAAGTTTATTATGATTATCTAAACATTATCACCTCTCATATTTTTAATAGTTAAATTCACATATGGCTAGAATTGAAACAATGTCAAATTATTTTCTCAATTTTTATCTACGACATAATATAATCTAATACTCAGAAAAATCATGTTAAAACCTAAATTTTCTTGAGGTAGCCAATTATTTATCAACATAAGGCAACCCACTTTATTTAAGCATATAAAATTTCGCTTATTATAATTAATATGCTAAAATTAATAGATCTTTATATTTAAGTAGAAACCTGTAATTATAGACGAAATGATCTTTGGCAGATTTGGACACTACCAACTCCAAACTTGGGTAAAGCCTTTCATTTCTAATGCCATCAAACATGCATTTCTGCAAACAATGAGATGATTTTTAGGGCAATTTTTTAATGAAATTTTAGCAAAAATTGAAAAAATGAGCCGTGTTAGAAAAACATCCCACATAAAGATCTGAAAAAAAAAATTATAATGACTAATAAATATGCATTAACTTTTGACCAAAAAGCCTAAATTTTTAAATTTAAATTGTGTCCAATGTACATATATGAACCCCAACATATACCGGCTATCTTCATGTGTACACAGACAATACGGTGAAACCTCCCTCTTTGAGGAGGGTTCCGCGTTCCCAACAAAGGCAATATACAGAATTGAGTATGTGAAAAGCAATCAGTCAGATTCGTACTTCACCACGCATATTACAAACTCCAGAAACCTACTGCATATCATACAAACCAGAATAAAAGTTGACAAAGGAAATGTTATTCACAGTTGAAGGCCTGAAATCCAAGGGATTATCCCAATCACACGATCCAACTGCGGACCATCTCATCCGCACATTTGCAACCTCGAAACCATCGACTTCACAGTCAATGAGCCTAGTACTTGGAATTGAGGCTTCACGGTGATGACACGAAGTATAGAAGTGTCATTCATGGTTGCAGGAGGTAAAGTTCCTAGATCTTGATATTTCGGTATGTGTTATTCTAGGATCTGGAATCTATACTTTATTGGGGTTCCCTAAGCTTATTTGTTTATCAGAGGATCATAAGCCTTACACTAGTTATATCGAGATTTAATTGCCTTGTGGTGCTAAGATTCAATATGACATTGATGGTGCCTTGATTTGGTGAGTAGTTATGCCAGCACGAGCTGTGGCGGTAGGATATGATACTTGCCATCAAATTATGAAATTTTGAATACGAGGCGTAGAGGATGGAGTAGTGACAAGATTATATTGTTTTGCCTACAAGTCGCTTAAGGAATATAAGCACCAAGTTTATTTGGCACATAAGATCACACTTGGGAATTGTCTTGTGGTTACCAAGGTGTTCGAATAGAGTAAGTGTTTGTGGACGTTACCTAGAGGAAGCAATTAGCCCGAATCGTTTCCAAACCCTTAAAGTGATGGTTGTTGTGGAGTTGCGCCAAGAATTGGCACCCAATTTAAGGGCTCTATATGGAACCGATGAGGCATCGACTAAGTCTTTTGCCGTGAGATGCTTCAGTACCTTTGGGATGACCTTGTCGATGAATTTTTAGAATCAATAAGGTGTAAGGGCCTTATTTGAGGATTGTGTCATGAATTGCGAAATATGGTTAGCCATGTACTCAATTACGAAAGAGACGTAAATTTTGGGAGAAGTGTAATGTTGAGTATGTGGTTACTCCGATAGGAGGGATGTGATTCTTTTGTGGAAGTTCTAGGATTGTGTACATCTCTTATCTTGTTTGAGTGGTTACCCTTGGTTAAAAGGGTGTAGAAGCCTATGATCAGTATTACCCCACCCATAGTTTGAGGTTAATCATTAGGATTCTAGTTTTGTGAATTGATAGGGGTCTCTTGAGGAGCTAACCGTATCTAAATAATCCAAAAGGGGCTAGAAGGTCGTCCCGTAGGAAGAAATGACCACGCGACTGTGCAAATAGGTTAATCGGTTTAAGGATCGGAAAGAGAATTTCGGTGCCCTTCAATGATGGTGAGCAGTATTGCCAATACATGGTGACAGGAATTTTTGGTTGGAATATGTCTTGATGATTCATAGGAGGTGTTTCAGGATGAATTTCAAATGGCTTCTGATATCTAAGCGAAGGGAGTGCTTCGCCTTTAGTTCTAGGACGGAGAACTACCACCTAAGTATGAGGTTAAGAAATTGTGAGATGAGAAGCCCTTACTGTTTCGGTTTTGAGATAGGACAATAAGAATTATGATATTATTGAATAATTATGGAATTGCAAGTCTAGGATAGTCTATTTATTGTGGTCTAGATGATACGCGAGGTAGTATTAGTTGGCTTGCCGGTATACCGATAAGATGATGTATTTTTACTTGAGAGATAGAACCATATTTGAAATATTAGAGTCGTGAAATGTTGAATAAGAGGTCCTTATGATTATATTTTTGGACAATTAGAATGACCCACTTGTTGTAAATTAAATATATATATATATATTCGGTTTTAATCAGTAGGCTCATCGATATGCTAGTAAGATATTGAGGGCACTAATATCTGGGTTTGATATTTAAGTGATAAGACTATGCCAAATTTTTGAGAAATGGATATGATTGAAATTTTGACTTTGGGGATTCTGTGATAAATTGAGGATTGTGGAATGGGGACCGTTGTTTCGAGGGTCTATAAATTTGCTTATGGATGTAATTACCATTTAGCTAATTCTAGAGGTCTGAATAGTCATGTCATGCGGAGGATGTGATATTGCACTAGTGTAAATGGGTAATTTGTTTAAAGGATAATAAGTCCTTGTGATCTTGTTTCGGGATTGTTTGAACGGTAAGGATTTTGGGGATCGGAATGATTGTGCATGAGCTATCAATGACTTTTCATTTATCTCGAAATTGGGTAGTACATGCGGGCCAGATATGTTGACTCGTTGGTATGCTCACGGGATAATAAGTTTGTTGTGTAGTTAGGTTCCAATGACCTAGGTGGTGATTTGAGGCTATACCGAATTTTAGAAAATTATTACAATTATAGTATCTAATTTAGCTATAAATTGAGAAGGATGGGATTTGTCTTTGTGGTGTAGATATTTTGAAATTCGTTCTAATTATGGCTGCTGTGTAATATAAGTGTTTTGTATGGATTGTATATTTTAGAAAAATGTCGGTTTGATGACATACTAATGAAATAATAGCCATATGAAGTATTTCACCTTGAGGTCTGATTGCAATCCGAGATTTATACCAAAATCTTAGCCAAGTTGGATCAAGAAATTTGGGCACCAAGTTAAATTATATGTACTAAGGAATTACAATTGGATGATTTATAATTAGATAAATAAACAGAGTAGCGCAGCGAAAATCATATAAGATAAGGTTCAATTTGTGATTTAGAAGGAATAGTTCCTTTCGAGGCTTAGGGTAGGTTGAAGTAAGAACCTTTAGTCGTTTGAGGTCTTGAGCTAAGTTGGTTAAGTTAATGAATTTGGGTTGTCTTCGAACATGGTAGAATTAGATTTTTGATCTAACGTATTAGATAGTAAGAATCAGGAAGGTTTAAGATGTTTGAGGTTTCTTGAGGTAATCGTATAATTAAGGAAGTGACTTAGGAATGCTAGAGAATTTAGAAGTTTACCTCCGATTATGGAGATTCGAAGTTTGTTAAATTTTGAGGACGAAATTTTTATAAGTGGGAAAAAATGTAACATCCCGAAATATTTTTATCTGATTAAGTTAAAATTATTTATTATTTTGGATAATTCTGGATAATTTAGGAGTGAGAAAAAATAATTAAATATTATAAAATTTTGGAGAATATTTCAATTTGTTGGGTCGGTGCTTGGAGTGCGTTCATTCGATTATTCGGGTATCGAATTAAACTTTTGGGATTAAAAAAAACGTAATATAATAACAATAATAATAATAAGGAGGGGGAACATAAGCAGAAGGCAGAAACGGGAGAAGATGTTCGAGGAGAGAGAAAGCATAGGCGAGAGGGTTAGGGTTTTGTTGCGTCGGCAGTGTGGTGGTAGGCTTGGCCGGCGGCGTGCAGTGGCCGGCGGTGATCGGTGATGGCGGCTAGGCGCCCGCAGCATGCGGGCAAGGCGGCGATGGCCACGGTGAGGCGGCTGCGCACACGGAGGCCGTCGTGAGAGGAGGAGCCACGCGAAGGAGAAGAGAAGAAAATGGAGGCCTTCGGGTCGGATTTTGAGCTCAAGCTAGTTGGAGAAAATGTAGAGCACGTTGAGGCAAGTGTTTTTATACTCACTATTTATTCTCTTGTGATTTTTATTTATTATCTATCGGGTATTATCATTCCGATACCCACCCAAAACATGAAAATCGTATAACCCATGACTAATGATTAATAAATATGTAGTTATTTGTCTGATTCGTTGTCCAATTCACTTGTCCTAATTATACATATATATCGATCGGACGTCTGATCGAACACGAATCGACCCATTCATGGCGTCCGAACTCTAAAAAACGCCACTGTCATTGTTCATCCAAAATAAAATGAAAAATTTACATGTTTTCACCCATGTATTATATTAAATTGACCTCAAAATATGAATCACCACATCCTAGATATATATATATGTTGGCCGCACGATCGATCTCGCACGTTTTGACCCATTCGCGGCATCCGGGCTCTCTAAAAGGGCACTGTTACTGTTCACCCGAGACAAAAGGGAGAAATTGCATATTTCTACCTTCATAATATGTTGAAATGACTTCAAAATATGAATCCCGTGTCCCAAATGTAAGTATATGTTGATCGGGCGTTCGATTACGTAAGATTCAACCTTTTCGCGGTGTCTAGGCACTCAAAAAGTAGCATGACACTGTTCACCCGAAATTGGAAGGTAAATATGCATGCTTTAGCTCTCTTCAATTGTGATGGAACTTATGACTAAATATTTGTGGCAAATTATAAGCTCTAAAAATATGTAATTGTGCATCGGGAGTAAGGGGGATGCGTCCCGGAGGCTTCTGGTGTGGTGTTTCACCAACGGAGGTAAGTAAAATCAAACTCTCTTGTGAGATTAAATTGAATGGTTAAAAAGGTTTAAGTTTCAAAGAAAGGAAGAAACCGAGCAAGTAAATAGATGGAGAATCCACCAAAGTACGGGACGATGGATTGATATTCTAGATGGAGATATGTGTGGATTTGGTCTCCTGGATGAAGATAAAGACGGGAATGTGATTTTCCGATTGAAAAATGTGATATACTTGTGGTGGATCTTCTCTCAGGGAAGGATTAATCCTGAAACTAGGACCATGGTTTATAGGGGTAGTATTCTCTGGTTTGTCATGTCCATCATGGTATGAACCCAAGGAATACTTGACCACATATTCTGGCCGCTCATGGAAGCGGTGATGTTCGTGGTACGCTTTAGGATATTACTGTGGAAGAACGATGATTGTCCCGGTCCTCGGGGGATATGGGGCGAGTTGAGATGGCCGAGTGCTGTAGGCCTAAAATGTAGCCGATGGTCGAGTGCTGTAAACCTAAAATGTAACCGATGGTCGAGTACTGCAGACCTAAAATGTAGCTAATGGTTGAGTGCTTCAGACATAAAATGTAACCAATTTTAGAATGTGTGGTAGACACATTCCTTTCCTCGTTCTCTCACATCATTGGTTAGTACGACCTACTAGTTTGGGTCCGTAAAGATTGATGAAAGCAATAAAAATGAATGAACGTAACTAGAACGAACATGCGAACTAAGTGATTCCAGATGTTCCATCTCCTCGCATGCTTCCTTTATTCAAGTTATATGATTCCCTATCTAATTACTGTCTTTCCTATAAATTGCTGTAGTTAGTGATGTATGATTATATTTATTGAGCTGTACGTTCACTCTTGCTGTTTTTCCTTCCAGATGAGAATACTAAAGCCGGCGCCCGATTATTTAGAGTAAGGAGAGAGACTTGCATGAGAAGATTAGCTGGATGTCGAAGGTTTGAAACTTTGGACACGTTGTTATAATAGAATGTAAATAGTCTTGTTGGACTAATGTGATTTGTTATTATTTTATGGTTATTATTATGCTTCCGCAGGTTTTTGGATTTAGATATACTTCCGTATTTATGTTGATATTTTGGATTTCGTTTAGTCCTAGACAGCATCTCTTTAGACTCAACATGGTAGATGAGTACTGTGTTGAAGCCATGAATGGTATGACGATTGTGATCTTGTGTATTGTGTTGTAGGCCAAAATGTTGATTATTGGATAGTTGTGTGCTTATACAGGCTATTTTAAGTAGATTGTATTTTTAATTTTTCGTCCAATTGCATAGAAAATTTTACCAAAATTCCTACAGAATCCATAATGATAAATTATAGGCATAAGGTTATGTTACCATTGACGGAGGTTATTTAAGAAGAATAACCCGGTCCGTCATATTCATAGAGGTGAGGAGAGAAAAAAATCACTCGGGGAGTACAAAAGGCACTCTGAGAGCACACTTTGGCAAGAAAAAGAATCCTTGCATCCTACTTCGATCAACTCGATCAACTGGCCATCGAGAAAACAACAGCCTAGCACCGAGACAAATGCCCCTGCATGCGCAAGCTCTTACAAACGCAGCCAGCTACCACTTCTTTCCAGCCTAACACAGGCTGCCACGGTTAGCCACCCACTGCGGTGCATTCTGGGAGCCAAGCCTCCCTCATCCGCTCATCAATCTCCCATTCCTGCATTCGCGCACTCCTTACACGTTCACAGCATACTCCCACGTGCCTCTAAGCGTGCGCAACCCCCCTTTCCGTTTATTGCGGAAGGTTTATAGATTTGAATGTCGGAGTATTTTCGATGGAAAAAATTTCGTCGGACTTCTGACATCTTATTTGTTAGTTGTGTTATGCAGGTCCTAGGTTTACAGTGACGGAGACCGGACCCGCTTAAGATCACCTCAGGACGACGAGGAATCCGAAAGCTCTCTAATCCGTACGATAACCACGAACCTGGGACACAACACTACTAAAATCTTAATATAAACAAATTTTTTTATCCAAATCATATACATACCGAATGAAAACGAACAAGAACAAACAAAAGCATCATAAATCATCTGTCATGTATAAGACTGTGTACAGAAATATTTATAAAGAAATACATACAAACTGCACTCATTGAAATCTGGTTAGAAATAAAAATATATGCTAAAATCATATTTCATATAGAATGAAAATTAAGATGTGATGTGTCATGGATCCGAGTTTTGGATGGATTCGGGTTTAGCTACTCCTTTAGGTCATGTCACTATCTTATGCGCCTGGGATCCTGCATACCATAATAAATGACGAGAAGTCAGAGAAAAATAGCATAATTTACTCCCTAATTTATCTTCGATATTTAAATCAATAAATTACCTTCTAAGAAAAAGAAGGTAAAAAACAGAGTGTACTGGAATGAATGCAAAGAGAGGGATTTGAGAGTAAGAATTGGAAGTGCACTCGTTGAGAATGGCTTTCGTAATGGAATACTCGTTGAGAGCAGCCTTTCTATTTACTTCGTTCTTTGGGAACTAGTGGCAGAAAAGAGGTCAGAGTGATTGGACACTTAAGAATTGAAAATTTTATACAGGTTTGAGTATGCCAAAGTTTATACAGGTTTGAGTATGCCAAAGATTATATCTATGGAGTGAATCTCCAGGACCTTTTATAGCTGTGGGCCTTTGTTACCCCTTAGATGGCAAGACGGGATGTCTGCCTTATAAGAGGATCATTTCCCTTCATCGTGTAGATATGAGCGTCATTCTCGGCTGCAATGATCAAGAAGAAGGATCTCTCCCTCCGCGAAAATGTTGCATGCAGTGAATGTTGAGATTGCCATTGCGAGCCGTGCGCTAATCTACGGGCTTTTCTTACGGGATACGTTCTGATTTTGGGGGATTTTTGTTATAGGGAGGATTGCCATCTTAGAGTGGTGGCCAATTAGAACAAATGACCGTTGCACACAGGGAAAAGACATGTGGGCGATTTTGGTTTGGGCTATATCTATTTTGAGCTACCCCCAATCTATTTGGGAGCCTTCTCCTGTCAATTGGAGCATTGTCCGTCATTTGGACAACTGCGGACCGCAATACATTCTAACCTACTCACCCCTTTGAGCCGGCCTGCTACTACCGTCCCCATCAATATGAACCAACAGAAGCACAATAAATCACAAATTTTAGATAATTTTTATACTGAAATGCGAATAATAACAAAAATTGATGGATGAACAGATAATAAACATTGAACCAGCTCAAGGAACTATAAGGAACCAAGCCTGTGACGACGATATTCTGAGGAGCAACGTCGTTGTTCGAAATCGCCTACTGAAGCAATGGAGCGGGAGAACGTCGTTGTTTGAGTTCGAAAGTTTCGTTTTGAAGAAGAGATAATATGAACAGTGATTTTTACACCACATGATCCAAAAACCTAATTCTGTAGCGGGTCAAATTTCAGCCGTTCGATTTGTCGGAAAGGGCAGCTGGGACCGATGACGTTTTGATTAAATGGAGATAGCCGATCTAAGCATGTTTTTAACGGCTGAGATTTATTTCTACCCCTCAAAAACCTGTTTTTTTTTTATTACCCAGGCAACCGTCGAGCGCCCTTTGACGTTGTAGGTCCCCTGTTTGCACATTGCGTGCGGGCATAATTAATTTTAATGAATTTTTTGATTTTTTTTATAAATAATTAAATCAAGAGCATATGCCTTGTTTTCTAATATGGTCCGATATGATCTGATCTGGAGAATCGGACAATGCTGAACGCGTATCTCGCCCTCCGGCGAGTATTGACGGTCATCCTTCTCTCCCTCGCCTTCGTCCAATCATGCCCGATCACTTCACCGCTGCCCACCATCCAACTCCCCACCGCCGAAGTCACCACGCTTTCCGTCACCGACTTCGGCGCAATCGGCGACGGCATCCACTACGACACCCGCCCCATCCAATCCGCCATCAACGCCTGTCCATCCTCTTCCAGCTGTCACGTGGTCTTCCCGTCCGGCGGAAAATACCTAACGGCGACGATCCATCTCAGAAGCGGCGTCGTTTTGGTGATCCAGGAGGGAGCCGTGCTGCTGGGGGGCACGAGGTTAGAAGACTACCCGGAAGATTCGAGCAGATGGTACGTTGTGCTTGCGGAGCAGGCCGATAACGTTGGGATCACAGGGGGAGGAGAAATCAACGGACAGGGATTGAAGTTCGTGGAGAGATTCGATGATCGGAAGAACGTGATGGTGAGCTGGAACAAAACCGGAGCGTGCTACGGCGACGAGTGCCGGCCCAGGCTAGTTGGGTTCATTCGGTGTAAGAATGTTGGTGTTTGGGATATTAAGCTCATTCAACCCGCCTACTGGTGGTGCTTACTGCGCTCTCCTCCCTCCCCTTCTCCATTTCTTGTAGGGTTTGAGCTAAATTGCGTCGTCCAAACGGGCGGCGGGCAGCTGCCTAACTAACGCTCCACCTGGCTTGTCCGGATAGAAGCAATTTTGAGTCATTTTTTATCATCTAGCTTCATAGTTTCATCGATTTGACTCAAGATTGATAGGTTAAAACTCATTCGAGCTAGGGCACAAAAAGCTCAATGTGGTAAAATTAGTCTTATTTTAAAGCTAATTAATAATTCAAACTTGTTTGATAGTGCATTCGAGCTCGGACTTATGAGCCGAATGAACCAAACTCACCTTGATTTTAAGATTGTTTAGAGCCCTGTTTTTGCGCTTAGGCCCATGATTTTAGAAATAGAAATGTTTTGGGAGACATTTTCTTGCCACTCTTGGAACATATGTGACCATACATTTATCTATCTTTCTGGGAATCGATTAGTGTGTTTATGTACATATATGCGCTGATTTTCAACAATCAAGATTCAACTGCCAAGACTAACGAACAAGGGTAGCAATAGCAGTTTTCTTGCTGATATGCTTAGACTTCATCAAACTTCGGGCCAAGGCAAAAGAATCTGTTTAATGGAGGTTTTGAAATAAGTTTAAGCAGTCCCCACAAATCGGTGCTAACGATTTGGTATAACTCAATCCAAATCAATTACCGTATATTCATGAATGATTGTTTATGTAGTTTCTGAACTGACTTTGCTTCAACTTTAGGCCATTTTAGTCTTGTGATTCTCTTAGGGAGAATCTGATCTATGACCACCATTTCTTCTTCACTTCATGTATGTGGGGCTGTGTGCCCAACCTCGCGAAATAGTGACTAAATGACCCAATGAATGCCATGACGCAATGGCTAGACGTTGGGTGAAGTTACGTTCATGATGTTCAACAGTCAGTCTAGGTCTAGAAAAGAGATTTTCTTAAGATTCTAGTTCTAGAAAGAAAAGTGTTATAAGATACACACTTCTCTATTATCGTATGAGTGTTGATTGAGTTTAACTTGAATCAGATCATATCATACTATTCATGAATATGCATGAACTAGGGACTAAATTTCACGGGAGGATTCCCAATCGGTAAAAATTGGCTAAACTAATAAAAAATAGCTTCAATTAAAGAAAAAAAATTAGACTTCCGGATAACCTTTGGAAGAAATTTGTATTTTTGCTTAATATCTGTCAAATGACCTTGTTCTGATGCCCTTTCAAAATTTGGAAGCCTTGTAAGAGTATTAGCTTGCAAACCTACACTTATCTAACATAAACGAACCATCACACTATACCTTATATTTCAAGTTTTGATTGGGACGATTACCTTTTAAGTTGATTTCCAAGTGAGCCTTTGAATTTGCTACCCTCAAAAAATGAGTTTACCAAAAGATTAATCTGCATGGGAAGAGTTACAATGTTATTCTTTCTTAGTTATTTTGCCGCTAATTGTTTATTCTTGACCTGTTGCACTGATGCTTACTGATTTATGAAGCGTTGGGAGATTCTCAGACCTAACTACTCAAAACTGTGTAACTGCAGCTTGCACATAGTAGAGTGTGATATTACTTCAATCCACAAAATCTCAATTCTCGGTGACTTCAATACACCAAACAACGATGGGATTGATATTCAGGACTCGAACAACACAATCATCACAAGATGCAACATCAACACTGGAGATGATGCTATCTGTCCAAAGACATATAATGGTCCTCTTTATAACTTAACTGCAACGGACTGTTGGATCAGAACCAAATCGTCGGCCATCAAACTGGGAAGTGCTAGCTCGTTTGATTTTAAAGGCCTCGTATTTGATAATATATCCATTTTTGAATCTCACAGAGGGCTTGCACTTCAGATTCGCGATGGAGGTAATGTAAACACAAATTTTTCACAAGATCAACTGTCTTAATTCTAGGATCTTAATTTTCACCTTCCTTTAAAAACTGTTACGTGAAATTTTAAATGACGCATATGGGTCCGTGAATATGAATCTTCCAACACCGATGAACGAAATGCGTAAATCAAAGATAACATCTCGTAAATTTTAACCAACAATCTTAATTGTATTTATTTTCTACATTTCATGCCTTATATAAGACAAGGAGGGGACTAGTTCCTTAACTATCAAAACACCCCCTATTTTTATCAAATAGTGTGTTGTGAAAAGGTATGTTTATTAAGAAAATCACTTCTCATTTGACTACAATGTGTATAACTATTATAAGTAAACTATAAATAAGATAGTAAACTTTGCAGTTTTAACTAAAATTCACGTCAAGTAGAAAATTTCTGAGAATGTAACCATCCTTCATATGCACTTGACTCTGAAACCCTTCTCCCAGTTTTAATGAAGAGTAAATTAGACTCTTATTCATCATGCAGGAAAGGCAAGTGACATAACTTTCTCTAACATAAACATCAGCACAAGGTACTATGATCCGTCATGGTGGGGCAGAGCGGAGCCCATCTACGTGACAACCTGCCCACGAGGATCGGGTTCAAAGGCCGGATTGATCTCTAACGTACGCTTCATCAATGTCACAGCAGTTTCCGAAAATGGCGTCTTCTTGTCAGGCACAGAAGGTGGATTTGTAAGAGATTTGAAATTCAGCAACATAGATCTCACTTACAGAAGATGGACAAATTATAGTGGTAGTTTAGTGGATTACAGGCCGGGTTGCTGGGGACTTGTTAGTCACAGGATGGCCGGGATCATCATGGAAAATGTCGATGGTTTCGAGGTTGAAAATGTGCGGATGAGATGGTCTGCAGTTGGGTCGTGTGATTGGGATAATCCCTTGGATTTCAGGCCTTCAACTGTGAATAACATTTCCTTTGTCAACTTTTTTTCTGGTTTGTATGATATGCAGTAGGTTTCTGGAGTTTGTAATATGCGTGGTGAAGTACGAATCTGACTGATTGCTTTTCACATACTCAATTCTGTATATTGCCTTTGTTGGGAACGCGGAACCCTCCTCAAAGAGGGAGGTTTCACCGTATTGTCTGTGTACACATGAAGATAGCCGGTATATGTTGGGGTTCATATATGTACATTGGACACTATTTAAATTTAAAAATTTAGGCTTTTTGGTCAAAAGTTAATGCATATTTATTAGTCATTATAATTTTTTTTTTCAGATCTTTATGTGGGATGTTTTTCTAACACAGCTCATTTTTTCAATTTTTGCTAAAATTTCATTAAAAAATTGCCCAAAAAATCATCTCATTGTTTGCAGAAATGCATGTTTGATAGCATTAGAAATGAAAGGTTTTGGATATGAAAGGCTTTACCCAAGTTTGGAGTTGGTAGTGTCCAAATCTGCCAAAGATCATTTCGTCTGTAATTACAGGTTTCTACTTAAATATAGAGATCTACTAATTTTAGCATGTTAATTATAATAAACGAAATTTTATATGCTCAAATAAAGTGGGTTGCCTTGTGTTGATAAATAATTGGCTACCTCAAGAAAATTTAGGTTTTAACATGATTTTTCTGAATATTAGATTATATTATGCTCGTAGATAAAAATTGAGAAAATAATTTGACATTGTTTCAATTCTAGCCATATGAGAATTTAACTATTAAAAATATGAGAGGTGATAATGTTTAGATAATCATAATAAAATTTGAGAAATTATCGAAAGTAGCCAAGGCTTTTACCACTTCCTTAAGTGTCAGTTGATCGTATAGGCATTCCAAGCATGGTATAATTTCACAGTGCAGTATGGCAGAAATCATCCATGTAAGTTGCTACTTATACGACAAGGGATTTCATGATTTTGACAGCAAATGAAAAACATAATTGTTTGCCAAACCAGCCGAATAGAGAACTTCACACCGGTGAAGAGATCCGCTCCTTAGCTAATGAACAAGACAAGCAAAATTCTTCAAACAGCAAGATGGCCCAGCGCCATGAGACCCTGTATAAATATAGAACGACCAGGCATTGAACCAGATCAGCAGCTATATCCAAAGGAGATGCATCGGTAGCAAAGAAGCTGGCATGATCAGGTTCTAGATTTTGTCAAGCTTCTCAGCCTTAACAACCGGGTTTGCCCTAGCTAAAGCATCCTGGGCAGCAGCACGGTAATCAAACGGGCAATTATGCTTGTCAGAGTAGCGATGAGCAGCACAGAACAGGTTTCCACACTTACAGCTGAAGCCCATCAAAACAACACGCTTCCGACAAGTGCTGCATCTACTAGGGCCTTCTTGCTTGATCTCGAAACTCTGTGAGGCCGTGGAATGGCTGTATACTTGAGAAGGCAAGGCCTTGGTCTCTACTGATCTGGCATCCATGGAAACTGCACCAGCAACAATGAGCTCTTTGTTACTGCAGCTTCCGTTGACAATGCTGTCAATGGATGCTGCTGCTAATTCAGCCTGTTGTTGTCGAAGGACCATTTCCTTGTGGCACTTTGAACACATGTTCATCGTCGCTGCACTCCCGAAGAATCCACAGTTGTTAGCGCAGAGGATTGGACCTTCTGGAGCCTGGCATCCTGTCTCTTTGTGCTCCATTTCTTCCAAGCTCCCTGCAACAAAGCCAAATAGAATAAAATAAACTAAAATTGGAGTGTGCATTGAACAGAGAAATTTTAGAAGGATTGGTTCCTCCACCACTCGGAGGTAATTAGACATTTTACAATTGCTCTCATCCTTATCACTCATTTGATATTTGAATGGTTGGGGTAATGCTACATGAGCAGACTATGGTGGTTTGGCTAAGTGGTTTCAATCATTGTGGTTGTAGGTATGAACAATGAGGTGGCATTATCTTAAACATCGATAGTTGTGATGAATTCCATCGAATTGGAAAGGATCTAGATCCTAATCACAATAAACCCTACATTGCTTACAGGGTGGTTAAAATAGAATAAGATGCAAATAGAATAAATATTAACTAGGAATATTAAGAATAAAGTAAAAAATAATTATTACATTATTTGCCTGGCAAATATCTATTCTAGATGTTTCACATGATTGTCAACGATGGTGACAAGCTTGGGGGTGATTAATGCCAACGGGATATGATCGCCAGTGGGAGGGGCTGGCAACAATTGGGTCATGACAGGCTGAAATGAGTAATGGAAAATAAAGACACAGTAAGACTGACGAAGTTGTTATTGGCATTGGTTGATGCAATTTGGTCACTAAAGACATCATATTGATCCATCCAGCTGATGCAATTCGGTTTAATTACAGTCCATGGAAAATTGCGTAGCAATGATTGCTCCATCAAAATGTGAAATACTCATGATGACTTGATGACAAGAGGAAGTACATTGAACCAAAAACTAATGTATTTTAATACAATTTATGTTATCTTAAAATTTCACATTTGGAATTAACTAAATAGTTCAATCCATATATCTACTTAAAGACATCAATGTGGTTGATCAAAGGCATTCACACTAGTAAGCACACAAGTTGGGTGTTATGCAATCATAGCTGGCTGAGTGGCAGCTCAATGTAGAAGAGTTTAATCGAGTTCCTTTTGTCTCTTTTTAACTTAGATTAGAGTGATTCCATTGCTCATACTCTCTGACAAATAGTGAAAACCATTATCGTCTTATTGCCCATGGATGAACTTTCATTTCAAGATTGAACCATGTAAATTTGATATATTGTGTATTTAAATTATTGTCATAATTCTACAACTATCCATAATAGAAGTGGGCTTCAAAATTTCCGGAGTATGGGCAATATTATTGCCTGAGTAATATATTTTAGTAAAAAAAATCAACCAAATAGAGAAAATTAGGTTGGAAGTGATTTTATATTCTTAAAACATAAAATCAAATAGAGGATAACAAAATCACATAAATCCTCATCTCTAGTACTCCTCCCACTCGAGGAAATTTTTGGCCCAATCATCACAAATTTGATCCTTGAACACATTTAGAAGCTAAAATCTTCGTACGCCAAATATTGTTAAGGATGTCAACCAAATGTCCATCACTGACCGTACAATACATGCCAATGGCAACTTTAAATTCCTCTTCCGGCATGGCCTTTTTCAGCCTGCCTGAGCTTTGTGTTTTATTAAAATTCCCTAGCAACCATATTCTTCTCACTCTTCAATCTTCCTTATGTTGGCACTACACCAGTAAAAAGTAGCAAAATACCTTGACAAAAAGGAAATCTATGATTTCAGTTGAAGGAGGCTATAGTTAAAAGGAAACTTCTGTATGTCATAAAAAAAATAAAACTGCACATCAGAAGTATGAAAACACAACTGAGACCAGATGGTGACCTAGTGAGTTCTAAAACAATGCAGGATTGGATAGTTTATCGAAAAGAAAGGTGACTACACCTCAGAGAGTTCATGGAGACTCCTAAAGACTTATTTCAAAAACTCACAAATTATTGTGAATTGATTTTCATCTCTTTGCTACGATCAGATACTTATCTCTTAATAATCAGCACTCCAAATCCAAAGCATGCATCTGTGCCACCCAAAAAGACATGCATAGAGCTTCACAAGCACAAGGTTACAAGTACATACACCTTTCTTCTACATGCACAATCATCTCACTTCCGTATATAATTCATCGCAAAAGACATGCGCAATCAACTTTGTGTTTAGTTGATGCAAGCAGCTAGATACCCACAGGCATTTGTGGTACCACAACATCAGCATAGAGAAACGTACATACAAGCTTATATCAAAACAAATTCTTCCTATGTTCAGGCCGCGGGGCCTTTCAATTTAGGTAGGCCGGGCTTGAGGCATCACCAAGGTTAGGCCACACAATTTGAAATCAAGAGGTTAAATTCCAACCCTCGATGAAAGTAGAAAACAACAACGTCGAATCCAGAATTCCAGTTCACTTGAATTCCTCGGCAACCAAGCGGTGCAGAAACGATCTTACCCTAAGGATGCAAACGCGGCGCGGGAAAACAAGTCATGAAGGAGAGTAAATTTTAAACAATCATAGAGAGAAAACCCAGCAATCAACCAAGGAAAAGCATATGGCTGCCATTACTTTAAAAACTAACCAATTGAAGGAGGCTAAAAAACCGCATCACATAACTTAGAAACCAACAAAATACACCAAAATTAAACCGAAAGAGAAAGTAGTACACAATAATTGAGAAAGCGAGGAACCCTAGTTTGAAGAAACAAATAATAGGAGCTACTCACCTGTTCAGATATCAATTTTTAAGTTGATTGAACAGCCGATTGACTCTCAAAATCGAACCAAGCGCTTCAAAATTCCAAGTCTGAATCGATGATTTAGAGGGGATATTCGTTAATTGTGTTGATAAAAATGGGATTTTCGAGTGAAAAGGAGTCTAAAATCTTTTACCTCAATGAAGTCGATGATCAGGTTTTACAAAATAGGCACGCCGACTGAAGATTTATTGCAGATGAGAGAAGGAGAGAGAGAGAGAACGCGTTCACGAAGTAAAATTTGGTAGGCTTTCTTTAGATACCAGAAGAAGACCAACTTTAATAGTAGTTTCCTCGCAAGGCGACGATTGATCGGGTCGTCGTCGAGTATGTTCTTCGCAATTTCTTTAATCACTCATTCAATAAATTCAATATACAACTGAGACACCGACTTAGAAACTACTTAAAAAAAAAAAAAATTACAAAAAGTCCCGGTGATTAGATAATTGCAATCTCAAACGATTTATTTATAATTATTAAAAGACATTATCATAAATTTAAAAATTACATAAACCCACCTCCTCTTATTAAAAAAACCTTATCATAAATTTAAATATGCCATTTATAATTATTTTTGCTTTATTAATTATAAAATAATAGGTTACTTTTATTAATTAAAAACATGTAACGTACACATATTATTTTAAACTATAGTTATAGGGTTTTATAATGAAAAAACATTTATATATTTTTTTTTATATTTTTTGTTACAGTGATAATAAATTTTAGAGCTTTTGAAAATCTTTGATAATTTAACTTATATTAGACTTTAAAATTAATAAGATTATATAAAATTGTAAACTTTATTTTTAAATAAATTTAATTTTATCAATTAAGATTTTTTATCAAATTAGAAATATTCAACAGCATATTAATTTCAGTGTAAAATTTTATATTAAAAACTTTACTTAATTTTAGTTTTGAAAATAAAATCTGGTTAGTAAATGATAAAAACAAGATTGGTCAATAATTTTGACCATTAAATGAGTTTGGCGGGAAGACGTCTTTATAGGATAACGTCAATGCACGCACACTCCACAACTCTCTCTCTCTCTCTCTCTCTCTCTCTCTCCGTGTGTGCGCGCGCGCGAAGAGAACTTCGGCTTCCGAAGGCGGATCGGCAGACGACGAAGTTAGCGATGTTTCTATTAACGATAAGAGCCAGCGTGAGGTATCATTATGATCGATTTCCAATTTTGGTGTAATAAAATAATCCGAGTTTTATATAATTTACAATTGCTTGTCGTAGATTTGGATTTAGTGATTGATTTCAATTTTGGCGTAATAAAAAAAAAAATCCGAGTTTCTGTTGTTGTTCATTGTTTGCCCTAGATTTGGGGTTGAGGTTTAGCGCAGAGGAATATTAATTAGTCTGTTTACCAGATCATGTGCCCTTTGTCTGATTGACAGATTTCACGGTTAAGATAACTTGTGTTCGTATTCCAGCTATCATGTTTTTATTTGAAACCCTAAATTCAGTTCTCGGCGTCCTGCCCGAGTATGCAGTAATATTGGTGATCTAGTTTGGCCACTTCTTCATAACTGTTTATAGCAGTTAAATAAGCAACAATTTTGTGGATTTTGAGTGTAAACTAACGGTCCAGTCGAAGAGGTTTTAGTTGATTTGGTTATGGTTGATCTCTTAAATCAAAAGATAACATTCGATATTCTCCTTATTTTACATAGCTGAAAAAGAAAGAAAAAAATATTTGAAATCATGGACAATGATTAGAGGTTTCAGAGAAGAATGAAGTGGGATTTCGTGTCACCACCTCATAACATGAAAAAAAGAAGAGAAAACTAACCCCTTTTAGCAGCCAAAGCGAGACACTGAATAAGCATCTACGAGCCAGAAATCATGCCAAAGTTTTAGACTTCATCTAGAAATGGAGGTATGAGTAGTGAAACAATGAATAAGTGAAGTTGGATGCAAATGAGTGAACACACTACATGATCTTCGTCGGGATAATTAAGTAAACCTAAAATTGCGTAACTCCATTTGAAGACGTATTTGCATACTGTATAAATGGACAAATCCTAATTTACAAAGAAATTATAATTTGGATCGAGAATTTAGACCTTATAAAAGCAAGTCCAATGTAGGCACCCTTCTCGCTCCTAAACTACTATTAATATAACCTTAATACTTCCACATCAACAAAAAGAAGCTATTGTTATACCAGTCAACTCCACCAACTCAATTACAATTGAAACAAGGCTATCATGCAGCAATTTTATTCATTCTCAACTTTTCTGTAATCAAATCATAATTTATTTATCTCAACTTCAAAAGTTTATTCTCACTTGCACATAGATTTTTTAGAAAGGGATAGCTTCTGAATTATATAAAAGCCTTTGGGGGAGCTGAACAAGAAGTAACACAAATTCTTGCTGCAATGAAACCTCGTATTCACCTATCTGCAACTGAACACTTAATCAACACAGCTGGCAAGCCTTCTTGGTATTCTTATAAATGTAGGGACTAGAAGGAGCCTTATGGATATAGATTACTTGGGAAGTAATCTTCCCAAGAAGCTTGTAATTGAGGGATATTTTCACCTCATTAAATACTTAAGTTTAAAGTATGATTCCTTTCCTGAGTCAATTTTGGTTTTGGTGTGTAAAGTAATGGGTATGAAATGAGCAATTCAGTGCATTTTATTTCTTATCATAAATGAAAGGCTAATGGGATGAGGATTCAGTTTTTGATTTAGAGATTTATTGGCCTAAACAATTAGTTTTCCATTAAATTTTTTACATTTGATTTTCCTTTTGTCTATTTTGACTTGCATTTAGCTATGTGCTGGAGCTTGGCTTAGGAACGAAGAAGTTCAAGTGTACAGCACATCAAGAGGTCAGCTATAATACTGCAATTTGATTTTTCAAGCACTAAACAATTTCATTTCATAAAAAAACTGTCTATTCCTAGAAAACAGTCTTTAAACCATCCAAGTTTTTTTTTTTCTTGTTCTCGATAGTACACCATGTTTACCCTTAAGATAATTTTAAAGTTTTTTGGAGAGTAGATTGTTGGTGGAGTATTGGCCCAAAAAAAACTTAGCATGCCAATAAAAGATAAGATGACAGAAAGGTGTGTCGGACGGATTCAAGCAAAAGCAAGGAGAGAGGGGGAAAGCAGAAGACCTAGAGCGGATTCTTATAAGAAATAATCCACTTGACATAGCCTATAGAACGCAAGGTTCGACTTGGGAAAGGCCCTATTAGCATAATAAATATGCTAGAAAGTCTCAATTAATTTCCCCCGCCTCGGCAACTTACTTAAAAAGCTAACTGCTAAGAAGTAATAACTATTTTTTTTCTTATTTGATGCCAACTATTCCTTTAGAGTCGGCAAGAGCTTCAGAGTTTATGAAAAACATTCCTATAGGATAGGAGCACTTGTTAGCTAATTCATCTTACCCTCTTAGTTCTGTGAATATATTTCTCTAGCTTAAAGTAAGTTGGCAATAAAAAAATGGGTACATGAAAGTTCCTTTATAACCTGATCAAGATCTTTCATGGCTACATGAATTATTACTACTTTCTCATGGTTCCAAGCTCAAGGCTTCTTCTGGGGATTCTAGAGAGAACTTTTATTGATATAGTAAGTTGCCCACCCACTAAACTACCTTTCGAGAAGACCAATACAATAATCACAAGCCATCTTCTCTTTGGTCCTTTGTCCCAAGATTGAATGATTATTCCTATTGGTCACCAAACCACGTTTTGTCACTTCATTACATTGCTCATCCTCTGTTGATGAACTCTTGGATAAATCAACTCAAACAAGAGCAGTTTTTTTGGGAATATTTTATTCAATGATTGTGCCTTTAGACTATTCTTGTTGTCAAGCTGCCACAGGCTAAGATCCTCTCATAGCCATTCTTTAGATCATAGCTCAAAGAATATCATCTGTCATGGTGTCCTTAGAAAGAGAGGTAGGTGATTGCTAACAGTTTATGGTGATGTTACTGAGGTGGAAGGTGCTGGTGGCAGTGGTCATCCTAGTTCTTGCCTACAACCTTCTTACATTTTTTTGTTTTTTTAATTTTCATGTCTTCAGGGCAATGTGAACCATTCTCATGAAACTGAGGTATGGTTTACCCTTAATATTTAACCTCTGTGTCACCTGTTTAGATTTGTGGCCTCTTATGTTAGAAGACAAATGTTAACAAAGGTATTAAGGATTTAAAGACCACCAAAAATTGTGAATGAACACAAGCTAGAGGTTTAGGAGATGTAGCAGACCCAACCACCAAACGTAGCACTCTTTAATGCAATAATTTGATAAGTACAAAGGGCTACGGTCCAGTTGTCCCTTGTTATCAAAAAATCCATACTACACAGAATTTCTCATAGCCGCATTGATTTGAGTTTTGTAAAGCATAGTGGTACTTTTTTTATTATAGAAAGTGTTTTTTTTTATTGATGTGTAGCAAAAAGTCCATGTTTATTTTTCTTAGCTCGCAATATTGACAGCATGTTTATTTCTTACAAGAGGAAAGGCTTCCCACCCCCTGCCCCAACCAACAGCCTCCCTGAAAGGGGAAAAACGAGGCAAAGGGCTTTGCATAGATAATTGCATAGGCTTTGCATAAAAGGTGCAGAGGAAAATTCTTGCAATATGATGTAAATATGTTACTTCTTATTTAGGGACATAAATTGTTGTAGCATTCTCTTTTCTCTTCCCAATTTATACAATTGCTACAATATGTTTGTTTGAGACACTGTCTACATGTGAATATATTATCATAACCAAAATCCTGCAAGGTAAACTCACTCATAATCTTCTTCAATTGCACAATCGTGAGTCTATTAATTATTTTTTTATCTTTTCTATCCTATTATTTTCTTCACTGGTTCACTTCCGATAGGATGAAACAATTTCCTTTGTGTATGGCCAGAAAAAAAGGTGGTTTGAGAATAACCAGGAAAGGAAATTATTTTTCTCATTTTAATTATCTCTTCTTTTTGTAAGTATAAGATTATTCTTGCACAGAAACGAACTCCCTACGTTTAAAGAGGGGGAATCTTCCACCAACTTTTCCGTAAGTTTTAACAGGTGAGATTTCTCACTTAAGATAAATGAAAGAGTGAATCCAATTCAACTGTTGACCCTAGACCTATTTCCCAGTCCCTCACGGTCGAATTAACAGACTAGATTCTAAACAACTCAAATCCCTTTACCTTTTAGCAGTTTCTGTGCAGCCGTGAGATTTTTTGTAAACCATATGCCCGTTTCTTCCCGAATGGTCTCAGCACTTCAGCAAGCTCATCAAATTTATCCTCTTTAAGTTGCCGGTTGCATAGCTAAAGGGGAGACTTCAAAACATCGGCTCTCCACTGGCCTGGAATGAAAAAACGCCTTCTCTATTTCATCACAAACCGTTGCATTAAGATTTCTCATCCGCCATGCTATTTAACTTAATGCATCAACCCCCCAAACTTCATAGACTTGTTAGTGTTCAACATTTCTGCACCCATTTCAAATTCGGAACTTGGTCAATCATGTTCAATGGTTCATATTTAGGAGCTTGTTCTGATTGTATTGAACGTCTATTACGTGTGTTTTATTCGTTGGTTATTGCCATATTCTCCTTGTTCCCAGGTTGAACCTCTTGGCTTTCAGCTTTAACCACCTTCCCATGGTCTAGTTCAATTGCAAAGTTTTGGAGTAGATTCATGTTACGGGCATTGTTACTGATGATCTAGCGACTCCTGCCCCGAGACGCAGCGGCCGTCCTGTTCGGCCACCAACACGGTTTCAAGACTTCGTTTGAGGATTCTTTTATATACATTTTTATTACACCACACATACCACACATCACACATACCACACATAGGAGTTGTTATAGATTTGGACAAGTTTATAATTAGTTATCCACGTAGCTTCTAATTTGTTTCTAATTAGTTAAGCACCTGCTGGTGCCTTAGTTTCATTGGGGATTTGTCCGGTTGCAGCCGGTTGCCCATCCTCTTCTCCCGTATATGAAATGGTTGCCAGAAGTATAATGAATTAGTTTTGATTCTGTTCTCAACTGATCTCTCCATTTCTCCCTCTCTTCCTCTGTCTTCTCTCCCTCTTTGTGTGTTCTTCCTCCTTACCCGTTTAATTTACCACTTCGGTGGGCTTGATTTCTGTGGCAGGAGTTATAGCTGTGGTAAATCCACAGCTGGAAAAGGGGTTCCGGTATCAATTCATTTCAGACATGCTCTCGGTGTTAACCTTTAGCCATTGCTCAAACTGATGATTTCACAGCTGGAAGATCTCACATTCTGAACTCTCGGTAGAATCACTCGCTTGCTTTTTGACTCTTCTAATTTCAAGGTTTTCCTCTGTGGTGGATGATTTGTCACAGCTCTGCCGATTACCAGACATCAAATTGCTGCTGGCCTTCTCACGTGGGTCCGAGTTTACGCTGAATTTTAGTGCTCTCGCCTATTTTCCGTTGCTGTCTTTTCCCTAGTAATCTTGATTGGCGATGGTTTACTTTCTGATGCTTTGAGATCCTGGAGTTCACAGTTGGCCTGCGCTTTGGGGTTTTCTTTAGAATGCTTTCGATTCATTGTCTTCCGGAGAGAAGAGGATATAAAATGTACACAAATATACACACTGCAGCTATATCAATTAACAAGCATGATGAGGGTAGGAAAACAACATCAACAAGAGGGAAAGAGGGGGTGAGAGGGAGACGGTGATCATTAGAGGATCCAAGGGTTAAGATTAGAAGATGGCTGAATAAATGGTAAAAATTAAATTAAATAATTTAAATAGATCATTTAATTATCTATTCAACTTCTAATCTTAGTCATTTAATTAATATAGGAGCTCTCGGAAAGTTGGGGTGGTGTTGGGATTGTTGTTGCAGGTTCAGCTCTACCCCTGCCAGGGGAGGGGGCTGGAGTGGTGGTGGTTGGAGTTGGTGTAGGGCGGTGGGTGTGTTAGATATGGTTTGCTTATTTTTTTCTACTTTCTTGAATATGCAGAAAATCAACTAAAATTAGTCCCAGTTGAGTACAAGATTTATGTTCACTCTCTTTCCTTCCACGTTTCGTTCCGTTAAACTCTATAGGTTAACTAATTAATGGGAAGGACCCTTAAATATAGAGTTGTTGAGGTTGTCCCATTAAGAGGATTTCATTCTACTTAACTAGTAGGTTTAAAAATTGGGTAAAGCTCTCGCTTCTCTCTTTGTTTTCAAAATTCGTTTTGAATTTTGAACTGCCCGGCGTCGTCGTCCTCGTCGGTCTGCCTTGGGTGCCGGCGGCCTGGAGCTGCCATGGCCGGCCTCCCTGGTTGCTGCCCGGCCCCCTCCGGTTTTTCGTCTCCGCCTTTCCGTATCCCTGCTCTGGATATGCCGTTCACGGCGATCTCGAAGCATTCGATGTTGTCTGCGAGTTTAGTCTTCTTATCCGGCCTTCAGTTTGGGGTGAAGGCTCTTCATCTGTTGAAGATTTCGTAGCTGGGGCCCTACGGCCTCTAAGAGTGCGTTGGCGCTCTTCCTTTGAGGCCTCGCATCTCTCTCAAGTTCGTTTCCCTTTCTCCTCGGTATGCGCCTAGGGTTAAGCTCTTGTATCGTCTCTCCCATTCAGATTAGGATAGGGCATCCGAAGGTCAGGGTGCTGGCTCTGAGGTGCCTTTGCCTGGTCATTCCCTTCTGGTGGACGGTTTTGGGGGATTCCGTGTTGTGCTGGTTTGGTGATGAGTGGGCGTTGCACTGAAGCGCCGGCCGTGGACCTCTTGGATACTTTTGAACTCTCTGGTGCGATGGGGATCCTTCCTTTTGCTTCCATTTATGGAGATTTGCTTGGATGCATATGATATGGTTTGCAGCGAATTGCTGGTCTCTCACTAATGTGTGGCTTCGAGAGTAGCTTCCTTTGGCCTCTGGTGGGTCTCGCCCATGTTCGAAACCACGGTGCTTGAAGGCTGTCTTGAAATTTCTTTGGATTGATGATCCATTGCCAATGTGATTCACCTGTTGGTTGGGTTGGGGGTGCCCGTCTCGCTTTCGAGGTATGGCTTTGGGGTGTGGTTTGTTGATCCGGCAGTGATACTTTTGGCTGCAGTGGCTATCTCTGTTGGGGTGAGTTCTGTCGGTTCTTGCCTCGTGGGGTGTTTCCCTTAGTTGGTCTTCTTTGTATATGAATGGATTATTCTCTAGTCTACTGGTTTTTGGCTTTCGGGAAGCTGTCTGAAGCTAGAGTGGGCTCTTATGTAGCTCTCTGGTTCTGCCGCATATGACTGTCTAGTGATGCTGACTCTATGGCGCCTCTGCCTTTGGGTTTCTTTCCAGTTGGACGGGAAGGTGGACCGTGCAGCTCTGGTTTTGGATCTCTATGGTGGAGTGCTGTTGAGTTGGCGTGGCTCTGGTCGGATGCTAGTGAACCTTATTGGGTAGTGGATTAGGCTTGGCTGTCTATTTGCCATTTTCTTTACATTATTGGTGGTGGATTCTGTGGAGGACTCTTTGCGGTTGGTTTTATTAGCCAAATTTTGCATTTGGCGGCGATCTCTTCTTTGGAGTGCTTAAGTGCCTTTGTTATGTGCAACTCCATTCTGGGGTGTGAAGAAAGGCTTTGCAAGTGCACGATTTCATCCTGCTTGGTTGGGGTGTAATGGTTCTATCTGTTGCAGTTTACTTTGCTCTTGGGAAGGGTGGCTCTTCGATTCTTGATCTTTGAATGTATTTTTGATGCTGAATTGTGGGAATTTGTTGTGGCAACGTTCTGGTGTTTGTGTCGCTTTTGAGCCTCTGCTGGTGTGTGGGATGGATTGGGGACCGCTTTGTACCTTGAATTTGGCTCTTTCGCTAAATCGCCCTGGAATGTTTGGTCAAGAGCTCCTTTTGATGTAAGGGATTTCACTTTGTCAAGCGACATTTGGTGGAGATTTTGTATGTTTGATCTGGATCTTTGGGCTTGCACCTTGCAGTGGGGCTTGGATGGTCCTATGGCCTTCTCTCAGTTTTTGTCTAGATGGACTCTTTGTGTGTTGATGCTTACTTAGGATGACTATTTGAGGTTTGGGTTGGAAACGCCCTAATGATTTGTGGCCCGTGGCTGGTTCAAGGTTGTTGGTTTCCTAGTCGGTTGCTCTCTTTGTCTTTCGATTCGTTGCCGGCTAAGTAGCTAACGAAGTCTTCTCTGCTACTTGGTTTGCAATTGGATGAGACGGTTTGGCCGTAGGTCCCTTTAGCCGCGATGGTGTTTCGCCCAAGTTCGGAATCATTTGTTTTAGAACTTATGGCTTGATGCATCTGTAGTGGAATTTCTTTGCAGTCGCAAGCATCTTTACCCTTGTGTATATTTATGATGTAGTATGTTGGTGGAATCATTGATCTTTGGCCTATTCTTTGGATCACGATGACTTGAGCCTTTGATTTGATTCTCCCTCGGGCGTGTGGGGCGACTTGAGATTCTATCTCCTCTTTGTGTTATCTACGTGGTCTGTTGATTGGCGTTGGTGCATATATTGCTACATTGGCGGTTCATTGCTCACCGAATTGCCCTCTTGCGGCTTCTATGTTTGGATCTTGTCCCGATGAACATTTGATTTCTTTGGCGGGCAGCTTGTTCTCTGGTTGCTTCTTTGGCGATTGTGTCGCCTTGAAGTTTAATTGGCATTACTTTTCTTTGATAGATCTTTGAATGTTGCTTGCGTGTTGCCATTTGCTCACTTCTTTGTTGGAAAACTAGGGTGCTTTTGTTTGCCGTGATTCGTTTTGATGTAGTAAGTTCTTTGGGGTGATCGGATGTTATTGTTCCAGTTGTCTCGGGAGTAACCGATTTTGCTTTAGCTTATGTATAATGACGGTGTTCATTTTTGGTTTTGTTAGATAGTTCCTCTTAGGTTTTGAGAAATTTCGGTTGTCATTGCAGGTTGTTCGGGTATGCGTAGCGTTTTATGTTCTAATTTAGTCAAAAAACTTGGAGTTATAATATAATTTTTGTAAATTTTTCTCCCGATAATCCAAAAATACGCACTTACCAAAAAAAAAGTTTAAAAATTGGGTAAATAAATAATTTAAATTAACTAATTTTTTTAATCATTTAATCTAATATTTATTATTTATTAATTAAATTTTTAATCCTTTTTCACTGGGGATTATGGGGTTTATATATTGGTTAAATATGAGATTGTCATTCTTTTAACTCGTCCTTTAATGCTTTCATGCTTTGATTTTTTCAGTCTTGTTTCATTTGCCATCTAGCAATTTGGCACCGAGCAATCTACCATGCTAGTGTTGTGATCCAGTATAGCTGTTTGAATCATATTACTTGCGCTTGATCTGGTTTGGCATTACATTGAACCCATCAAGGTTCAAAAAATGAAAATTCATATAGAATTGATTTAGATCAGCTAAGTTTGGTAAAATTTTACCCCAACTTGCAACTAAGAGTACAAAAGCAGAGAAAAAATAATAGAAATAATATTCATATATTCACTTATAAATTTATTTTTATCATAATTTTTGAAAATTGGTGTGGGAGAGGGATGGAGATAGAAAAATTAAAACATAGTTAAATTTATATATATTTGATAATTTTAATTTAAATAAGTATATAAGTAAATGTGTGAATAATATTGCTAAAATAAAATTAATCGATTATATATTTTTTTAATTCTCTTGTCTTTACTCTCTCTCTCTCTCTCTCTCTTTAATATACAAATCCCTTTGGGGTTCATTGGAGGGCCTGGAGATTTCGATAAGGACTCCACTAACCTTTCCCAAACCTTCAGCACTGACAAATTCAGTCCCTATTCAGTTGGGTTATTTGGGAATATTTTTAGTTGTTAGCCTTTTTAGTCATTTAATAGCCTTTTCTAACCAGTCATAATACGAGCTTTTTCTCAAATTTTGGTATAATGCTATTATCTGTTTTTAAAAAAAAAAAAAAATTGGACCTAGTAATAGGTCTAATCACATTTGAATTTTTACTGTGATAATGAATTTTTAACAAGCTAGTTACATATATCTCATTCTTGGTCATGTTGAAACTATATCAAAATATGATATTTATTAAATAGTAACTATAAAATATTAATATAATTTATTTGCCTATAAGGTAATTTTGTGTACAAAAAAATATTATTTTTTTAAATTATGTGAGATTTTTCAATTTACTCATATAACCAAATTCAGATTGAATAATCTTCAATATTGTTATATAATTATATAATATTTCAGTGTAGTTATGCACATATTAATGTAAACCTTTTAGAAGTAGAGTTCAATAAGGATAATGTTACAATATGTTTTATTTTATTTTATTTATTAAAAAATTTTACTGAGTTTTGTGTATAAAAAATTATAAATAAATCATAAAATGAGACAGATAATATTTTTAAAAATATATGTTTTTATGGGTTCAACGTCCATCCGGCCAAACCTGAAAAAAGTGACTTTTACTCTCCATCGTCTACGTGTTTCCCTCTTTCCGCCGAGCCGTCTGACACCGGAAGCACATTACTGTAGTTTTGACTGTCACATCTCAAAAATGACTGCCGTTTACCTTTAATATTTTAAATGAAAATATCTCGAATTTGCACTGCGTTTGTTTATTGAAAGATAAATTGTTAAAAGTATTTTTATTTGTTGACATTAATATGTAAAAAAATATTTTTTAAAATATTTTTCATACTTGATATATATATATATATACACACACACATAAGACAATGAAAATAATTTTATAACCAAAGAAAAACTGTTTTGCTTAAATTTTAAATTTTTGAAAAATAAAAAGTTATTTTTCATAATTTATCTACTATTATCAATATTCACCATGCTAAATAATTTTTTTACAAAAAAATAATACTATTATAGTTTATGATTTTTGACCTATCAATCAATAGCTGATGATCTCTTGAACCATTACAATTAAAATAAAATATTAATGTATCAATAATTAACATTACGTCTCGAATCTACGGTTGTCATACAGATTAGGGAGCCTTTAAATTTCTAGCCATTCTAAAGCGTACGTGGAAGGGTCTGGTCTTCGTCCCTATTAACCTGAGGCTTGTACAACACGATCAACAAATAAGAAGTCAAAGGTCCGGTGAAATTTCTTCCACCAAGACCACTCTGACGCTCAAGTAAGCAAATTTTTGTAATGAATAGAAATGAGACGTATGCTAAGGGGTGCGCGAAAATATGCTGAAAATATGTGGATGGTGCGTGTTTGTTTATGCGAGAGAGAGAGTAATGAGCGAGTGGTAGGAGGCCTGGCTCCCTAGGTGCATTGCAGTGGGTGGCTAACTTCCAGTCGCTTGAGTAGTCTCAGGAATTTGGATCTAGAGACTAGCTGGTAAGCGTAAGGTTTGCGACTCAGAGTCGATTGTCTTGGGTCCGATCCCCTCTCTTCGTTGAAGAAGAGGGATTTTATAGGCCCCTTGACGAAAAATTTTGGGCACGAGAACTCCTGTCGCTAGGGTTCATTGGCCGCTGATCGCTGTTAGAGATTGTTGGCGTGTCAGCTGTTATTTTGCGGTGGCAGGCAGATTATCGAGCGTTGCCGGTCACGCTTGGTCTCCCCCTTGAGTTGGGATTGGCAAGCTGCCTATGGCGGCCACCTGAATCGTAGCTGGCAACGTTGACCGCTTCTCTATTGGCTGGCTTCTCCTACTCTTTTGTTGCTTTTCGGCAACCGCATTAATGAGCTGTAGGGGGCACTCGCAGGCTGCTGCTGGTGGGCTGCCACATAGTCGTCCCGTATATTTGGGCTAGGCTCCGAATTTTCTTGAGCTTAAGCACTGGACCCAACACTAGCCCCTCATGCCTGGGTTGACCAGTAGTCGGGGCCTGGTATGTCCCTTAGGTCCGATCTGCGGTCTGTCAGTCTCCCTCGAGATGCTCCAACACTTGTCGTCTTCTGGGCTCGCGCCTTCCCAAGGCACCTGTGCAGGCCTTTCTGATGCTGCAGAGATTCAATGCCTGAGTTGGGAGGATTTACACGCCTGGGATTGCGTCTGACTTGAGGGCTCTTCCTATTCCATGAAAGACGTCCATCGGGAGGCGTGTCTCACCAAGAACGAGAAGGATGCCTATTTCGCCCATAAATAGGAGGGCTCCTCAGCAAGTGTAGTGCATTCTTTGGCTGTCTTCGAGGGAATAATGCGAAGGTTCTGGCTTGCTTCACCTTTGGTGGGGATCCACTAAGGAGTTAGATGGGCTAGCTGGAGACCCGGAACTCTCAGAGAAGACTGTCTTCATACCTGCGCCGCGATCGATTCCTCATGCTAATTAGGGTGGCTCGGCCACTCTATTGTCGTAACGTGCCTCCCCTCCACGGTGTGACTCGTCCAAAGCATTGTGGGATTGCGGTGGAACTTTCACGGGAATGCTTCCCATCAGTGAAGTGCATCGCTCGTGGTCTCCACTTCACTAGGTTCGTGTGCGGGCCGTGGAGGAGGCAGAGAGGGGAGCCCCGATGAGAAAATTGCAGGGTTTTCCCTATTGGTCTCTCCCGGAGGCTCCTGAGCTGGGCGCTGACTCTACCTCGGTAGATAACACTAGGGTCGACTCCACCGCAGGTAAACCAGTGCGCAACTGCCCCTAGTGGCTTGTTGGAAAACCGGTGCTGAGGCCGTGGTGATCTCATGTAGATCACGTTCTCCAAGCTTACTCGGGCATCCGGGGCAGTCGTCGTGGAGCCTGCGCCCCATGTCGTATCTTCTTCCCTTTTCCTGTACCTTCGTTGCTATAAATTGTGTACTCTGTAAGGAAATCTTTGATTAATAAAAGAAGTAGTTCCTTTGTCTTTGTTCTTCCATCTTATTGCGCTTGCTTTCCCTTGCCGATTGCTCTCGCCCGATGTTTCACACCTTGTTGTGTGCGCTTGCGGATCTTTAGGCGTTTGCGGTTGATTCCGTCAGTTCCCCCCAGAGCCTATATGTCGCCCGTGGTCGAGACGACGCGGTTCGAGGGTGACCTTTCACGCCTGGGGCCATGGAGATGTAGGCATGGGCAACGGCCTCGGCCTCCCGGAAGGACAGAGGGCGCTAGTGCGACAGGTGCTTGAAGAAATCCCCTGCTGCCAATGTAGCAACGAAGGCGTTGAGCTTCAACTCGCCGGAGAGTTGGGGGATCCGACGCGCCTCGGCAATGAAGTGGTTGAGAAATCACTTCAGACTCTCGTCCGACCTCTGGCAGAGGAGGACCAGGTGCCACAGCTATCTCTCTTCTCTCCGACTGGAGGCGAACTGGCTCAAGAAATTATCAACTAGCTCATCAAATGAGCGGATAGAATTTGGCAGGAGGCCGTGGAACCAGAGCAATGCGTCCCCCCTGAGGGTGACGGAAAAGTACTGGCACATTATGGCCTCGCTTGCTCCCTGTATGGACAAATAGGTGCGGAAGCAATTGAGATAGTCCATCGGGTCCTTACTTCCGTCATACCCTTCCAGGATGGGCATCTTAAACTTGCGGGGTAGTGGCTGAGTCCGCAGGTCCATGGCGAAGGTGAACTTGAAAGTCTGCGGAGGATTGTGCCGGTCTCTCCTTGTGGAGGAGATCCCACGACGCATTGACCTTCTCCTCCATCGGCGGGTCGAACACCCCTCTCCGCACTTTGATAATGTCGCGGAGCTCCGTGTGGTCCTGAGGGCGTGGCTAGATCTATCAGTGGCAGCGGCTTTCCGTACGGTTGGGCCGCTCACTGTTAGAGTCTCTGGCGGTCGGCCTCCCTTGGGCGCGGGAGTTACGAGGGTTAGTCGTTCAGGGCTTTTCCTCTGATCGTCCCGACTGGGATGGCTTTTAACCGCAGTCTAACCCCTACTGTCGGAAGCCGCCTGGACCTCGACGTCGTCAGGTCGGTCAAATCTTCTCCTGAGGGCTGTCGCGCGGCGCCTCCTTCGCCGAGAGGAGGACGCCTAGGATACTGGAAGTGCAACCCCCATCCAAGGGGTACCCGTCCGATTGCAGAGGGCTTGGAGTACCGGCCTCATGTCGCCCATGTCCGCAGCCAAGCGGTGGACATCAGGCTCTAGGCGGGTATCCACGTGGCTCCCCACAGAGGATTCTTCATTGCGAACGATGACGTTTATTAATGGGGCACTGGCTTATACCCTGGTGTTCACTATTCTTGATGTTTTGAAATGAAGGTAAGAAAGAGACGCTAGGCTTCTTATCATATTCCCACAAACGTCGTCAATGTTGCGTCATGGGTCCTCAATTGTCGTACGGATTAGAGAGCCTTCAGATTTCTAGTCGTTCTGAAGTGTACGCAGAAGGGTCTAATCTCCGTCGCTGTTAACGTGAGGCTTGTACAATACAATCAACAAACAAGAGGTCAGAGGTCCAGTGGGATTTCTCCCACAAAGGCCACTCCGATACTTAAATCAGTAAATTCACGATAAACGGAAATGTGGCGCACGCGAAAGGTGCGCGAAAGTATACTGAAAATGCGTGGATGGTACGTGTTTGTTTATGTGAAAGAGAGTAATGAGCGGGTAGTGGGAGGCCTGGCTCCCTAGGTACACCACAGTGGATGGCTGATTTCCAGTCGTCTGAGTAGACTCAGGAATTTGGATCTAGAGGCTAGCTGGTAAGCGTAAGGCTTGCGACTCAGAGTCGATTGTCTCGGATCCGATCCCCTCTCTTCGTTAAAGAAGAGGGATTTTATAGGCCCCTTGACGAGAGATTTTGGGCGCTAGAACTCCCGTCGCTAGGGTTTGTTGGCCGCTAATCGCTGTTGGAGATTACTGGCATATCAGCTGTCATTTTACGGTGATAGACAAATTATCGGGTGTTGCCGGCCACGCTTGGTCTCCCCCTTGAGTTAGGATTGGTAGGCTGCCTGTGGCGGCCTCCTGAATCGTAATTGGCAGCATTGACTGCTTCTCCGTTAGCTGGCTTCTCCTACTCTTTTGCCACTTTCCGACGGCCGCATTAATGAGTTATAGGGGGTACTCGTAGGCTGCTGCTGGTGGGCCGCCACGCAGTCACCCCGTGTATTTGGGTTGGGCTCCGAATTTTTCTGGGCTTAAGCACTAGATCCAACAACTAATTTTATAATAAATATAAATATTTTTTAATTGTCATAAAAAACATTGACACTACTAATAACCAATGTCATTGATTGATTTTATGTGATAGTTTAAACTTTTTTATATATGTTTAATTTTAAAAATATATTGAGAAAAAGATAGTTTTAAAATTATTTTTTATAAAAAATATAAAATATATGTATTCTAAAAATACATTTTAATATAAAAAAGTATTTTATATTTTATAAATATTTTTTTAATAAATAAACGGACCCTTACAATTCTCTCCCACATGTTCTTCCGTTAAATGGAAGCGAGCACTAAAACAAGAAGCGCAATACAAAGCCGCCCACAGGATCCCTACCGTTGCATGCCTGTCGTCGTCGCATGGCATCAGATCACAGCCGCGACAAATCAGCCGTCAGTGGAGCTTACGTGGCGGATGTGCCACCGCTTTCTAGTTGCCTTCTTCAAGGCCCACGCGTTCACCCGTACTATCACGTGTTGTCAATGATATATATATATATATATATCGTTCGTAAATTTAAATTATTAGAAGTTGATATATATTTTATTTTTTAATAATTTTAATATCAATAGATATATTAGAATATATATATATATATATATAAGATAATTATTTGGATAGTTCTAAAAATTTTAAGATGATAGAAAATATCATATAAAATGAATAGTAACTATTGACAATGGATAATAAAAAAAAATTAAGTAATTAGCTAATGAGATGACATTTCTCTGTATATATTTGATTTTCTTTCATTTGAGACAATCTAGTTATAGTGAGGTAAAGTCAAAAAATATATGACCAAGAAAGTGGTTACTATGAGAGTTTAAAGTTGTATGAATTAATATTATAAAGCTATGTTTGGTTACTAAAATAATATAAGAATAAGGTGAGAATAGAATTTTTATTTTTAAAGAATAGATATTTCTCTATTTGGTTACAAATTTAACTAAAAATAAATATTTTTAAAGAATATTTATTTTCACGTTTATGAAAATATCTATTCCTACATCCAATTATTATTATTATTATTATTTATAATAATTATTATTATTATATTTAATTATTATTATGTTTTATTGTTATTATTATTATTATTATATTTTGTAATAATAATTATTATTATTATTACATTTTATTATTATTAGTATTATTATTATATTTATTATTATTATTATTATTATTACTATGATTATTATCATTATTATTATTATCACTATTCTCATTTTATTCTTCGTACTATTCTACAAACCAAATAAAAAAATATTAATTTTTACTTTATTCTATTCTAACAACCAAATATGAAAATAATAATTTCAACTATATTCTCATCATATTCTATTTTCTAGAATAACTATTCTATTCCCACATTATTTCATTCCAATAACCAAACATACGATAGAGATATTTTATACTCTTTTTGTATTCAAAATATATTTTTCTAAAAAACTTATACCTCTACAAACTTGAGAATATGTATCCAAAAAAAAGAATAATTTATTTAAAAAATATTATTTAGATATTTATTTATATACTTATTCGTATTAAAACTATTAAAAATAAAAATAAATTTTATATTGTTTAAATTTTACTCATCTCTCTCAACACTAATTTTAGAAATTTCAGTGCTAGTAAATATACACACTTATAATTTATCGACATCACATCAAATGTGCTAGATAGGTGCCAGACATTGTGACGTGAAGGAAATATCAAGTAACAACAGGCCATTAAATTCTCTTCCTTCATTTTAATTTTTACATTGTGGAAATATTTATTTTACTTAGTAATTTATATCAGGAAATGCGATTGTTTGCAGATTCGAGAATTGGTTTCTACTTATATATAAATCCAATATATCATAATATATATAAACATTATTGCATATTGATATCACTATTATTTTTCATTTTTCTTTTTGTGATTAAGTTATTCTTTCAGTATTATTGCCTCTGGCAAATTACAAAATAACTACTAATCAAGAGAATCATATAGGCTAAGGCCACTATTAACATCACTTTTTAAATAACTTTTTTTTAAAAGAAAAAATCACAAATTAAATATAATCAAACAAAAAATATATATATACATGCCAAATCATAACTCACTATGGTATATCTCCTCTCCCATGTAATGGGTAAACCCAAAATGATTCACAATGTGAGACTAGAAGTATAGATAGAAATTAAACTGATAATTATGAACCTAAATACAATACTCTTATTAGAATGTATCAACTAAATTAACTTAATTATGAACATATTTCGATTTTATAAATCTTTTTTATTGAATCATCGTACAAAAATTGTAAAATCGACTTCTAATTTAGTCCTTTAAATTTCTTATGCATAGCACATATATTAATAGAGAACTAACTTGTGATCATTATTTTCCTAGTTGGGTCAGTGCAATATTGGGTACACTAAACCCGATATAATTAAAATTGATGTATAAAAGTTTAGCAAACATGTACCATTTTTCAAAGCAAAATACTGCTCATGATATGATCAATCTGATTTGCTTTTTTATGCAAAATAAAATTGAAAAAAAATTAAGAATATGTTTTTTTTTCGGCCTCTATGATTACATTTATAAGCCGTGTACTTCAAACATTTACGCGTGAAGTTGAGAGATAATTGGATGATAGACAGAGGAGAAGACTTTTGTCAAGAAGCAGTACCTTTAGACGACTCCTGGATGTCCAACTGATGCTCTGCCACCATGATGCAGGAATCTGCTTCCAGAGGCGAGGACCCGTTTCTGTCCATCATCAGCGATTCTTTCGGTACATTCAGCATCTCAGCTGTGCACTGCACGTCTGGCGTTATGCCAACTTTGTCTATTTCGTGAAGTGATGGCGACAGGTACTTGGCAACTGTGACGAACAGAGCTGATCCGTCGTGCAGCTCCGTAACAAGCTGGTGGGAAAAGATCATTCAAGATTCAGGAGGTGTGAAGATGGTAAGTGGTATATCGGGGCTTGCATTTGATTGGAGGGGCACATTATTTAAATCATAACCAACAGTTTTCTTATTTATTTTTCATTTTATATTAAATTACATTCGTTAAAAATGAACGGTGATAATTTTTTTCTTAAGAAAAAGAATTTCATTCTCTCTTCAATGAAGAGTTTCATGTGTAATTTCAATGATGATGGCAGGTTTTGGGAGGATGTCATCATCATGGGTGGAATATTGGTGACAATAGGCATGGTTGATGGGGGCGAGAGTGGTCGGCGGCAGCTTGGAATAGCGGCCATTGGTAAACGAGTGAGAATTGCAATTCTTTAAAGTCTAGTAATAAAAATATAATACCCCCATTGAAATTAATTATTCTTACTTATTTGATAATCATAATTCTTTGAAAATAATATTCTTTCTTAAGTTTCCACGAAATAAAGAAATTGCTATTTGCTTGGAAGAAAGCCGGAATGATATTATAATGTCATTTAAGCAAATATGAAATTGAATAATGGATGATCACAATAATTTCGATCTGTTCGTGCAAAAAAGTTTGAATAATAAAAAATAAAAGGAAAATCATTTTTTTTTTAAATATAGCTATATATATTCTCCTTCATATTTTTTTCTTGTGATTTTTTATATAATTTAATTACCAGAAAGTATTTTCTGGGACCAAATAGATGATTTGAGTAATAATAGTTTCCCTGTAAAAAGTTTCCTTTTAAAAAACAAAAAGCGGAGTACCTGGATTTTCCCTTTGCCAAAGGTTGTGTGTCCAACGAGGATGGCACGACCGTTGTCATGCAATGCTCCAGCCAAAATCTCGCTCGCACTGGCGCTTCCTTCATTAATCTATTACAAAAGGAGAACGCACCATATCAGCCCATGATGAAAGTAATCAGCATCCAACACTGAGTCTATCGCTCTACTCCTACGTACAAATTTTCCAGAAAGCAGAGTGCCGAGAGCACTTTCTTGAGATGCATCCCTAATTAACTGTCACAAAAAACTTTCTCAGATATCTGCTTTCTGCTTGAGTAACATAAAACAGGAATACCGTGATTGGGGAATCTCCATTATTTGAAAACTGGGGAAATATACTGTATGGTGATCAGCTAATGTTAAAAAGTAGAAATTTCTTCTATGTAAACATGGAGCAATTGAAATATGCAGGGGTTCGACACCCAGATTCACACTCAACCCGACACTGTGGAAAAGTGTTGGGGGTCACTCCTGTGTGAAAGTCCTTATGACCGGAGGATTTAGATGGAGTACGTGGACTTTATGTGTTACTATACACAGAATATGCAAATGAAATTTCGGTCAATTATGTTGACCGGAACCTACTTGAACAGGTAACAATACCGGTCAACAAGTTGACCGATTGATAGCACGAGTTGCCCTGCATTGCTGAGGGATTCCAGACAAACAACACCGACCAGTCAACAGGGGCATTGATCGATCATGTGGATAGGACGGTCAACAGGCGTTGACCAACCTTGTGGAGAACGCGGACGGTGGAATGTGGGCCGTCCACCAAGAAATCCAGAATGGTGTCAACTCAGAAAATTTTCTGATAATACGTGATCTCAGACGATTATACATTACCCGTTTTTGTACAACGCATATTCATATTATTAGTAAAGACAGATCTTATTGGTAGATATGGAATATTCCTCAAATTTGTTATATATGGTCTCAATATTAAAAGTAAATAGACGGACTTGCTATTTAGGGAGATAGGTGTGTGAGGCTAAGTGAAAAACAAAGAGAGCGTGAAAACGGTGAAGAAAGGAGAGAATTGTGAGCAACACATAGTGCATTGCTTGTACTCTGCTCTTCGTTTCTCTTTTCTCTTGCATTTGTCTAATAGTGAAAATTATTCCCAACCTCACATAGTGAAATTGGTTCCATGGACAGATTATCCCGTGGTTTTTCCCTTATTTGATAAGGGTCTTCCACGTAAAAAATTGGGTGATCATTCTCTTCTTCCTCATTCCTTTACTGTATCTATTTGGGGGGCAGTCGGACGTCTTCTAACCCCAACAAAAAGCCCGAACCCCTATCGACCACCAACCACCAAGAATGTGAAGTACAAAGAATACAAGAATACACAACGATTTTTAATGTGAAAAATCCTTCTCAATTAAGAAAAAAAAACAACGGGACAAACTTCAAATAAGTTTTCACTATATAAAATCGGTTACAAACAACCCCCGAGATAGAATACCAACAACCCACCTAAAACAAAACAAGAAAAACAATTTCCAGAGTAAGGAAACTCCCATTCCATTTTATCTCTCTATTTTTCTTCTCACCTTCCTCCCACCGGTGGTACTCTCTACTCTCCAATTTTACAAGTGTAACGACAGACGGCGAACAACGAAAGCTTCCTTCCGCACTCTACTCCGTTCCACTCTCCTTCCACGCTCCATTGCTGCTACTGTCGTTACTTCTTCAAAAGCGCCTGGTGCGCTTTTATAATGACGTAAGCTCCAAAACCCATCTGTTCACCCGGCTTGATCTTGTAAATGATTTATTACGTCATTTTCTGTACCTTCAACAGTTCCCACACTTCCCACAGACGGCGCATGCTCTGCAAGTCAACCTAGTCTGCACAAACGGCACATACTCTGCAAGTCAGCTACCTGCTCTGCACAAACGACGCGTGCTCTACAAGTCAACTACCTACTCTGTCATGTCATTTATCTGAAAAGTCAACTGTGCACCACTCCGACCCTGGGCATCACCACTCCGGCCACAGATCCACACTGGCCGCAAATCCACTCCGGCCTAAGATCCACTCAGGCCGCAATCCACTCCAACCTTGTACACCACTCCGGCAATTGGCTACTCTGACATTTTCCCATCGGCAAGTTGGTCACTTCAACATTTGCTCACTCCGATAATTGCCCCTCCGGCATTTGCCCACTCCGGCATTCGCACACTTCGGCTGTGCACCACTCCAGCAATTTGGCCTCTCCGACATTTGCCCACTCCAACAAATCGGTCACTCTAACCATTTGCTGCAATCAGTTTGCAACACTCCTAATTTTGCATAAACCCTATGCAATCTTCCAATGACGCGCCATTTATTAGATTACCCACAAGGGAGTGACTAAACCCAACAAAATATTGTGGCACAATTCAACCACTTCAGAGCATCAATATAACCGAGCAAACATACAAGTCAGAATATGCAAGCCACCAAAAGTTTGAGCTTGAACTACGGATCCAAGACAATTGACCCGCCTCTACCATGTAAAAAAATGGTCTAATGCACGAGACTTTCATATTATAGGGTGGTTTGAAAATAGTTATATATAGTTTTATTTATATACTGTAGAAGGTAATCTACAATTGTCTAAACCCATGACTTTAATATTACAATGGAACAATCCCATGGCTTTAATACTTGCCATAATATAGGAAAGTTCCGAGCACTAGACCAAACAGTTAGATGAAAGCCAAATATCTCTAGACAATTTTGTCTTGAGATTAATTTGACCATTTGTGATTCAATCATGCTTTTGTAAAAGGTCTTTCGTTCACTCGGTTTATTGGCAGGGGTGGTGGGAGAGATACCATTCCTTATAACGGGAAAAGGAAATAAATTTTCTGAGTATTTGACACAAGGCAACAACAGGAAGTTTAGTTGAAAACTCACTAGTACAACAAGAGGATCGTGTGTTATAGCATGCCCATTGGCCGCATTGATAGGCAACATGGTCCCATTCCTATCAATTGTGTTCACCAGAGTCTCCTCTCCATCAAGCCATATTTGCGCAATATCAAGCCCAGCTTTTACCAAACCACCCTGTCAAATGAATCAGACAGAGACTAAAAGCCCGTAGATAACCAAGAGCAGTAGAAGGCTGGCATTTGAATATGCTTTTCTAAATAAAAACAGAAAATTACCGGATTGTTCCGCAAATCCAATATGAATGAGTGTACACCCTGGTCTTCCAATTTATCAATCACTTTCTCCATGTCAGAAGCAGCTGTCTGTCAAGCGCAGAACAAAAAGCAATACTCCAAGGTGACATATTTTCCAGATAGGTCTGCTTAACATTGTTTAGGGCAGAGAAGAAAATGAAGTCATGATCTTTCCCTAGAAATTGATAATGCAGTATTACCTGGGAGAAGGTTGACAGCTTTACGTACCCTGTCTTCGACAAATGGCCATCTGGGGTTCTGTGGGGGATAATGGCACTCGAGATCGGAGAAAGCTTAATGAACTCACGAGGTAGATTGACCTTCAAGCAAAAGAAGCACGTCTCAGCATACCATAAGGCTTATGCAGGATGGTATAAGTCAGAATTGGATTGTTATAATTGCAATGTTGATAAATGCATCCTTGAACCTTCAATATGACATCATTATTAATAAAATTGAAACAAGAAATGATACCTCTCTCAAACTGGAATCCCTTTGATTATGGTCACCCTACAGCCAAAAACACTAAATCATCATCTCCTGAAACATCTACTAGCAGGAATTGTGCTGCCAAATTAATAACAGCACACAACATATGAAGTGCTAATTGCCAGTACCAACAAAATAGTTATTGTTCTGTTCACCTAAGCAGCAGCTGATGCTCAGCAGAAAAGGCAGAAGCTTGTGTATATCTATGTCTGTAAGTAGTGATCAATGTTACAGGGAGGCCAACTCAACGTCTAAAGTTGCTGAAATTATTGAACAAAACTTAACCAGAGAGAAAGGAGAAGTTGAAGTGATTCAGAGAAAATGAAACATTAAAGTTGAAACTGTGAGATGCCATGCCAAACTGATGGGCCAGATGTAAAGTGTAGACAGAAGCCTAATCATCAGAAGTCAAAAGAAGAGACTCTTTTCTCAAAGATAATCAGTCTATGTATGGAGAAATGACAGCAATCTGTGCTGTCCAGTTTGTTGGTAACCTAATCACCAACCATAGGATAAAAGAACAAACAGCCAGTATATTACCTTCCGCACTTTCACTGTAACAGTTGTGCCAACACGCCCTCGAAGCTTATGTGCTGCTGCCTCACTATCAATACCATCAAGTCTTTCACCTGAAGTTCCACAAGTGGCATTTGATAAATCCATTGTAACAAAATTGCGGCATAAGTAGATATGACAGAAAACGAGATTTGGCGCTATAAATGGCCCTCATATGACATTATGAGGCTGGAAGCTCATTATATCCAACAACAAGAAGAAGAACAAAAACCTTGGATAATATTACATAAACTTATGCACTATGAAAGAACAGGCAATCAGTCCTAACTTTGAGTTTTTCAAATGATGAACAAAACATATCTTAGACATGGTACAGTTCTTAATCTATATAGCATAATTTTTTTGTTCCGTACCAGCATATAGTAGAAAATGAGACATTTAAAGCAGAAAAATCAGTTATAGCAAATATTTAAACAATCGTTTGACATGATCAGTGCCATGGTACATTTAGGGTTAGAATAGTTGAGAGAGTGTTTTCAAGTTCACATCAGCAGATGCACTGAAGTCCTTTGACAAATAATTCTTAATAGATGCAAATTCTGCCAAAATCAGCTCTAGAAGCATCTGAATCTAAATCAATAATTAAGACAGAATTCAATTATACAACAGGTCTCATGAAATAATTGATTCCATTCCCCTTAAGCCATGACCCTTAGAGCTAAAAATAGACTTGATTTTCCGCATGAAAATTTGAATTGAGAGATGATTGAGCTTGAGGGCTACAACCAACCTCAACCAAAGACCATTTTTGTTTAACACTTTGAAGCTCTCTGTAAACAATCAAGATGGTTAATGATTTCACTTTTGCTACCAAGCAAGAATCACAATTCATTTCTACTCATGCATTTTTTAGAAAAGTAGAGGATGTGTCAGCAGGTAGTATTCTTTCTCAGTTTTCAGATTCTTGTCTAAGGGAAAGCAGCATTATCTGAGACATAGCAAGCATTACATGGGTTAATTATCAAACATAAGTAGGTGGAAACTTACTCATAGGCAGCTTTAACCATTTTCACATTACTGGATCTAGCAGTTTATGCAAGGTCAGAATAAGATTGCAAAAGGAATTGTAAGAAAAACAATAATAGAGCACCATTAATCTCGACCAACTCATCCCCTTCATGTATCCCGCACGTGCTGCTGGGCTGTCTTCCACACAAGATAAAACAACCTGCAATCCAATAACAATGACATTACTACACTGCATGGGCAAAGATCAGTCTCCGACAAAAAGACCATAGGATACGCATCTAGTACTCGTTGAGTTCACCTCCTCAGATCAGAAAAACACATAATATATCATGCAAAGCTTTTCAAAGTGAAAAAACACCATAATATTGCTATACTGCATAATATCTTTCAAGGTTTTTCAAAGTGATATTACTACACTGCATGAGCAAAACTATGTACAACAAAAAAGACCATAGGATACGTGTCTAGTACTCGTTGAGTTGACCACTTCAGAAGAGAAAAACATTTAATGTATCTTGCAAAGTTTTTCAAAGTGAAAAATCACCGAATTTCAGCAATCAAATCCTTGATTCCGCTCTGAATCCAGTATAGTGGAAAGGCAGTGCAGGAAATATTTGACAGATAGTCATACTGTATGGCTATCATGTAAACTGGCTATAAAATCAAATATCTATATCAAGTGAAACATGCAAATGAGAAGGGGCAGATTAAATTGTATTTGTGAATAATTGTGCTTACCAATCGCCCAGTAGTTGGTTCAACATTAATAAAGAGGCCAACTCCTTGCAAGTTTCCATCACTTCCAATTCTAAAACTTTGGTACTCCTTTGGGCAAAAAAACATCATTAGACATATTTACAGCAAAATCTAAAATATACATGATCTGAACTAATACAATTAAGTCTTGAAATGCACCAAGACTTATTGCTTGAAGCAAGCATTTATTAAACTAAAGGCTGTAAACCACTTATAAATCAAATTAGGCAATATATCAAAGATATTCATCTTTTTTGGATAGACAGAAATATTTATCTTTTAAAAAGAGATCCAAGAAAGAAAGAAGTACCACCTTTGGACTGATTATTCTTGTAAAGGGATCTCCAAGACTAGACAGCATCCCCTTGACCTTGTTATAAGCTGCATCAGCAGACTTCAACGGGAACATTTCCACCATTGTCTGTTGCAGCTTCAAATCCCAGTCTTAACACAAAAAGCCTCAAGTTAATTTTAGCTAACCTTATTCGTGGATACTTTTCCGTATCAGAAACATTACATTCCAAATATATCTCAAATGATGTGGCTTCACCAAAACCTATTCAGATCTCATTCAAAAACTACTTGAAGTGCACGAGCAACCTGATCTTGTGACACATTATTTGGGATATTATGGGATGCGAATATTCTGTGCATATAACATTGCTACTATTCCAACTAGTTCTCTATCTCCAATTGGCATGAGGAATAAAAAAGAAACAGCAAATAAAATTTTAATACCTTGCTGATTAAAGGTTGGATCAACGAAGGTTTCTCTAATCAAACCCCAAGCCTCTATGAGAGTTCTCTGCACTGTATTTACCTAGAAGAATCATAGTCATCTCAAAATCTGGCATGCAAGCGTTTATTAAATCTAGGTTGTAAACAAGTTAAATCAAGTTGAGTATTACGTTACTCTGGCTCATTGTAAACGATTTGCCCAAAATTAGGCTTGATCTTGATTTGTTAACTTCAGGAGTCATGCTGGCTCAAAACTCCAACCAAGCCATAACAAGTCCAGTTCAACTAGTTCGACTTGCTATTGATAATACAAAATAGTCTCTTGCTCCGTTTCAACTCTTTTAAGTAAATGAACTTATAAAATAGGCTCGTTAAACTAGGCAAACAAGACCCAACCAATTGATCTCAAATTAACTCTCAGTAGCTTGGTTTGCTAATATGATGAAATGATTATAATTCAATTAATTTAACACATATTAACAAGAAAAGCATAGAAATCTAAGCAACAAAATGGAGTAACAACCTCGCTAGTACGAGAGACGGGAAAAGCGACGGTGAGAGACTCCGCGAGAGCATGAGAATCGTAACACACCGAAATCATTGCAGCGGCAGCAGCGGCGAAATTGAAAATCCCTTTACATAACGATTTGACCGAATTCTTTTCGACACAGATAGAATTCCCGCCACCGATTTTCTCGTCGGTGTGTGTTTCGAGTTTCGTATACGGCACTGATATTCTGCATTTTCCACTAAATCTGTGATTTGAGGCTGAAAACCTATATCCATAGGAGAGTGATGGTAGTAAACTGGATTTCGAGAATCTACGAGAGAGGTAAGAGGGAGTTGGAGAGTTGAGATCGACGCAAGGGCGTAGAGCTTCCATTTCCAAGCCCGTGGGGAAGAAGGAGCGGCTCCGTTCGTTTTCGGTTGCTGGTGCACTAAAGCCGTTATGTGATTCTGAGGGACCCACAAGGTCTTCTGCTTTGTGGTTCCAATGTCACTTGCGTCTTCAATTGAACTATCAACAAAAAATATATATCAACAAAGTCCCTAAAATCAATAAATAAAATATTTTTTAACAAAACTAATGGAGGGACAGAGGCTCGCACGGAGCTGCAACGTGCAGTTTCTTTGACACGTTCTTTCCGTCGTTGATTAATTTATAAACATCGCACGAATTATCCCAATAATTTGAAAATTGACGAATCCTTCAATTAATTTGAGTAGTAGCAAACTTAATTTGTATGGCTAGAGGTCATTATCTTACATACTATAATAAATTAAATGAGCGCTAAAAATATATAAAATTTATTCTCAATATATTATACAATACTTAAATTAATAATCTTTTTAAAAGATATAGAAATGAGTAAAACGAAAGTGTAAATTTAAAAATTGAATGATTGAATGTGAGTCGAGAGGATTTGACTCCGATTATTTAAATACATTTTTCATTTGAGTGTTTTTTTTGTTATATTTGTTGAATCTCTCTTATTTGATTTATTTGTATTTATAATCAGAATTTTAACCGATTAGTCAGCAATGAATTATCGCTTATACAAAAAGGTGTTTTATGACATCAAATGAAATGCGCTGCTCGTATAATGCAGTCAACATTTTATTTAATTTAAAAAATTTTCTTACTGTTAATACGAGTATCGTTTGTTTTATTTTTGAATTAGATCGTTATTATTATATTATTATTCCTCGATTGATTATTATAACTTATTAATATCAAATGCCCTATTTACTACCCTACTGAATCGTTATTCCAAAGGTTTGATTAATTTTGTTATTGTAGATCTAGGCCATTAACGTTTAGGTTTTATTTTAATTTCGGATTAAGTCAGTTTATTTTAGACCGTATTAAATAAATATATTTATTTTTTTATAAAATGTTAAAATAATAGTATAAAAATAATTTTAAAATAAATTTTATATTTTTAAAATATTATTATATTAAAATTTATTCATTAAATTATATAATAGATATATGAAAATTGCACGGCCTGTCACGTGTCTCGCATAGCAGAAGTGGGACGGACAAATTGCAGAAGGTTGGGTATTCGATACCTATTAAATTAAAAAATTAAAAATAGCCTTTTAACTTACCACACTTCTAGCTTTTAAATACTTATATGGCCGGTGGCTTGTCATCATCAAGGAATGAATTGATGATGATGACTGCATCTCTGATTGAATATAAATTCATTCACCTCTCAATTTTAACTTTTAAGAAAGAAATAAACAGTTACAATTTAATTATATTTTATAATTTAAAAATATATTTTTAATATAATTTTTTTCAATATTAAAAACATTTATTTTATATATATATATTTTTATTAATATTTTTTATGTTTTATGAATCAAATAAGTCCCAAGAATTTATTAATTTCCCTTATGCAATAGCATGTTTAAGTGATTCAATAACTGAAAATTCAAATTAATATGATCCAAGAAATCCTCTTGGACCTCCACATTTTCTCATTTGTGGTGTATAATTATTAAATTTTTTTAAGATATTTATTTTTAATAATAACAGAGACATACAAAGGTTTTCTCGGGTCAAAAACCGACTAAAGCCCACCAATTTCGTCTATGGTATAAACCTAATACACTTTTGGGCCGATTAATTTTGCTTAGATATGTAATATTTTAAACTAAAATTTAATAATATTTCTGAAATAAATCTCATATTCGTTTATTTTTATAACCTTCCTTTTAAAAATAGTGAAACATCTTACATTTTGTTAATAACTTTTTATATATGTTTTTTTTATATATATATAATATTTTGTTATATAATTATTAATAATTTTATTATTATTGATATTTCAAATTTTTAACAATAGTTGTAAATATGTCGGCTATTGTTTTTCTTTTATCTCCTTCTTTGGAATTAAACACATTGCTAAATCGCCGACGTAAATTTATCGTTCATCTTACACATTATAAATGAGTAAGAGGCTGGAAAGGAAACGGAAAAAATTAATAAAAATATTTCAATTTTTATAAATTTGTATTCTCAATTTTTATTTTGATTTTTTATTTTTATTATATTTTTAAATTATTTATTATCAGCTTTATAATGTATAACTTTAAAAAAAAATTAACCGGTCACATTAGAAGTTACATTTTGATATGCATATAATGTCATAAAACACAAAATATGAAACAATCAACGTGAATGTATATTTTAAATTTTTTAATGATGTTTGAATCGCATGAGATCAAAATATAGAAAATTTATCCCAAAAATTATATATTATAACACTAGAACTAATTTTTTTTTTTTAAAGAAATAATTATTAAATTTTTTAAAAAATAAACCTTCAAATATTGCTAATGTTCTGTCTCCCCAACCCAAATAGAAGGTGATAATTGAGCAACAGTGATGACGACGAACTCGCTGCAGGGTTTTAGTGGATCAAGGGGTTGCATTGGGTATCGTTTTTTAACTATTAGATTTATATTACTCAACAGTTAAGATAAAAACAATTTTAAAAATATAAATATTTGTTCTTAATATTTTAACAAAATATTAAAATATTTATATTATTAAAACATAAAAAACATTATTTTCTATATTTAATCACGATCACAAAAAAAAAAAAAAGGGAAAAATGCCAAAGTTAATGGTGGGAAAATTAAAGGGTCTTCATTTATGGTTTTTCCCCCTTGGGAATTCAGTACCCTTCTTCTTTGTTCTCCTCACCATCCACTCTTCGGCCATATTCCTCTTTTTCTTTCTCTGTCTCCATCTCTAGAAGCAAAATCTGGACAGCCAGTTCATCGGCTTTTCTTAACTTTTCTTCTGTTGTTTTGCCATGGCAGACCCTTACTCAAATTTCTTTTACGGATGGATCCATTTAGATCATCTGCATCATTTTCTTCTTCTTCTTCAAACTCCTCTCAGCTTCTTCAAAACCCTACTCATCAAGACATCTACTCTTCAACAAGAACCTGCCTGATCAACCACCACAACAGCTCCTCCTCCTCCACCTCCTCCTTCCACCGCCAAATAATATTAGCAACTCCTCCCTCTCCTCCTCTGAAAGAAGTCCTCCCTCTTTTCAGCTCAAGCCCATCAAGAGGAAGTAGACGTGATGAAGATCGACATCATCAAAGAACTTCTTTTTCTTCAGTGGATGATCAAAAGGTTCAAGAACAAGAAGAGGAGGAGGAAGAAGGTGGTTTAACAGTGGCCTTACGGATAGGGTTACCAAGCCCTAGTGCAGCTGATCTGCTGTCTTCTGTTCTATCTTCACCTAACTCGTCGGAAATAATCAGTGATAGATCAAACGGTGGAGAGAGTGATGTTTCTGGACACCCATTAAACAGACTCAACAAGGGGCAGTATTGGATCCCTACACCTTCACAGATTCTCATTGGTCCCACCCAGTTCTCCTGCCATGTTTGTTTTAAGACCTTCAACAGATACAACAACATGCAGGTAGCTAATTATATATTAAGTTATTTACTGGTTGATACATCCTTAATTAATTTCCCATAGCGTCTTCTTTGCTTTGCTATCTCATTTGAGTTTTATCTTCACATTCTAATGGGGAAGAAAGGAAATAAAAAAAGGTGGATAATTCGTTTCCTATTTTATTTATCCCATCTTTTTTTTCTATATTTTTATGATCTCTAACTTAATCTTAAGCTTGAAGTTTGCTTCATCACTGATCTATTGCTCGATCTTGTAGTTCGAATTCACTCGTACAATATTTTGAATCACGAAGATTTCTTTGTAAAAAAAAGTTTACATTTTTTTCTTGTCTCTTTACCTTTTCATACTTCGTAGTAGTTTCTGTGGTTGAGAATGGAGCACTTCGTAGTACTTTAGACGGGTATGTTAGATAACTTTGCATGGATTTTGATGATTGACAGTGTTTGAGAGACTTTCACTGTTTGTGTCTGATGATCCAACTGAGAGTAGCCATGGATAGATGGCTTGCAGTAACGTTCACATCAAGTGATTGAACAAGACGGTCGATGTTCCTTTTTCCTTAGCAAGAACTTGAAGTCTGTGCTCCATAACATTAATTGACTGCTGGATCACTTCTGATTATCTACAGTTGCCTCCCCAAAATATTGATAAAATAATATCCCATGCCATTTGCAATCACAATTCCACCTTTTTCTTTGTGAAATGTAGCATGCCTTCTCAAGGTTGAATCCAGCGGATACGACTACAAGGGTATTTTAATCTGATATAAAATTTCATATTTATTGATCCTAAAACAACCATAACATTGAAGAAGAAAGACAATAATTTATCTACACATGCATAGCTATATATTTAATGAATTATTTGGATATATATATATATATTTAGATGCATATGTGGGGGCATGGATCTCAATACAGAAGAGGGCCTGAATCATTAAGAGGGATTCAACCAACAGGCATGCTTAGGCTGCCGTGCTACTGCTGCGCGGCGGGGTGCAGGAACAACATCGACCACCCGAGGGGAAAGCCATTGAAGGACTTCAGGTCCCTTCAAACACACTACAAGAGGAAGCATGGGATCAAGCCCTTCGCGTGCAGAAAGTGCGGCAAGGCCTTCGCGGTTCGGGGAGATTGGAGGACGCACGAGAAGAACTGTGGGAAGCTTTGGTACTGCGTCTGTGGGTCTGATTTCAAGCACAAGCGCTCTCTCAAGGATCATATCGAAGCTTTTGGACATGGCCATGGCGCTTATGGAGTTTTTGGCTTCTGCGAAGATGACGATCCAGCATCAGAAATTGAGCAAGATGCATGATGATAAAGATATATTTTTCTTAGTTAGTTCTCTCCGCGTAATTAATGTAGCCGCTATTTGCCACCTACCTACCTATGAAGTGAGCGAGCTGGCCATTTCTTCTTTTATTTCCCATCGATGAAGCTGCCTAAGATGTGTATTCATTTTTGTTTCGAACTCCTCACGATGCCATATCTACTCGGTGATTCTACTCAGAAAAATGATCAATAGATGCCATCTCAGACATATCTTGGCGAATTACTATGTATTGTATGTGATATATTAGGAAGTAAAATCGTAAAATCTTCATTTTTTACTAAATAAATTAGATACATGATATATCTTTTCAAAATAAATATGATAATTAGATTTCTTTTTTTTTTCTTTTTCATATGTAGTAAATGATAAGAGGTAATAATAATTATAGTATTAATCAAAGCATAAAAGCAGGGTTAATTAATTTTGTAAATAAAAGTCCCAAAACGGCTAACAGATTTGGATAGTGTGGTGAAGAAAGTTTTCAATTGGTGCCTTAAGTTACCTTATATTTTTCGGCTAAGGATGAATACAATTATTCACTATTTCATTAAGATTTAATTATATTTATTTTGCTTGATCATCAATTCAATCATCACGATATAATGAAAAAATATAAAACACATAATAGCTCCACAAAAGGACCGAAAAGTTGCCATGAATTGAGGTTTTTTTCTTTTTCTGAAAAATCAATGCATGGGGAATAATATTTTTTTAGTTACTTTTGATATATATTAATGGGTTTGTAGAAGAATAGATTGTTGAATGAGTTTCACTTTATTTGATGGTATATCAAATATGATTGAGGAACTGTCTTTAAAATATATTTTTTTTAAATAACAGCAGGTCTTGAAATTGCTACACATAATGTGTCATGTATTTTTAACTTATTGAAATAATCAAACATTATAATTACATATAATTTTATTAATAAAATTATTTTATTAGTAATTTTAGTTTTTAATTAAAAAAATATTCAAATAATTAAAGAATCAATTACATTTTTATTTAATAAATAATAAAGTTATACATCATGCGTTTTCTAGGACAATAATCATTTTATTTGAAAGTGAAAGTTTTATTTTTGATGGTTATAGTTATCAATTAGCCGGCCTAAAAATCTAATCTGCTAAAGGAAAAAAGATCCAGGAGATCCAAAAGGTAACACAAGTGGTGCAAGTAGGTCGATCTGGAATTGCCTAATAAGGAACAGGCAACCGAGGTTTTGTGGTGCTTTGCCTCAACAACTGACCATTCAACTCAATAGTCAACAGTCTTTACAACTCAGCGCATATGAACAGGTCATATTTATCATAATCAACTAGGCAGCTCAACAAATATGTCCAAAATATTACCTCACGATTGCAATTTATCCCCAAGATGGCAATTATGACGCTGTCTATAAAAAATGACTAAAAAATCTAACTATAATGTCCACAAAAGTAAAAATGGTCAATATTTAAGCTCAAGTCAGCACACCGACTAGAGATGTTATCTCTCATGGCAACGACCCTACTTTGTGGGTAGTCATAGGAAATGGGCGACTGGCCCCTGAAGTGTCGACGCTTCCTAACTGGATGGACACTATGTCCAAACTACTCCAAACCATCTGTACCCATTTAGACGTTCAATCATTGAAGGCTCCTTCTTCCTACTCCCAGACTTCAACATCTAAGAGGAACAGTTGGAGAAAAAGACGGCTCATCAATAAGATCCAATGGCTTGACGATCTTAAGGCCCGAGTTGCTACGAGTGACAGGACCCTGACAGGGTTGGGGACCGACTAAGTCTTAGAGTGTGGGACAGAAGCTCAAAACAGCAGAATCTGTACTACACTCAATACAATAGGAGACCTTCAACTCGAGAAGAAACATCCTTAGCACCCGGCCAAGGAGAGCCCATAGCCACCCAATCCAACATATCTCTCCGAACCACTTAGAGTTGAAGACTTTCCTCAATGTCAAGAGTATTGCATCCTCCTCTCAGATGGAGAAGAGGATGAGAAAGATCGAGTAGCAGGTGTTCATAGGAAGCCCTGACAGACACTCCGCTGTTCTAAGGAGGTCATCATTCTCGAGGGAGATCTAAATGTAGTCCCTCCCTCACAATTTTGTGATGCCAAACCTGCAACCCCACAATAGACTATCAAAAATTACTCGATAGAAAGTAACATCCAAGCGCTTTAGCTATTCATATCACGTAAGAATATTAGAACCATACAATATGAAGAACAATAGTTATCAGCAGTTCAATTCATTAGTTTATTTTATAAGATATAAGCTTGTAATAGCAGACGTATAACTCAAAAGGAAATAAAAATACATAAAGTAGCAACCCAATAATGGACGTCCGGTTGACCTTCAAGACGGACAATTATAAGATGATAGCTTACCTACCGACAGTTGTAGCACCCAAGCTGCTAGCACAACAGGGAGAGCATGAAAAAGCCCTCCCTTGCAAGAGTAAGATGCAATGCTCCTACTCTCATGTGGGAGGCGACCACCAAAATCGTCCACCGAAGCCCAACCAAAGCCTTCGAATCCGTGAGTCTCTATGAGACCCAACACAGCGACAAAGGATAGAGCTTGATGTGAACAAAAAAAAAAAAAAAAAGCTCCTCCCCTGACAAGCAGTAGAATAGCCCTCTAACTCTTCGGAACATAATTAAAGAGGGCTACCCGACACCATCAAGGGGAAGAGGAAAGTAGCCCCCAAAACCTGGACCTCACTCCATACAACATGAGGATAGTTTGGATTAGATCTAAAAGAGGGTAATTAACACGGATTTTAGACGTATCCTCGGGCATTATCTTTAAATATTGGAGAAGAGTTTTATCCAATCCTGACTTGTAGCAGCATACGCTCTATGCTAACTCCGAACTCTCATACATTTAACTAGCGAAGATGGTTCATAATGGAAAGCGTAAAGAGCCTCTCCATTTATAGCTGAGGGGAGGATCAAGCAGCAATCAATGTAGAGAGATTACCTACGTCAGCGTAATTCGCAGAAGATCGAATAAAATCTTGACTAATGAGTGATGAATTAGTGGATCACCTGGAGAAGGGGCATGCATACAGGCCTACAGCTGGCGTCCCATCAATAAACATGTCGAGAGCTAAAATTTTAAATCTCTCGACATAAGGTGCTAATGATGGATATGATTATCCATGGGCCAGCCCAAAAATCTAGTTTGTTGAAGGAAAAGAGGCCCAATAGATGATGGCCTAGCAGAATGCTTCCTTTGCTTGAGATCTGAAAGGCAACAAGGTTGGTCCAAGCGGGTCAACTTAGGATCGTCCAGTAGAAAACAGGCAATTAGGGTTTCGTGGTGCCTTACCTCAACTGTCGACCCTCCAACTTAGCAGCCAACAGCCTTCATAATTTAGCGAATGGAGCAGGCCATACCTGCCATAATTGACTAGACATCTTAACATATACCCAAAATATTGTCCCATAATTGCGAATCGCCTACAGGATAGTAGTTATAATTTAATAAATCTTTTAGACGAAAATTTCCATGCGATACCCTCCACGATCGCTCTAGTAGCAGAAAGAATATTTTCAAATAGCAGCAGTTACCATAGCCGATCCCCGTGATCACCAAGATTGCTCAACGGTTCCACGCGGGTAGCTGTCATCAGTCGTGAAATCCAAGAAATGATAAATCGACCTTCACATTATAAATACGTCCTCTCTACTAGGAGAGAAGGGACTGAAAACTCTAATCATTTGAACGAGTAACCAAGCAATTAACTCTTGAATATAGAGTATGCACTGCCCTATCAGGTGTTCTTGCACATGGTGGTCCAATAAAGCCACTATGCTAAAAAGTGCATCCATTTTAAAGTTGTCCTTCCTAGAAAGTGTACCTCTCAAAGCTGCTCCTAACCAAACCCACATTTCGGAGCTCAATCCTTTACAATACACTCAATCCCCCGATCATATTTACATTCCTTCATCTTTTTCTACAATATAAAAAGATTTCTAACTCGAATATCAGATGATATATCAAGAAGCGAGTCTCACTATCCTTTAATCTCTTATTTGTTCGTTGTGATATATATGATCGAGATTTTTGATAATAAAGATCGAACTCGCTTTAATTTAACTCATCTGACGAAATCAATTGACTCTCTAATTCATATGGTAATTTGGATATAGAGACACATTACTTTTAATAATATCTTTTAAAAATTTTCCAATAAAAATAGGCAAGTATATGAATTGTCAACGAATATTTTCACAAAATAATATAGTTTACATTAAGAAAAAGAGATAAAATCCAATGAATAAAAATCAATTCCGATTTATTCAAAGAAAAAAAATTATAAATTTAAATATATTATCGACATTTAATTTTAAATTAATAATTTACAAAAAATAATATGATAATTTAACTTGTCAATAAAATAATTATAATTTTTGTATAGTTTTACATCGTAGCCTAAAAAATTATACATATTTAATAATTATTTTCTACCTTTTTTTTTTTTTGGTTCGTTTCCCGATTTATACGGTTCGGCACCCCTAAATATGCCGTAGCTAGCAATAACTCGTCGATCTGTGGAGATCGTGTGCTTACCGGCAGTTCCCATGCATGGGATGACCATCAACATTAGGCAGCTCAGCTGTGTATGGAGAGAGAGAGAGAGAGAAAATAGATGAGAGGGAAAGAGAAAGACAGAGAGAGAAGAGTATGAGAGAGAAAGAGAAAGAGGGAGAGAGAGATAAGGGAATGAGAGAGAGAGACTGCGCAGAGGAGAGAGAGAAAGAGAGAGGAGAAGGAGTTACTGTGTAAGCTGATGGCCAGAAAGATGGCAGAAAGAGGAGGCCCCCTTGATTACAGAAAGTTTTGGCTTTGAGCAGATCGAGCGAGTGGCAATTGCATCCCCCCCACACGCAGACGACGTCGTAGTAGTGGTAGTAGTACGTACGTACGTACGTACAGACTGCTGCAACTGTACCGAACCCTTCCCATGGATCCCGTTACTGTAGATCGACACGACGTTTCACTGCCTTCGTATACATCTCTCTACGGTATAATTATTGGCATTAATACTCCTGGACTTGTCATGCTATAATATATTTATGACACGTATTTTATAAGAAAAAATTATTTTAGTTTTTTAAAAAAATTTTACGGACAGTGCCAAATAGAGAGTTATTATGCTCGTTTGTTAAAATAAAATAATTATTTTAAATAATAAAATGAGGTAATAATAAAATTAAAAAATAATATTTTATGATTTAGTTATTTAAAATAGATAAAATTAAATTATAAATTAATTTTTTAATATTTAATATATATTAATAAAATAAATAATAAATTAATATAAAATAATTTTTAATTTTTATCTAAAAAATAATATTTTAATATATATTAAAAAGTTCTGATAGATCTGATCAAAATTAAATTATCAAATTTATTCAGTCTTATAGATGTAAAATTTTATAAAATTTGATCAATATATATTAACGTTATGAATAAATATAGTAAAAAAATTATATTTGATTATTTTTTTGATAATATATAATTACGGGTAAAAGTAATTAATTTGGACAATCCAACTTGAATTATCAATTTTTTTATAAATATATTTTTTAGTGTAAAAAAATATTAAGTTTATAAATTATTTTAATATATTTTATTTTTGTAAAATTAATAATTTTTATAAAATAATTATTTATTTAAATATATACTTACATATATCTTCATATAATTAATAATTTTATAATATTATATATTTATAAAATTTTTAGGCAAATATAAAATTTTAAAAAAGTATACTAAAAAAAAAAATGTTATCGAGAGGTCTGAACCAAGCCAATTTGATACATTGATGGGCACGATTAAGGTTATTAGCCTAGACAATTGGACTATGTTTGATATAATCAGATTTATTAATTGTAAATTTTATCTAAATTCAATATATATTTGATCCAAAGTGTAATTTTAATAAAGTCTACTTTTAGGATATCGTTCCCTAACCTAAATATTTATTTAGATTTTTTTATTAAAAAAAAATAAGTTAGCATTGTAGTTTATGATCCCATGCCATGAAATGTTAAACAGATATTTAAAAATTAGTTGACATTCCCAAGGCACCTACTATGAGCCCATTGAAAAAAAATTTAAAACAATTTTTTTAATTGAAGTTATAAATTAAATTTTCAAAAAAAAAAAAAACTTCACTTCTCAATAATTTTTTAAACTTATTAGTGTATCTCAAAATATTATAAATTTAACATTAATAATAAATAATCACTTATTATTTTCTATTAATTTTTTCATCTCTAAAAATTTTCATATGACATAATAATGTCTATATTCATCTACAATATCATGTTCTTTGATATTTTGATTGATTTGTCATTATATTTATTGTAACTCTTAAATTATATTCCTAATTCTTTAAAAAAATATTTGAGATGAATTTTATATATGCAAAGTTGAAAAGAAAATGAAAAGACTTAAAATAATTGAGAAATATTTTTAATTTTTAAAAAATTATTTTTTTATATCTTGTATTCTTATCATAATTTTTGTTCAATATTTTTTTATTTTATAATATATTATCAATATGAGGGCTCTATCGATTATGAAACCACGTGGGTTCATTTTTTTTAATTATAAATTTTATAAGTTGTTTCCCATATTGATATTTTTAGTGTGCTTTTTACCTTTATCATTGATAAATAATCCTACTATGATGTATAAGTAAACAATTTTATTATTTTTAATGATAAGTTCAAAAAAAAAAATTGTGTTGCATATCTAAAAATTATATGGCATAAACATTAATTATTATGATCATTATTTATTGAAAATATTAAATTTTACAAAACTCAATTTTGTTGATCTTGACATTTTTAGTAAGAACTATTTATTTTGGATTATTAATACTAAGATCCATATTGATACGATAAATCTTGAAAATGCTACTAAGAAAGAAAATAAAGCATCCGAATTACCTCACCAACTTAATGAGGAATTAAAAACTAAATATATTACAATGAAAATTTCCTTGACCTTTTTAGAATAATTTAAACAATAAAATTGAGCACCAAATGTGCATAATTATTTCAAAAGCTTGGTATGACTGGATACATCAAAATTGTATTATTTTAATAATACATTTAGTTATTAAATTAGAATAAAATTAAAATAAAATAATTATTTTCAGATAATAAAATATGATGAGAATAAAGTTAAAATTATTATTTTTATATTTAATTATTATAATAAAATAAAATAAAATAAATATTTTGTTATTTGATTTGTAGAATAGTATGAGGAATAAGATGAGAATAATGATAATAATAAAAGTGATAATAATAATAATAATAATAATAATAATAAATGAGAGGGAATAACTATTTTCACATTTTATGTGAGAATAAATATTCTTATTCTTAGATGAATAATGATAAAATAAAATTTTTATTTTCTCTAATCAAATGGGGGGTAAAAGTGTTAGCAATTATAATTCTACATTATCTAAAGCAAACTACTATTTAAATTATGTGGTGAAAAATTCCCAATAATGATATATTATAGCAGATATTTACTATTTTTTATGTTTCAAATGTCCTCTGCGTAGCAATATTTATGAAATATTTTAACCTTATTATGTGCATTTTAATGGTTGAATAAAATAATGAGCTTTTATTAAAAACTTACAATTTATATTCTATTAGTTCCCTATCATTTTCTAAAATGAATGATATATCATTCCTATAACAAATTAGATATCGTTTCAAAAGAATCATAAATATGGACATGGATGAGAGTAAGGACACAATATTACCACAGTGGTGACACAAGAAGTGAAATCACTAGGAAAATATAATAAAATTGATAGACTTTTCCAAAAAAGTGAAAAAAATACCGATAATAGTAGAATTATTTAAATAAATTTTACAAAGAAATCTAAAAATGCATGTTATAGATTTGAAACGGTTAAATATTGGTCGAGGTCATCTCATACATTTAAACATTTTATAAAGCTATATCATGCCTCTTTGAAAGAGAAAGAAAATGAAATTGAAACAAACTTTACATAATCTTTTGATCCTGGATAACTTTGATAATTTTGTTAATATTTTAAAGCTTGATGTTTTGGAATTTTTTGAGGATTTTAGTGATAGAATTGATCATTTAATTAGTTACGAAAATATTCTGCTTAATTAGTTTCATTTTAGATTCTTTTTTTAATTATATTACAAAACTTTTAATTGTATTTAATAAAGTTTTGCATATATTATATACATATATATAAAGATGCATAGATCTTTCTAACAAATTGCTTAATGATGACACTATATATTTGATAGAATAGTATTACAACTCATACATTTCTTAGAATAGTATTAAATGATATTCATTATTAATTACTAATGAAGTCTTTGGGAAGCTAGTTTTTTAAAAATAATTTTGGTTATCAATTATAAAATTGATTAAGCTTTTGTTGTTTGTTGTGAGCTTATGATGAGAATCGATGGGTATAAGAGGTTCAATGATTTTGTAAAAGCATGTAATATTGTAAGATTCTGTGTCTTCTAAAAGAATACCTTAAGCTTTTATAGGTAGTAGTTGGTCTTTTAGGTGGTTTTTATCCTCATCTTTAATTTGTTTTATTTCTTTTTGTAAAGGTCCCCAGTAGTAATTTTATGGATCCTCTTTAAAGGTGTAACGGATATTTTTCAAATATTTTTGTTAAACTGAAATGTGAATATTTTCATTGATTTTCTTTTGTGTTAATAAATCTTTTAATTTTAAAAAGTTATCTTTAAATATCGGGATCTTCTATAGGACCATTATCAATAATATATAGTAAAAATTCATTATCATAGTAAGGTTTGAAGTATATTAATTTGTAATGCACAATTGCATAAATTTTGTTCTAAATCTAAAATTTTATTTTTGATTCATTCATGGTGGTATTTGGTGAACTTGATTGTATATTATTTAGGTCATTTGGATCATTGTCTTCTCCTGTTTGTATATTTTTGAGTTCTTCATCACTAAGTAATAAAGTGGTTAAATTATTACATAATTATTCATCATCTTTAAATATTTTATAAAGCTATATCATGCCTCTTTGAAAGACAAAGAAAATGAAATTGAAACAAACTTTACATAATCTTTTGATCCTCTAGATAGCTTTGATAATTTTGTTAATATTTTTAAGCTTGATGTTTTAGAATTTTTTGAGGATTTTAGTGATAGAATTGATCATTTAATTAGTTATGAAAATATTCTGCTTAATTAGTTTTATTTTAGATTCTTTTTTTAATTATATTATAAAACTTTTAATTGTATTTAATTTTTTCATTTCATATATTATTGATGGATACATAAAAATTGTTTATTGTCTTTTATAAGTTTATTATGTTTTTTTATACCAGTCATATAACTCTAATGCCAAATTTTTTAATAAATGTAAATAATTGGAAGCGTCTAATATGGCGTTGGCCATTGTATTTTTCCTCCATTAAAGTCGGTGAGTTTAGTTAGGATTCGTTTGGCAAAAAGTGTGGAAAGTCCAGCAACAAATCTTTCCTTCCAAAAAAGTTCATTGCAGTTAATAGACGATGTCCTTCACAAGTACGTAAAGATATATTTATACCACCTAAAATCTTAGAGTGTTGGACACCTAAGATTTGTTAAACCCTTTTAGAACTTATTAATTCATCTTGGTTTACCTAAGAATGCTTGAATAAGGCCAACAATCATCATTTTTAAAGCATTTTGTTGTTAAATAAATTGAATTTATCCAAGAGGTCCTTCAAAGTTGAATAGCGCAAGATCTTTCATAATATAATTTTATTCGGTAATATATGTTGAGGAGGAAAGAAACCCACAAAAGTTGTTGGCGCCTCACAAGGAAAAAACGCCCAATTAAAATATATTTTAGGCAAGCTAAATGTTTTGACATGAGGGGATCACGCTTTCCAAATGAGGAAGATCACCTAATGTTCCTATTTAAATAAACCACTAGAATCATATATTCTAGGGATGGACTCTTATCGATGCTTTCATTGACACTTTCGGTGACACAGGATCAAATGTGTCAATCACGACAAATTGATTTATTTCTTCAGAATTGAATTCATTGTCACCTTCATCCTTGAAAAATAATTTTTGCTCTCCGAAGTTTGTATGGGTTTCGTTAGTTTAGGATTTTAGATAGATTTTATGATAATTGATCTATTGTTTGGATTGTAGAGAATATTTTAGGTGTCGATGAAGAAGAGGATGGTAAATTATTGATTTTATTTGTTAATTTTTCTAATAAAAATTCAGTACGAGTGGAAGAAAATTCTAATGTTCCTACCGTAGGTAAAGGAGATTTTTGTAAAGGTGTAATAGTATATAGAAATTGATAATTGTTATTAAGAGATTTATTTTGAATTATATGTTATATATATCATAGATTTTTCTAACAATTGTATGTAATAATGATAGGATATATTTGATAGAATAGTATTACAACCTTTTAATTTCTTCAAATTGTGTATCCATCCAATATTTGAAAATCAAAATGTTGTAAATAAGCCTATGACATTATTAGTTTTAAAGATAACAATTTTAGGGAGAGAAAAGATAAATAATAAAATTAGTATCCTTAAAGAGACCAAATATCCCATTCAAAAAACTATTGGAATATGATTTTTATAATATGAATCTGTCAAAAAAAAAATAAAAAAATTAACCCACAAAAATAAAATAAAATTGTTATCAATAATGTAATTTCATCTAAAATGGCCCTTGACATTAATTGGTCATCATGTTCATTGTAACTCCTCGTTGTATCCCTAACTCGTGAAATGGTGGTTTAGATTAATTATATGCACATAGGTGAAAAAAGGGGAAAAAAATTAAAATTGAGAAATATTGCTAATTTTTAAAAAATTAGTTTTTTATTGACATTAATTATTGTTCTACTTTTATTTTATTTTATAATGCGTTATCAGCACAAAGGCTCTACCCGCTGTGAAAGTGCGTAGTGTCGTTTTGAGCATCGAAAATACTAAAGAAGGAAATAAAGCATCCCTGCAGGGCCATGCAAGAGTAATGGTTTTCTGAAATAAATTGCATATCAATCTCTGAAACGAATTCCACATCTTCCCAGAAGAATCATAAATGTGAACGAGGACATGGATGAGACCTACATTTAAATAATTTTATAAAGTGTGGTGGCACTTTGAAAGAAAGAAACCATTATGTGAAACAAAATAATAATCTTTTGATGGAACTTGATAAGGTTGATGTTTTTATTTGTTTTATTTTTAATTTTAGTTATTATCATATGTTACGACAAATTAGATAATAATTATATAGTTAAAATTTAAAAAAATTTAAAATTATTTGTATTTAATAAAGTTGGCATATAATTGGCATTTGTCTTTCATCTTTCTAACAATTTGAAATGATGAAAGTATATATTTGATAGAATATCTACAACTCAACATTTCTTAGAAAAGTCTAGGCATCGTAATGATGCCTTGGTTGTAAATAAGTTGGCATTTGTGTATTAATTAGATATAACAATTTTGAAAACTATAAATAATAAAATTAGTATCCTTAAAGTGACCAAATATTCACCTGTGGTATTGGAATACGTTTAATGAATCTCTCAAAAATATCTTAATAAGTGTTTAAAATTATTGATTTAGGTATTTATAGCTTTTCGCACTAGTTGATGGTCATTTTTATGGAAAAAGAGAGAGCAATGAGATAGATAGAAGAGGGAAAAAGAAGAAGAAAAGAAACAAATAGAATGAATGAGATTTTAAAATTTTATTTAGTTAGATATATTAAATTAGATGTTGAATGTAATTATTTCTAAACTAGTTATTTGGTCCATTTGATATATCGTTCGGTTTTATTTATATATTTTATTTTTACGGTACATGCATATCATTATTTATCCTATCATTTCAAATAATGTTACATGTATATATTTTTTATCAAATATTTTGAAGTTTTATTTGATAATAACAAAAAATTGAACATTTCATTGATTCTCACAAAATACATGAATATTTTGAGATATATGTTCATATACCAAAATGTTCATAAAAAAAAGTTATGAAGGTTTGCATATTTTGCATTGCATTTGATTGTCCTTACATGTACTCGATGGAACTCTAGTCTGATTTGATATGAGTTTGTATATTTTTTTATTATGAAAAATTTTATATTTATATTATTCTAACGAAGTAAAAGGTTTTAAATATTTATTATAAGGTTTATTATTTTTTATTTTGTTGATAATCATTATAAAAATTGATAAAATTATACATTTAAACGAAAAAATATATTAGAAACAAATAGAAAAAATGAGATTTTAAAATTTTATTTAGTTAGAATGGAAATGTTGAATGTAAGCATTTAAACTAGTTATTTGTTAATAATTTATCGTTCGGTTTATTTATATATTTTATTGATATGTTATCATTATTTATCCTAATATTATAATGTTACATGTAATATTTTTTTTTTAAATTAGTCTTTTAGTTTGTAGTTCTTACTTGAATTGTATTTTCAAGATATTGAAATGTATTGTATTTTATCTTTTGAAATGTTTAGCTTTTGTAGTTTGATAAGTTTTGGCACATTATTTTAGATTTATTCAACTTTAGACATTTGTATTTTTTTATTATGAAAAATTTTAATTTATATAATTTAAAAGGTTTTAGATATTTTTATAAGGTTTATATTTTTATTTTAATATTTTTATAAAGATTGATAACATTATATACAAAATCATGATTTGAACTTTATGTTTGATAATTTAGACATGTTGAATTTTCATTTAACCTTAGTTATGTTTATAAGTTTTATTTTATTTTTATTTAATTTGTGAATATAATATTATATACTACATGTAATATTTTTTTTAAATTAGAGAGTTTGTAGTTCTTAAAGAAGCGTATTTTGTATTCGCGATTGATTTTATCTTTCAAAAATTTTAGCTTTTGTAGTTTGATAAGTTTTGGCACATTATTTTAGATTTATTCAACTTTAGACATTTGAACTTGTTGAAATTATATAATTTAAATTTTAGATGATTTTATACAGTTTATATTATTTAATATTTCTACAAAGATTATGAACATTATATACAAAATCATGATTTGAACTTTATGTTTGATAATTTAGACATGTTGAATTTTCATGTGATGTTTATAGTTTTCAGTTCTTTTATTTAATTTGTGAATATAATTTGTATACTACACACACACATATATATATATAGAGTGAGAGAGAGAGAGAAAGAGCGCTTTTGTCTCGCGATTGATTATGTTTTCAAACCATTTTAGATTAGAGGTGATGGGTCTAACACGAATTTGGGTTGGGACATTTGAAGTTGTTGAAATTATATAATTTAAATTTTAGATGATTTTATACGGTTTATAAAATATTTTGACTAATAGATGGACATCATATACGAAATCATGATTTGAACTTTATGTTTGGTAATTTTACATGTTGAATTTTCATGTGATGTTTATAGTTTTCAGGCCTTTTATTTAATTTGTGAATATAATTTGTATCTAATATATATATAGAGTGAGAGAGAGCACTTTTGTTTCGCGATTGATTATGTTTTCAAACCATTTTAGATTAGAGGTGATGGGTCTAACATGAATTTCGGTTGGGACCAATGGAGCCCAACTGAGAGAAAATGGGTTTGACTAATAGATGGACCCAACCCAGTGACGGCACATTAAGAGATTTGGGTGTGAGGCCCTTTGGATGCCTTGACACGCATCTAATCAGATTCGTTTGCGCATTTACAAAGTTAAACCAAGTAATAGGTTTAGAAATGTTAGCCGATGGGAGATAAGGTTAATTTCGTTAAACGCAACGCGCTCGGCAGTTCTTTCTAATCCCACACGAAGTCGAACAAGCCTACACTGACTACGCCAAATGATGATCTGCACGTTACCACAAGACAATAATTGATATCGCTGGCCATCACCAGGACTCAGCGATTAATGAATTATGGCAAACCACTTGTTAGATATCCTAGCCCCGAAAAACCTTTATCGAGGAGTCTACAAATACCTTTTCCATCAATTGAGAAGGGGACCGAAATCCCACTTTTGCAAAAAACGGCCTAAGTGGTGACCTGAGATCGAGAACAAGATCTTAGCACCTAGCGTTCAAAGTAACGAGAAAAAAAAATCAGCTCTCTTCTCTCGAACCACCGTCACAATAAACCAACGATAATGAGCCACCGCAAGTCTCTTTCGAACATCCCACATACTCCCTACATTCCAACTATAATATCCCAATACTTTGACTCGGATTATTTAGTTATCGAGTTAATTTAGTATTAAATAATATTATTTTTTAATATTAATAAATATTATTAATAATAATGGGTATTAAATAATTAGTTATTAATAATAAGTAATTATATTAATTATTAAATAAATAAATATTAATAATGTAATAAAACGTATCACGTATTAATAATAATAAGTAATAATAACAAATGATAAAACGTATATAATAATAATAATAATAATAATAACAATTAATGACAATAAATTAGAGGCGCCACCTCACCTCTCCTTCTCGATCATTCTTTCCCCTTCCCGCTGTTTCTCTCTCTCGATTTCTTTCTGCCGTTTTCGTCTCTCCCTCTCTGTTTCGCTCGTTCTCTCCGTTCGCTTTCCCTTCCGTTTCTCCTCCTCGAAGCGACGCCGACACTCAGCCGTCGTCGTTCATTTCCCTTTCCTCAATCATTCAATCGACCGTTTCTGGCGATTTTGTTTCCGTTCGATTAATCGGGCGGCCATGGTTGTGGGCTATAAATAGAGGAGTGTGGGAAGTGCTGAGGGTTGTGGGAAGCAGTGGGTCGAAGTCGCCGTTGCAAGCTTGAGCCGGAGGAAGTGTCGCCGTCGTTAATCTGTGCCGGAGCCACCATCGCAAACCCTAGCCGATTGCTACAGTCGAAGCCGTCGCCGTCGCCATTCTGGGTCCGGAGGTGTGCCGCCGACGTTCGCCGTTAGTTGCCGTTGCCGTCGTCAGCTTAAGCCGCAGCCGCCGTTAAACCCTAGCCGCCACTGTTCAATCAGGCAGGTAACTTTCCTATTCCTCTTGCAAATCTTTGTTCCACATCTTCCTTGTGTACCGAAATATTAAGGGAAAAACTAATTTTATTCTGCTGTGAGGACTAATTTGGGAATAATCACAGTCTCAACTCTGACAGTGGAGGTCGATATATACGTAGAATTTACGCGGCCTTTGAGGGCTTGGCAAATTGTGGATTTGTGCTGCATAATTCGTGGTTCTACATTTGTAATTATGAAAACTGGGTTTACTTGTCTAATTTGGGAAATGGATGAGAAAGCAGGGCCGCTTGCTCTGTTTTCGTGGCCGGCTAAAATGGATGAGAAAACAGAGCCTTGTGCTCTGTTTATGCGGCCGGTTGAAATTGCATATATAATCAGTCCTGTGTTTTATACGGAAGATGGTATACACATATGTACGTGCAGGTACGTGTGTTTGGGTGTATGTGTGTGCATATATATATATATATATATGTACATACATATATATGTTTATTGTGTACTGTGTGTGTGTGTATATATACATATATGTGCGTGCGTGTGTGTGTAAATATATGTGTATTGCTGCGTGCAGGTGTGGGTGTGTGCACTGTGCGCAGTGGGTGTGTGTACTGCTGCGTGGCAGTGTTTGTTGTGTGGCCGTGTGTGTTGGCAGAATATATATATATATATAAATGTGCTGATAGTATGTGCTTATGTTGTGTGCATGGGTAAGTTTGGCATGTTTATAATAATAATAGTCGGTTAAATGATTAGTCTTGTATCTCATTGATGAATTCCGGTAAATTATTCTTCATGTTAACTTTGTTGGCGTATGTATATTTTATTGGCACTTCATCACCAATAAAATATTATTCCTGGTAGTATGAATTCCGCTTCACTGCAAAAGCTCGTTGCATTCCCCCAGCTCTCCGACGAGATGAAGCTGAGCGCCTTTATTGCTACGTTGGTAGCTGGGGAGTTCTTCAAGCATTTGGCACACTAGCGCCCCCGGTCCTTCTGGGAAGCTAAGGCCATCGCTCGGGCCTACATAGCTGCTGAGGAGGCCAACGAAGCGAAGCGTCCTGAACGCGTGGATCGACAATCGGAAGGGCCAACAGCTGGGAAGAAGAGAAACGAAGATGCAGGCCGCTCCCGGGAACCTCGCAAGCAACTAAGGTCTGAGCTGAGTGCCCGAAGGGAGTATAGGCCCTTGACCATGACCTCCCTGAATGATATTTGCTCGAACATTCTGATACAAATCCGAGACGAGAAGTTTCTAAAGCGGCCCAAAGCGCTGAAGAACCCAGAGACCGAAGACCAGACAAAGTATTGTCGTTTCCACCGGTCTCTGGGGCATACTACGGATGATTGCCGGACCCTGTAGAATGAAATTGAAGGCCCGGTCTGCCGGCTTCACCTCACCTGGTTTCTGAAAAGTTCGGGGCAAGCCCCCCAGGCCGCTACCGCCGAAGCCAAAGAACCACCGAGGAACCATGTCGCTGCGAGCGTCATCAGTATGATCTCGAGTAGGCTGGCCGGAAGTAGCGACTAAGACTGGCTCGAAGTCGCGTCTAGCAGCAAGAGAGCAAGAGGCATTAATTTTATAAGTTCAAGCATTATACTAAGAAGACTTTGTCTCATCTCTAGGAAAAGAAAAATGCCAGTCTCAGGTCAACAAATCTTAGTCCGATTGACTTTGCAGTAGATTCTATGGCATCAGAAGTAGATGCATTAATTTTATAAGTTTATAAAATATAATCCTCCTTACATAATAAAATTTTAACAATATATGATTATAAAATATTATTTTATAAATTTGTAAAATATAATACTACTCGTATAATAATATTTTAAAATGTATAATTATAAAATTAATATCTCATAAGCTTATAAAATATAAATATAAATGTGTATTTTATAAGTAAAAAAATAATCTAATTTAAAACTAAATTTATTTATATTTTCTAATTTTTATAAGTTAATATTTTATAAAAATTAAAAATATATACAAATTAAAAATATAAAACTTAAAAAAATAAAAAGAAAAAGGGGGAGTGGGAGTGTGGTATGCCCGCGAAGCAGGTTACCGCGAACAAACAACCCAACCCGAAAGACCTACTTTATGTTCACTCTTCGTCTCCCCACCTCTCTCACAGTTGTACGACTGTTCGTCGATTTGCTCATACGTTTGTCATCCCTACTGGCTACAGCGAGCTCGACAACAACGTTGCTGCGCTGGAATTCGTACTTTGACCAGGTTATTTATCGGATCGAGCAGTATCTGCTTTCTTGTTTTCTTGATTTTGTCTCATGTTTTTCCTTTTCGTGTGTCTTTTTTTTCTGGAACTTTTCATGGTAGAAGATATCCATGGTCGCCGGAAGTTGATCTGATGATCATTGTCCATGGATACTAATATTATTAGTGATGGCAATATCTTTAGTGATGACAATGAAAGTGGGCTTTCGTTTGTGTTTTTCCCCTAAACACCTGAAAGAATTACTTGAACAATACAGTTGGAATATTTTGCTGTCAGATGCCAAACAACAATGCTAAATTGTAGAAATTTGGAAAGGGAAAGGGAAAAAAAGACTGTCTGTTGAAGCTATTCTCTTTCCCATTCAAAAGAATGTTCGTGGATTTCATTTCCCTGAAGAACCAAGCAAGGATACTGGGAATTGAATACCATTTCCTGGGAGGACCAGACATTCTGGGAGAATAACCACTTACAATTAAGATTCTTTCTGACTCCCGTTACACTTACGAGCCTAGTCCCAGATTCGAACCAACAGAACAGCTCAGTTGCAAAAAGCCAAAAAAAAAAAAACCATTATATATTTCTCACTAAGATTGAAAAAATGTTGCTAGGGACTAGTTATCTTGAACCAAAAGCTCTCAATTCTCTGTTCTTTCCCATTTTTAGTTTGAACTCTGACTGCTAACAGAAACCTACGTGAAAGTTTGTCAGGTTTGTCATCGTACTTTGGATCTGTATTTTGAGAAAATGAAGAGATAGATGATCATGTGACACATAGGATTATGAAAGTTGGCTAGGATGGAGAAATGCATTTTGCGTGCTCTATAATTTGAGTATTTATCTAAAGATTGGAAGGAAAATATCATAAGACAATTATTAAACCCATACAATACTTTATATATTAGAATGCTTGGTAATTAAATAATAATATATAAAAAAAAGTTAACGATGCTGAGTTGTGAATGTTAAGATAGATGAATGGGGTCAATTTCAAGGGTAAGAAAAAGGAAAAAATATACTTATAGCCATCTAGAAGTTTCAAATGTAAAAAAACAAAAATATGGAAATGATGATTAAATGGTTTGAACACTTGCAACATGGGCCAAATGTAGTGTCTGTGAGAAAGTGTGATTTGGCTTATGTTAGAGGTTGGCAGAAAGGGATAGTCATGGCAAAAAATTGAGTGACATAACAAAAAAGATATTTGAATTGCTCTATCTCTTAGAGGATATTGTACCATACCTAACGGAATTGAGGAAGTGAATTCATGTACCTGACATGCTTAGTGAGAATTTATGTATCTGTTGCTTTTATGCTCCCTTGCAATATCATTTAACTAACTCTTTTTCCTCAAATTGCCTTTTCAGATGGCAATGGAGATGGTGGAGGCAGTTCGGTTCAGTTTCCTGACTGACGAGGAAGTCAAGAGGCATAGTTTTGGAAAAATTACGAATCCTGATTTATTCCAGGGTAATATACCATCTCCAGGTGGTCTCTACGATCCTGCATTGGGCCCACTTGATGATGAGAGTCTGTAAGTCGTCCAATTTTGCTAAAATTGTCACTTGCAAGCTATTTGTATTTCATAGTTATGAGCACATGCTATGCTCTCTTAATTGGGTCGACATTTTTTATGCATTTTTTGTTTTGTTTTACTGTGGGTGGTGGTGACTGATTATTGGTATTGCCCTAGAGGAGTGATGGAATGATGGAGATCTGCAAGAAATTGTTTTGGATGATTTGTGCTAACCGATATACTATTTCATCCCTATAAATTACACTGTATAGAGTGTGACATTATCTTATTGAAAATCTCTTACTATTTTTCTCCCGGTGGATTGTAGATAAATTACAGAATTGCCATCTGGTGATTTTATAGTATAAAGTATGGTGTTTTTTGTTAAATGTCTCTATCATTACTGTGAAATCTATGACTGCTTTTCTCCATTTTATCCAGACTGGAAGTTCCATAGCACAGGTGAAATCTTTTGGGGAATGGGTTCTGTATCCCTTGCTCTACTTGTAACCATTCTAGTTTGAAGGCACCAGGTTTGACTAGGTGGCATTCCGTAATCAGAGTCTTTCTTCTATAGATCGCATAAGGATGAAAAAGAATATGTTGCTTCTAGTGAATTTAACTACCATACTATGCAGCAGTACTTGGGTTGCAAGGCATTGGAACTTAATTTAAGTACTATGAAATGTCAGGTTCAACATCCACTAGTCTCCTCATCCTTTTCTTTTCTGATAACCAAGTGCCACAATTCATAATTGGCTTGAAACAGGGTTCTACTGTGCATGTGACTGTGATGGAGCAACATGTATGCCTCAATGGCAAGATAGGAGAATAGCAATGTGCTTCGAATAGGACGATATTCATATGCAAGCAATCACAAAATCTAGGTGACTCCTGTTTGTGTTCTTTTCCTCATAAAAAGAGTTGGCCAATATTGTTTGAGACAAACAGAATTTTCAACTTATACAAAAAGGTTTGAGCCCCCCCCCCCCTCCCGGCAAGTGTCCAGCCGTTGCATTGTTCTGTCAAAAGACTGCCAACTCTCATGCTACAATTGGATCTTCCCTCTTGACTATTTGTCTCATTTTAATTTCCCAACTTGTACTTTTGATGGACAGTTCCTCATGGGAACCTGCTCTTTGAATTCTTGGTATTGGAACCACTTTGCTTCAATCCTCCCTTTCCTAGCAGTAGCCAACCAAAGAGAAGCCATTTTGTCAGACAAGATTATAAAATTAAGGTTTTGATGAGGACCCAACACTTGGGGGTGTGCGGATGTTGCGTTATAGTAGCTTGAGTGGCATGTGTGCTGAATTGGAGCCTGAACAGCAGAAGGCAGAATCCAGGCATGCGATAGGAGCTTTGTCTGGGCAGTTATGTAGTATTATGTAGTTTCCTTCTTCATTCATAGGCAGTTATTAGGAATATTATACAAGGAAAAACACCCAGAATCTAGAGACCTGCGGGATGTGTTTAAGAACTCTCTGGAGACTTGCAGCTCTTGAGGCTTTGGATCCTTCCGGGTATTTATTCCTCTCTATTAGATTTTGTTTTGGAAGTTGCTTGGGCTAACATAGGGTCAATTTTGTGATTCTATTTCAGTGGTTGGCTATTTTGTTTTTGGTGATGGCTCCTTTCAATTTGTAAATTTCAGATAGAAAGAAGACTGTTCACAAACAAAATATGATATTCTTTGGCCTCCCCATGGGAAAAACCAAGGAATAAAAGCCACTCTTGGTGGCACCTTGCATTTTCCTGATAGAGTGCCTTGTACATGAGCAAAGTATGGTAGACAAAAAAGACACAAATTTATCATTGCAATACTTATCTGTTGCCTTTCTCCACCAGCATCACCTAGCCGCAATTACACTCTACATTTCCCTTGTAAAGACCTCTTGAGCTGTGAGAACCAAACACTAAATTATTTGATGATGTTTAATTTGGTGGATTATTAAGGCTAATTGCGGGTTTGATTTAGAAATTATGTTATATAATAATGTTGAAAGCTTGAGGGGCGCACGAACCACGCTACCACTCATGAGTGTGCTTGAGGTTGTATTCCTGCGCCTAATGTGTGTATGAATGATGATTGTACATGTTCATTCGAGTAGATATGCGCCCGATGTGTGCCTGTGGCTGGCTAGGACTAAGCTTCACGCCTAATCCACGTATCATTGGCGTATGTGTGCCAGTCTCTTATTAAAATGCTTGTAGCCTTTTTTTAGCCCATTTTATGTGAAGTTTTAAGAGGAGAGATAACAAGAAGAGGATAAGAGAGAGAGGAAGAAGAGGAAGGAGATTTGGAGCTAAAACTTGAAGGGTCTTTGGAAAATAACTTAAGACAAGTTTATCTAAGCCCCTTTTATTCAATTGTTGCTAAATTTTTTTAGATTTTCTTTCTTGTTTCAATTTACATGCATGTATTACATTTGTACTTTTCTTGTTTTTTGGCTTGCATGCATGCTAAATTTGTTCATAAATCATGAGATTTTGAAGGCTCGCTCCTTAATTTAAGCATATTGTTGATAACTCTTGAAATCTTTGAGCATTTGATCTTGCGTGTCCTTATGCCAGAATTTGGTGAAAAACTTTATGACTAAGTTAAAGTTAAGGTATTTGCTTTCCATATTTTAAAAATTTGTTTATTTGTGTAGACTCTTTGTTTTGTCTAAAACAAAACCATTGTGTAGAATTTACGGTATATATTTGAATATGTCATAATATATTAAATTGTAGCTGAAGGTTGTAACCTAATATATTTGGATTAAAAAAGTGGCTTTTGCTTCCGTCTATAGGGTAGAATATGTATTCAACCCACATGTGTTTTGAATAATGGTGTACGATTCAGGCTTGGGGTAAGAATTTTAGTTCAACCTTTGATTTTCGACCTTAATTGGTGAGGTTTATCACTGGACCTTTGGTTCTTAATTTTCGGTATTTTACATATGATTATTGTAATCCTTCTCATACTTTTGTTATGTATATCCATATACACATATATATGATTTGTTGAACTTTAGGCCCACTCTTGTCTTGTTTCGTCATTTTTCAAATTAGGAGACACGGATCATTTGCATGTTTTGGGCAAGACAGTTTTAGTGGAGGCCAAGCTTAGAAGTTCTATCAATTTTATTTGTAGATTGTAATATGATCATGGAAATGATTTGGTTTACGTTTGTGTTGGCTTGTCTTTATATCGGAACACTTCCTTTTGTGTCCAGTGGGCCTTAATTTGTGGCTATAAGGTGATGTAATGAATGTTGAACTAAATTGTAAACGATTTTCCTTGGTTGCGGATGGCGATTGAGCAGGTGTGTGTGATATGGGGCCAAATAGGAGACTTTTGGCCGTATCCGGGATGTAGTATCATATTATTGGATAAATGTCTATGACGCCATTTATGTTTATGTTTTGTACTAGGGCTGTGACAAAGGCCTCCGTTTTTATCGTTGTCCTGCCACAACAAACTCATGCCTCCTGAAAAAATGTTTGGTCTTGGCTTATTTAGAATCTCCCTCACTCAGTTTATTCTGGTGTTATTGTTGCTTGTTTCATTGGATTAGTTTAGGATAAGGGAGGATGGCCTTTCCTTTTCGGATAGTTTAGTGAAGTGAGTGAGAGGGATGCTTGTACAGACATCACAAGGATTTCATTATGCACAACAAGGTAATCTCTTCATAGCCGTTGTGATTTGCAGGGAGATGAATTTCCTTCTAAGTTTCATGCGAGCACTATTTTGTTCTTGCAAAGGAAAATATCAAGTTGTTGACAATGGATGTAAACAGCTGAATTTGGAAGTATTATTTCTTTCTCTGTGACCATATCTTTATAGGTATTCTGTTTCCCTCGTTTTAGTCGGGTTGTGCTATTTCTTCATATAAAGCAAAAATGTTCTAAATGATGTGAAGATGATAATGTAAAATGGTATGTTCCATTATTTGAAGCTTCCTGTCTTAGTGTAAGTTTATGCTTTGGAAGTGAATGGAGTGAAATGTAAATATCTGGATGAGCTGAATTAATTGTGCATGTCAGAGCTATTCACCCATTATCAAAATGTGTTAGATGCCTGATCACATTCCTTATCTAAAAGGAAAATAAAAACTATGTATGTCTAGTTAAGGCTTACGAATTATGTTCATTTATTTTCTTTACTCCTAATGATTTAGTCTTCCTCTGCTTTGCTCCATCCTTCCCATTCATGTAATGGAAAGGTCAGTGAATATAAAAGGATTATGTGCATTTCACAACGAAATAAATCTGTTTGACCATTGGGCCTTTTCAGAAAGAAAAAAATGTTCTTTTGACCACGAGTTTAGGAGATGTGAAGAATGATACAGTTTTCAAGATTTGTCTTTTATGAGATTTATCGGGTGTATAAGTGGGGCTTTGTAATGTAAACACTAGGCTACTTATCTTTTATAAGTATTGTTGTAGGCTACATATAATAATTAAGATCGTATGCTATCTCATAAAAAAAATCCCGTTTATCATCCACAGTAAAAACGACATGGTTATACTTCTACACTCTTCCTTTACATCTCTCTTTATCTTTCTCTTTCAGTATCTGTATATCCTGGATATAATATGTTGATGCCATTTCTGTATTTTTATGTTTGTGCAGTTGCAAATCATGTGGTCTGCGCTCCTATCAATGCCCCGGGCATTGTGGTCATATAGATCTCGTTTTACTATCCTTCAATCCCTTGCTGTTGAACATGCTTTACAATCTTCTACGGAAAACCTGTTTCTTCTGCCATCATTTTAGGGCGCCTGAGAAGCAGGTAGTTTATCCTAAGTTGCATTAAGATGATAATCTCTAAGAAGCCACTACTATTTTTAAATTTTCTATTTAAGTTATTTAGTTTTCTCATTTTGGATATTATCTCCTCCTATTGTCAGGAATCTTTGATTTAGTGGCTCATTTTCAAGTGCGCATATTAGTGTCTCATCTTTGAATGCTTTTGTAGGTTAAGACTTGTGTTTTGATGCTGGAACTCATACTTAAGGGTGATATTGTGGGGGCCAGAAGATTATTGGATACAGTGACAACGGTCGCCAAGTTGAAGAGCACCAATAGGTTCAATTATGATGAGCGACTTAGTGAGCTCTCAGAGGATAGTGATAGTTGTCTTCAATTGGGTGAACAATCTAGACATTCTAACTGCTTGGATCAGCAAGAATGGACTTCTCTTCAACTTACCGAATCTATGTCTGTTTTGAATAATTTTTTGAAGAAAAAGAGCAAAAAGTGTGCCAGATGTAATGCAAGGAATCCTACTATCACGAAACCTTCCTTTGGCTTGATTAACATGGTATTCTTCTTGATATCCTGTGTCTTATGTGTTCAATAATAGACCACTCACTCTCATGCAGTCAAATGTGCGAATGTGTAATGTCTCTCCCTTACATTGAGTAAATTGCTTCCGTGGTTCTTCAATTGTGTTTCTGTAGGTCCCTTTCTTTTGCTGTGATCCTACTGTTCAGCTTCTGATTTTAGCAGAAAAGATATTGTTCAGAATCAATGTCTTCATTGTCCTCTGATTGGAAAGAGGTGACTGAAGTTTGTTAGTTTAAGTTTCTGATTATGGAAGTATTCATGCCCCCTTGTCAATTCCTTCAGTTAGTTTGACGATTTACAAATTACTTGTCTTTCTACCCCAATTGGCAACATAGTGGTAGTATACTAAAAAAATTGGTTCGTGGCTGATTCAAATTGTATAAGGTATGTTCATCAAACTGTGATGATTTATATGTTTACTCCACTTTTTGGGACAGTAGAAATTGATAAAGATTAGAACATTTGTTGTATGTAATTAGGCAATGCCATTAGTTGTGTATTTGATACAATGGTTTCTTCTTCCGCAATTATATCAGATACATGTTAATTGCAATAGAATATGCATGATTGGAGAAGGGTGATGCCAATGATCAGAGGTGCGTGTTGCTGGTTCTTAACAGTGCTTGGAATAGTCTAGTACTCTAGTGGGCCAGGGGATTCTTCCACGAGATGGGTGGCTTTCTGGACGTAGGAAATATGTCTTTGGTTCTTTTTATATGACTCATGCTGATTTTATATATATGCTCTGCTGTTTCATTGTTTATTTCTAGCTCTTGAATTGGATGCAAATGTTGGTCTCTGTGACTGTTATTTCTCAAAACTATTGTGATACTTGTAGAACCTATCGGATGCTGATGCCAATGCAAATGTCCTTGCTGGTTGCGTTGTGAATGGCCCATCCTCTGTGGAAGATGATGAAAAGTCTGCATCGGAGGTAGACAATGCTGATGACCCATTTTCATTGGAAAGTATGGGTGCTAATGGGGAGAGAACTCCATCAGCAACAGAATCTAGGAAAAAAATTGCATCGGCTAAGTGGAAGAGAAAAAAGGGGGAAGAACCTGCTGAGCATTTGAAGCAGAAAAAATCACTTTGTGGATTCCTTTTGCCATCAAAGGTATTTTTTGCTGCTATCGGCTTCATAAATCACAATTAAAAGAATTAGTTTAAAAAAGACTCCAGCCATGTGCTGTCTAATGCCTTTTGAATTTCTAACAGGACAAGCACTTGTTTTAGAATAATTCTTAGAAATATAAGTAATTGCAGGCTAGAGAGATAATGGAGCTGTTATGGGAAAATGAACCCCAGCTGTGCTCCTTTATTGGTGATATTCAGCAGCAGCAACCATATGGAGCTTGGAAGAATGCAGGTTATTCCATGTTCTTCTTAAAGACTGTTCTTGTGCCTCCGACAAAGTTCCGTCCGCCAGCCAAGGGAGCTGATTCTGTGGGTCCCTTTTTGAGTTCTTTTTATTTCATCTTTAGATAAAGCACCCATCGGCAATTACCTCTCTGTTCTTCCTGTCTGTGGTTGCGTGGATGCTTGTGTCTGCATCATGGTTATTAATTTATTATTTTATCTCAGGGTGGTTGTCAGATTCTGCCTTTCTTAATGACATTTTAAATTCTCCATCGTTCTTTTCTTAATGACATGTAAAATTTCTCTGTGTTTGTATTTCATTTGATCTGTTTTTATATTGATAAATGTTCACCCTTTGGAGCCATGCACAGGTTAAAAATATCTAATTGGAGTTGCAAGCAACTCAGCATCAGGATGACATGTTTCTTTATAATGTAGGCATCGTGAAACTGCACCCAACCCATGTTTTCTTTAGATGGCAAACATTCTTGCCATGGAAAGCTGAAAAATTGTATGAATACTTTTATTTAAAATACACTTGTTTCTTTAACACAGGGATCTTCCTGCCTTTTGCATTTGGCAAGTAATTAAGAATTTATTATTAAAGGACAATGAGGGGTTGCCTTTCAACTGAATGAAGTTAACTAAATTCAAACATATGCGTCATTATACTTTTAGGCAAAAAGTTGATATGAGAAGGCCTCTACACTAGAATATTGAATGCTGAATGTACTAGACATTCGAAAACTAGTTTTCAGCTTCTGCTGGATGATTCTTTTTCTTCAAAAGTTTTCTGATTTGTTCTTTCATAAGTACATACCAATTTGTCACTGGTATTTTTTGATCTTTCAGTTAATACTTGAATGAGTAATTTTTCCTTAACCATCCATGAAAAATTTCATTTTTTGTCTATCAATCTATTTTCTGCAATCTCTCTCCTTGAACTTCTTTTGTTATTCCTTTGGTCCATGCATTTTTTATTCCAGTTCTGTGACTTCTGTCAGATAGAAAAGCACTGGCTTCCCCTTTAGTTGGCTCTTATTTTATAATTGAATGCTGGTTTCTTATCGTGATGGTTTCTCAGACTCACTTATATCTTGGCCTTTGTCATTCCCTCTCAGATGGTGATTGAGCATCCTCAAACTGTTTTATTGGCTAGGGTTGTGGAGGCTAATTTATCCCTGGGAAATGCTTGTGAACAACATGCACAAGGCTCGAAGATTGTCCGCCTTTGGATGAACCTTCAACAATCCATTAATGTTTTGTTTGTTGGCAAGGCTGGTGTGGGTGAGCTGGTCCTCCTTCAAATTAATGAATGGGTTGTTTCTTGCCTGGTGATGCCATAGTGCTGCTATTGTTGGTTTTATCTGATTTATTGTGGTAGAATCATTGTCTCCAATAGTGGAAGTAGAAGTGCTTTGGGGCGTACTAGTTATATCCCCAGAATGATTATGCACAGATGGGTTCCTGATGGAGGAATCCTTCTCCTTGAAAATAGGACTAAAAGTGCTTTAATTGGAGGAGCTTACACATCTGCACATAAGTTATCAGATTGAAATGAACAAAATGGTGAATTGAACAGCAGAAACATGAAGAAAGTTGGAAAGTAAAATCCTCAATGGTCCTGTCAGGCTGTGTAGAATGTGGGCTGGTATGGTATGGAAGTGGGAGGGTTTGAATGGTCACCACTCCACCTTTTTAGCCTCGCCCCTTTGATCCTCTTTTCCTTCCTCTATCTGACTGCTGTGGAGGATCTGGTTGAGTTTTATTGAGTTCATGCCCTTAAATAACACTGGAAGATTTGGGAGGGATGAGATGTGTTCCCCATGGCTAATATAGCCGTCGCTGCTTTGTTTGGCCTCTCTTAAATTATATGGAGTCACATGACAGAGACTGACCAGTGTTATCTCTTTCTTTCAATTTGACTTAATTCATAAATCACTGTGAGTTTGAGAGTCCAATTAGAAGCAAAAAAGATGGAGTGTATTGAATTTTAATAAAATACAGAGGTCATGGTTTCAAGCCTCAGAAACAACCTTTGTACAATGTATGATTAGGATGTGTACGTCCCACCTTCCCTCAGAGCCTGTAATGCTGGAAGTGGAAGTCTAGTGTTTGCCAACACTAGGGAGGATATACATTTACTCCCTTTAATAAGTTGTTTTGCTGTCTGAAATATGTCGTAGTTTACTGGATGCTATAGAATGCCTTCATTTCCGGGCTTAGGATTTTAAGGGCCAGCCAGTCAAAGGCAGCTATCCGTTGTAATGATTTGGCTGGCATATTTTGGTACTTAAGGTGCTATCCTGTTATTGCTGTTCTTACTATTTCATTGCGATCTAGGCTCTGCTAGTTGGCTTTATATTATTACGGCTTTTTCGTAGGATGTTCTTACTGTTCTTAATGACAGGTCAAGGCAAGAGAGATATGGGTTCTGGAATATGTCAATTGTTAGAAAAGAAGGATGGAGTTTTTCGCCAGAAGATGATGGGAAAGAGAGTAAATTTTGCTTGTCGATCTGTCATATCCCCAGATCCCTACTTAGCCGTTGATGAAATTGGAATTCCTCCGTGTTTTGCATTGAAATTAACTTATCCTGAGGTGAGAATTGATATTAAGCTTTCAGATTCCTCCATGTTTTGTATTGAAACTGACCTATACTTAAGTGTAAATGGAATGTAATTCATGCATCTTTTGCATTGAAATAGGACTCTCCTGAAGTTTGTGTTGTTACTGACCATAGCTTAGTTATTTCATCTACAAATTACCCATCATCACCTATGAACAAAACATGGCCTGTCCTACACATATAATCCATGAACCAGCTTGCAGGTTTTTGTACCTTTGTCTTGGTTACTTCTTGCATCTATTTGTTTTCAGAAAAGATAACGAATAAGGAGAAGATGTGATAACAGTGAAGAATACATGCGAATTATTCATATATTGAGATTTGGAAAGTGATATTAAACCGTTGACTTGTTTATGATATGAGTGAGGTTTATCAATTACTAGATTTAACAACTGGAAAATCTTTTCTTTTTTTTTTTAAAATTTATTTAGTTGTAATTATGAGTACAAGGGGTTCCCAAATAAGGTAAAATTTGGAAATGACGTTGGTGAACTCCAACTAGGTGCTTTATTGTCATATAAGAAGCTCATTCTCCCTGAGATGTCATTCCTATATAACAGGAAAAAGATAATTGCTTTTTCTTTTGTAGGAAAGAGAAGTAGATGTTCAATATAACACCAAGGGAATGCCGTCTGAATACACGAACTGTACAATAAAATGAAGCCTAAATTGCTACTAAGTAGTGTCATTATGTGAATATGCTTTTGCTATAAATATTGGTTTAGTACAAAATCCTCTGAGAAATTCGTGAAATATAAATTACAAAATATAAAATAGTGAAAGCAAAAGCAAACACAGGAAAACCCCAAAATAATAACTAAAAATAGAATAAATATAACCTATAAAGGACTAATCTCCTTTCTTACCGTTTCCACAATTTATGTTCCATCTTCCTTATCCTTAAACTAAACAAGATTGGAATATATTTAATCTAAGCACATATAAGTACTAACTTCCTCATTCTTTCCATAATATACATCCCATGGCATCCCCATTTTCCCTCTTTGCTGCTATCCTTCACAATTTATCGTTCCTTATTGGCTCCTTGTATTTTTCTTCTCTCTTATTGTTACTGTGGGAGAACATTTCACTGCCTTGCCCTCGTGTCACATGAGGGATATGCCAAAGTTTACTGAAATCCAAAACTTCGTTAAGCACCAGATCAGGAATCCTCCTTTGAAATTCCACTGATCATTCATCAGATACCTCAGTTCTTAAGCGATTGCCAGAAAGATTTGTTTCAAGGCCAATCTCTGCCTTCTCATCCCTGGCACAGCTACTTAATCCTTCCACGTATATTAGTTCCCCCCAGATCCTCCAAGTGAGTTCCATGAAGTACCATGTATGCACCACTTTCTTTTACAATTCATCACTTGTCTGAGTTAACAAGCACTCTTCAAATTGAAAACTGAATGTTATCCTACACTCTTCCCACCTGTCAGTATTTTTCTCTCTTTTTCCAAGCTGCCCTAATTCTCCACTTTAAGTACTTATAGCTGACAGCATCCGCCTTCTTTAAATGTGAAACAGATTGTCATCTTGGATGCTTAATTCAAGAAAGGAGAGATTATAAAGATGGCGAATCTGGTGTTATTGTTCTGTCAAAATGGAGGAATGCATCGGTTGTGTTACGTGATCGTCCAATACCACTGAAATGACAAGGGTAATTTTATAGAGCCTGACAAAATATTTGGGTGGTGATGTTGCAAAATTGGAAAACATTTGGATAAGTATGGGTAGTAGAAATGTTGTTGTCAAGGTGGATAAGTGTTGTAACTGTAAAAGGTAATATAAGAAATGAAATATCAATTGCAAATTAGGTCTCACACTCATAGAATAAAAGTTAATAGATGGGCGTTTAAGATATTTTAGGAACCTGAGACGGATATCGAAAAAAGCACAAATTTTAAAAGTTGATTTAGTTGAAGCTGGAGGCAATAAAAAGAGAGAGGTGGGCCCAAAAAATCATAGAGTGAGGAGATAGAAAAGGATTTGAAATTGCGTTTTTTGAAGATTTTGTGCTAAACTAGCATAATAGAATTTTGAAATAGCGAAACCCTACATGGCTTTGTTCTATTTTCACTCAAAAGAATATAGTCCAGACAAAGTTTCACGGTCTTACTTTTATGTAGTGGGAACCAATTGTGCGTCGTTGAGACTTTTCCTAGTTGATGCCATCTTTTCTCAAATCTCAACTTAAGGATCCAATAGTCTTGTCTTTAATATTTTTTCACCCGAAGCTAGCAAGTTGAACCCTGCTCAATGAGTCCTGCATCATTCACCATAACTTCTAGACTTGTAACTCTTAGTCAAGCAACTAGCAACGTATCAGCGTTCAGGTCACCATTGAGCAAGCACTCTCTACATCGATAGATTTTCATGCCTCATTCGACTCTTATAAATATGAGGTCATTATCTAGCCCTTCATTATATGGAGCACTCCTACTTATCCATCACAAAGAACTTATCAGTCCACTAGTAGACACTGCTCATATTCATGACACATTGTCCCCAACACTCTTTAGAGTTTCAGTAGAATAGACACCTCTTATCTTTTGAGCTCTAAAATTTTTAGTGCTTAAAAAAAGAGAATAGGGACGTAATAGGATTTAAGATGATGTAATCTTTTTCTTGTGAGGAAAATATCTATATCAGTTGCATTTCTATAGGTATTAGATGTTATTGGCCAATTTTTGTACAAATCGGAACTTAACGATAAATATCGGCTGATATATTGGCCAAATATCGGGTATATTGATCGATATTTCACTTGTGATTTTTTTTTCTTTTGTGGCTGAAGTCATGACATAGGTTGCGAAGTGAGCTATATGCCATTCTGGCTGTTGAGGTCCATAACCATTAGTTATTATTGAATGTAAAGCTCTATGATCTTTTTTGTTAGGCTTTGTATTCTTGTTTACATATTGAGATTAATCTCTTTTGTATCCAGCAATTTATGGAAATTTAATGGATTTTATTGGCCTGCTATTGGTAGCTGGAAGAGAATAACAAAAATGTAAAAATGGCTAACCTACTCTGTGATTTATTGAACTTAATATTGCATATGGTGGCAAGGGATTGGTTTGTACTCTACTGGTTACCCTGAGGCACTTTTTGAGATTCATTTTTCATTGTTATCCTTGCTTCTTTCTGCTTTGTTTGTGTTATGGTTGAGCTTTTCCTAATTGGATTTTTATGAGATTTCAAGGATTTCAGTCATACCCTAAGGTTTTCTTTATGTAATTTATCTTATCTTTCAGCTTTCATACTTCGAATGTTTTTGAGCTTTTTTGTTGCTTCTACAGAGTGTGACCCCCTGGAATGTAGTTGTGTTGCGAGATGCAATTGTCAATGGTCCTGAGATTCATCCTGGAGCAACCCATTATGTTGACAAACTAGCTAATGTGAAATTGCCATTGAGCAAAAAAATGCGTATTGCCATTTCAAGGAAGTTACCTTCTTCAAGAGGGGTTGTCGTAGAACCTTTGAAGAGCTGGAATTATGAATTTGAAGGCAAAGTCGTGAAGCGCCACATGCGTAATGGAGATATTGTCCTAGTTAATAGACAGGTACAGGGAAATTTGAACCTTCTCCAGAGGTATTGGATGTATTGCTTGCTAGGCATGCTACCTGATCAATGGATTTTATTATCATGTAGCTGCTGTTTTTCATAAATTTTCATATCCCTTTTTCTTCTTTATCCCATCTGTATGAAGCAAATACGGTGGCCACCCTAGTTCCTTATGTCCGACTCACAAGCTGAGTCGGACACAGCATACTAACATCATAAACAATATAATTAAATATATCTGTAGCGGTTACAATAATGGCCGAATTATTTCCGTTTGGCCTCGAAACCATATTGTACTTGGTCAATTTATAAATTGCTATAAGGAAAAACATTTAACCAAGATGCCCCAATATACGAATAGCGGAAAAATTGTACATGACTTTATAGTGGCACATTGGCTCAAGTTTAAACTGTAGAACTTAAAAATAAATCTTGTTAAGTATATTAAATCTAAAATAACCCATAATATTACAAATACAAACTTAACGAAAGGCCTTTGAAAGTCTCCTGTCCAAATACTACAAGAATTCACCATCCATTAATCCGGCAGAGTATTGAAAATATTTGCAAATGTAAGTCTAATGTTCAACAATACGCGCGCGTGCGCGCACACTCACACGATAAGTAAATATGTGAGTAGCCCTGACTAAAAGACAAAAAACTTATAAATCATATGTGGAAGCTTGGATGTCCAATTTTTTATAAACTTGTTCCAAATCATGATTTCAAATGAACTGTTCATTATATACAAATAGTCAAAACATGCGGAATATACGAAAAATGTAGGAAGATCAAATCATGTAATTGCGTATCTAAAAACATAGAAATTGAAGGACCATATCGATATGATGCAAAAGTCTAAGAATTAAGGACTGGTAACTCACACATTGACTAAACAAATGGCAACTTTGAAGAATGGTTTATACAAATTTCAAGTAGTCTTAGGCCTATGCATTATTATTTGAGATTTATAGGCAGGCCATCTACAATATCCTATAGACGGGGTCAAACGTCACTTTTTTTTCCACCCGTGAGTAATAGGTGCGTTCTTCAAGTGCACATAGTATACTAGGATATGTCTGAATATAATCTATTCATAATACAATAATTTTTATTTTGTCAAACAGAAAACACTACATCTCACATTCAAAATTTTTTAAAATGAGGGAAAATTTCAGACATTTGTTTCCAATTCACAAAATAAAGTTTTCGTCAAATATTTGTATGAAAATAATATGCAAGTCGAATGCTCAAAGATTTCATGATTTTCTTTATGATAACCCACATATAAATGTAAACTTTCAAAATATTCAAATGTTTTGTAAAAACAAGTGAAATCTATATATATTCGGTAAAAATCAATGAAATTTTGAAATGTTCGGTATAAGTATGCATGCAACAATATTTAAAAATGGGGTAAAAAGGGTAACATGCATGTGCATTTGAACAAGAATTGGATGATTTAAATAATAGATTAAAGAATGGGTTTAGATATGCTTGCTTTAACTTAAATATTTATCAGATCTGACATGAAATAGTCTTGAAATTTTTTTCCTTTACCTTCTCTCTCTTCTTCCTTCTTTTCTTTCTTTCTCTCTCTCTCTTCCTCTCTCCTTTCCCGCGCAAATGGGTGAAATTAGGCGAAGGGGGTTATAAATATCCAAATCGCCGCACGAGCACGGATTAAGCGCCATGCTCAGGCACGTGCACGCACGAGCACCTCTTGTGTGTACCTCAAGCGCGAATCATTCTGCCCAGATCATGCTCGAGTAGTCCTAAGGTGCAGATATTTTGCCTAAAATACGCATGAGTGTCTCACTATTGCCTATCAAACACTAAATCTAGTTCCTTTAGAACTTGATTTTCTTTCGAAATTTCTATCATATAATTATTTTTCACAATAACATAGTGTATAAAAATTATGACGTCACAAATATAAATTGGAAAATCAGGTGTTACAGCACTGTTGGTTCTCTAATTGGAGCCTTGCAGTGGAATAAGTATTAAAGCTAAAGGATAGCATGCTTATGAAAAGTTGTTGAAGTTGCTGGGTGACCTTTCCCATGTAGGCTGTAAGATGTCCACTTTCTCTTAGTGAAATATCAGAATAATTCTGCTTGTTGCGTTAGATGTTCATGTTTAAGGCTGATTGCTTTTTAGTAAAGAAGTAAATTGTGTGTTAACATGTCCAGCAATTTGGCTAGGAGAAGTAAAGTGATGAACTAGAAAGGATAATAAATAATGGAAAAAGTGATGAACTAGGATAGGAAAGCTGTTTCTCTAAATCATAGTTGAAGATTTGACCTACAGATTGAAAGAGTTGCCAGATTCTCAAAGCACATTTCTATGTGAAAGGTATTGTCTGCCTGGTTCGTAATTGATTGGTAGCTCATATAATAAGAGAGGAAATTGTGTGTGTCCCGTTTTATTCAAGTTGAATCTTTGCATCTGTCTAATAAATGTGGAATTGAATAATTCCTCTCTATGGTCGCTTGTTTTGGTTAGGGCACATTTGTGTAACAAGATTATATGGTTGTGGAATATGGGTGTCTGATCCTTATGGACTAACAAAGGAGTACAATATGTAAATCTAGAATCGGTTGTGGAACGTTTTGATCTTTTTTATTCCTGGATTCCTGGAGGAATTCCTCTGATCATATCACAACAGGGACCTTGGCCATATTGCTAGGTCAATCCCACATTAGCGTTCATCGTCCTTGCTTCTATACAAAGGATTAGATGGTTTTGGAATAGGATTTTCCAATCCTTGTGGACTAACGGAGAACTACAATTTGTAATTACAGCATGGGTGGTGAGTGGGTTTTGATATTGTTATTTCTAGGAGGAATACCTCTGATGATATTACAAGTCAACAAGGAATTTTGACATATTGCTAAGTTTATTCCATCTTTGTGCGCATCATCCCAGTGTCTATAGGAGGGATTAGGTATGGGTGCTACTGAAATTGCTTTTCCAGCAGTATTGGCAGATGCTGTTGTTGTGATTGCTGTTGTATGCTTATCAATTACCGATATGTGGGCATACTCGTTGACAAAGGATCAAGGATACTTTGAGCAAGAAATATATAGCAGGGTTACTAAGAAAATCTGAGTTTACTTGAAGCCTTGTCTAAAATTCCTTAGTAAATTAATTTTAATATTACATTGGGAATTAAGTGGAAAAAGAGGATTATATAGAGTGGGGTCAATTGAAGCAGGAAAGGAGTAGCTGTGGGTCGGTTTGGGCATATATGTTTTAAGATAAAGGACATAAGCTTTTTTGTGCCTTGTACGTCTTTTTCTAAGACATTTCCTATTGTTTTGATTGATGGAGACAGAATTGTCAGAAACTGCTGTCCGTTTTAGAAGTGTATAATCAAAGTATAGTTTTGAACAAGTTGGTGTAATTGCTAAGTTCTATGGGATGAATTTGATGGAATTCGTCATATCTATTCTATTGCTGTGAAAACAAAAATACCTCTTAATTGGTTGAAAATTTTGAATTAGATGGAGCTCGTTTATAATTGGACGGTGCATTTTATTTTTATGGTAGGCTTGCCTGGCCCAGTTTTAGTTTTAACTTTGAAAAGTAGGGTTTTCAGGACCAGAGGTTATTGAGTGCAGAAAAATGATTGTTTGATATGATCATATAATAAGAGATAGTTTTCTTTCTTTTTTGGATGGGTAAACATAAGACTGCATTAATAGGTGCTGATAAGGTACCCTTGAATTAGATACATTAACTGCCTCTGCCTAAACATTGAAGAATGCTTTGAGAATCGTATTGTGGTTGGAGACAATTATCGTATGAGGGTGTCATTTTGTCTGGGAACCAGCTCTTCAATCATTTCAGAGCTTTTTGCTGTGGCAACTTAGAGGAGTTCTTGAGTTTGTTTGGCTTGAGAGTCGCTGGTAGAACACACATTGGAATGCTCGATTCACAGAAAAGGTAAATTAGTGGAAGGTGGACTAGATGAACTGAGATAACAGTTTATTAGGACAAGATGAGCTGATCTTGACCTGTAAGAAATCAATTGTATTCTGGACAGTGTCTTTGGATGTCTAGTTCTGAAGGCTTGTGAGTATGCTGTAGTCCTGCTGCCAAGTGTTGTGAATGCCTCATTGTATGGCTGTGACAATTCTCAGTTCCAGGTGAAAGGAGTTCGAAAACCCACATAGGAAGTTCGTTTTATATGCCTTCCATTTTTGGGTGTGCTAAATTTGAACGTATTGTGTCTCAAGGATAATCAGTGAAGACAAAGTGGAAGATTGCTTAGAATTGACAATTTGACCCACCACTATTGTGCACTGGACCTACCTGCTCTTGAGCATTGGTCCTAGTTTGGCCATTGTCAGAGAAGGTTGGGTGAGGTGTTGAATATGTTTGATCAGGGATGGGTCAGGGATGCTATTGCTCTGTGGCTCTGCCCCATTGCTCTCATATGCCCAGCCTGGCAGCCCCAGATATGATTTCACTTTAAATCTTTTATCATTTGAATATTGCTCATATATCCTTGTTGTATGAGCACCCAATACAGTTCATCGCGTTGGCATCATGTTATTTCTTCAACTTGTTCAATGACGCCATTCCATTGTGTTTTGGTCCCTGTGTTCTCATTTTTTTTGTCTGTGTTCCTACACGGATGAACCCACCTTAACATTTTCTAAATTAGATAGGGCTGGAGCATAGGAATGGGATGATAAGTGAGGGTTGAAATTGGAGTCGGGCCACACACTGTAGCCTATGATTTCCCACCGCGACTTGTGCCATTCATATAAAAAGCACACTCATAGGTAGGAACAGCTATTAAAATATCACCTAGAACTGCTTGAGGCTACTATATCCTTGTAATGCTTGCTTCTATGCAATTAATTTTCTATCTCTTTGGGAAGAGAAATTGAGTTGAAGTTATCTGCTTGCCTTCCTAAACACCATTAAAAAGGGGGTAGTTGAGGGAGGTGATATCCAATGTAAGACTATGCTGTTTGGTTCCTTTCGTGATGGGTTGTTCTTTGAGGGTGTTATTTTTGTTTTTTGTCCATAAAAGGTTACAAATCAAATGCTGCCAAGGTCACACAAAAGTCCAAAACAACCTCCTGGAACAATGGATCCCCCAGGCAGTTGGAAAGCATTTACAAATTACAACAGAAAAAGAGGAGAATTTCACCCAAGGTACAAGTAAATGGAACCCAGCCAATACAAATAAGGACATATTTAATGTCCCACTACTCAATGCAATGCCATTTTTCACTCCCCAAATGAACCACATAATAGCGAGAGGGACAAGAGAGATGGGCTTATCATTGAAAATTTTCGCGCACTCCTAAGCTGAATTTCTTTTCAAATAGATTGTCCAAATCATTGATTACCTATTAGTCTCCCTGCACTGATTCAGGCCGATCTTGATATCACAGTGAAGAAAAAATGTTTTTCTGTGCATGTGACAATTGCCATGATTCTAATTTGTTCTTTGAAGATTGTCTTGCATAAGATTGCTCTCCCACACAGCGTCCCTAATTGAAAGTAAGCTTCATTGGGTCTCCAGTTTCCATACGCTTACAAATCAAATAATCAACACCACTACTACTATTACACTTCAGGCCTAACAGTGGAATGCCCTGCTTGTTCAAATTCCATTTATTTTTATCATTCGCTGTACTTGGACTGCTATTTTTTGTAACATATTAAGTAGCTGTAAATGGCTTTCTCCCTTTGCCCTTATTTTCTGTAATTCTCTGTCATATTAAAACTTTGTAGAACCATCTAGAGAATTCTTTATACTGTATGTGCATCTTTATATAACTAAGCTATACATGTGGATATTATCTCTATTATTATCGGCCATGTCTATTTGTTTGAGCTATTACCTTTATTGCCTGCATGGTTTGTGCACCAAAGGTGTATTTAGCATATTGCTTATGTTTTAATGTGCATCTGTATTTCGGTTTCATTTCTCATTTTGTTTTCTTGTTAATTCTAATATTGCTGGTTATCTTTTCTTGTCAGCCTACACTTCACAAGCCAAGTATTGTAGCACTTAGAGTTCGCGTGCTGCCGGGAGAGAAAACACTTCGGATGCACTATGCAAATTGCGAGTTGGTGCTTTTAACATTAAAATGAAATATAATAGAAGATTCTCACTGCTAAAACATCTTCATAATTAATGTTTATGATTGTTTTCATTCAGTTCTTTTAATGCTGATTTTGATGGCGATGAAATAAATGTTCATTTCCCTCAAGACGAAATCTCGCGTGCAGAAGCATACCACATTGTTAATGCAAATGACCAGTACATAGTTCCAACACGTGGTGATCCTAAGCGAGCCTTGATTCAGGTTGTCTTTGGTCACTCGATTCTGCATTGTGTTCTTTTATCATTTAAGATAGATGTTCTTTCAAATTTATTTTATTTTCTAAATATTTATAAACCATCAGGATCATATTGTGAGTGCGGTACTTCTTACAAAGAGAGACACATTTCTTACTCAGGATGAATTCACTGAGATTCTCTACAGCTCTGGTCTTTGTGCCTCTGGATCACGATTTTGCAATGTTAAACTTGATCGTAGAGTTTCTGTAGTTAATTCCGAAGATTTAATTATGATGCCTCTGCCTGCAATCATCAAACCACGGCAGCTTTGGACGGGAAAGCAGGTCTTATTCTCATAATCATCATTAACATCATCTTCCCATCTACTAGGAATGATATGAATTGTGTTTTTAGTTCTAGTACACACTGTCTGTTTCGGATGTATTTGAGCCTCTAGATGGATTCTTGCAGAAGTTATTTTTCAAACTTCATCTCAGGTTTGTGTCTTTATTTATATGTTTTCATTTAGTGTTTTTTTTTTTTGGGCTTTCTTTTTTCCAGATCATTACTGCTATTTTAGACCATTTAACCAGAGGATGCATGCCATTTACTGTTAAGAAACGTGCAAGAATTGCACGCGAGTATTTTGGAAAGGATGACTCAAAGAAGAAAACTGACGAATTATCTAAGTCAAAAAATTATGACTCTGAAATGAAATCAAAGATTGATGGGGTCTCTAAGAAAAAGATTGATGGAGAATTAGTAGAACAAGTTCATGAGGCTTCCGGGAAAAGAAGTAAAATACACCTTGAAAGGAGATCTAAATTGGATTCTGATGAGAGTACTGATGAAGATATGGTATTTGTTTATAAGAATGAGTTGGTGCAAGGGGTTATTGATAAGGAGCAGTTTGGCAAGTATGGCTTGGTCCATACCGTGCAGGAGCTATATGGGTCAGAGGCTGCAGGCAATTTACTTTCTGTATTGGGTCGTGTGTTGACTTCTTTTTTACAGGTCAGAATAGATTGTCATGTTTCCTTTTTGCCCTTCTTCATTGGTCACTGCTTTGCTACAATCTTTTTGAAGTCATTGTCGGTGCTTGTGTTTCAGATTCATGGGTTTACTTGTGGAGTTGACGATCTTCTTCTAAAGCGAGATTATGATAAACTGAGGGAGCAGCTGCTAGATGCTTCCTTAAATTGTGGGAAGGAAGTCCACATGCAGTTCATTGGGCGCAAAGGGAAGCAGTTAGGTACGTGTGGTCTCTATTACTAACAAATTTGATAGTTAAATGGGATGTGGAATCCAACATGATAATTTTTGTTTATGTTGGAAGGTATTGCCAATGTTTTGACTAAAATGTCACATGCTCAAACTACTAAAGCAATATCTCCATAAATAGGGTAAGGCTGTGTACATCCGATCTCCCCACACTGCACGATATGGGAACCATAGTTAAAGTATGGTTCACTTGGTTTACATTGAGAACCACAGTATGGCATTTACCTAAGATTTGGTTGTCTTCTATCACCAATCAATTATATGTATGCTTATTGGAGTACTATATCTGGCTGGGACAGAATGTGGAAGAGAACCATAACTTAGACAAGTGTCCTGGGAACTTATATTTGTGAGTTATTTTAAGTGCATTATTAACAAAAAAATTTTCCTGTTAGTTTCTTCAATACATATTAATACAATTTTTTGTCATATAATTGAATAAACTACTATATTATTTTGATTTTTGTAGGGCCCATTTCATGGGCCTGGTCTTCTGAATTCTCTTCCGTCATTTTGCTCATTTATATAGTTTCTTCTAAATCTAGAATCAATTCAATTCTTTTCTTTTTTTGAAAAGATTTTATAGGGCTACCTCTCCATTTCTCCTTGCTTCCAACCTTAATCAAACCACCTTTTCCTTATCAGTGATTGTTTGACCTACTTTTTAGGTATCCAAAGCATTTAAACATCTTTCACTCTTTTTTTTTTTGGGGGCATAGGTGTGGCTTTTAATTTGTTACAAATATGTTCATTTCTTATTTAGTGTTTTGGAGTTATACCTGTCATACATCTTACACAAGTTATACCTGAGGAAAATTGCTAACAAAAGGGGCTATCGGCTGGTAAAGAATATATTGGACATTAAAGAAAAATCCTCTTGGAGAACATGAATATAGGCAAGCAGGGATTTGGAGCATCTTGTTATCTTGTCATTTTGCTAATAAATATTGAAATAGCATTATATAGGATGATCGGATATATTAAAAATTTTTATATCTTAGAAAGTAGGATTTATGCTTTCCATCCTTAGGAGATAATATTTAGAATGATTTTTGATGTTTTAAATTCCTAGTAGAATTCTGCCCAACTGCTTATACAATTGCACCCAAGTGCCTATCTTCTGATGCTGGAGAGGGGAAATAAGGAAGGGAAGAATAGGAGAAAGTGGGAAGGGGGGAAGCAGAGAAGAGAATAGAGAAAAGGGAGAAGTAGAGATTACCATGGGAAAACATGAGAAACACAATCTCCAAATATAAATTCAATTCATCAATAGTAATCACACAATTAATTAGGGTCCTTAAAATGGGCACCATGTTCCTAATTTAATTATAAATCAAACATAATTTCTTAACTAACAAAGCTCTAAAATAAAAAAAATAAGAAAAATAAAATTGAAATAAAGATGTAAACATATAAGGTAGAGAAAATAGTTTCAAAGATTGAGAGGAGGGAGGGTTTGAAAGAGATTTTGTGGGAATATGAGAGTTTGAGACTTGAGAAGCAGACAAAATAGTGGAGAAGAGAGCTTAAGACTTGAGGGTGGCTGCGCTGAAGGAGATAAATTAGGTTTAAGTTATGCTATGGGTTGGTTTTTTTTCCTACAAAACCTTGCCCTGCCCAAAAATTAAATTGGGCTTAAATTATGGATGAAAATATCGATATTGATTCCGGTTGTATTTGTGTTGGACATATAAAATAATATGTATTGGTCTTGTATATATTGGATAGAAAAATGTTTTAAAATTCGTAAGTTAATAGGGCTGATAAATAGATATATTGGCAGATATAAAAAATTATCGCGATATTATTGTGATATTTTAAAATATCGGTATTTGGGTCTCTATATTGATATGTATCGGCCTATATGTATTGCATTGGTTGATATTTTCATCCGTGCCATGCACTATTAAAACTTGGGCCGGATGGATCGAGCTGAATTAGACTGTTTTTTCTTCTCTCTGCTACTCTGCCCAGATCTGCTGCGCTTCTGTTCTATTGCACCCAGCCTCTCTCTATATAGAGAGGCTGGGTTTTCCTTCAAATGAAGGAAAGCTTTACATGCGACAATCTGCCACTTTTCCCAAATTTTATAATTTATTATTGTTTTTTATTTACTTGTAAAAGTGCTACATCACCCAACCAATCATATCCTTTCCTTTCATTCCTGCATCATTCAACAAATCACAGGCTTGCTTAATTTTCTTCTTCTTTTTTTGATATATATATATATTTTTTATTTTTTACAATACTGTAGCATTTTCTTATCTTTGTAAAAAATCAACTTTATTCATCTTGTTCTTGTTTAGTTGGCCAGTTGACTGATTTGACAAAATAAAGTCTCCATTCGATCCATATTTTCATTCTTGAGTTTAAAACCTACACAATAAAAATAAGTAACTTAATTATGTGAATCAATAAAAATTGTTAGAGAATAACAATAAATAAATAGAAATAAAAATATAATAATCAGTGTTTATCAATAAACTTTTAGCATGCTGAAAGATTTCCTTTTTTTTCCTGGTATTTTTCGTTGTGGCTGTACTTGATGCCTCTTGGCATTCTGATACTTAATCTATTTTATTTTCTTACCAATTGAAAAGAAAGAAATTACAATTTTGTAACAACACTGATCGTGTTATTGTGATAGAGAATTGCCTTTTGGAACCTTTTCTGTAGTTCACAATCAGAGATGCCATGAACAATTTAAAAATCTAAATTCACATGGGATACTCATTTTTTGACTTTTAACCAGAATAACTTTCAGATGTATGAACTGTTCTTTGCATTAAATTGCATTATGCAACTGGCTCATTTCAGGCAATGAGAAACTTATTTCAGGCAATGAGAAACTTTTTACATTCTTCTTTTTCTCAGCATTGAATCAAAGTCTCTTGTTTGTGTGCTTTTTTGTTCTCTTTTTCACCTGTTTTCATGTTGAAGATTGCTGTTGTTCTTTAACCCCCCCTCCCCAAAATAAAAGTAGAACCAGATTGAGATGTTTGATTGAGTTTATTAATGTTTTGGTGGAAGAAATGTTGCTGCTGATTTTTCTTTTGTCTGCTACTTGCCCACGGTATCTGCTTCCTCCACCCCTCAAAAAAAAAGAAAAAAGAAAAAAAAAAATTATTTCTCTAATTGCGTTTTGATTTAGGTTTTCTGTTTGCATAATTCTAGACTTTGATGACATTCAAACCGAATTAGAGAATGCCATTCGCCGGAATGGAGAATCAGCTATAGCCTTGTTGGATGGAATGATGCGCAACAAACTAAATTCATCAAATTCTGCTCTGAGCAAGCTTTTCCCAGATGGACTGATTAAACCCTTTCGACAAAACTGCCTTTCTCTTATGACTCTATCTGGAGCCAAAGGTGGCATGGTAAGTTGCTGCTTTTGTCAATTATGCCATGTTTTGGATCAGCTCATCCAAATGTCAGAGCCTTCTCTGATTTAGTATTTTTGGTCAGAGTTGGACTGCACATGGTCCATAAAAATGAGTAGTTATTGGGTTCGGAAAGATAAATGGTAAACTTGCATATCCTTAATGATTTTCAAAATTAATCCTGCAGATAAATATAATTTAGAAAAATATATAAGTGATTCATATGCAGTATCTATGTCACAAAAATGAATTAAGGATTAAATTATTGCTGATATGCAATAAGAGCAAGTAAACTGGTTTTGGGTCAAGGTATCTTGTCCACTCAAACAGGTCCAAAAGTGGAAGCTGATTTCATTATTTTTTCCTATTTCTTTCTATAGTCCCTCCTTCCATAATAGAGTTTTCAGTCTTATTTAACACGTCTTGGTTTAGCACACTGACTTCTATTTGTTGACTCCTTTACTTCACCATCTGTCAGACTCAAATGTAAGGAGAAACAACCCAGATCATGGGTTATAGCAGATTTCCAGTGGTGTGATTTTGATCTGTCTTGAAGATATCCCAGGATTCCATCATTTCCAAACTCTCCTGTCAATATAACTCCAGATTTTTATGCCTTTTGGATCAATCATTCATCATGATTCACCCTGTATTTTTTTTCCCATTTCAATGTGTATGTGCTAGAGAATACATAGAGAAATTAAGTTTGGGCTGAGATTTGGAAAGTTCAATTTTTTTAGAAATAAGAAAAGGTCAATGTTTTGTTTGAGCGGACAAGTTTTTACTTCTATGCTTTATAGGCTTGTCTTTGTAGTTGTTTACCCCACATTTGTGAACCAATGTTGTTTTAATTTTTCTAGAAAATATAAGCATGATGTAGAATGAAATTAAATATTAGTGAACACACAATAAAATTAGAGCAAAACAATATCAAGCAGGCCATTATTTTTCTATGAAGCTTGAGATCTTTTCTCTCTCTTTCTCTCCCTCCTTTTTTTTAAAATGTGATTTGGTTCATTTGGGAGGTGGTGAAGGGTAGGTGCTATTGTTATATATGCATCTTCATTGTTGCAGTGAATAGAGGAAGTTAAGTACATCAATTCACTAGACAAAACTGTCTGAACTCTAAAGCCATCAACCTTATGTTGACTTATTCCATCCTCACCTCAGCATTTGATAAGCCAGCCTTGGACTTTTGTGCTCTCAGTTATATATTACTCCTGTGAACTACAAAAGACTGACAAGGACCCTAGCAGTTGCAAAGGCTTAAGTATGATCACTCAGAAGAAATCGATGAGTGCCTTTGGTTTGCTTTCTACATTTCCATTGGAAAGAGAAATCTAGTATACTTGTTTTCTTAACAGGGAAAATGGGTAATACTTTGTTCATTCCTGATAAAATGCACATATTATTCCTGATAGTTCTATTTGGTGGATACTTTCCGTAGGTTATGTTATAGCGCATTATCTTAGTTTTATTTCCATGTAGTACTTAGATATAGTGCTTTTATTTGGTTTCAAAATTTCCAACATAGACCAGCACTTTGGATCTGAGAATGATTATCTGGTAAAATTTCTCTAAAGCCATAGTTTGCATTGTTCATTTTAATTCTTATGAGCATTTGCATATTGCTTCTGGACAGTTTAATTTCCAACAAATATCACTCTTATTGGGTCAACAAGAGTTAGAAGGAAAGCGAGTTCCTCGAATGGTTTCTGGAAAGACGTTACCATGTTTTCCTTCTTGGGATATCACAGCTCGAGCTGGAGGCTTTATTGCTGATCGTTATCTTACTGGCCTTCGCCCTCAAGAATTTTATTTCCATTGCATGGCTGGACGGGAAGGGTAAATCAATTTCTAGTCTCTCTCTCTCTCTTTCTGAATTATAATTGTGCTTTTGGCAACTGAAATGGAGAATCATGTCTGAGGTGATGAGAAGACACAGGCACTATTCAAAATGGACACAACATGCTATTTTTCTAAAAAAAGTGACATGGCAAATTAGGTACATATTAACAAAAACTTATATAATTTTATAAATACTTGAATACAATTGATTGGAAAACGCTATTTTGCCTCAGTATGGCCGTCAAAACTTCAAATGCAAGCGAATGACTTAGTTGTAAGCTATTAAATTATCGAAGTTATGAGTTATAGACTAACTCTACGTATAATAATATTATAATTAAATCCTTAGCAATCAATTTTATTTTATTTTATTTTTTATTTTGTACTTTTTTTTTTTCCTTCGGTAAGTTAGCAATCAATTTTAATTAGGTTGGAAGGGTGTTCTTTACAACCTCTCCTATGCAAAGGTAATATCATGTACACTTTCTTTCCTGAGCTCGCGATAGAACGCCTTGCGCATTAGGCCTCTTGGGATATTGCAATCCAAGAAAATAGGAAGAAACAGTGGCAGAGAGAGAAGTTTGCTGCAAGATAAAAAAACATGTAAGGAGAAAGAAAGAGAAAAAAAATGGCTGTGGTTCCTCTACCTTTCTTTCTTTTGTATCTCACATGATGCCAAAACTCATCCCCACACCCTCTCCCTTTTTTATCTTGTTAATGTGACTTGCAGCTTCAATTCGCAATACAATAATTGCCACTTGCTGGCAGCATACTCCAGCAATAGAAAAATGCAGATTCTTTCACTAGGGCTTGAGGATGAGACTTGCCTCAACAATCAGATTACTTACAGGTTCAAATCATGAAGATAACCTGTATGCATTCAGGGTTAAGACTATATTTCCTTGCATTGCAGGGGTGAGGCTTCATCTCCCTAGAGCCTGCAATGTGAAATCCTAGTGTACTGGGCAATCCTTATTTCTTCGCTACTCACTGCAGCTTTAGTCTGAAAGTTTTGAGGAAATTCAATGGAATATTAATAATCAGATTAGATAATTTGCAATTTAGATTCAAATTTGATTCATTAACAACTTTGCATATGCTTTGCTTTCAGACTGGTTGGCCTCAATTCACCCAATGTTAGAGGAAATTTTACTCCATTTGACTAAATTTGGTTCTGTTTCTTTCTGTTCTTCTCTAGCTCATAGATTGCTAATATGATTCTGTTTATTTTTTTTTTTAAATGACTGAATACCCCATGTTTTGTTTTAAAAATGAGAGAAGTCCAAACTTGTCGCCACGTGTTCTCAACTATCCTTGACGTGTCCACGGCATGTTGGAAAAAGAAGTGGCACATTGCACACTCTCCCACCTCATCCTGGAATGTTTAAGCTAGCAAAAAGTGAAAAAAAACCTGACACATTCAACAGATGTGGAGCTTGTCATTGGCATACTCGTGTTGGACATTGATATGTGAACCTGGAAGAAGTGCCCTTCCTTCCTACATTAGGTGCATGTGAATTGTTTTTAGCAAAAGGAAAGGAAAAATAACCTAGTAGTTGATGTATTTATATTCTGTGAGAAAATTTGGCCCCCTCTTTAATACTGTTAAATTTCTATCTTTATACCATTCAACAGTACATTCATTCTTTATGAGGGCAACTTCCAGAGCATAATGTTTTCCCACAAGAATTAGATCAAATGTTACAGTGACAGAATTCTTCCATAATAACCATGATTTTCTCTTCTTTTGTTTTATTTCTTTTTCATTAAAAGGGAAGGGGTTTTTATTGCTGAAGGAGGGATGAAATTTGTGGGTCAGGAAAATGCATTTTTTTTCTCTAAGTTTTTGCTTTAGATGCCCAATAATAATTATGTACATATACGTACGACAAGTGGTCCCATGACACGACATATATATGCATGCGCGTGCATGAACATAAATTTGTATGTATGCATGAGTAGGACAGAGAGTGAATCTGTGCCAGTGGAGGTTGTGTTTTGTTTGTAACTATGCATGTGTGCATGGATACACATGCAAATACATATACGTACGTACGTATATCTGTAGGTGTCATGGGACCACTTGTCTTTTTATCTGTTTTAACATGTGTCCCTTTTCTAACTCAACTTAGATCTTGTGCTAGATGCATTACTTTGTAATGTTTTTGGATGTTTGTGTATCTGTAGGTGGGAGCAAGTCAAAAAGGTAATGAACTGCATGGGTGGATGAGGGTTGCATGTGAATAAGAGATGATCATGTTTCACAAAATATTTTCTGTGAACAGTATTTCACAAAACGATTATAGGTTCGGGCCTAATGAAAGATTGGTATTTCACTGTGTTGTTTAGTTGTGTGATGTAGGAAAAAATGCTGTTGTCTGGTGTGAAACTATTATCAGCTTGTTTATTCAAGATGAGATGATGTGGTTGGATATAAAAACTAGCATACAAAACATTTGAGTATGCTACATTCCAATTTTGATTCTGGCCTTACGGTTGCAGTAAAACTAGCAAAAGATGAACATGTGATAATTATTTTTAGGTTGCCAAACCCTTAGGGGTGGGATTCTTAAAGAAATAAATCTTGTCTTGATCTTTTTGGACTGCCAAACTAAGAAAATCAGATTTAAAGCCTCTCATTGGTGGTGAATATGAGAAATCCAAGCATGACCTTGTGGAAATGCAAAGTTGGAAGCACTATCCTCACCCGTACAGACTTATGTCAACATCAATTCAGATCACAGTCGTATGCCATATTTAACAAATTTAACTAGTAGTTTCTAGACATCAAATAAGACAGTTCTTAAATATGACAATTAAATTTAATTCTCAGCTCACTGCTATGGTTGCTTTGTAGAAAAAGATTGGTGAGACTACTATATTTATAGTCATATGACCTAGTGGAAAACCACCTATGATTTTTCACGTTTTTCACACATAATTGTTATTTGTATTCTGTCTAATCTCTAATGATTTATACCCTCTTATAAATTTACCACATTTTTCAATACGATTATTACTGTGTTAAATTTTCATTGAGATCACTGCAATATTCATGTTTCTTTCCAAATATGTGGGAGCATGTGCAAACATGTGAGTTTCATTATAGTATTACCAAACAATTTTCTGGAGATCAAATCCTGAATCCTTTTATGTTTAGGTATCCCATTGGATTATTATTCATGATTTGTCAATAACATGTATGTCTCTTACCAAATCAGCAAATTTGTAACTTTATTTTAAAATGTGATGGAAATATCTAACAGGAGTATAATAAAAACTTAATAAATATCATAGGTGTTTAAGCAATATTATATAAAAGAGTACTGATTATACCCAAAATGTGAAAAAGTATAGATGCTTGGGTTCCCTGTTATCCAAGAATTTCTGCATTGCATGTCCCAAGGATGGTGAGGTGCAGGTACTTAAGTGGAATAAAAACCTCCCTTTTGTTGAACTTCATTTTATTTGATGTATGCTTAAAACTGTCAATTAAATTTGGCACAACGTTTTAAAATGGTGGTATCGGCAAGAGTCTCAATAGGTGGGGATAGTATTTGCCACATTGTGGTTCAACTGGTCATGTTTTGGATGTCATCTATTCACCATGAATGGGTGACTTAAGAAATTGATTTTTTTTTTTCAGATTCTGTAGCCTAAAAATCCCAAAGAAAGTCTCATGGTTTAAAAATCCCATCCCTAAGAATTAGTGGCCTATATTTATTGCCATGAAGAAAAATTCTATTTCAAAGAGAAAATTCAATTGGGTCGACAAAGAAGTGTCAAAACATTTGTTGACCCTGGTTGTGTGTAGAATGGCAGGGTAAGCCAGGCAAGTTTTATCCTTACTTGGCCCAGTCCTACCCCACCCCGATTATTGCTTACACCAGTCTTGCCTTTGCTAGGGTAAGAATGCCGCTACGAATCCAGCAATGTTCCAATGCCAAAATTCCTTAAGGTGGAAGGTAGAAAGAGGAGATGCTGTCAGATCACCTGTCAAACAACTTAATATTAATTTAGTTTGCCAATTAGTGTTTAAGATCCAAATTTAATTTGTTGTTGTACCTTCCTTATGTTTTGGGAATATAATTGACGTCATTAATGGTGTTGGAGAATCCATGTATCTGATCCATATTAGCGGGTAAAGGGCTTAGTTTGATTTTTTTGGTTTCATAGTGGGCTTCATTAATCATGAAAAGAGATCGGAGTTGAACAAAAAGAAATCAAAATGCCTAGAGAAATAGAAACTCAAGGCAATGTCCAGCAGGCAATGCTCCAAGATATAAGAGAAAAGGATAGCTTGTTGCAGTTTTCCTTAGCAACCTTGTCTTCTGCGCACTATAGAAGCTCATGGTTGCTGTTAGTTTTGGGTAGTCAATTTGTATCGTATTAGTTTTAGGTAGTCGGTCTGTATCGTATGCGTTTTTGTGTTCTTTAGGTACCATATCAGCACACTTAAATGCAATTTGTTTCTAGCAGTTGACAGTTATTATGTTATTGTGAGGATTGTAATTTTTTGCATCACTAATTAATATAATATATGGGTGTAGCAGCGTAGGGATGAGCGCATTATCTCACAGTCATTTGCCTTTTTCTTTTCTCTTATCTCATTCTATTGATTTCATGATCTTTTCTTAACTTCTGTCGCTTCTGAGAAAAAGGAACAAAAAAAATTTCTTCCATAATTAAATGATTGGTGTTGATGATTGTGGCTCCTTGTGACTTTTCTCTTTTGTTTTCTTTGTTGATAGGCTAGTTGATACAGCTGTTAAAACATCGCGCAGTGGATACTTGCAAAGATGCCTAATAAAAAATCTTGAGAGCCTCAAAGTTCATTATGATTACACAGTTCGTGATGCAGACGGATCCATTGTGCAGTTTCGTTATGGCGAAGATGGTGTTGATATCCATCAGAAAAACTTCATAGAAGAATTCGAGGGACTGGCAGTGGTTGGAATCCTAATTTTGTTTTCATGGATTACATAGAACTCATTTCTTAAAGTATATGCTGTACTCACTTTATTGTCATGTTTTCAGAATCAAGAAATTATACGGAAGAATCTTCTTAGTCAGATTGATGACGTGTGCATATCTAAATATGTAAAAGAGGATAATGAGTACCCTGATGAACTTGCCAAGAAAGCAGAGGATTTCCTGACTGATGATGGAAGAGCAAGAATTTATGGTCTGCAGCAGCAAAAGGACTGCAAGAATTTTGTGAAGCTGGTGAAGAATAAATACTTTTTGAGTCTTGCACAGCCGGGTGAACCTGTTGGTGTGATTGCTGCTCAGTCCATTGGAGAACCATCAACACAAATGACGTAAGATTCCACTACACAGAACGTTGACAAAAATTGTTTTTTTTTGAAATTTGTTTTACTGATTTCATTCCTGAAAAATATCTTAGATTTTGAGTACTACATTGAGGAAATACACTAGTGTATTCAAGTCCTATGTGTGCTCATGGTGCACTTGGATAGGTTTCTTAATGAAATGGTAAGAATGGATTCATATAAGTGACGCTAGTGGGACAAGGCTTTACTACTATTGTTGTTCAGTGGTATGTCTTTCATCATCTCACCATTAATTTATGTGAGCTATTGCATTTGCCCCATTCTGCTGGATTCATGTCCCCTATTAATTCCTCGCAGGCATATGGGTGCACACTCATGGTGCACTCATATGCCTTACCTAGAAAAGGGAATTCGACAATGCCCTTATCCTTTTTTGAAATCAATGTTGTGATGGTCCAAATTTACTTCCTCCATTCTTTTGGTTGGTAATCCAGCTCTCATGTTTGACTGCAAGGGCTGCGCTTTCATGTGAGATAAAATTGAAGTCCTACATGATGTTTTCTTATTCTCTTTATCTGGCTTTGGTGTTACTTGTGTCTGTCTTCCTCTTAGCACAAGGAAATTCAAGAGGTTGTTTAGCCCATTTCGACCTCACCGATAATAACTTCTAACTACTTATGCTATTTTCTGAATATGATGGAAGCCTTAGCTCTGTGTTTTCAAACTTTTGTGGAAGATTGAATATTGTGGTTGTCTTCTTGTATGGTTGGTTGCCAGCTACTATGGCTCAATTTCCTATCTGAAATAAGTAACGTAATTCAATATGTATTTTCTGGTTCATGCTATACCTATTCTGAAAAAGTCTGAACTCTCTTGTAATAAATATTCAGGTTAAATACGTTCCATCATGCCGGTAGAGGAGAGATGAATGTGACACTTGGGATTCCACGTTTACAAGAAATCTTAATGACTGCCTCAACTGATATAAAGACTCCGACTATGACATGCCCTCTGCATAAATTGAAGTCAAGGTGAGCTAAATGATTCCTCGTGTAAAATTTGCTAGATTCACTACTCTATATAGATGATACTAAGAATGTTAAAGGAAGCACTAAGGGAATTCTTACAGCTGCTTTTCATCTACCAAGGTAAGTGCAATGACTTAATTTCTTGCATACGTCTCGTACTATGAGAGGACAAGCAGTGTCAATAGAAATGAAGATTCTACTGCTGTTTGCTAATATTGGTGAGTTTCTGTATTGTGAAGCCTTAGTTAAGGTGGTTAAGGCGTGAGGTCCTAGGGAATTTTACCTGGACCTTTAGTCCTAGGACCTCACACCTTAACCACCTTAACTAAGGCCTCACAATACGCGTGCGCGCATGCACACACACATGTATATATATGCTTATAATCTTCCTGAGCTCCTTGGCTCTCATTTAGGAAGTAGTTGCATGTCTTTATTGGAGGTTTCCTCTTACAGGTTTGTTCTTGCATTGCATCAACAGCATTAGTTTCTTTACTGTTAAGTATTTCTCTGGGGCTTGTAATACAAGATATTTTTCTAATGTTTGGATCCACTTTGATAGAGTACTTAATATTCAGTTGCAAAGTGATTTAAATTCAAAAGAGTAGACTATTGCTTCTTGTAAGTAATCCAAACTTGGGTTGAGATGGTTGTTATGGCAAAGCTGAAGCATAGTAGTAGAACCTCAACATCCTCACTTGAACTTTAGGCAGTGTGAGTCTGCTGTGCCTGAGGCTAAATGGTGGGATGAATCAGTGTCAAATCTCTCTTCTTGTTGTAGACTAATGTTTTGTGATTGTAATCATGACTATCTGGTGATTTTGTGAAGTGTGGAAATCACTGATGTAAATATTGCTTATTTGTATTGGTATTTTCCCCCGATACAGATTTTTCTGACATCATGACATTATTGCGATACGGCCCATCAGCTTACAATTTTTAAAAATTATATCAAATATTAATATATATTATCCGGTATCGTTACAACTGATACCGATACCGATATTTTCATCAATGGTTAAAGTTTTTAACAATGTTATCCGTAAATGATGTTGGTCTTTCTGAGCTGGGTTCTTATTCTTGAATAAATTTTATAACACCTATTTTCAGTTCTTCCATTTAACCTGTCTCCCCACCCCTAAGCAATGGGGCAATATGAGGTTCCTGAGCCCATAGCCCACACATTGGTGTCACTATCCTCAATGGTGCTGCCAATCTGGTTCCCATGCTAAACCAAGGTTGTCATCACGGGCAATATATCTCTGAAGCTTGTTACTCTAAAACTATTTCCTCTATGAAACATGCTTATATTCTTGGAATAATAAGCCCTCTATAAAATGAACAGTTTATATAATTTGAATAACATAGTCCACATTGTCATTAAGCGATGAGCAGCCACCTACTCCAATCACCAACCAAGCTCCAAAATTTAATTCCACCTAGTACAATATAGCTCCTGCTCTGGCTATTAAATGCATCTAAATTGAGGCCACTGAACTTTATTGCAAGGGATTTGAGTTCGCTGCTATTTCATGGTGAAGCTCTTGGACGGTAAGCAACATGAGTTGGCAAGTACAATATAGCTCACTCCTTTCTGGTCATTGAATGCATCTAAATAGAGTTAACTCTCTCTTTGCGATAAATTTTATTGCATGGGATCTGACTTCACTGCCATTTCATGGTGAAGCTCTTGCACGATAAAAATCATGTGTTGGCATCTTAAGTTTTCTAAACTGACTGCTTACAAGGCCAAAGAGAGTGGCTTTATAAGAAAGTCACTTGATGTCTCTTATTTGTTCCAGTTAAAGTATCATGGTGGGTTATTATTATTATCCTGTTGGTCTAATTATTATTGATGGGCTGAAACTTCCTTGTTCCATTGTGTATACCATGTGGCCTATATTTTTATATTTATTTTTCTCTCGTAGGTAAGAAGAAGGCAACTTGAAATGTGCTAGCTTTTAATAATTTTTTTTGTTGTGATTATCTTATTGCGTTTTTATTGGACAACTGGAACTGCAATCACATTTATTTTATTCATTGTCATTATTAACCTTGCAAGCATTGTTTCATGCAACTTATTCATACACACTAAGCTCCCAACAAAAGCATTAGAAAAACAATGTGAAACCTGATCATAATTTCCAATAGAATGAATCTTAGTTTCATAGCGCCAATTATCCTAGAAAGTATTCAGGTTTCAGAGGTTTAAGTCAAATCAACTAGGCTATATAAAAAATTGGTCCATCAATATTAAAGGATTTTTTTTTTTTGTAGGGATGATGCAGAGCATCTTGCTGCGAAGCTGAAGAGGATCACAGTTGCAGATTTGATAGAGAAGATTGAAGTTTGTGTTGTACCATTTACCATTTCAGATCATCAAATATCCAGCATTTATAAGCTTAAGATTAAGCTTTATGAGCCCAAACTCTATCCTCCACATACTGACATATCAACAGAAGATACCAAAGAAACACTAGAAGGAGTATATTTGAGGAAGTTGGAAGATACAATTCAAAACCATCTGCTCTTGCTCTCAAAAATCAGTGGCATCAAGAATTTCATGTCAGATTCGCATTCGAAGGCTTCAAATGAGGCTGATGAGGATGCCCCTCGCAAATATCAAAGAGATGACGATGATGATGATGACGATGATGTTGGCAACGAAGAGGAGGCTGATGATCTGGGTTCGGACATGCAGAAAAGGAAACAACAAAGAACAGATGAGATAGATTATGAGGATATTTCTGAGGATGAACTTGAAGAAGGGAATCGATTAGCTGAAGACGAAAGTGAGGTTGATCAAGCTGAAGAGAAAGATGATGGTGAAAATTTATGGCAAGATGAGCCTCTGGTGGATGCTAATGAAGATGCAGAAGCTAAGAACCTCTCCAAGACTGAGTCACAAAAGAAAAAGGACAAATCTGAATCCAGGAAAGGAAAGAAAGCCAAAGCCAAGAAGGAATCTGATAGAGCAATCTATGTTGCAGCTGAGGGATTGCACTTTGAAGTTCATTTCAGATTAATCAATGAACCTCATTTATTATTGACCGAGGTAATTTTAGAGCATGCATGTAAAGTGTTTATTTTCCCCCTTACACTTTCAATTCCATATTGTGGACTGAATTATTAATAATCCAATAAAAAAACTATACCCACCCAGTTCCAATACAAGGAAAAGATATGGAAATTTTGTAAAGAGAAAGAAAAAGGCCTTTCTTCTTTTGCCGTCCTACTTGTTTCATTGATTCCCATGAGAATGTGATGTAGGCTCCCTTTGTATTCTCCTGGCCTTTGTTCCTGCTTACTGAACAAGCTTTTGAGATTTTCTTGATTGATAGGTTGCTATGTGCGAAGATATTGACTATTAACTTTTTATTGAAATTGCCACAAATGCAATCTGAGAATGCATTTTAACCAGATTTCAGAATCCTGCTGTATTGCCAGCCACATGTTTATTACAGAGGCTATATGAGTAACACCATCCTTGGTTAAGATGACGGGATTCAAGCTTGAAAAATGTGGGTGCTTCTCATGTTTTTAGTAGATGTAGATGTGAAGATACCTGTACTATAGAGATGCCAGTAATATGGACTTTTGGTACACGGTTGGTTAACTGGCTTATCTGGACGGAAGCATGATGTAGATGGCAATCAGCTGAGCCCGGCCAAAACCACATGCAAGTTCTAGCAAAAGAAAACTGATCTAGACTTGACCTCTTCCACCATATCACTGAAATCACAATCTCATATTTGAGAAAGTTTATCTATGCCCACAGCTTCTTCAAAAGTAAAGCTGAGTAACCTAACTGTCTGCAGGAGCTAGTCAAGTTTATTATTCCAACAACCCGGTGCTTGATTTTTTTCACATGCTTCTGCTCTACTACAACGAACTATATAACATCAGCATTGCTTTGGATTGCGACTAGTCTATTGTATACCAGCTCACTGCATACTTCTGATAAGTTCCATTCCATGAGACTGAGAATCTGTTCCTTGATGTAGATTGCGCAGCAGACAGCCAAGGCTGTTCACGTCAAGAGCTCTGGGAAGATTGACCAGTGCCAAGTAGTAGAACTTCACCTAGATGATCTGACGAAGGTTGAAGCCAAGGGAATTCCAATGCTCAGAAAAGGTAAACAATCTCGGCATGGACTGCAAACTTCTGGGGTCGAATTTGCCACATTTTGGGGTATGCAGGATGACCTTGATGTAAACTGTATCAGTTCCAATGACATACATGCTATGCTGAACACTTACGGTGTAGAAGCAGCCAGGGCGACCATTATAACAGAGGTCTTCAGAGTTTTTAACCACTACGGGGTTTCAGTTGATATGCGACACTTAACATTGATTGCTGATTTTATGACGCATTCCGGTGGGTATAGGCCAATGAGCAGGAGTGGAGGAATAGCTGAATCGGTGTCACCATTTGCTAAAATGTCCTTCGAAACTGCTTCCAAGTTCATCGTTGAGGCTGCTAGCCGTGGGGAAGTGGACAACCTGGAGACACCTTCTGCTAGAATCTGCCTCGGATTGCCGGCTAAAGTGGGTACTGGCTCTTTCGATTTGATGCAGGAGCTAGATGTGTTGATCTAGTGTATAAATTACTTGGGCACCCGTGGTGGTTGCCAATCTGATTTGCTGATACTGAAACTGTAGGGAGTGGAGTACATGGAAATCTTCCATCAATTTTGTCTGTGGTATCATGTAGAAGTGTTGTTTTTAAGTACTTATTTAAGAAAACAAAGTTTTGCTGGTTATGGTTTGAGAATATTCATTATTGTATTTTATTTTGGGACAAATGAGAATATTTAATATTAATTTTATCGAACTCTTACCTACAATCACCCAGTGTCGGCCCACCTTTATGACCCCCCTACATGTTGTCAGCCGGCCACCCCCCCTCTGCCGGCATCCCGCGTTTCTTGGCATTGGACTTTATTTACTTAATTTTGATATTATTTATTTTATTTTCATGTTATATCTTTTCAACTATTAAACTGTGACAGTCATTAAACAGCAGTGACCCATAGTTTTTAACCAAAAATATCCCTGCCCGCAGTTATAAAAGAGGCTGCTTAGGCTCTTGTATCAAGACTTTGTATAATTCAAATAAATAAGATCACACCATCTCAACCAAAAATTTCTAGGTACGTCCTGATGTTATAACAAAGTTATTAAATCATAAACACGCTTTTAGATTGCAAAAATAATCACCCAGTGCCGTAGTTTTGATATCATTTGCCCCTCTAAAGCCCGTAATACAAAAAATTATATACAAGACCTTTTTTATAATGATTTTAGAGATTATTAATATAGCAATTGTTATTGTTACGTCCCGGGTCCATGGTTATTGTACGGATTAGGGAGCTTTCGGATTCCTTAGCACGCGGCGGCGTCGGTCGAATGGTCCGGTCTCCGTCTCTATGAACCTGGACCTGCACAACACAAACAACGAACAAGAGGTCAGGAGTCTGGCAGGATTTCTCCCACCGAGGCCACTCCGACATTCAAGTCAGCAAATTTCCGCAACGAACGGAAATGCGCACGCTATGAGCGGTGCGCGATTGGATGCTGTGAAAGCGTAAGAGATGCTCGTGTAATGGTATGAAGAATGCGGTGGCGAGGTTGTGGAAGGGCTTCGCTTGTTGCACTGCGGTGGGTGGCTAGTTATCCATGATGCGAGTAGGCGTGGGGAGAGTAAGTGTGAGCTAGCTCGTGGTGCAGGGCGGAAGTGAGTCAATCCTCAGTTCCAGCTCGTTACTTTTTTGTGATCGAGCCGAGTAGAAGGAAGCTCAGAGTTTCTTGAATTCGATTCGAGATTGGAATCAGAACCCAGAAAGAAGCAGAAGATCCTTTTCTTTGTGGGGTGCGAGGGCTCTTATAGGTCTCTCCCGTTGGGGCTCTGCAGGTGCAGGAGAGCGCTGTTGTGAGCCTCTACGCCAGTCAGTCCTTTGTTGTGGACCGCCGGTCATGTCGGTTATCCTCTTGCCGTGGCTGGCACGCTTTTGAGCGCTGCCGGCCACGCCGGATTTTCCCTTGAACGGGGATTGGTTGGCTGCCTGCAGGCGGCTGCGGGAGCCGTTGGAGCTGCACCAGCCACTCCTCTATTGGCTAGCCTTTCCGTCTTTTCGCCGATTTCCCGTCGACGCATTGAATGCGTTGCAAAGTTCCGTTGCCTTCTGCCAGCATAGGCTCTGCATGCGTCTCCCGACTACTGGGCTGGGCTGGCTATCTTCACGTGGGCTTTTGGACTTTTCGCGGGCCACGGAATTCTTCATGGGCTTGGCAACTCTTCATGGGCTAGGAGATAGGACCTAACAGTTATGTTAACATGATCATCAATACTAGGCGGATGCATAAAGAATACAAGATGGACAAAAGATGAACACAGGGAAGCAATTTATTGCCAAAGAGTGCATAAATTTTGGAAGTCCGGTTAAAAAGAAGAAAAAACCAAACGAGACCTCAAAATGAACCAAGGCAATACCAAGTCAAGATTGCTAATGTCATTTACTAAATAAATAGTTCAATCCATAATCTTTCAAGACCCGCAGAAATAGGTTACGTGTATGCATGCATGAAGCAATGGAAATAAATTTGGAATTCTGGGTTCAGGTGGAACACGGCTCAGCTCCGTCGTGGAGTGCACAGCAAACAGTTGATTTGTGATGCCCTTGATAGACTTGAATAACTCCTCCATTTGACATGTTCCAAATTCTTGCTGTTGTATCAGATGAAGCTGCACAAATGGGATAAAAAGATAGAAGATACAGCGAGTTGTTTATGACAAATATATAATATAGTGTGCGGTGAAGCTCTAGAAAAGATTGAAGATATATATATATATATATATATATATATTAACAGTTAAGGTAGCTGGTGCATGGAACAAAAGTTGTTAGTATTTCAACTAAACTATAACAGTTCAGAAATTTCATCTGTTTAAAGAGTAATTTCATAGAACAAGAGTAGCACACCCAAATGAAAGTCACAACCAAGGAGGGGTTATCAAGATGAAAGCACACTATCTATATTACCTGGATGTTGTTTTTTTTATATTGCTAGGCATCCTTTTGGATTCTAATATTGAGTACTATACTTTAAAATAGCACTAGTCTTACAAAAGATGGTGGGCCTTAGAATAATAACAAAGGTTGCTCTATTATAACCTGTTAGGAGCAAGACACTAAGATTTGTATATCTTGCCCTTTTCAGACATCATGATAAATCCTCTAGACTCGGCCACCTTTTTAATAATCATACAGAACCATAAGAATTGAATTATACATGGAAATCCAAGAAAACAGGCATTCTGTTCGCCATTGAGTGGTTATCTAGATTCGGTCAAAATAATAGTTTTTAAAACCAGTGTCAAATAGCAGATGTATAATTTCCAATATCATTGCTTTTGAACTTTCTAAATTCAAACTAATGTCTTTCTTATCATATTTCTAATTGAAACTTGATATCAGAAAGCACATTCCTTGCGTAGGATCCCGAACTCTTAGATAAGGGTCAGATTCAGCAAATGAGAGGGTAGGTTAGCATTCTCACCATCCTTACTCACTTTCAAGAATTTCATCTATTGAAGAACTACCAATTGTTTGGTTGAGTTCTCTCACAACGTTAAGGAATCGAAGCAATTTTGAGAGCATATGACATAGGATAAAGTCAACATTTTTGTGATTTTAGGTCAAAAAATACCCCTTTAGCCTGCTCTTTTTACATATGCAATTAGTTAGTGTACTCTCCTTCGATGTTGACTAGATAAAAGTAAAGCTCTTTGTCTCAAACAACCATGACCACCACCACCATAAAACAATCCTTATCCTCACCGTGTAGGGTTAGGGCTATGTGAATCATCCTTTGCCATTTTTACCCAATACAAGGCAACATCCTTTTATATTCCCTTACATTGTGCACAATACCAGCCACAGCAGAAGTTAAAATTAATTGTCTTTTCCTATATAGCTAAAATGGGGAGGAGAAAACGGAAAAAATCAAGCCTAGATCTCTTTATATTCCCAAACTCGAAGTTTTGTCAAGCCTACTTTGTTCTTCTTATTGCCTCCATATCTCAACTAATACAGATAAGACTATATCCTTGAAAATAAATGTCGTTATTACTTTATAACGGATTTACTCATACAAGAACATGGCTCTAGAATGCCCATTCCAGTAGAGGGACAATTGCATAAATCACACCCCACTAACTTACACTAAGCCATGTATAAATCCCCTAAAAGAATCAGGTTCATATCACTTCAAATATCCAGATATTTGTCCCCCTAATCACAGTAAGTGCCCAGAATAACTATCATTATATTTAAAATAAATAAGTATCAAGGGTAAATGTTCATCCCTATAATATAGGCCGCATAGAGTTGTCGTTATATGACCGGACTGCTATGGGTTCGAGTAGTGAAAATGATCTCTTACATGATGCAAAATGAGACCACATATGACTGATCAAAGTGGTCCGATCCTCCCCCAGATCCCGTGTATAGCGTGAGCTTTGTGTAATGAGCTACCCATTTTTATAAAATGGACCATATACCTGTAATAAGGTAGGCACCATCTACAGAGTAGACACAGTCCCACACCCAACGTTGATGCCCTGCAAAAACCACCAACAGCTTCAATGTGGAAACACTTGAGTAGATAAAATATTAGATATTATAAATATCGACCAATATATATCAGTTATGATAATATTGCAATATGTTACCATATCATCGATAAATTAGCTGACACGCCCGATTATTTGGCCAATAGGATTGTGTTAGTTTATCATTTTTAGAAATTTATTTCTTCTAATATATTTGATACTAATATATATTGTCTAATACTAATATATCCGCAACCGATACAAGTATTTTCATCTACGATACAGAGCCCATTTGTTAGGCAAATATACCAACTAAGGCTCTCTCCAAGGTGAAGCGATTATCCACATTCCATATTTTGACTGTATGATCTGAGGATGCAGTGGCCAAATATCTGCAGATAGCATCCACAGTAAGTATAATATCAGCTGCAGCAAGAAATCAAGCCAATTTAGAATTCAAAACTGTTCTTTTTTTTTTTTTTTCATTTAATAATATGGGGAGGGGGGAAACAATATGAACGGAACTCATGTCTTTTTAACTAAATTCAACGCACAAAGTCAGTGAAACAACAAAAGATTCCTGAATTTAACGGGTGTATACAATTTCAGCTAACCTTATTGTGACTAAATTTTCAGCTAACTTCAATACTCTCTCCATACAACAAACAGCTTCTAGTTGGGTAACTGCAAATTGTTGACAGCTGGACTATTTCTTCATGAAAAAGCCTACATCGATCATTTTAATCATGAAATGAACATTGTGCCTTCTGTTGTTCGTCCTTGCCGTCTCTCTCGCTGTCTCTCTGATAGACGCAATGCCACTACAATCCCTGCTTACATTAAGCACAACTACCATGCGTGGCCATGCTATAGTCACAACCAGCCAGCATGCTCACACAATCATCAGAATTTGATTCATATCAAACTCGATTGATGATAAATCAAGCATAATCATAAAATAAAATTGAGGTTACTACAAGTCACTTAGGAGAACTTGCTTACAGGGATGATTTTGATCCATTTACCCAAATTTATTGCGTCTTCAGAGCAAGAACTATTTGTCCATGTTTTGCTCTACACTATTTGAATTGTAATTTAACACAAACACATTTTCATAGACGAATATTTCCAAAATTTAAACAATTTTTTTCCCAAGCTTATTCAAATTATCATAGGGGCAAAATGGCCTAAAACTTGACAGGACTCGACTAGCGAAAGAGCAGCATTGCCTCTGTTCATGTACAAAACTCACCATTTTTCCATTTGGCATACACGAGTTCAAATCTGGACAAATTATCTCAGAGGGATACCTGAAATAGCTGGCTATTCATGACAAAGATACCTGTTTAAACAGAGGAGATTTCACCCTTATGGGATTTTAGCCCTCTGCCCTTTTGATCCATTCATACTTGAAGGTGAAGATGTTGCTGGAAGATTAAATATGGAACATAATCCACGATCCGATATTTTCAGCATGCTCTAGGTTACTGATCCATTTAGTATGCTACTGATCAATTTAGGACGTTACTGATCAATATGGAAACAGCAGAAAGGAGAAACACTGTAGAAAAATGGGACTATGACGGAGGAACATAACAGGGATTCAACTTTCGGACAGGCCCAGGTGAAGGGCGTAGTAAAGGGAGGAAGGTGGGGGAATGGCTGACAAGGAAGAGAACAAAAACTCATTGTTTCGTGATTAAATCATCAAAATGAAGAGTTTTGTAGCGTGTGAGAATCAAGAGTCAAGAAAGTGCCACATCAGTGCTAAAGGAGTTATTTCTTTCCTAAACCCACAGTGTTTTCTCTCACTTTTGGCCGCACTAGCAAAGGCTAACAATTGGAATTGTATTACAAAGTCAAAAGTCCTACACTAACACATTCGTTAAATATGGACTAACCCATTAAATTCAGGAACTACTTGGTCATTCCACCAAAGAGACAAGATAAAGGTGGAGGGAAAAGGGGGAAAAAAAACGAGTTGCCGAGGAGACAAACCTATGATGCTCACAAAGCTCAGGCGAAAGCAGACACTTCAGGATGTATCCATTGTGTGCTTGAAGCCTATGAAGCGGCTCGAAATTGGTCATGGTCTACAGCAGAACAAATACTATGGCTATATCACATTCTGCCATTCAGTCAGGTCACCCAGGTATCATAAATCACAAAAGACCTACCTGATTACCACGCAATAAACGCCAAACATAACATGTCCCATTATTATTGGCAGCAACAACCATGGTTCCATCCCACATTACTGTTAAAGACCTTACAGCTGTGTCCACCTCTGGCACCTGATTTCATAATACAAATTTAGATGCAAGGCTCCTTCCATTTTTGCTTCAATTTTTACTGAGCAAGGAAGTGAAATGGGGTTGTCACAAGCAATGGAACTATATGTAGTATGCAGTGCTTTTTTTTTTTGGGGGGGGGGGGGGAGTTTGTTCCGTAAGATGCAATGCTTGCTATCTTACCTATAGATCTGTTACCACACACAAGTTTGCAACCAAAACTAGTATTTGATGTGATGTCCAATAGATGGCAACAGAATGAGGGGAACCAAGCAATGAAGGAAGATAAACTAATTCAAATGCCATATGATTAAGGATGACCATCTCAAAGTACCCAGGAGTTTAAACCTTTGACAAAACTCTATACTTTGTTTGGAAGTTCGGGAATTTTTTTTAAGTGAGGCAAAGGGCAAAATTTCCACCTAAAATCTAGAAATAATATTGAGTTACTTTCCCTTCAAATTCTCCTTTGAAGCAAACTAGTAATAAAGTTTGTTGCTTATGAAGGGCTCTAGATAGGGTCACCGTTCCCAACCTTACCTTGCTCTAGATAGGATCAATGTTCCTAATCTTACCTCTATATTACAGATTGGTTTCAATAAGGTTTGCCACTTATGAAGGGTTTTAGATAGGTTCTGTGCTCCCAACCTTACCTCGTTCTAGATAGGATCAGTGTTCCTAGCCTTATCTATATTCTCTGATAGTTCCATCAACTTTTTAAGCAAACAAGTAATAATAGTTTGTCGCTTATGAAGTGCTCTAAATAGGGTCAGTATTCTCAGCCTTACCTCGCTCTTGATAGGTCAGTATTCATAGCCTTGCCTCTACATTGTAAACCACTTTCCATAGTTTGAACCTTTGATCTCCAGGCCCTTATGGAACAACTTTACATGTGAAATTTTGTGCTTAACCAATAATGTTTTCAATTCTTCCCCAACAAACCAAGAAGAGGAAGAAAATGATCTTTGACAAGAAAAAGGACACCTTACGTAATAGTGGCCAGATGCTTTAAAATAAGGCCAAATAGGGTGATGTCCAGTTCAACCTTCGCCATAGTATATTGGAGTTTGCAAAGATAACTTGGTACATCCACTATACCACCATTTACTAAAATGTGTCTATGGTAAACTAATTAGCAGACTCTAGGAATAGTCGGAGCCATATCCACACAAAAAAGGAATGGTTGGTATTTTTATCAGAGGTTTCTATTGTATTAATCTACCCATATGTAATTTTTATTGAAAAATATACTTGTCGTTTGGGAAAGGGTGAAGGGCGAACAATTTCAAAGCGGACTACCTCTTCATTAGATAGAGAAGATCACCAAAATTTCGTGATCCACAGCCAAACTTATTCTTTCAAAGGATCTGGCCATTATTTTGCTAGGTGTCCTTTTTGTAGTCAAAGATTATTTTCTTCCTCTTCTTGATTTGTTGAGGAAGAACTAAAAATAATATTGGCTAAGCGTGAAATTTTGCATGCAAAGTCGTTTCACAAGATTCTGAAGTTTAAAGGTTCAAATTATGAAATCCAGTCTATAATATAGAGGTAAGACTGTAAACACTGAATACCAATAGTGGTGGTAAAGGACGATAAGAACATTAGGACTGGTCCCACAAATTGCATGTCCTTCAGTTTTCCTTCACTATTTAATCTTTCCTTTTTCCCCATTTTACAAGGGTAACACAGGACCTAAGAGGTTCAAAATTTCCTTACACAAAATTTGGTCCATGTTGCCTCTCTCAAGACTCGAATGTTTACTCTTTCAGCATTGCTTAGGTCTTACCTACCTTATGATCAGTAAAATCCTAAGGCTTAATAATTGCATCAGGTAATGGCCCAGAATGGACAAGAAGGCCAGGCCACAGAAGTCTTGCAAGATCTAGCCTTTTTTACTTTGGAAAAGAAAAGGAAAAAAAAAATCTCAACTCAGTAAAACTAAGAAATGTAAGTTTCCTTAGAATTGGAACTCCATGGATCAATTGTTTGTATAGAAGGGATTATTCGGACTCATGTAGCAAATAAAACTAAAGCAGATTACCTGGAACAATTAAATATGATGACCAGAAAATCAAAATATACACCGCATATATGAGAATTTGATAATGCTTGTTAGCCAGATGTCATGCTAAGTAAACAAGGGTAACATAGATTTATGAGTGAGCTCACCAGGGAAACCAACATCTAAAAATGTTGGTTTTTAGGAATCCAGCAAAGGGGATCTAGTCTTTACAAGATTGAGCAACATCCAGCACGGTTTCACAATCATGAGGAAGATCAATTTTGTCCTCAATGAGAACATAAAATTAAGGTTCACAAGAGAGGTGATATGAAAGTAGTAGCATGATACAGCCTAGATGAAGCTGAACGTATAAGGATACAAATAGCTACACAATATAATGGGAAACTGAGGCTTGTTGCCAAGATAATAATTTTCTAATCCCAAACCACTCTAATTCGCAACCCCATGGGGCAACGCAAAATCCTTTTCACTAAGAACACCAATGGTAACAATATTATGTAGCAAACGTACTCTTGATTTGCAATTATGACAAAATGAACACTTTTGGAAACATTGTATGTTGTCATACCAATTCACAACTACATGAATTTGCTGTCAAATCCCACACACGAATATTGCCATTCTGGTCCCCAGATATCAGTTCCGTCTGAAAAAGCATGAATTTTGACATTAGAATAACTTTTTGGTGGCATGAATACATCTAGCAGGTGCAAAATAAATCTCAAAGACCACACAGCCAACCTGATTCGGGTGTAAAATGACAGTGTTAACAGCAGCACGGCTCTCATATTCCCTTTGACATCCGGGTGCCCTGAATTGAAATGCAATAAGGATATCCCTCAACAATAGTAAATTGGCAAAAAACATCGGATTTATTTACCTGAGATCCCATATCTTCACAGTGCCGTCTTCTGACCCTGAGTACATCCAATTTCCATCACACTGGAACCCAACTGCCATGACATTGTTTGTGTGAGAATCATAGCTCATCACCTGTGGATTCAGTAAACAAAAACAATGCTAGACATCAACGACAACAAGACGACACAAATGAAGAAATACTAAACACCACCATCAAATTAACATACAGGCTGAGGACTGTTTGAATTAACATCAAACAACCGAATGTGAGGATTCCCAGCTGCGGCCAGATATTTCTTGTCTGGAGTTATCTCCAGCCGGTTAACTTGCTGCAAAGAACAGTGTTATACCAGCCAACCAGATCATGAACCACAATATCAAAAAACCAAACCAGTCTCAAAAACTTGAGCTGTGAAGAAGGCCCAAAATCATTTGGTACGCTTATCATGCCCTCTCCACAAACAGGCTTGAAGTGAAGATTAATAAAACTCATTCCACATTTACATGTGGAAACATAACAAAAAGAATTGGGGCTTTCGTAATTTAAAGCATGACCCATTGGATAAAAATGCATCGAGTATCAGTGTAAATAAACCAACTCATCCAAAAAGGTTGGTCAGTTAGGCTAAAACAAAACACATGAGAAAACTATTGAACTAATGGAACAACAGAGACAAACGCAGAACGCCAAAGTAACCAACAAATTCAGAAAAGGGAAAAAAAATCCACTAAACAGACCACTATGGCTGAAACGCATTAGTCGACAATAAAAAATCCGCTTATAAAATATCATCAATTCTTTAAATTCATAAGCAATGAAAATTAAGTATACAGAACCATATTATTGATAACACATAATAAACAAGAAAGATTTCTCCTCTTTCAATTGTTGCACTAATAAATAGTGGTAGTAGAGTTAATAATAAATTTATACAAAATAATAATACAGGGGAATCTTTGATGCTTACGGAGTCAGGATACTGAATAGTACGATAGCATTTGCCACTTTGAGCCTCCCAAAACCGAATGGTGTGGTCATAGCTAGCAGTTGCCAAAATCACGGACGGTTGGCTCATCTTGAATCAATCCAATCTCCTGCTTAGTTCAATTTTCCGATTTGTCCAAAAGAATTAGCGTCGGATTAGGGCACGTAACGGAATTGAGGGGATAACTACGGTTTTGAATAGGTTTTAGCATATCCATGAGAAAGCAGGAGCCCAACTAACTAGCTCATGCGTTGCTCAGACACGGCAAGAATCTGAGAAAAGAACGACGAGAAAAGAACGATGATTCGACGTTGGTGGCCTGAAACTGTACGGAATCCTAGCGATGGCCGCTGAGAAAATTACCGGCTGGGGCGGCGGACCATTATTCTACTAATAGATAACTGGATCAAGCCCAAGACTAACATCAAGCCCAATAAAAAGCCCAATCCCGAGCCCAGATAAATGGTATGCAATTTGCAATTCTAGTGCTCACCGTTTCTTTTTTACTGCATTGCAGGTAACCAAGAGAGCTCACTTTTCGCGTGTAATTATTAGCGTCCTAACGACATTTAATAAGATAAAATGCGGAAATTTTGGTTTACAGAATTTCTATATTGTCCAATTAAGTTGATTTATTATAATTTTTCAATTAATATAATTTTTAATTTTACATTTATGAAAAAAAGTATTAATATACGATAAGATGATTCTATTAGATTATATATAATTTAGCATAAAATATTATTTATTAATATAACATATTATTATTGATTTGATATATTAAATTATTATTTTTTATGTAAATTTCAGAGTTCGAATTTATTAATTTAAAAATAAAAAAATTGTTGAAATATACCCGTTTTATAATATTTATCATAGATAAATCAAATCATTTTCAAAAGGCCAAGAATATTTAGATTTAATAGGTTACTATAATATTTAATAGGTTTATTCGAATTTAACTGGCAATTAAACTACATTACGTAATTAATTTAACTTGTTAAATATTGTGCATAATAAATATAAACTAAATAAACCGTTTTTATATTTAAAATGATATGATACAACCTAATAGTTTTTATAGCTGTAACATATAATAGTTACGTACTTATTCTCATGCATCGGTCAAATATACGAGTTAGTCGAGTTAGGGAGTTATTATGGCCGGTCATTGGTCAATTTTTTTAAATAATAATTATGATGCATAAGAATATCACAGTAATTAGTTAATCCTTACGGGTTTAAGTAGATGTTTTAAATGCATAGTTAATTTCATAGAATTGAAACTAATTTTTACTTTTGTAAATTTCTTGACATAAATATAACGAAATTACTCTTTGTTGGGAATTCGGCACCGGCATACACCCGATTTGGCGTAGTGGAACAAACCCGAGTCCTCCGTCAACCATCAACCACCAAATTTATGACCACAAAAAATAAATAATGTACAACGATTTTTAATATGAAAAATCTTTATTAACCAAGAAAAAAATTACGGGATAAATTCCGAACAAATTCACTATCAATAGTGCTGGTTAAAAAAAACTTTATTTGAAATTCCTTTATTCGAAACCCGAGTAAAGAATAATTGAATACAATCTCCTCTCAATATATTCGATAAACTATAAGAGAAATATAATGAGAAAAAGAGTAACCAAATAAAAATATATTTTTAGAATCATATCAAGAACGACGTACCCGATCTTAGTGAAGAACAGAACTCAAATCAGACATCAACCGAATGTCGTATCTTTTTCTGTTCTTTCTTTTTCTCTCATCTCTCTATATGTGGCACCCATTGTGGAGATAGATTTTAGAAAACTTAATCCTAAAACACGTGAGCCGCGTTTTATACCGCGTATCTATACTCGAACACCTAACAAGCGCGGATCGAGCACACTAGTTATGGATTCCATGCTCGAGCGCAAGTGAACACGTAGCGAGCGCACCAAGTCTGGAATTCTCCTCTCTTCACAGCTCAAGTGTGAGGCGAGCGTCAGCAAAATCTGGAATTGGCGCTTGAGCGGCACCCGACTTAATACTACCTCCCGATCCTTCATCGCGCACACGAATTTCGATTCTTGCACGAGTCTCATACGAACTTCCAATGACTTTCTATTTGTTGAATTTCTCACAAATGAGTGACCCAAAAAACCCAACACCCTTGTTGGTCTGAGTATTTTTATTTCAATAAATTCATCTCAATTTAAAATGCTGTTATTGGTCCAGTATTTTATCCTAAAGACTCAAATGATTAGAATTATAAAGTCGATTCAATATGTTTTATTGTGCTTCAAAGTTGCAAAGCATGCCGAGCGTGATAAATAATGAAATTACTATAACAAGTCTTTGAGTTATGGGTATCTTAAGGTCCGGAGGATGATATCACAGTATGCTAAAGTTTTAAAGTCAGCTGCAAATGTAAATAAATTTGTATAAAAATGAAACATTTGCTTTTGCCACGTTTATTGTAGAAAATAATTTCATGAAGTTTAGCTCCCAAGGAGATGCACCATCCCTAGCCAAATGTGGAAGAAGATGTCATTCACTTTTCCAAAGGTTAGTCCATTGCACTTACCCAATCTAGAAAGGGTCAACTATATGTATTATTATCATTAGAATGTGTAGATGATATTTTTGTAGTTTGAATATGTAATTTTTATATTATAATCAGAGTAATCATACTTTAAAAAAAAAAAAAAGTCAGAAATAGAATATTAGCAGTTGATTTTAAAACCTCAGGTACCATTATGAATATTTTAGTATAGAAAGATAATTTGCCCAAACCCGAATCAAATTGTGATTTTCTATTTAATCTTTTCTTATTGATTTGAATAATTATTACTTTGTATTAGCCATTGATTTCTAGTTCATATTATAAATGTTGCATTACTTGTTAGTTTTAATCCCTTTTTATTTTGTTTTTAGCCGTTAAGATTCTTATAATTTAAGATTAAAATTTTGAACGAACTAAATATAACTTCTGCTGTAAATAATCCATGCCTAGGCTAGTTGCTTAAGTTCAATGTGCCAACAAATTAAGCTTGAGTTTGGGTTGTTAAAACTCATGATTGAGCAGGTGAGCTCATGACTGAGCTGTCACCAATCTAGATTGAGTAACTGGGGGTCATCATCAAAGAATATGCTACAGTTGAACTGGGTGCTATCATCTTAAAGTAGAACTTGAGCTTGACTTTTAAGCATCTTGAATAGATGATTAACGAAGCCTTAATTGAGTGATCTCGGATGAGTTTGGAGTAGTTTGGCTAGTCCGACGACCTTGTAAACAAGAATGGAAGAAGCATGAAGCTTCCTAGGACTTACTGAGTTAATTGCATTAAGTCAAGGTCAATGAAGTAGAAATGGTGTCTTCCCAGTGACAGAAAGGATAGGAAACTGATACATGCACGATTGGTGACGGCCCCGGTAAGAGTGAAACGACGGTGTAGACAGAGAAGAGGACTGTGGAAGGGGAGATTAGTAGAGGAAAATTAGAAGGAAAGAAGGGGAAGGAAAACGACCGAGGTGCTAAAGGCCAAGATCCTTAGGGCCGTGATGCAGAGAGAGAAGCAGGGAAAAGACTGAGAGAGAGAGGGAGAGAGGAAAGCAGAGAAAGGGGGAACCGGGGAGATAGAGAGAGAGAACATAGAGTGCAAATATTTCTTCCTTTCTTTCTCGAGCACAGTGTCAAGCTGCTTATATACAGTAAGATTAGTTGCGTGGTCTGCGTGGTCCAATAACTGAAAGCAAAACAAACAAAACAAACATAACAGAAAATAGAAAATGAAGGGCACGTGGTTGAGTTGGTAGCAGTGGAACGATGTGGCCGCGACAGTTCTGTGGTTGAATCGATGTGCCTGTAACAGAAACAAATCCATTAAAAGTGGAAGAGCAGCTCGCTCTTTCCCTGATTCTAGTTCTTTCTAATTGGTTGATAAGGAAAATTTTCAGGAGCTTGTACCACAAAGAACTGCAGCAAGGGTCTTACATGAAAATTTTAGCAATATCAAAGATATAGTCTGACGTCTAGACATTTCATTGTTTGAGACGATATTAGCTTAAAATTTACAGTTTCCAAAATCTTGTACTCTTTCTTTTTTTTCAAGTGCATACATTTTCCTGTGAGACTTGAGTAGGAATGTAGCTGTCAAGTTTTTAATGTGTTCATTTTGCTCCTATAGCTCTAGCTACCACATGACCACATCTTAACAATATAGCTTCAGGAGCAGAAGCTGGATAGAACAGCTTAATTACTCTGTTGGACTGGACTGTACATGCCTTTCTCATCTGTCCAAAGTAACAATCTCATCATGTTAGAACTCTTTCTTCCTGGACCAAGGTCTGGCAAATTGTCCAACTTCGTATTGGAAAATTCTGGCTACACCTTTGAACTTACCATTTTCTTTTTGGATGGACCATTGGTGATTTTGCAAATATTTGGGAGCTTTACAGTGTTGATATGGTGTTTGTAAAATTTCTGATAGATTGACTCCGAAATAATATATCCAAATGATAAGAAAGCATATAAAAGATACAATTGTAGAATTTTCACTCTGTAAATTTATATAGAACTCATGCTCTAAATAACAAGTCTACTTATTGCCCTTTCAAATTGTAACACAGCCTCATATGAACCTGCAACTCTTTCTTTCTTGCCCATTCTAATCTCTATCGGTTGCAAGGATAAAAGAATCTTTTCATCCAAAGTAAAATTTTTAGAGTCTTTATTAACCAACCTTACTTTCTTCTCCTTTTCTGGCCAGGTAAAGTTGAGGGATGAGGACATTGACCCTGAGACATTTTTGTCCTGGGCCTCAGCAGCTAAGGTCGTATTGGCATTACTTGACTTAGCAAGTTGCTTCATTTCCTTTATTGGAGGCCTAGCCCATTCAACATTGCATATTAGCCTAATTTTTCTTCACATCCAAGTTTCTTACTTAGGCTCTGATACTTCAATAAAACGTGTTGCTTCTAGCTTGTGGATGAAGAAATTGTTTTGGACACCAAGCATCAAAATTCAAGGGGAAAAAAGTAGAAAATAGCAGAATATTTTGATTTCATGGTTTGAGAATTTCCTCGTGAGGATAGTAAGATGCACAACTCCTACCATAATTGCTCTTTTTATCCTATCTTTTTAGGTAACTTACTTAGTTTATACTGTTATCTAAATAAAACTCAAAGTTTCAAAACTCACACCCCGCCTGCTCATCTATGGCATGGTTGAATGGATTTAGGGTGGTAAGGGGCGGTTCTATTTGGATTTGATTTCTGCTCTATACTCATAAAACGTAATCAGTAAAAGATAATGCATTTAAGTTATAAAATGTGATAATTATTGTTTGTCATGGTATTAAAAATGGGAAAAGGATATATTTTGAAATTAGATTGCAAGGGAGAAGCACTTTGTAGACCAGAGGAAGAAAATGACCTTGTGATTTCTTCCATAATTTGCAGTCCTGTGTAACTCAAATAACATTGGATTGGGCAATTGATTATGCTTCCCATCATCTCTTTAGAGACAATGCAATTGCTTTAAATCTTGTGGTAATCTTGCCGTTTATACTTTCTTGCGGTGCTTCGAAAGAGTAATAAATATATGGCCCAACAAGGAGGTCTTGGATTTAACTATAGTTTGTGATGACAATATGTGAGGCTTCTTTCATTTAGGCTTTGGAGATGGTCAAATATATCCAACATTAATACATAATGTAAAGAGGTTGTTTATGATAATAGAAAAATATATATAGGTAAATTGAAAATGTCAAAGTAATTTTCTTGTATGACTTTAAATGATAAAATATTAACATGTGTATGCCAAGATAGAAGTAGCACTTGGAGAAGCAAAGATGAGGGAGGACATGCCAAGCAAATATCAGTATGATTGATGAGATTAAAAACTCAAATATGCCATGGCAAAATATAAATTTGTAAGACATTGAGAATTAAAACTGCTTATTTTAGATCCTTTTTTTCAGAAAAGATTAAATTTATGAAAGATTAAATCTATGAAAATTTTTAATTTAGTCTTGTTATTTTTTCTCAATTTGTATTACTTTTTTAATAAGAAACGGCTGTCAAAATGAAATGCATTCTAGAGAAAGGTAATGATTTTAGAATTCTTTGAGCCTTCTAATATGAATAGGTTGATTATTTCGCTCATCTATCTTTCAAAAGGAAAAAAGATTTTGGAGAAATTTTTAGAATCTGAAAGTGAGTAATTGGAGGGTTTCAATAACAAAAAAATGTATCATGCCAGGATTTAATTGGGAGCATCAACCTTAACATAATCAACTAAGGTCAAGTTACAAGTTGTTGTGTTTGTGTATGTGACTATTATCCATAAAAACATTAGTTATAAATATTTTTTTAATAAAATAAAATAAAATAAAATAAAATTGTGGGGGTAATTATCAAGTAATAATTATCAATTTAAAAATATATAATAATTTTATCATGATATTAAAAGAACATATACTCATATATATATATATATATATATATATATATATATATATTGTATTATAATTTTTTACCTTATATTTAATAAAAGATATTATTATTTAAAAAAATATATATTGATTTATATTTTAAATGATATAATTTTTTACGTTGTATTTCCTAGAAGGTGCAATTACTTTGAATTATTGGACAATCTGGTGGTGTAATTATTGCTAAATCAACGGCTAATATTTAGCCTATTATGCTCAAGAACCCTACAAATATATATTATGAAATTATATATTGCAAAATTAATTTATATTTTATTTATTAATTGCATAAATTTTTTGTTATCATTTTTTTTTTAAATAAAAGACCAGAGAAATCGAGTAGGAGACCAAACAATATGGATTACTTATATCCCATTATTGCTAGGAAGAGCCAAGTACTACTCTAATGGTACGTTTGGTTACTGGAATAGAATTAGGTGGGAATAAAATAATTATTTCAGGAAATAGAAAATGATGAGAATAGAGTTAGAATTATTATTATTATGTTTGGTTGTTAGAATAGGATAAGGTGGGAATTAGTATTCTATTATTTGGTTTGTAGAATAGTATAAGGAATAAGGTGGGAATAGTAATAATAATAATAATAATAAATATAATAATAATATTAATAATAAACAAATAAATAATAATACCTAATAATTAATAATAACAATAATAAATATAATAATAATAATAATAATAATAATAATAATAATAAAATAATAATAATAATAATAATAACAATATGTAATAATATAATAATACCTAATAAATAATAATAATAATAAATATAATAATAATAATATATAATAATAATAATAATACCTAATAATAATAATAATAATAAACAAAATAATAATAATAATAATACCTAATAGATAATAATAATAATAATAATAAATACAATAATATTAATAAATATAATAATAATAATAATAATAATATCTAATAATAATAATAATAATATGTAATAATAATAATAATAATATAAAATAATAATAATAATATCTAATAAATATAATAATAAAAATAAAATAATAATAATACAAAATAATAATAAAATAATAATAATAATAATAATAATAATAATAATAATAATATGTGGGAATAACAATTTCTCGAAAATTATAATTTTCACCTCATTGCTAAGCAAATGAAAGAATTATAATTTTCATGGGAATTATAATTCTTTCTTCCCCTAATTCTTGCAACCAAATATGTCATAAAGCTCTACAATTTAATTCCTGGTTATTAGTCACCATTTAATGGATATGTGATAAATAACTAAATGCAAAAATAAGGAAAAATAATCAACGGCTTAACACCGCGGGGAAGCTGTACGATAGCCCCTTCAATCCGTGTACACTTGGGATCAGGGCCTACCCATTTTTACTAGAAGGCTGTATAGGGTCAGTAGAAATTTCACTTTTGAAAGGCAGTGACCCTCCCGAGGTGGACGATACCTAAAAGATCCATGGGAAGGGGATCATATACCTGTACGGAAGAGAGAAGATCCTATTTTGTCTATCTGACTGACAGTTTAAACCGTTGATAGTTATTTTTAATTGGGTTTACCTAGAATCTAAGTAGTCTATTATTAGTTGACGGTTTAGATTTGTAAGTTTTTTTTTTTTTTAAATTGGGGTTAGGATTTAATCTAGGCCGTCCATTAAAAAATTTGATTTAATAGTATATATGATTTAAAAATCTGAATTGTCAATTTTTAAATTAATAGATAGCCGAGATGATATTTCAAAATAAAAAAAAAAGATGAAAATCAAATGCTGCTCAAAAACCTAATGTCATTTTTGTTCTCACTCTCATATTCTTGCTGCTTGCCTCTCCCTCCGGACCTCATTGTTCTGGATGGCAGATGATTGTTGAACCATTGCCACCACTCTCCAACTCTCTTTCTCTGCAAATTCTACTTTCATTTACGATATTCAGTGAGTTTGAGTAATAGGTAATGAAATATTGTTATTATTTTGAATATTATCTCTTTTTTTTGTTTATATTTATTTTATAGTCGATATTTTCAAAGATATTTATTTCTATTCAGATTATCATTTGAGTTCTCCAACCATGGAGTTGACAAATATTCTTCAATTTAAAATGAAGTAAACAACGCTAATTTGATGAGTTTAGATGTCAACAACACAAATAAAATGCAATGGTTTATAGGAAAATATTAAACAAAATGAGATTTTGACTTAAGTAAATTTTTTATTCAGAGATATTATTGTTTTATGCATTATGTAATGAATAAATTATTTTCAAAATTATATACAAGCTATACTTATATTGATTGGTTACGTATGCAGAAAAAAAACATTAGTAAATTGTCAGTAAATTATTTATAATATACTAGTTTTATATATTTTAATGTGAAAACTAATTGATTATGAATATAGAAAAATTAATTGCTTATTCATATGCAATGAACAATTGGACATTGTTAGTTAACGTGATATTTAAAGTATGGATGAAGTTTGAAAATTTTGAAAATAAAATGATTAGAAAATAAATTTTTTGATGAGAAAAATGTTCATAAGAAAATCTAAGAAAAATATTATAGAGATATTTTGGATATTTTTTTTCCTAAGAAAGTGAAATGTGGAAATGACAAAAGAATAGAGGTAAAATAACCACATTGGGAAACTAAATGTAATTGTTTCATTAAGATGGAACACCTGTTGATAAGGAAGAGTGTAACTATTGTAAAAATTTTTGAGAGGGAGTACAACCATGAGCTAAAGTTTTGCAAAACATGCCATATGTTGAGATTTCAGAGGAAGGTTTCAAATGTGCAAAATTATGCTATTAAAATGGCCTAAGATATTGGTTTAATATCTTGTGATATATAAGTTAATGGTTATAGAGGTCAGTGGTAAGAAAACTTTTAGATATATAGTAGAAGATCAGAGATTCTACCTTCAAATTAAGAGGTAGCGAAGTAAGCAGTGTAGTGAGATAGAGGCTATACTAACATAAATCAAAAATAGATAATTTTTCAATGTCATTCAACTTGATATAGAGAAGTTGATAATTAACATATTTTGGATTGATGTAGAGTTGGCTACTGATTATATAACATTTGGATATGTTATCATGTTCAGCATAATATATGAATCGAATAATGTTTTTAGGTAATTTGGTATTTTTACTGGATTTATTCATTACAAGCAAATTGTTGTATTTGAAATTGTATTATTGTATGATGAGATAGTAAAAACTTTTATATAGTTGTTTGAGATGTTTCTTGAATGTCATGGTTAGCGAAAACATATTACTATTTTCACGGATAAAAATGTCATAATGACCAAAATGATTTCTTTGGTAATATCCCATAGTTTTTATAGTTTGTATACGTGACATGTTTTATAAAATGTTACAAAGTATTTTGGCTTCTTGTTCTAAATTGTTTCATAAATTTACTAAATATATGTATAGATTTAATAATGTTGGAGACTTTAAAACTGTATGGGCAATAATGGTTTTTAATGAAGAAGCTTTTCATGCACACTTATGGTTAGAAGGCATATACACTGTATGTCATAAGCAGCTCTCATACTTTATGAGAAATATCGTCACTTTGGGTATACAAAACACTCAACTATTAGAAAGTTTAAGTAGGAACCTAAAATCTGATCTAAAATGTGATTTAAATACAAGTGGTTTCTTTCATCATTTCAATAGAATCTTTGATAATAAGAGATATAAAAAATTGATAGCCAACTTTGCTCGTAAGCAAAATGTTTTGAATATTATTACGTGTCATTGTCCTTTTATTATTTAAATTATAAAAATTTATACCAAATTTATTTTTAAGATGGTTCAAAAATAGTTACTTAAGGCACTAAGTTAGCGTGTTATCTCATATACGGATTTTATTCATGTTATAATTTATTACACGAAATCGATAAATAAAATTACAGTTATTTTCTATGCATAAACCAAAAATATTGACTGTAGTTAAAAATTTTAAATTGTTAGAATACTTTGTGTTCATGCTTTTTTAGTTTTTAATCTTTATTATTTGACTGCTATCCCTGGATACTACATTATGGTTAGATGGACCCGGCTTTAAATATTATGTTAACTGAAGGTATTCAATCGTCCATTGTGAGTAATTAATTTTTTTATATTCATAATCAATTAGTTTTTGCATTAAAATATATAAAAATTAGTATATTAGAAATAATTTATTGACAATTTACTAATAATTTTGTTTTAACATTCATAACAAATCAATATAAATATCATAACTTGCACTCAATATTATAAATAATTTACTAACAGGAGCCTAACGGTTTACATTTTACAAACTGAAAGATTTACTCATAATGCGTAATTCAAATCTTTTATGAAAATTATAAAAACCTTCTTCCGAATTTATAAAACAATGATATCACCGGATAAAAATTTTACTTAACTTGAAATCCGATTTCATTCAATATTTTTTATAAATCGTTGCATTTCATTTGTGTTGAAATACAAAGTTATTACATTAGCATTATTTACTTCATTTAAAATCGAAAAATATTTGTCAACACAACAATCGGAGAACTCAAATGATAATCTAAACATAAATAAATATAATTGAGTATTTTATAAAATATTCACCACAATACAAAAATATTACCACAAAATAAATATAAATAATAAAGAGAATTTTTAAAATGATAACAATATTTCATTATTTGTTATTCAAATTCACTGAACATCGAGAGTTGGAGACTAGTGGTGATGTTTCGGCAGTCATCTGACGTCTGGAGGCGTAAGATCCATGGATAAATGCAACATAAAAATTGTTCAAAAGAAGAGAATGCAACATGTACTCCATCCTTTAATCTTAGAAAGGAAATTATTCTAATGGTTTATTTGAAAATAATTTTTTTTCATAAAAATAATTATAAATGGAAAATAAAACTCCAAAACAATACATTATTTTACTTGAGGGTTTTATATAATTTTTATCTTTTAAACATTCAAGCACATCAAAAGGCATTATTAGCTTTTTTTTTTTTCTTATTTTACACATTTTTAGAACTGTACCGACCATAAGTGTTCAATTGATGGCATATGATATGGTGAGAGAAATATATATTACTAAAAAATAAATAATACTATTTATATAATCATATGCACGAAAATTATCATTTTAAACATAGAGAGTATAAAATTTAAATAAAATGATTAATTTTATCAATTTTGATATAAATAAATATATAAATAATATTTTTAATATATAAGATAAGAATGAACATTATATCATTTAGGTTAAACAAAATAATCATTCCACTTGAAAACGGATATACCTGCCACCACCAGGGCATTAAAACGCAGCGTAAGCACCGACGGATGGTGGCAGCGAGGTGCATGACTATCGTGGGGGTGGCCACTGCAACCAGCAGAAATCCAACTGAGAATATTTATTTTCTAAGATCTATTTATTTTTAGATCACCGTTGTACTTCGAATGTACATAGTAATAAAAATCCCATACAATAAAATAATTAATTATTTATTTATTTATTCCCATCAAATGTCATTACATCAAATCAAAAGCCCTATAAATTTCAATCTTCTAATGTTCTCTATATGAATAATAAATAGCTACTGTCAAAACTCAGACAAAAACAAAGACTGTACATATTAAAAAGAGAGCTGTAATGTAACAGCAGCTAAGACTGAAGGGGTGGGAAAATTACCTGTAAAATGAGCAGCCTATCTAGAAGTTAAACAGGCAAGCAATGTATGGCACAGCCGTCTCAACTCCAATGAAGGATCCGACGTAGATGCCCGGGACAGAACAGATCTTGCTTCCAACAGCCCCTCGGAAATGCTTTCAACCACTACATCCTCACTAGCCATGAGCGATGCCATCAGCTTAGCGCCTGCCACCCTCTCCTAAAGAACAAGCAATGTACATAGTAATTGGAAACTTGGACCAGGGGGATTTTTCAAGTGTTGGAAACTTATTTTATGGCATTAATGGAAGCGTAATTAGTTCATAAGACCAAAATAGATACGCCAACTTATGCCACAATGCCCCTAAGACGTTGACCAATAAAGGTTTTTTCCCCCATGAAGGTTGGTGGGGAGATCAAGCACAGGTCTGATGAACAACATGAGAGAAGACATCATTTTTCTAAAGAAATTTGAATCCGAAACTGTTATATGGCCAATTTCCAATATTGAAAGAATTTAAGTGGTATTCTATAATATACGTGTCAACAAACGATTCAAACTAACTTGACTTTGTAGAACAGGATCACATCACGTAGCCATACTTTGAAGCACATTTGTTTACACTGTCAGAAAGGCCCATATGGACAAAGAAAATACAGGATTACCAATCCCTGTAAGAAAATGGAAGGACACAAACCCTCGATTTAAAGAAATAAACAGAATTAGACCAGTACTGCACCATCACACTGCCACGCTCAGCCTCCAATGCACCACCACCAACAAAACACATCTACCATTAACCATCACGTATTACTTTGCTGGCATAGTGGCCTCGCAACCAAAATCAAGCACCATAGAGGTGAAGACTGCTACTTTATCCCTAAGAAGTTTCTAGCGTCCAGTTGATGATAAATCAAGGGGCTTGTTTTGATCTTCTGTCCAATCTCATTGCAAGCCACCATAGCCTTCCATTAGTCATTGCTATTCAAGGATTTCTGTCTTTAACTCACCTTCTCTGTTGTGACTTACATTTGGGTTTTCTGATGACTTGAATTTGTGGCCTTTTTTCTGACAACTGTTTAATGGTATTTTTTTTGTGCTACTTGTTTGCCCGATTACAAAATGTGACATGGTGGCAAGTGACTCACTCTTGGCAGTCAAGGGAGGTCCAAGCATGAGGTGGTCAATGGAGTGTAACACTGCAGGTTGAGCGATAATTGTATCAATGGCAGGTTGCAAGTGGTATCCATGGTGGCTGGTGGGGACAGCCTTAGCATGGACAACATAGTGAAGACAGTCTCATAGGTCATAATGATGTGAACCAGGTGTACGGAATGTATTGCGTTAAGCATGTCTACTGCTGGTTGGTTTTTTCCCCTTATGAACTCTCTGTTGAGCCACTCCATAAAAAAAGCAAGACAACACAATCCAGAAGCAAAAAATTGTTGGCACTTGGCAGATTGCTAAAGAAGAGACTAAGGATATGGCAATTCAACCCTATGGATTTTTCTTCTAATCCCACTTTATTTCTTAGGTTGAGGCATGGTGAATGGACGCTGTATGTTCAATATCCTCTCTACAATACAAGGATTTCTTACATGTTAGCTCCCAAAGCCATGGAAATATGGAATAACCGAGCACCATAAGCCACCTCTGTTTCTCATCATCATCTTCCTCCTTCCCACTTCTTTTTGCTTTCAAGAGGCATATTGTTTATGGAATTTCATTAAGGGAGAGGTGCTTAAGGCTTGCACAAGTCAAACCCTCAATGAATAATTTCTAATAAAAGAGGACAAGGGGAAATTATACAACTAATCATACACAATTTGTATAACACTGAGCTTCATTACCTCAACAGATTCTCCCCTAATTGACTTCAAGGAGAGCTTGAGAAGAGCAGACGCATAAGGAAGATTAGCCAATTTCAGATGATACACAGATGAGAACAGAACCTGGATACCAGCAGCTCTGATCTCTGCATCTTCCATCACCTGCATCATTTTAAGAATATGCAGAATGGGCCAGTAGCACAGGAAAGCACAATTTCACCAGCTGAGAATAGAAAACTTGAAGAACCAATAATGCCTCAATAATAGGCTCACCTTGATGGATTGAATAAGGTGTGGAAGAGTCTTCTGAACAAAAGTTTCCTTGCCAGACTCTGAAATCTTTTGGCAAGCACTTATGAGGACATTAGCCATGCAAAGTCGAAATGATGTCGTCATTCTGGATGCAGAGTTCTTAGACACTTCAGAGGGGAGTTCAGTTTCAAGTTTTCCATTTGTCAAACGATCAATCACAAAAGAAAGGACTGAACTTCCTGAGGTTGAATCCCCAGCAGTTTGAGGCGTTAAGGCTGCATAAGCTTCAGCTAACATTTATTTTAATAACAAAAATGGTTGGAAAACAAACCCTAGTATAAAGCTCAACAAGAGCCACAACAATAGTCTAATTTTTGTAATTTCTAAATCCATTTTTACAGTCAAATTTTCATTTCCATTCCCTCATCAAAAAAAAAAAAAAAAAAAAAAAAACCATTCTTACTGGTGATTGGAGATTGCTCAAAGGCAGATTCTTGTAATGATTTTAAAACTTGCAGTTCAGCACATATCATCAGAGCTAAGCAGTCAATACACCCATGCTGTGCTTTGGAAACTGGCAGGAAGAAAAAATATCATTCTCACTGTTTATAAACTAGTCTGAGATATTGAAACTTTGTAATAGAAACTACTTCACCTTCATCACCATCCACAGAAGGCCACAACAGAATACGTTTAAGTACTCTTTGAATTTTGGCGGTAAAAGGATGTGAAACAGAATCCCTGCCTCTAATCTGAAAAAACACATCCGGGGTAAAGAACAGGCAAACTCTGGCATAGTGACAACCCACATCCTTCTCATAAAAAAAATGTGAGAGAGAGAGAGAGAGAGAGAGCAAAAGAAATTTAGGGCAAGCAGAGTTTAAGAAACAGAGTTACCGTGAGGGAAGAGCAAATTGAAAAGAGGCAAGCTTTTATCTTCAACGTATCCTTGATTTCTGCAGCACATTCCAATTGAGTAAAAGCGACTGGAAAGAGCACCTACAGTTTTATAAAGCAGTAAAAAAACAAAAATATTACTATGAGGACTCATGTTATCATTATGAAAGATGCAAAGCATTTTCCCCAGCAAGAAAAACAACTATATAGAAGACATCCGACATTAAAGCCAGGCAACATTGATTGAGCCCACTGGAATTGCATTTTGTTTTTCATAGAATGACGTAACTATTGGAAAAAGGAACACAAATAGATACCATTTTCTGTTCATGGTGAAATTTACATCCATGACTGCGTGCTCTTTCAGGCATGTGGAAGGGCCAAGTAATATCAGCACCCTCCAACTAAATGCATGCAACCAAATAAGAATTGCGAAGGCTGCTGATATCAAGGCCTTTACACATGCACAAACCCAGCTATCTGCTTCTTTATATTTACTCTTAAACAAGGGAACATATAGTAAAATTGAACAAGTTAACACTAGGAATATATGAAAACCGCAATTCCAAACGACAATGACAGCTACAATCATACCCAACTGAAACAAGTTTGGAAATAAAAACATGGACAAGTGGACAACAAAAACAATAATCAGAGAAGATCCTCCCTTTGTCCATCAGTTTTGAACAAGGCAGAGTTATCTCCAAATATATGACAAAAGATACTAAATGAGAAGCTCTGAAGTCTTTGTGAATCAGAAACTGGAGATCATCTTGAAAAGCAACCCGTACACTAAGCATTGCATATGATATCAGCTCTGCATGATTCCCAGCATCCTATAACACTTTCCTGGTGAACTACACCATATTTGAGAATCAAATGCTGATACATTATAAAGTTGTCTAGGATGGATATTTTCAGATAGACAAAAACATCCGTCACATACTAAGTGGCCATAAGAAACCAGTAAAATGGAAAGGAATAGTAGATGTGACTCGTGTAATTCAATCAAGAATTTTTTACTTTATTTTAACATGCACCTGTGTCCACGGCAGTGCAAAACCAACATTCTTGCTCTAGCCCTATGCTTTTACCCTATATTGAACACAAGGGTACAATGCCATTTACAGGATGAAATATGTCTGCAACATCTTTGCATCTAAAGGGTGCAAAAATAACATAAAATGCATACTTGGGGATGAATACGGCCACAGAGTTCAGCAGCAAGTTTTCTGACATCGTCAAATTCGAACTGACAAAATGTCCTGGCAAAAAAGAATAAGCAAAAAAGGACCTAAGCTTTCTGTTCAAGCGAAAACTTCATACGATAAAAGGACCAATCAAAGATTCAGTACGTACCTGTTGAATAGGAAAGCAGCAATACACTCATAGTTACCAATATCGATAAATTCATAGCCTGGTCCCCACAGCAAGAAACCAATTGTTAACCACGCTTCATTGTAACAAGAGAATGACACACATATCCATTTTAATTGACAACAAAACAAACATGAGCAAATTTGATTCATAAGCTACTACCATATAGTTGCAATATTTCCTTCTCATGATGTCCAAATCACAAGGGCTGCTCTTAAAATCAATCAGCAGAGAATAATATTTTCCAAGGCATGTATCAGAAGAAGAAATATGCCAAGCGGCCTTTCCCTCTGAATCCTCAAAATGTCATGCCTACAAAGGTATCACAATATCACTACAACATGGGAATTCATCCTCAGATCTATATTTCCCACTTGTAGTGACTTTTATACTAAAAAGCAGAGAAACTAATCAATATACAGACATGATATGATGTGGATAAGCCTATATGCTGATATTACAATTTCTAGAAGAGCTTGGATATGCAGTATGGAAGGATACTTCGATTTATTTATATGGGAATGTACACACAATCCAAAGTTTTTGAAGAATATAAAGGCAGGTCACAAAGTAAACAAGGTAAAAGATCAACCAGAATACAAGCAATTAAGAACAATAAAATATCCATAGTCCCCTAAACATAATCTGTAAGTATTGCCCTAAAGAGCAAACCTTCCCCTCTCCCCTCATAAAAATAAAAAAACAAAACCATAGAGATGATAAGATCGCAAAAATATATTCCCTAACAAAACTGAAAAGTGTGAAAACTGTTTTCCATCATTTAGAAACTCATGATATCTCACGGTCCGACCTCAGGCATACTAAAAAATTAATCATTTTCAATTCCCTGGAGTTAAATATTTTCCCTTTCTTCATATCTCATTTCCTCTACCTGAAAGTAATCTAGATCGTTGATAAAAAGTTACAGTCCAGGTTAAAGGAACATCAAGACCCACCACCCCTTCTTTCCTCCCGTACAATCCCTATCAGTTGCCCACCCAAGCCCAATACAATATCCTATTCTCACAGTTGCACCCAAAACAACACCTTCTATCAATGAGACAAATCTGGCCCCACCTTGTCACCAGGTCAGCATTTGGCCTCACATCAGTGAGGTTGTGCATGGGGCAGCGAGAAGAAGTCATAGTGACAGGAGGAAAGGGAAGGAGTTAGGTAAGGGAGCCCTATTGGCACTGGAAAAGGCCTGCCAATTGGAGGAGGTGGAAAAGGGAATGAGAGAACACAATAGTAGTGGGATGGGTGGAGCTGAAATTCCTCCCCCTCGTTATTGCACTTTTTTTACTGAATGATCTGTATTTGCAAACACACAAAAAAACATGCAAACAAATTTTGAATGTCACATCTATCCCCCAACAAAAAGTTGTTCAGTAAAGAAAGCAGTTGTTTAAAAACAGGTCCCTGCATCAAATTAATACACATTAGCAATAATGTCCTCAGAAAATTGAACCACCTCAATTAACTAAACAGAAAAAGGCAGCTATGTCATCATGTGAAACTGGAAACATACCCTGTGTAATGTCTTGATCAAGAAGTTGCCCATACATGATGGCAGAATGAAGGTCATTGAAAACTCTCAAAGGAAGTAGCCTGAGTATGAGCAATGGGCAAAGGCGATCGAATAGCATTTGCGGCGAGCTTACCAAGTCACTATTCACATGAGATTTGCCATCCATTCTGGATAATGCACTTCCATCTATACTGTGAATGAAAAAAATAAAAAAAAGATGAAAAGAATGACAAGTGAGCACTCAAACACACAGAGCATCACCTATTAGATTCAGTATCAAACACAAAATTGCAAACCATTTGCCAGCACGTGTGGCAAGCAACGCCATGTATAACAAAAAAGAAAGTGAAAAAAAGGGAGAAAAAGAAGAGGCTATTCAAAAGACAAAAAGTGGCATGCACACAAATAGAGAGAAAGAACAGAATAACTCAGCTTCCAGCAAAGAGGCAGTAGGAAAATGTACAGCAAATTACATGAAAATAAAAGAACACAACTGTATTTCATTGCAACTGAGAAGAAGGGGCAGTTTAATATGAGACCAAATGATGAAGCAAGAAATGATTCCTGAAGGAAAAACTATATCATGAAAGTCAAGAACTAGAAGATCTCCAATGAAGAAAATTAATTCCGAAAACTAAAGACAGTCAACATTGATATTCAAGAACCATTGCATGATATCAAGCTTAACATTGTCTCAAACTAAAATCCAACTCCAAGGTTATTTCTTTCATGGTTTACAAAACACTTAATCACTCCAACTAAAGATGGTTTATGGTATGAAAACTCATACAACATGATATTTACGTGCAGAATGCACTGGAACAGTACAGATTAATATTCCAATGGTTGCCAAATCCAGACACCTTGTTTCATAAACAAAACCATTGCTTAAGAACACAGCATCAGCAATATAAGATTGCCATTTTACATGTCTCTAGAAACTTGATAGATTGCCTTCTGTGTAGCCAATTGAATATCACAGCCAAATCAGGGGACATGGACTAAAAATAAAATAGAGATATTCTTGGCAAACAAATCCCTGATAGACACTTTGCTCGGCCTATTGTGTGAAACCAGAAAAAGCATGTGAAGAAGTTGGCCATGTCGGGCCCCTGTCTGCAGAAAATTATGGGTTGGCCAATATTGGCTATCTCAGCAGCACTTAAAAATACAGAGGAGCAGCACATAAAAGCTGGAGAATCAAAACAGAATGCGGCAGAGACTACTGGTACAAAAAACCAGAAGCAAGGACAGCAGCAGAGAAGAGAGAGAGAAGCAGGAAAGAAAAAAAGAGAAAATACGGGGAAAAAAATAGCAACTTGATTTCAGCTGAAATTCTTGAGGGTAGATTCAAAAGTTTCTTGATTTCCTTGTTGAAAGAAGCTTCTCATCTTGACATTTTCAGGTATTCCTTCAATTTTATCTCAGTAGGAATCTATATTCAATGACAAAATTTAGTTTCAAGTGCTTAACCACAGTGTTGTCATATTTTCATAATGAGATTTCAACTTATTTGATCAGAATTGAGAAATTTATTTGTTGGAGCTATTTTGAATGTTTTTGAAGTGATTTTATGTAAATATGCAAGTTTTAAGAAAATGAGCAAATAGACTAGCGCATTATGAAATTAAGATATATTTAGTGGTAGAATTTAAGTGATATTTAACAAGCATGCTAAATTGGAGATTGTAGGTTGAAAGTACTATACAAGATGAATCGGAGAAATGAGATAAAACATATGAACCTAATCCGTAGAATACTGGTTCTCAAACAAAAAGATATCTCATGCATCACATATGATCCTAATTCAGCATTCTGTTGTAGGAACCTGAATTAAGATAACTGTTGTTGCTGATGATCATGTTTGAAAATTGCTTTTACAACTTGAAAAATAAATACCATGCTAAATGTTGATGAGGGCCCTAAAATTTCTAATCATTGATTACATTTAAATATCATTTCAACCTGAATAATATGTTATATGCTCATGGACACTAACCTTCTATGTAACAGTTGTATATTTACGAGATGAAGTCTCTGAGACCACATTTGGTATACATGATGCCTTTAGGGCGTATACTAGATGTCTTTACTCTTTGGAACCACTTTGCACGTACATATAACCATGTTATATGACATGATTCTAAATACTCCTATATGTTATGATGTTTCATGCTCAGCTCAATACTTATGGTGAATAATAGTTTAGATAACTATTTTATCAATTCTGTGGAGTTTCATCAAAGTTTATGATCAGAGCTACATTAAATTATGTTGGAATGTTTAAAAGAAACTTGCAAACTCATTTTTCATTAACTAAGCTTGTCTCATAATATCACAATTTATTTTTCAGATCATCTAAATTTTGAATCCATGGTCAATTCTTCATACCTAACAAGCTATGGTCAGGATTTTTGGAGAACTTTCACGTCTTCTTTAGAAGTTTTGGAGGCACATATACAGTTAGCTCCATCTTGTTTAGCCATCCCTTCTTATAAGCTTTGGCTCACATGTATACATTATATAGTGGTGACAGACCTCCCAAATGCTCTTTAGTCATGCTTAAGAGGTTTCCTTTTGCAAGGGTGGAATCCAAACTCATCTTGGCCATTGCGTTGGTCAAGACCTATCTAGATGTCAGTGGTGATAATACATTGTCCTTGTCTGCTTGGCAACAGACAAAAAATATAATGCGAACCTGGTAAGCTGAAGTCAGTACAAGGCTTATAAACTGGAGCATACTGCCACAGGCTCCATGATTTGTAAATAATAGGGCATGGTTGGGCAGCAACACCTGTACATTCTAATCTTCAATCAAATTGTTTATGATTTGACAAACAAGATTCCACTTCCATGCAAAGCACAAAGAATTTCTTAATGCATTTTGGTTAACTAATCTGCAGCCCAAAATTATTTAGTGGGAGGAACTCAGTAATAATGTTCTCCCTAACTTCATTGGTGATGCCTTGTCACTTGTATTTCACGATGCAAGTCAAATTGCACAATTGTAATATGACAGGAAGATTGATTATCACAAGGGATAGACTTGACAAGCTTATCAATATTAACAACAACTCACTCTTTCTGTGCTTTTGCTTGCAAAAGAACACGACCAAGGACCAGGTCAGCAGCATCTGCTAAGTGCTCACTTATATAACTTAGGAATTTGATAAGTGTTGCATTTGTTGACTCCAAAAGCATTTTGTCTATCAGTGGACCTATCAATGGGGTCCAATCTTGAACCTACAATGTTCCCAAAAGAAAAAAACCAATCAGCTTGGGAAGAAAATCAAAATCAGTGTAAAGCATATTCCAAGGAATCAATTAAAGAGATGGGCTTAGTAAGAGTCAAGCTGAATTACTGCCCTCATGTTCTGAACTTACATATGCCCAAATCTTGCTTGCACGATCAAGCAAACATCAGTGCATTAGGTTGTTATGCTAAACCGTCCTAAACAACTCACACATTAACTCACATGACCCTGCAGAGCATTTCCACCACCCCCAAGGCAACACAAACAATCGAAGGACTGCTCCCTAGCTTGAGTTTATCTCACCAATCTTCACAGTACTCTGACTAATACACCTTTCAGCAACAAGTTAACCATAGTCACCAGTCATCATCTTGAACAACCAGAATTTAGATCCTATGTTCTCAGATTCTGATTTACCAGTCAGAATCAGCAAGTCTCAGACAAGTAAAGACTCTCCCTAGCATGCCAACAGAAGAGCTTATGTCAATAACTCCTTCCTGCTTTCTACTTTTCAAAATGGATGTTGGATTGTTAGGAAATGTGGGGGGAGATTTTGAAAAAATAAAAATAAAAGAAAGAAAGTGGCATGAGTGGTGGATCCTGGCTGTACTTCTCATACATCTTGAGGTAACGAGTCTAATAGCCCTTGGATTAGAATAAACCGTTTATTTCCCTCTGCCAAATGAAGAGAATCCAAACTCCAAACATAATATTAATAGCAATTGTATAATACTTTAAGTTCCAGGCCAAACTGGTTGGCTATACCCGCCCCAAATGTGGAAAAAAGGCAGGGGGGAGAGAGAGAGAGAGAGAGAGAACAAGCAAGAGAAAACAGAGCAAGAACAAGAAAGAGAGAGAATCTAATGCAGCAGCATATCAGCCAGTCCATTGCAATGTCCAGCCCTAGTTAGCATATTTGAAGTCTATGAATCTGTTATCTAGTCTCACAACTGCAGTTTCTTCTGTAAGTCGTGTGGTTACGAATATGCCTATGTTGTGTCCCAAAAACGCAATATTGTAGTTGGTGGCAGAACAATTAACATTAGTAGGGCATTCCATAAATTTTTAGAGCAGTTACAACTGCATTTTTCTTCAGTACGTCATGCATGGATACTAATTTGCCTCTGTTATGTCCCAACTTCCCAAGTATTCAATATTCTAGTTGATGGCAGAACAATTAATATAAGTAGGGAGGTCCATAATTTTTTTTTATAGCAGTTTGGTCCAAAAACTATGAAATTAAGATGGATAGATATGTAGGATCATCCACCCCTTGCAAACATTAAACAAACACAATCCTGCATCTTTCTTCTCTTAAAAATCTCTTGATTTTATATTCCCCTTTCCATACTCCAGCCCCATGAGAGTGGGGCTAAATGGAATTGCAAATTGGGCATAGCTCTTATCAATAACTGAGGAAGGGCTGGCTAAACAGACTCACAAATGCTACAAAAATGACTAAATCAATAACTTGTCTCTAAATATGCCAGTGCATTATCACCAGATCTTTGAATTGCCAGGGAAGGTACATATGTAAGCCACCACTAACAAACAAGAAACCGAAAGCACAAATAAACTCCTTTCCCCGTCTCCTGGAGAGATAATGCTGGAAAGCTCTCAGCCAGACAGATAAAATAACACACAGAAAAAAGAGATGATATAAGTAAGAACTTCTATTAACCAGATTGAGTTGCCTGGGAAAGAGCACTTTTACTGTTGAGTTCACATTTTCATTTGCATAACTCTCCTTTTGAGATAGAGCCCCTAAACATAAACACTAACAAACATGTTCAGCAACCTGAAATTGACAAACAGCCTTAACATGGTAGTAGTACTAACCCTAACACTATTGAAGTCAAGGTTAGGATAAATATCCCATTTTTTAAGAACTTCATACCTAAAATTGAGCCAAGAGATCAAATCTACCTATCTCAAATTAAAAAAAAAAAAAAAAAAAGGGCTCAAACAATAAATATTATATGTCCATTCTCATTTTCTTTGTCTAGTATTCTATCATGCAACATCAAAAAAATGCAAGTAGGTTTGAAGAGGTAAAGCATTTTCACTTTGCACATGTAGCCCTAGTCATTAAAAAAACTTCCTCCTAAATGGCAAATGGCAATGCAAGAGAATGGATGGATTATCTTACAGTTTTGGACCAATCTGGGACCAGCCTGAGGACTTGATCTGTGTCCAACTTTGGTGCACCTTGAGGACCACAGAAGTGTGAGCTTGCAATGCAGCAGGAGAAAATCTCACTAACAATAGCATAAAACTACCCAAAGCACATTAAATCACAATTCAGACCTTATGAACAACAGAATCACAGATCCCCCTCTCCCCAAGAAGAAAAAAAGCCTGGCTCCCCCCCCACCCCCGGGAAGGCCTCTACCAGCCTCAAGATACAGAATGCTTTTCACGTGCAGACACATCGATTGTCAAATTAATGCAAGCAAGGGAACAAGGTTGCTGTTCCCAAAGTGAAGATCTGACAAATGAATTTCTTCAAATATGCAAGGATTATCACATGTGAATGAGAACATCAACAATAGAACATGCATATGTCTCGGAGAAACAAGACAGAGTTGGTTGGAAGGATGCACACTCCAGAAGACTATTCCATCCAAAAAAGAAGACATTTATTATCTAAGAGGTGAAGAGTAAACAATGGCAAAGGAATGATTCTGAGAAAAGAAAATGTTCAATTAAATCAATTAATAGTAGACCAACTCTTCATCCTTGATGACAGTAACAAAATTTGAATACAACTGTTACTACCAGAAGATCATGAATCTTCTCGGTTACAAATACATATATTTTACATCTTACATTGATAATTGTATCCTCTTGTCAACAACTACAACTTGAAACTGGAACATATAATAGATACACCCATGCAAAAGGCATGACTCATGGTGGCAAAGTCAGGAAAAAATCAAACAGGCATTGGATGATCATTGCACCCTTCACCTGCTTGAATGGGTAGGGAATTGTGCGTGGCAGTGTGTCTACTACAAGACAAGGAAAAGATGGCTTTGCAACTGATGGCCCCACTGGGCCTCATGCCACTGCAGATGAACTTAAAGATGAGGGGATGAAGGGTTACTACAAGAGAAGGAAAGACTGGCTTTACAACCAATAGCCTCACTGGGCCTCATGGCACTGCAGATGAACTTAAAGATGAGGTGATGAAGCAAGAAAGAATCCAAAAAGATGCCACAAGCCCATACTATCATTCCCCCTCACTTTCAATCCCATGTTGGATTACATTGTATTTCAAAATGCACCCATCTTAAAAACCTAAACATATTGAATTGCCACATAAAGATTGCTCAATCCAACTGAGGGGGGCAAAAGAAAAACATAAAAAAAAAAAAAAACAGACCTTTCATGATGCCTCCAGAAGCCTTACAGTGATCTTGGCTTTGGCTGAAGCTGCTGCAGAAGAAAATAAGGTGAGACATAAATCAAGCAAACAAAACAACAGCTTCATGTGCTAGAAACACCGATGCAAATAGTGGCCAATATGTATCGATATCGGGATTTTTCAATATCAATATTTTTCAATATTGTTATATGTTTCCCTATCAGTGATATATCATGATATGTCAGCCAATAGGCCCTATTAGTCTGCAATTTTAAGAAATTTTTTTCCTTTCGATATATCTGATACCGATACGTATTTTTCAATATGTCTGATACCGATATAACTATGAATATCAATATTTTCATCTATTATTAGATAACATTTAGTAACGAATAGTTGCAAACGAAGTCCATACATGAGCTTGGATTGAACAAGGACCCAAACATGATCCGAGGATCCTAACTCCATCACAGTTGTAATTTAAAAAAAAAAAAAAAAGAATCTGAAAACCTGCAGCAGTGACAAAAAGATGCCACTTTCCTTCCCATGACAAGTTGAGAGACTCAAGGGAAGAGAGCTTTCTGATCAAATAATGGATACTCTGAAAAACAAATATGATCTAATAATTTGATCAACTGCCATTAGGCTTCTAAATACCTGAGACAGTCAAGCAACAAGCTGATTACTTCAAAGCTTTGGTTATGATTCCTAAGAACTCCAACAAATGCGTTAGTGGCAGCTGTGTTTGTACTGTCATTTGAGGAGGAAATGAGCCGAACTAAGGCAGGTAACACTAAAGATGGATCTGTAATAACACACGGCTAGTCAATGAAATAGATTAACGCCCATTGAGGATAATAATTGTAAGAAATAAAACAGCATATTCAAAATTCACAGACAACTTATCCAACAACAACCACAATATTTCAATCAAACATATGCGTTGATAAAAGAGAGAGAACAAGTCAGAAACTGAAAGATGAACCAGTTAATTGTTCAACTCAGAGAAGGAAATATCAAAATCCCACATATTCACCAAATAAAACAATGAAATTAGTTTGAGATGAAAGCCGTGATTATAAATATACAGATGGCCTATGGCAAACAATATATTAACAGTAGGCAATGAGCACAAAACACATGCCAGCCTGAACAAGGAACTTGGGTTGCCTGCGCAACAAGGACAGGCACTGCATCACGTATGCCAAGTCACAAGCAGAAATCATCAATTTAAAGACAAAAAACTTAGATGGAGCTTTTGCAGAAGTGTTGTTTGAGTAAGCATATCCAATTGTCTAGTTAAATAGTAAAGTAGGGATGCCTTTTTGCAACACATAATTCCTGAAATTTCTGATTTCAACCTCTATAAAAATATGGGTGATTCAGCTCCAAAATGGAGTTTCAACTCAAAGCAATCTAAAAAATCATTTCAGCTGATCGAGAAACTAAAAGCTGTCCGTGAAAAGCCACTATTTTTTCCCAGCTTGATCTTCAGGTTCCCTAATGTGTACTTAATCTCTCATTGTAAATAAAAAACTTCTCACTCTTAAACTTTAACCAATAATCTAATCATAGCAAATAACTACATTTTCAGTCCAGGACATTCGAGCATACCCCGAGGATATAAACCAATGACCGGAGAAAAAACACAGTAGATGATGTCAAAGATACAATATCTTTTCCTGAATATGATGCTGTAGATGTCATATTTGTCATGATAATCATCTTTTCGGGTAATGAAAAGCTGCATCACATCAATCACTCTTAGCAAATTGGCCCACATGCAATAGATATCCTGTATTCAAGGGGAGGAACAGCGCCAAAAATATCTCTGAAGATGAGTCCTTGAGTGTAATATCAAAGAAGTTTACGTTAAACCTTTTTGGACATGATATCTGCCTTGTGGTTTTGCATGGAACATGTTTAGCTACTCTCACAAAACAGAAACAATCACAATGGCGTGTAAAACAAGACAAGGAACTTCAAACATGCCCACCCCCTAAAAGTTGATAATGTTTGCAGAAATAAGAAAATCATTCAAAATCAATTACAGAATCAACTCGCCATTTTTAAACTCCAAAAAAACTAACCTATCAATGGAAGCAAGTTGCCTGCCTGTGTTCGAATAACACTATCATCATCTGTGAGGCAATCCAACAAGTGATTTGCAATATCTTGCCTGAGCAAAATAAATTCCATAAGAAAGCCAAAGTAAAGACATGATTTTAAAGAAGAAAAAGTTGAAAGTAGTGGAAGTATCACTATACAAGAATGATATAGAAAGTCCTTTAGCTGGATCTGATGATATACAGATGAATTCTGAAATGATGTCAATAGCATTTCTCCTTTGTGCTACATTTCCAGAAGCAAAGCGCTTGAGTACTTCTTGAAGGCACCAGCTATCCTTGCTTCTGGTGATCCATCACCACAAGTTAATACTAAATGTTGAAACATAATTCACAATTTGTGGAGACAAAAAAAGGAATTTAGAAAAAAACATAGCTACGTTGAGCAATATTCTGCGATAAGTACAACAGCAGCTCTGGCAGCATCATCACACTCATCTAGCATTTGGAGAAATGAAGGCAACACTGCCTCCATCTCTGTTGGGTTACCAACACCACCATCAGTCATCTTAAAGATGGCCAACTTGAAGATACAAACTACCACATCTGTCACATCTTCATCTGCACAGTGAAACTTCAAAAGAACAAAGAAATTAATCCAATATGATGGATCATACTAAATTCCAACATGAGGCCCAGCCTCAAATATCAAACACGGAGATAGTGATGAGTAGGCATACAGATTGATTTTTGTTCCTAAGATTAAATTACAATCACGTTGCACTTGATATCCAAAGTTACGACCTTAGTATCAATTGTCACATTACCTTCTTCTCAAAGGGCACCATAAGTTCTCTAGAAAGTAATTTTAGATCGTGTGATTGACAGTGCTCTACTTCAGTTCTCCTTAATTCCTTTGTACTCCTACCAAGTTCTAAATACCATTTGCACCAATAAGATTCCCTGTCATTACATGATTTCTTCTTCATATAGACAGATAAAGGATCTATATGGAAATTTGTAAAAGTATATTTTGTGCAACAACCCTCCTATCTCATGAGAAAGGAGCCATAGAGAGTAAGCCTTTGTGAAACATTACGGTTTATCCATTGTGATTTTGAAGTTGAAAGTCTAGTCACAAAAAATGCCTCTACAGTGCAAAGGTAGGGCTGCATAACAAACTCAGCCTGCCCAGACCATGCATGCAAGAGCCTCATGCATGGGCCATCTTTCTTTGTTGATTTTCCTCCCCTACAAACACTCAACAGATGATCAATTGAAATATTAATTACATTTTTTCACCACCAAGGAGCACAGACACCTAGATAGCAGACAACTTTACTCAGATACCTTGTAATTAAAATAGAGGAACATTATTAACCAAAAATAGACATTTAAACAAGGTGATAGGCCCAATCAAAAATCAGCAAAATTTGCAACAACAGAACAGCTTTTAAGAGCTTAAGTAAATGCTAGATCAGAGAAGGCTTTTGTCAACTGTATCCCTTACAAATTGCTGCCAATTATGGAAAATTGAGGGTGAGTAACTTCCATCGAGTAAAAAGATAATGTGGACATACACTTTTTGTTCAACAAGAAGAATAGATCATCAACTATTCCTTTGAATGTCAGAGACATTTCCTTATATTAATGGTACTTTTGTGGATTACATGCTTTTTATCTAGCTAATTTTGTAATGTTCTTGATCAAAATATTACATTTTGCTATTAGCCAATCTCGGTTAATCAAATTTCCTGCTCCAGGTATTATTTTGGGATGTTCTACATATGAACTTCAAACGAGGCTTATTTGACAAAACCACACTATGAAAGCACACATTTAGATGCAGCTAAGAGGTTGAAAATAGCCACCGGACATTATGCAAACAATATTTACCTGTGATAAAAGAGCATCCGATATTCGTACCCCATCCTCCGCAATTATCGTTGCCAGTTTTTTGCTGTCAAGCCTGCCAAGTAAAAGGGCCAGACAGTTGAGAAAAAACTTCCTGGTTTCTATACTGATGTCTTTGTGTTCCACTGATTCCTTAGCACCACCATCAGGGCATAACTGCATATATTAGCATCAGTGAGTAATTGTGGCGAGAGAGAGTGGGAGAGGAAACTAATAAGACAGAGCATGATTACTAGTACCAACTAATCATCATGAATGCAGCATAAACTAGAACATACTGATAGATGCAATGCATGAAAGGTTCATGCAAGCAGTTATGAATCTATGCAGATATACCCCCAAAAGGGTTCCATGCACCACAAAAAAAAAATAGCAAGACCTGTCCACAAATTTCTCCCTTCCAATATGGTGAACCCAACAATTATATGTTCACCTTGTCCCACAGGAATTGAACCAAATTAAGAAATGGCATACGTAGTGCACAAATCATTGGAAAAACTGAAAAGCAGATAACAGCCTTCCAATGTTGATAAAGATCAATTAAACAACCCCTTAGAGGCCATTTTGTCAAGGAACTGCAAAAAAGACGTGTAAGGTATAAATCCCAAATTATCTTTTTAATGATGATTTATTAAATTAATTTGATAAAAATGTTGAGGTCAAATGAGGATTTAGGTCAAATTAGTTTTATAGCCGGAATAAATTAGACCGAGTAACGTATAATAGCGGCGCCTAATCCACATAAATGCATAATTTGGATAGTATGGTCGTGCATGAGTCCGCCTTTAGGGCACTTGCGTGTATTTTAGATAAAATGATCACACCAGATGCACACCCAATTAATACACGTGTGTGTTTGAGACAGAATGTTGATACTCGACATGAACCTAACGGACACCCATACGCCATACGGTTCATCCCTTGCCGCCTGATTTGCGCCTGACAAGCGCACATGCACAAGTTTTCTATATAAGGCTCCCTTGGCCAATTTTCAATCATTTTCACATAAGTTTCAAGAAATCTTTGCTAAATTAAAGTACAAGGAAAGTACATTCAAACTCTCTTTCCTTTGTTGCTGTCTTTTTTCTGATATCCTTGAGTATTTAGTAGTCCAAATGTTCATACATATATTATTTCGTAGATAAAATGTTATTACCTTGCATGTGATCCCATTCCCATTTCGTAAATGTTTTACAAAATACATATCTTAAATACCTATACATCATGTTTAATTACTGATTTTCTGCAATAACATTCTTACATGTTCTTAAATTCTATTGCGACTCTTACATGTCTTCAATTTTGAGTTACACGCTTCTGTATATTTTAAATTAACAGAAAACTATTCTTGCATGTTTTATAATTGGAAAAAATAAATGAATTATACTGATAATGTTGATTTCCTATAATAGTAGTACCTACATATTTACAGATCATATAATGTTGTTTCTGCATGCTTTAAATTACAAGGTAAAGTTCCTACATGATCTATGTTTTATTGCATAACATAAATTTAAAGAAAAGATAATGAAAACTATATATAAATTTGATAATAAATGTATTTTCTCTAATATGAGAAAAATCTATGAATATGTTCGCATTTGAGTATGGTTTTCATGTTAATTTTATATAGACCATTGTAAAGAATTAATAAAATATATTCTGACATATTCTAGTAATATTATTAGAAAATCAAATGTTATACTTATCATCTACGGGTCAGAAAAACGGCATTTGGCCCTATCTATAGGGTTATATGTAAACAGCGCATCTATGGATCTTAACTAATAGAGTATGGTCTTTGATTATGTGAAAATAATCATAACCCGAATTTTGATATCCGTCCTTTATTGGTAATGTCATAACCGACCATTAGTCCCCTATATTTTTGCATGATTTGAGCATATTTTAGATAAATATACAGCTTGTTAAAATTAATCATCAGTTTTAGATTGTACATGATAAGTTCTCGAAATAATATTATCAGTTTTTTAGATACTTGATTATGGCATATTCCAACATATCCTTTGATACATATATATATATATACACACACACACTTATGAAAATTTATTTGCATTGCTAATAAATTGACTCACTCTTATTTTTATTTCACTAACCTCTAAAACCAGAGAACTCGATACTTCTTGCAAATGATCGGATTACAAGACGGCTATGCGAGACTTAGATTTAGGAATTTGATTGGTTTTTTGTATTATTGTTTAGAAAAGAACAGTAGTTACGATTAATAGTTTGGTTTATTTGGATTTCGATTGTATTTAGACTATAATGATATATGGTGTTAGTGTATTAAGTTTGACTCGGGTTTTCTTTTTAACGGTTTGATTGAATTATGATTTTTTATTACTCTGATTTTAATATAAATAATTTTCTTTACATATGTTTTAAGATCATATATTGCCAGTATTCATAGTCACTTTTAAGTGCGACATTTTAGATATTGTGATTTGACTTTTAATTTTCGGGTCATTTGTCGGTATTCGATTTTCAAATTCGCGTCCTGATGATTTTTTTGTTTTGTTCAGTGGAATAAATAATTAAGTTTTGAATAATTAAAGATTAAAATCTGATTTAGGTAAACACGGATTAAGAAAGTAAAATAATTGGATTTTGAAATCAGGGACATGACAAGGTAGAAAAAACACTATGTTGGAAAAAATCAAGAGATCTCATTCATATTTGTTAGTCGTTTCACTATTTTATCATGTAATAGACTATCCGTGATTGAATAAAGTCTCTAAGGCTTCCAAAATAATTAGGACATTGAAAAACTATCATAGCATGGCCCAATGCACGAGGTCTAGAAAGTTCAGATGTACACAACATTATCAATGTATTGTTTAAGAAAGGCTTTCAAACTATCGTTTTGTTTACTCCTGAATCAAGGCCTCAAAATTGAAAAAAGAATCTTCACCTTCAAATAGAAAACATAAGTAGAATTCCTCAAATGCTGGATGTAATTCGAAAAATATCTACACTCCTGTGAATTAGTAGATACTAGATAGTATAAAATATATTTCAAAAATGTAACCTGCATTCCAGATATATATTGGTCAACTAGTTTGTTGCAATGTCGCAGAAATTCACGGTGTTCCAATCGCAAGAGCATGCTGTAATGTTTCCAACAAGAAGACAATAGCAATACCCCAGTCTTTAGGGGATTGAAGCCTGTTCACAAATTCAAATAAAAAATAAAGAATAAACAAGGAATTTAAGAATTAAAAAAATTAAGAATAAAGTATGCACTACAGGGATACAAGTTCTTAAACCATGGAGAGGATATAGCACCTGCCTCGTCAGAAAAGCGGCCATAAAGTGTCTTTATCCCCTGCAACCATTTAAGCACACCCCACACTCCTTTTGCATGTAAAGGTCGGCTTTTCCCACTCCACTGCATAAAAAGGTAATACCATAAACTTCATTAAATGTCATCACATTTTGGACGCTTTCTAAAAATAATGATTTATGACACTTGCATGCTTTCATACTGAGGAAATCATTTTGTACTCATGCAGCACAGTAAAATTTCTGCCATTTGCATCATAAAGCACCGCATAGGTAGTAGGAAAGATGTGCTCAAATAATTTTCAAATAACATATAACCGAAAACCGGTCCTTATGAGACTTGGATACCTTTTCTTTTTTCAAGGATATAACATGATGAAGAACCACCAATCTAAGAAAACTGCAGATTCATATGGTCCAATTGGCAGTGCCTTTTTACAAAACATGGAGTGTCAACTTAGAGATTAGATTCTAGCTGATGTTGAAAATATTACTTTTCCATCATTATCACATGAAACAGACGACAGCAACTTAGATCAGTGGTTGATGATATTTCTTTTCCTCTAAAGTAGTAATTCAAACAGAAGGAATCAGCTGGTTTACCAAAGCTAAGAGAAGCAATCTTCCCACTTCAGCAACCATCTGTCAAAAAATGTAAATGAAAACAGTTACGTGTGATTTCTATCATCCCTATTTCATTGTCTTTGGATGGTTTACTTGTGCTGTCCATTACCTATATCATCCCACATTTTCACCAGCAAGAACTGGAGCTTAATACAAATTGATCAGCCACCTTGTCCAATTAATTAAACAAAAACCTGATACACAGATTCATTCATGCAGAAATATCCAAAAAAACAAAAAGAACACATCATGCCGCTTGCCATTCTATCATGAAATATGAAAAGAAGAAACTGAAAAGGGATGAATATTAGCTCAGAGAAAGAGATGGGAACATACACAATGAAGTTTCTGCACGAGAATAATAATTTCACCTAGGTGCTCCCACAGCAGTAATCCCATTTCGATGTTGTTCGAAACATTCTCTGGCTCCCCTTGCCTCTCCCCAAGAATACTAACAGGCTTATTAGATTCATTTGGCCTAGATGCTCTCACCCTTTCACTTGTCATTCCAGTACCTAATTGAATTTTGGTTAATGCTTCAGTAATAGCTAGAATGCAGTCTGCAGCAGCTACAGAGAGGCGAGTCGGCAACTCAAATCCATCTGGAAAATGCTACAAATGAAAAAAATACAAACAAATAGTAAATTTTGCACATGAATAGAAACACAATTATGCCACAATACCATCTTCAGCCACTGAGAAACTCTGATGTTGATGTGTACTTGAATTGAGGGTTTAACCCAGAATAAAAACAACCCTAGGAGGGGCCCAATCCGAAAAGAAAAGACTATGGGACCAGAGTTGTATTCCTGGATAAAACAGCTTGATCTAGGAAAAGGGGGACAGAAAGTTACTATTTGTTGTTTCAAGTGTTAAGGAGGGGCCACAATAAATGATGCTATAAATGAATGTGGATTTTTTAATAATATTGTTTCTACTATATTTGGTAATGCTTGCAATAATAATGTCGTATCTTTATGTAAATCACAAATTCCTTTAATTCTCAATGAACAATTATTTCCTAGAAAATGTGTGTGCCATATTATTAACATGTGCTAAGGATGTTTTACAGTGTATTATCCCATATACTGATAAATTAGAAATGTTTTTTTTAATTTATTAGAACGATTTCTTTTGGGGAATGGAAGTTCAAAACATTATGCAGGCAAAACAACATCAACTACAAGAGGATGAAGATCAACTACCTAACCAAGTGGTACTCCATGAACAAGATACTAGACATAGCGTATCCCTTTCGTAATATTCTCACAGTCTCTGACAACTAACATTTTAATAACCGAGCCTATTACAGAGAAAAACTGGAAGATGTTAAAAATGATAAAATACTTTCTAGAAATTTATTATTTTACTACTAACAAGCTTACAAATATACATTATACAATATCAAATTAGTTGTTAAACCAATTGTTATCATTTACTAACAATTTTGCCTAATACCGACAAGATTACAATTTTTGAAACATTATACTAGTAATTGAGGTAAACATACAATTTTAGAAAAAATGTTTGAAAAAATAACGTCTATCAAATTTGAAATATCACCTAAAATTATCATAATAAATTCTAGAGGAAATTTTCTTAAAATATTGGAGAATTCCTTTAATGGTATCATGCCTTACTACCATTGTGGACCTACGCACAAAAGGAAGTAGAGCGCCCATCTGCCTTGAAGATATTTTTTGCAAACTTAGGATGTACAAGTTACGAAAGAAGAGAAGCAACCGTTGTAATATACCTACACACTACATACAACTTGTACGAGCCCAATTAACAACAGAATGGCCAATCATATCAGTCGCCAAAGCCAGCAGCAGTCATCCTCCCATCAAACCATATATGTTTTCCCTCATATGGAGTAGATGCGAATCACAGCTAATGAGTACTTGGGATCTATATAGTCGTCCGATTAAGTTGGGTTGGACCTTCGAACCTTTTGATCAAAATCCTACATACCACAACAATTAATAAAACATTAAAAAATACGGGAATCGCTCCTCAATATATTCTCCAATATTCAAATAAAAAATCTTTCTATGAGAATAAAAGATAATAAGAAATTGGAGATGAATGCTTGTGAGAGAATATTCAAATTGGAGGGCTTCACTCTATGGTTATTGAAGGTCGCAAGTATATTGAGGCTGGTAATTTGTACTTGCTTTTTTTCTTCTCGATTCAAGATCCCTTTGACTGAGGGAATGATACACATTTATAGTCTTCATGCTAATCAATGTGCCTTTTTAGAATTGACACGAGCGCACATTAATTAAAGTATTATGCTGGTTGGAGATCTAACAATTACATAAGCCTATAACTATCCAGAGTTTAATGGCTATCATTTAATGGTTGAAGCTGCCTTCTTCATGTGGCCATTCATCCCTTAATTTATGTAACCATTCGTCAAGATTTAATACCTGATTTGATCTTCTACCAGGTCATTTAGTGCCTTGGTCTTTTGTAATTTTTTACAATCCAGCTATTCGAATATTCGACAGGCCAACTGTCCGAGCAAACTCCTGATCCTTGTCCATTCCAAGTCTAACAACTTGGTCATTTCATATTCCTCCACAAGCTTACAATCCACAAGCTTGCCCTATTTTTCCCAGATTGGGTCGATTTTATTTTAGACCACACCAACAATAGCTGATATCTGAAAATTCAACACTTGCTAGACTATTGCATTACTTGCATTCTAACCACTTGACAAATGCAATTAATCAGAGTATCAAATTTTAGAGTGATAAAAGGTTAATAGGCATAAATTCTCTGCACTTGCCTCAATCACACAGGACCCTTTAACCCCACTTGTAAATATTGTGTCATCAGAGTCCCATTCGGTGCCAATCGTCAAGTAGTAAACAAAAGCGAAGCAGAATGACATCAAAAACTATTGATATGTGGATCTTATTTAAAGATTGATTAAACATAAAAGACTAATTGCAGCATCAAACAATTTTGAGCAGCAATGAAGAAGAGTCAAGAAGCGGCAGCGAAAGTGAAACATGAAGTTACATGTGAGTACTTGTACATTTAGTCATATTTTTTCAAATTATATATGATGTAACAACAAATAGTTGATTAGTGACTAAAAGATAATTATACATAACTCTTTGCATATTTTTTTTCAATATAGTATTTTTCAGAGGCCCGTTCAGCCTGCATTTCTTTGACACGACTCGGCATGAGCATGGCTTACCAGCCCTAAACCAGGCCTAGAGCCATACTGGGTTGAGTTTTCACTTAATTTGTGACGTTCCAGGCATAGACTAATATGTAACTGTGTCATGCGGGTTCGACATGGAAGCTAACGGGCAGCCAGTTGCTAAGTGTCATGCCCTCAAGGCATGACCCAATGTGTGTCAACCATCCGGCAATTGGAGCGTCTAAACTTTCCCACTTCACACATTGGATAGAGTTTGTTTTTGCATGCCCTATCCCACTATAAATAGAGGTCAGCCATGTCACTTAAACAATCCTCTTCCCTTAAGTTACGAATTTTCTTCTTCCTCCTCCCTTTTGTCTCATCTGCTTTTGGAAAAATCCATGGCCAAGAAAACAAAGAAAGTTGGTGCTTAGGAAGCTTTCTCTTACAATGTTGCTGCAGAGGAGAGGTTGTCAAAGGAGACTTCCATCAGAAAAGTCCACTCCATGATCACCACTTCCCAAGTCATCCGATGCAAAGACCGACATAGGATTCTGAGTTGCTTATGAATCACTGGTTCTAGTTGAGAAGAGCTAGCTCACGCCTCGATAGAGGGCTACATTATAGTTTAATATATCGGTTTGAAAATGGGGCCTGTTTTCCTCTCCGCCCCAAGAAGGTGGACATTTTGAACACTCTCAACATCCCACTCTCGCGATTTCAGCCAAACTCGATTTGGTACTTGGTTGCCCTATGCGGCGTTCATTAAGAAGCATAAGGCAACTCTTGCCAAGGCCATCTTCCACAGGGTTTTCGAGATATCCAAAGGCAAGACAGACTGATCTTCAAACAGTCTGAGTTGAGACGTAAGCTTTGAAGGCCATAACTTTGACTCAATCAAGAAGTGCAAGACCGTAATTTCCTTTTGAGGAACTTGACCAATTGGGATCGACCTTTGTGGGAACCCCTCCTGAACCTTAACTACAACGACAATCCAAGCTTTGGTTTTTTGTCTACCATTCAACACAAGCTGGACTTGATTAAGGCTCATCCAAATGACCATCAGACTTGTGAAGTAAGCACTTCCCGAGGCCAGTATGAGCACTGTTCCTAAGCGTTCGATCAACCCTCGGAAAAAAGTCAGCATCACAAAAGAAGAGGAAGGCTGTCCCTGGTGCTAGGGGATCTTTTAAGGCTAGTGCCATAATGCTAGTAGAGGCACGGTAGAGAAATCGTACAGCCATCCCAAAACACTAAATATGAACGTGGCAGGACTTGAAACGAATGATTACCGGCCACCCCAAAACACTAAATATGGACGCAGCAGGACTTGAAATGAACTGAGGCACTCCAATGACATCAAATCCTCAAAAGACAATCACCTTCAAAGGCTGGGAACTAGTATTGGATCAAAGTTTCCACTGAAATATCCTCTAAGAACCCCAACCTGAAGCAGAAAACCAGCTCGGATTGCATTTTACCCGACTCTCGACCTATAAGTTTGTGAGCCAGAGCACTCTGAAGACACGAAGGTGGGCTCATGCTAGGGCCATGGCTAGGGCTCATGTGGCCTACATCAACTAGCTAGACAGACCAGCTGTAGCCAATAGGGGACGCCCCAAGCCTGGCATGCCAGGCACCAGCACATCATGCGGAAAATCGTACCTGAAGCTTCTGGAGAGTGAACCAGAGGACAGCACCTTATTGGACACCTTCGCAGTAGTCAACAGGGACCACCGACAACAGTATAATATTCCTGCACCATGGGTGTGCAGTCAATGAGCGCTAAACAGTGTAGCCCAGTCGCTCGCCTGATCTAGCACATAAATAGAAGCTTTACCCACATTCTAGGGATCCAATTCAGAGAAAAAGAACAAGCCCTTACTCTGTAGAAATTTCTGCTCAATCCACCCTAAAGCAAATTCATCCTAACTCCACACTTGGACAAAATTACCATAATTCACGAAACCAAATTCCTATCTAGAGAAGCATATCGTATCCTTCCTGAGTAGTACACTCAACCAGAGACATCATCTTGGTGCTTACGAGTTCTGCAGCTGTTTGCATGGGCAATACATGGAATCTCCATCTCTTAGAAGCCCACCAAAGTCAGCATCCTAACAGCTTCATTTTCCGACCAAGCTCCCACTAATAGCCCGACCCCTTTCAACCTCTGAAACAGCAATCTTGCAGCCCAGGCCAAAGGATTATGCAACTTTCTGCTTTTCTTTTTCCTGCTCAAGCTTATACTGACTTAGGCATCAAGGCGTTCTCTTAAGAACACAACTTGGGGCCCTTTGCCTTTTCTATTTGTGGTGTGCAAGACCCATGAATGAACATCCAGGGGGTTGGAACCCTCCTCGGTTAGTCTCTAACCCAGGTTAAACCCTATTTTCAAGTACGCATCAGATGTTAAAAGGCATCAAGTCACTGGAGGAACTTTAATATTAAAAGGCATAGAAAGAAGACCATAAACTTAGGAAAAGTTGGTGAAGCACAAACTTATATATGAAGCACAAGAAAAGAAATCCAGATTGCCATGATTGTTGTGGTGCTTCTAAGATCTTAAAATAATCAGCAGTTGCTCACACTATAAAAGTAAAAATTGAATTATGCAAGCATGCATGCACATGTGTGAGTTGGGAAGTTGTAAATCCTCGTTCAAAATCATGAGTTTTCCTCTTGTATGTTCACAAGCTATGAAAATTCCTAAGTGTTAAATATATTACCAAGGAAAACATGGGAAGTTATAAATGCTTTATTGTTATAAGTCCACTATAAAATAATTGCAAGGAAAACAAGAAAGGTTTTGTGATTCTCTCAAGATTTGATTAGATTTACTAGATCTTCATGTCTCCTAAATGGAACCATTAACTTGTGTTTTGACTTTTTAAACTAGTTTATTTTGCTCAAAAACCTGTCAATATGTCATATTTGAGGACTTTCTTTTCCTTGAAAAATTAAAATTAAAATATCAGTCTGAGATTCCAAAAACATGCATTGAATATGAATGGGCACAATTGATTGCGGCAACCCTTAATAGAATAGCTGTTAAGGTAAAGACCATAATGCCTAAAACCCTTTGACCTCTTCACATGATGTCACATTGCATAATAACCTTTAGAAATCAGCCTGAAAAACAACAACTATTTAAAAACAAGAAACCGAACTCCTATTATTGTATGTAAAACCTATAAACTACTTACTGAACTCAATTGTTTTCTTGTTAAAAACTAAAGAATGGAAAACCACTAAAGATTAATGTTGTAATATATTTATGACTTTTAAACTAATAGATTGACTAAAGGTTCATATACCTTCCATTGCATACAATAAGTAAGAGATGTGAAATACTCGAACAGAGGATCTTTAATAAAGCCTGATGCCTCTCCCTTAAACCTGTGATTGAACCTGGCTTAACAAAATTAATCACATCAATAATTAGTAGTATTGCCCTGCCGTAAACAAGCTTCGAAATACAATCAAGATAATACAAAGTCGGAAGATAACCAACATTGAGATATAAACACATTTTCAGAAAATTATTTAAATTCATCGAGGCGAACATTATCACATCTTCCAGTGTTCCGCCGATAGCCCCTACAGTCAAATAGTCTCAATGCCCACCCATTAGACAATCTAGGCACCAATAGGTACAGCAAAGTTAACCTCATCCATGCATATTAAATTATATGCAAAGACCATGCTGTAATCAAAGATTTGCTAAATGGGAAAAAAATGTATGCATCAACAATGTGAATGAGGAAAATTACCAAGCAGATGGATTATGAAATTCGCAAGACAGCAAGTAAATTACCATTTAAAAACTTGCGTGTGATAGTATGTAGCCAAATTTCAACATTTTGTTCAAATTACAGAAAACTATAAATTTAGATCATATACTGCAAAGCTATTTCATAAGAAAGTATTATATTACCATTCTTTAAAAATTGGTTCATTGTCGTCTCGTATTCTACGACACCCCGGATAAGAGTGCACCATCCAAGAGCAATGTAATGGTCTTCTTTCCTTAAGACAAGGTTAGAGAGATCTTTTGCAAGGGCCTGGAAAAGAACTTCATCTTGGAAGAGCCAATTCAGGAGTACCATCGCTTGATTGAAATCATTGGAGCCCTTGCATTTCAGTGACTGAAGAAGGAACCACAGACACACGGGATAAAAGTGAAACGACAAATGAAAGCAATGTCTCTAGATTTAAATCTCAGATGCATACAAAATCATATAATCAGCATATATTCATAGGGAAATGGCTATGACTTAAGATCCAGCAATGGGGCTCAAACAACATGTTCATGTCGAGAACCATCTTTCCAGTAAATTTAATTCTTCACTGGAGCAAATTTCCTGCTGTTAAACTGTATGCCAGAAACATAAACTGCAGATATGCAATGAGGCCCACTAAGGTGACTGACTGCGTCAATAATCCTCTGCCGTTTCATCTCCTTTAAGCAACATCCTCAAGAAGTGAATTATAAGGGGGAAAAAAGGAAGATTAAATGGACAAACACATGGGGGAGAGGGTGAGAAAACTGAGTACATACTACACTATGTTCAACTTTTCCCTAACAATGGGTAGAACTGTGAAGGCCACAGAATTCCAACTAGATTTCCTTAGTTTCTCTCTCACGCTCCTACATAAAACCGTGAAACCTTTAATAAACATTGTGGAACCAACAGTAATTTCAAATTTTCACACTCGTACTCCAAGAAACAAACAAAATGCAATTAACAGGTTTTGACAATTTTACATCATTATGCTTTTCTATTAGTTTTTCTCATCAAAATTCAAACCAAGCAGTGATAGAAAAGCTAATGTGACAAATAGCGTTGCATTTTGTGAAACAATTCTTGCACAAGCATATATGTCAAACAAATAACTAGAAACATCACAAACAGGAGAAACGGATAAAAAATATGGACAATATCGGTAGGTTGGCGATTCCAATACATGTTCGATCATAGGAACAAGAACATCATCCAACGGATCCTCTCTCTCTGCCGCGTCTCTTACGTACTTCTTTAAAAACAACAGCGACTCCTCCAACGAAACTGCAACCAAACACGGCGAATCGAAATATATTAGCGCACAACGAAATTGAACACGCCAAGACATTTAACTCTAAAAAGGCTTGTTTCTCTAAATTACCAATTGAACTTCGGTTTGAAGAGTCGTCAAGGCGGGTCATGGCCTCGGATAGCTTCTTCGGTCGAGAGCTCAACAGAGTGTTCACAGCTCTACCAACCATTGTCGATACCAGCGAATTCGATTCCGAATTCCAGATAGTGTGCTCTCCTTCCATTTTCTCGCGACAAGATCAGACAAGTTAACCCTAGTTTGATTGTACCTTTGCCGTTGTCGATTGATGCTTGTTTGAACGGATTGTTGTCGATAATCTTTCAGCAATTCCACTGGGGTTTCTCCCCTACGTGTTTTGCTAGAGCTTCAATTGTCTTTTAATCTTTTTTCTTGGTACACACGTAGCTTTTATGTGACGCCAACTCCACCGCCTTCCTATGCCGGCCAAAAACGCTGCGTTTTGGATTTTTCTTGCCCTTTTTTCTTTATTTCTTTCCAAATATGTGTCTTCGCGCGCGAACCGCTTGTACCGTTTCACGCTTTCTCATTGATGTCGCAACATTTTAATTTGATTTTTATCCCCTAAATTATTTAATTTTGATTAGATTTATTTTAGAAATTCGATTTATGCTTATCCAATTTTGTAAGTTTAAAATAATTTTTTTAAAATCGAAATATATTTAATTTTTTATTATCCCTTAATTTTAAGGCATAAATTTAATATTAGATTTAATTTTTTAAGAAATTTTAAGTTTAAAATTTTTATATATATTTTTTTATATTTTACATTTGCTGCGTCCGATGATCTAATTCTTATATGGATGAAAAATTTTGTCTGTCAGTCGTTTAAGTCCTCAGTCTCCATAAACTCTTAATCAAATCCTATAAAAATATAAACAATAGTCAAATGATTAACGGGACTCGCTGTCCGATACATCCTCCAATACTTAAATCAGTATCTTTACTAAATGTAATGGAAGAAATGGAAAATATTAAAGTGTAAAGTGTCCGAGGAGTTATGCTCTAGGCGTCTTGATTTAAGATAGAAAGAGTTGTACTTTGAGCGACTTCGAATACTTTGCTTGAAAAGGCTTTTATCCTCCCAATCAAGATAAGCTTCTCTTCCTAAATGGTCAGGATCCATAATTATAAACAGTGGGTGATTAACTGTTAGGACAGTTAACCGTTGCCTCTACCTATGGCGGTTATAACCGTTGTCGTTAATTAAATAATTGCCTAAGTTTGTTAAATTGACCTCGGTTATAATAACTAAAATAGGCCATACAGGCGTTGTGGGCCGAGCGAACATAATAGGCTGTTCGGGCTTTATGACTGCTCAGACGTGATGGATTCTCAAACGTAAGTTTTAAGGATCGTTGACTTTGATTTCCTGACCTACAATTATATTCGGCTTCTTTATTTCGGTAATTGGGTATTATACCTATAATTAGCCCCCATGCCAGAAAACTTGAATTTCAATCTTCTTGTATGAAGTTAAAAAATTTTTTATGTTCGAGTTCAAATTCAAATAACTGTCCGACAGTCTGTATTCCCATTATCAACATTGCATTAAATGCACGTCGGTTCCGTTTATTGGAAATGCGCACACCATCATTACTAACATCGGACAACTTGAAATTTGTTTGAGCAAATGAGTGGTCGACACGTAGTAATACCATGATTAGGCGCATTTTTAGAATTTTGAATGCAAACGGCATCGTTTTGAAGTTCTCTGCTATGCATATAAATTGCCCTTTGAAGGTAATTAGGATTCTTTACCTTCTTTGCACCTTCTTACTTAAACTTTGTCTCCTTCGGTTTTCTATTCAAAGATTTGTCATGGCTCCAGGAGTTGCTAAGATTCAGTCGATTCTCACACCCGAAGATGTAGAGTATTTTAGGACTCGGTATAAGATTCCAAATTCATTGGCGTATCTCTTGCCTGAAATCAATGAACGAGCCTCTTCTCCTCCTCCTAGATATATTACAGTTTACGAGATTCACCTCAAGGATAGTCTACGTTTTCCTCTTGCTCTAGAGTTGTATAAGATTATGATAGAAATCCATGTGCCAATCACCAGGCTACAACCAAATGGTGTGAGGTACTTTATTTCGTTTTGTATTTTCGCATGGATTCACAATGTGGTTTTTAATGCCACAACTGTGAAAGTTTTGTTTCGCTTCAATCATAACATGGATTGGATCACTATATCTCCTCAACCGAAATATGAGTTTAGTGGAGGAAATTTAGATGCCACAAAAAGGTAAAAGGACCAGTTTTTTTTACTTAGCGGTTCCTTTCACATGGGAGCTTTGCCCAGAATGGGGCTGCGTCTCTTTGCTATGCAGTCGGACGTTTTTGACCACGAGAAAGAATTTGTACAAAAACTTATAGACCTAATCCATGAAAAGGCTAGTACTTTTAACGAGAAAAAGAAGAATCATTTGCTCTATCCTGAGTCACTTGCTTTAACCAAGTGGGAGTCAAAGGTTGAAGAATCTGAGGCTCAAGTGGCAAAGACCCTTCTGAAGCAGGGGCATAAGAGGAAGGCTGAAGAGCTCAGAAAAAATAAGTCCTCGGGAAATCAAAAGAGCCCAAGGACAAGTCGAAAAACCTCAAGGACAAAACGTCCCTAAAAGGCATAACAATAAGAGAGTCACCGACCAGTACATCTGTCAATAGGGAGGCCTCCGTCAAATCCAACTCTAAGGACGAGGCCTTCATAAATATATTAATAAAGAAGAAGCGGCGGACGGTCGCTTTAGATCAGACTTCTGCATCTTCCTCGGCACCAATTCCTGAGGTCGCCAGACAAGTTGAAGAGAGCGAGCATGTGGGATCTGTTGAAGAAGTGACCAAGGTTGTTCCTATTCTAGCCCCATTACTTGCTTCATATGGTATTCTAACTATTCTGCCACCTCTACCTGAGGAGTCCCTGCCCGATTTCCAACAACTTTTACTGAAAGAACTTCTTGGATAAGTGAGATTCATTATGGGGAAGTTACGGAGATTCCATTGCATGAGTTCCCAAAGACCAACATGGTCGAGGTGGTCGCTGAAGAATTTCATCCTGAAATTGTAGAGGAGCATTCTTCCGAGCATCCAAAGCCCGAAGTCCATATTAAACTTGAGGCCGAGGGTTGAATCATCATAGATGAGGTTGAAGAGGCAGGAATTCATGTAATAACCGAGAAAGTAGAGGAGGATGTTGTGGTGGTTGGTCCAGGGTCTTCAAGTGCCAGGATCCAAAATGCTCCAGAGGTCTGCACAGATGATGCAACCCGTAGAAAGGTTTCTGTTTCAGAGGTAACTGTTTGCAACATTTTATAACTTCTAAGTCATTCTTGTTATAAACTAATGGACTTATTTCCTTTGTAGTTCCAATAAATGGTAAGCCATCTTACTAAGGCTGCAAAAGGGCTCGCTTTTGAGTACGTGGAATGAGAGAAATTTCTAACTATTGAGAGACGTAACTCTGAACTTGAGCACGAATTGGCTGATCTAAAACAGAGACATGGCCTTCTCAAAGAGAAGTTCTCCAAAATGGAGGGTGAGCTCCGATCCTTAATCCATCCCGAGGACATCGCGATGATTTCCGAGTGCAGCTATTGGGAAGGTATTAATCTCTGCAGACACATAGTCCAAATGCTAGTGCCTGACATTCTAGTTTTTACGTTTCATTCGAAGAATGTTAGCGCTAGTCACAGTTCCGAGGTCTTATACCTTCCTGAGGACAATGAAGATTCCTGGGAACGAATGCTAGAAACCTCTAGGCGTCGTCTGTCTTTATAATTAGTTGGAGCTTTGTACATACAATTATTTTATCAATTAATGAAATACATTTATAAAATTTTGACTCTCTCTCTTTATGCTTTGGTCGGATATTTCATTTGTTTGACTCTGTATATTACTTCAATTTGACTTATAAGCCATATTTGTAATTTAAAATTTTCAAGTCATATTAGACCAATTGATGCTACATTAAAGGTCTTTGCACGCATGCTTCTGGATAAGCCCCCCAAGTTTTTTGTCCTCAGTCTCATTTAGACCGCTTGATAGCGTGATTAAGTTTTAAGTACCAACTTCATATGAGTCGCTCAATTACGTGATTGAGTTTCTCGGACCGATGGTCCTCGGTACAGGTGAGTGAAATTCACCTAACTTAGGGGTAGCCTAGGCTATGTAATAATATGAAAAACAAGCAAATATAAATAAAATAAATGAACTAAAATTTTATTAATAAATTCTATAATTATACAAGCACTCGATGTAATGCAAACCTTACTTGATACAATTATTGAAAATATTATCTAAGATGATAGGAATTCCATGTCCTAGGTACTAATTTGCCATTCTGGGTCTGTAATTTATACACCCCATTATTAAGAATGGTCGAGACTAGAAATCGATCATCCCAATTTGGTGAGAGTTTGTTCCAATTGACATCTTTACCCATGGCTTTAATGTTCCGTAAGATCCGACCTCCCACGTCAAATTGTCATGCCTTCATCTTTTTGTTGTAGTACCTAACGATCCTTCATTGATATGCCACCGTCCACAACCATTCCTCATCCAAAACTTCTTGAAGTAAATTGAGATTTTTTCAAAATCTTTATGAATTATGACGCGGGTCAAAAGATTCCACTCGAAGGCCAAGGAGCCCGATTTCTACTAGAATAACGGCGTCGATCCCATAGTACAAACTAAACGGAGTTTCACAGGTTAGTTTCCTGGGGGTTGTCCTATATGACCAGAGGACAGAAGGAAGCTCGTCCACCCAGGAGCCCCCAGCATTTTCAAGTTTTGTTTTCAAACCGTGCAATATTGTTCGGTTAGTAATTTCCATTTGTCCATTGCATTGTGGATAAGTGACGGAAGTGTGAACCCATTTTATCTTCAAACTTGTATAGTACTTTGTAAAACGCTTGCTGGTAAATTGAGTTTCGTTATCAGTCACAATAACCTTTAGCATTCCAAATCTGCAAACAATGCCCTGTCAGACAAACTCGATTGTATTTTGATCAGTTATTTTGGCTTGTGGTACGGCTTCGACCTATTTCGTGAAGTCGTCAATTCCGACTATAATGAACTTCCTTTGTCCCGAAGTCACTGGGAGTGATCCAAGGATGTCAATTTCCTATTGTACAAATGGCCATGACAACTACAGAGCACGGAGTTTTGTGTACGGCTAATGGGTAAGGTTCCCATGCATTTGGCATTTCTCACATTTTCGGACAAAATCCATTGAATCATATTTCATGTTGAGCTAATAATATCCTTATTTCATGAGTTTGAAGAAAAAATTTTTGTCACCAATGTGGGATTCACAAATACCAAGGTGTACTTCACCAAGGGCGTACTCGGCCTCCTCTAGTGAAAGATACCGTAGGTATGGAATGGAGTAACCTCGTCGGTATAATTTTTCGTCCATAATAGTATACCATTCCACTGTCTTCTTCAGATGCTTGATTTCATCTGAGTTTTTTGGTAATATGTCGTCGAACAGATACTTCACATAGGGAGTCATCCAATTATCTGATTTGGTGATTTGCATGACATCCTCTTACGGTTCATTGATATTAGGTACTTCTAGAACTTTACATAATTTCTGAGCATACGGCTCTAGATCTCCCATGGCGGTAGCTCTAGCTAATCTGTTTGTTTTTTCATTTTCTTTTCGCGGAATGTGAATCATTTTCACATGATTAAATGTGAAAATCAAACTTTGAACTTTGGATAGATATTGAGAAAGTAACAAATTAATTGTATGAAAATTTCCTCGAACCTAATTAATAACCAGCTTTGAGTTACTGTATAGTATAAGATTTGTGGTCAAGCATTCTCTAGCTAATTTTAACCAACGAGTAATGTTTTGTACTTGGCCACATTATTTATCGTTGGAAATCTGATGGTGTTTGAATATTTTATTTCTAACCCGTCGAGTGTTCTTAATACCATTCCAGCTCCGCAACCAACTTGCATTGAAAAGCCATCTACGTGTAAAGTTCAGGTCGAAATATTTTGGGGACTGTTGGTCCCAATAACATCAGGGACATCTAGAATTGGTGTCATTGTTTTAACAATGAAGTCTGCGAGAGCCTGATCTTTCAAAAACAGTCTCGATCAAAATTCTAAATCGAATTTTTCCAATTCAATTGCCCATTTGATCAATTGTCCTAACATGTCTGGCTTTTGTAGGATTCCTCTTAGCTGTTGATCTGTCAAGACAATTATTCTGTGTGCTTGAAAATATGGTCGAAGTTTTCAGGCGAAACATACAAGTGCCAGTGCCATCTTTTTAGCATGAGTGTAACGAGTTTTTGCGTCGATCAAGATTTTGCTGATATAATAGATTGGTTTTTGTCCATTGGGCATTTCTCGAATCAAGGCCGAGCTTCAAGCAGTTTCAGATACAACCAGATATAAAAATAGTCCCTCGCCCTATTATAGAGAAGTCAACAGTGGGGGATGAGAAAGATACTCCTTGAGTTCTCAGAAGGCGGCTTCACATTCTACAATCCATTGAAAGCCCGCGGCCTTTGTACCTCTCAACGCCTTGAAAAATGGTAAGTGTTTCTTAGCTGATTCAAATCTCTCAATTAATTTCTGGACTTCTTTCACTGTCTAAGGAGGATTCATATCCAAAATAGCATTTATCTTTTCTAAATTGGCTTCTATTCCTCGGTGCGAAACGATGAAGCCTAAAAAATTTTCCGATGTTACTTCAAAGGTATATTTGATCTGATTAAGTTTCATCTAGTGTACCCTCAGAACAGTAAACGCCTCATTCAAATCACGAATATAGTCATCTTGAAGCTTGTTCTTTACAAGCATGTCATCTACGTATACTTTTATATTTTATCCGATTTGAGCCTCAAATATTTTGTTGACAATGCGTTAATAAGTTACACTAACATTTTTCAAACCAAATGTCATAACTTTATAACAATATGTCCCTTGGTCGGTCATAAAAGATATATGCTCATCATCCTTTGGATCCATCTGGATTTGATTATAGTCTAAATATGCATCCATGAAACTTAACAATCCGTATTCAAAGGTGGAATCCACAAGCAAGTCAATTATTGGTAATGGGAAGCTATCCTTCGAACAAACTTTGTTAACGTCGGTAAAATCGACGCACATTCTCCACTTCCCATTACTCTTATTTACCATGACCACGCTTGACAGCCAGTTTGGATACTGAACTTCTCTGGTAAATCCAACATCTATAAGTTTCTTCGCTTTCTCTAGAATAACAATCAACTTTTCGATCGAGTTATTCTTTTGTTTTTATCGGACAGGCTTATGGTCAGGATCTAGGCCCAATTTATAGACCATTACCCCAATCGGTATACCGGCCTATCGCTAAGTGTCCAAGCAAAGACATCGGAATTTTGTCTAAAGAAATCGATGAGTTGACCTTGGAACGACTCGGACAAAAAACTCCCGATTTGAACGTACTTCCGAAAGTAGTTAAATAAGATCGTCCGAGGATAATATTGTAAACTAATGGAATGTCTACGACCAAGAAAGAAAGCATCTTGGCGGTTGTTCTCGGAGACGTACCCAACGTGACTTTCAATTGGATTATTCCTTGTACGAGTACGGGCTTATTATCTAGTCCATACAAGGGCCCTTCTGCGGTTTTTAACTAATTTCTTTTAAATCCTAATTTAAAAAAAGCATCTAAGTAATGTAAATTTCTCAAATTTTTATTATCAATAAATATTCGTTTTAGTTAATAGTCTATACTACCGTCCAAAACGAGCACAATTAGAACTAAAAGATTAGAATGAGGGGATGTTATATGAGTCAAATCTTTATCACTAAAACTAATAATATCGTCCCTATTATCTATCTTTGGTTTTTATGGCCGATGGCCTTTTTTAAATTTTCGAAACGTCATCTCGAGCGGATTGCATGGAAATCATGTTAAAAACGTCAAATGTCACTTGGCCTCTTGGTTGCTCGGTCTCATCTTCATCTGCTCCTCCGGAGGTTTGTCCGAGTCTTTGTAGAAATCAGTTGAGATGTCCCTTCCGGATATACTCTTAAATTTTCTTTTGCAGCGTTCTGCAATCCTTGTTACTATGTCCTCTGCATCGATAGTAATGACAGTATTTCGACTAGTCACTACCATTTGAGTTCTTTAACGCCTTCAGCCATTTAAAGAACTTCTTGTCCCGAATTTGTATCAGAATATTAGTGCGGGAGTCTTTAAAAGAGTCAGATCTTGAAGTCTGAATCCACTTCTTGGTCCGACTCTGATTTTTGCTGCTTTTTTTATCTTTGGGAACCTATATTGTCTCCATTTTTTCTTTTCCCCTTTGTTGATTTTTGGTAGGGTTGGTCTTTCAGTTGTTTTACTTCATTGGCTTCCTTAGCTGCAATATAAGTACGAGCAATGGCCTTAACCTCTTTAAAAGTCTGAGGATTCTTATGGGCCATGTGCCTAAAAAAATCGTCGGGTTTCAACACAGATAAGAAGGCACTTAGCTTCACCTCTTCAATGAGTTTGGGATTTTTCCTGGCCTCAATCATAAATCTAGTCAGAAATTTTCTTATACCTTCATTTTGCCCTTGTTTTACTCATGCCAAATGCCATGGTTATTTTTCTTCCCTCCTATTGGAGATAAATTAGAATAAGAAATGATCAGCCAAACTTTGAAAAGTTCGAATGGAATTTGGCTGAAGGCGATAAAACCATGTTCGGGTATCGCTTTTTAAGGTCCAAGAAAAATAGAGGCACATTAATACGCCATCCAAACCCTAAAAATTAAGGAGCGTTTAGAAATGATCCAAATGGTTCATATGACCAGAACTTCCATCATACGACTCTAGAGAAAGCATTTTAAATTTATGCAGTAAAAATCGTGTACGGATCTCCATTGTAAACGGAGATCGCCGCAAGTAAACAATCTTTCTTGCAGTGTCATATCCAAAGACACAATTCCAAATTTTGTCTACTTTTTTCTCAATTTGGGGAGGGGCCGCCATCTTTTTTTTCATTGAGGAGGTCCCTCAACGCAGATGGTTTTTGGGCAAACTGTGAACAAGGATGGCTCATAGTTTTTGGAGGGGGCTCACCATGAGAGGGTTCTCCACTATAAGTGGGTTCCCTATCATCACAAGAATATCGAGGGTTTCGTCTTTCAAAATAATCTTGTGACGAACCGGATTATTTTTTTAATAAATAACCTCCGTCATTTGTAACATAAACCAAAGTCCAAAATGAATATTTATGGATTCTACAGAAATTTCGGTAGAGTTTCCTCTGCAATTGGACAAAAATAAATAAATACAACCTGTTCAAATACATCTTATACAAGCACACATCTAACCAAAATAATTAACACAAGGTCTACAACACAACACACAGGATCACGACATCTGTCATATCATCCATGGCTCCAATACAGAACTCCTATCTACCGTATTTGATCTAGAGAGATGTCATCTAAAATAAAACAAAGCTCAAAATATCAACATAAATGCGGAAGTGTAACTAATCATCAAAACCTGCGGAAGTATAACAAAACCATAATATAATAACAAGCCACATTCATCCCTGAGTGGCTGTTACATTCCATTACAATGATATGACCAAATCTTCAATGCACTTAACGTCCAGCTAACCCCTTCAAGCAAGTCTCTCTCCTTACTCTAACTCATCTGGCGCCGGCTAAGTATTCTCATCTGGAAAGATAAACAGCAAGAGTGAGCATACAGCTTAACAAATATAATCATACTCAATACTCGTAGGCACATAATAAAATAACTGGAATAGGGGGGATACAAGTAATCTCAATAATCATGAATCAGGAGAGGGAACAGGAAACATCTTGAATCACTGGATTCTCACGGTTACATCGATTAGGCATTATTCATTTTCATCATTATCTCATCTTTGCAGACTCGGACTAGTAGGCCATAGTAACAAACGATGCGAGAGAATGAGAAAAGGAATGTGTTCGCTACACATTCTAAAGCCACGGCTACATTTTAGGTCTACAGCACTCGACCATCGGTTGCATCTCCATTATGCAACACTCAACAAACGACTGCATCTCCACTATGTAGCGTTCAACCAACGGCTACATTTTAGGCTTGCAGCATTCGGCCACCTCAACACGTCCCATATCCCTGGGGACAAGGACAATCCTCGTTCTTCCATAATAGTTTTCTAAAGAGTACCACGAATATCACCCGCTCCACGAGGCGGCCAGAATACGTGGCCATGTATTCCTCGGGTTCACACCGCGATGTACATGGTAAGCTAAAGAATACTACCCCTATGAATCATGGTCATAGTTTCGAGGTTAGTTTTCACACCTGGAGAGGGAAATCCACATTTGCCATACACATTCATAACGGGAAATCTCATTCCCATCACATACATCTCCATAAAGGGAGATCATTCCATCACAATACCAATGTGGATTCCCTTCCATTTACTTGCTCGGTTCCTGACTTTTAGTGGTACTTTCAATCTCGTCATTACAATTCAATTCATGTTCACAAGAGAATTCCGAATTTCATACATTCGATAATTATGTATCATTTTAGAAGCCTCCTGGACTCGTTTCCTTGCTTCCGGCACATGGATGCACATTTTCGAGGCTTGCATTTACATTCAAACAAATAGACGTCACTTCCATAACAATTAAACGAGGGCATAACATGTATATTTCTCATTTCATTTCGGGTAAACAGTGTCAGGTTTCTTTTTGAACATCCGGACGCCGTGAACGGTTCGATACTTGTGAGATCGGGCATCCGGTTGATACATACGCACAATTGGGACACGATGATTCATATTTTGAGCTCGATTCAACATAATACGAAGGTGGAAGTATGCAATTTTTTCCTTGGGTCTCGGGTGAACAGTGTCAGCGCCCGTTTAGAGGGCTCAGACGCCGCGAACGGGTCGAGACATGCAAAATTGAACCCGCGGCTAACATATGTACATCATTGGGACATGGGGATTCTCATTTTGGGGTCAATTTCATGATACACGGAAGGAAAACAGAAAATTCCCAATTTCATGGGTTAGGGTTCCAGTGAAACCTAACCGAGTAGATCGGACACGATTCTGACAAATAACTACATATTCTTTGGTCATTAATCTTGGGTTTCATGATTCTAACATTTATAGTGGGTATCGACACAAGAATACCCAATACAATCAAGCAAAATATTGAAAAGGAACGAGAAGTGAGTATGAGAACACTCGCCTCGACACGTACTTTCACCTTTATAACTAGCTCTCTGACGGGTTTGGACTCCACGACATCGACCTCCTCCCTTTTCTCACTAGAATCAGCACTCTCTCTCTCTCTCTAGAAGCTTCTGGGCTCGTGAAAAAATGAGAAAAAAGAAGCACGACACGACTTTAAAACAAACTTGCGCTCGAGCGCACGACGAGCGCAAGCATTCTGCCATGGTCAGCTCGAGGGCGCGGCGAGCGCGAGGCGAGCGCAGGCAAATCTGGATTTTGGGTTTGATAGGTGGGCTCGAGCCCCCGGAGAGCACAGGTCTGGCCCGCGGCTAGCCTGCAGCAAACCGACGTCGCGTTTTCGCCATTCGGGATCCGTTTTGACCATTTTAACACAATCTTTCACATCCTTGGACCTTATTTTTTATTATATAACCTTAATAAGTCATAATTATCATAATTTAAAACCTAAGATCTTATTTACAAAGTAATATTTCACGGTTTACAGTTTTCGTTCCCGATTTACCGATTCCGGCTCTTTGAGCTTTTTAATCCTATTCTCCCACACCTTTTGACCACAATACACCTATGTTAACTTAATTACCTTCTAATTATTATAGTTTTAACCCGGAAACTCACATATCCTCTCGGATTCAGAGACTTAAAATGACCTTCTAGTCTCGATGGAACTTTTTCATTTGAAGTTGTTTTAGTCCCGAGGTCGTCCTAATGGTCAATCTTCTTTGATGGGTGTTTTCTTTCCCTATTTTTCTTCCTTTTAGACATAGCGGTTTGAGAGGCCACAAGAAGAGACTCATTTTGCCGCTTGTCTAATCTTATACAAAGTGTCTGGACAACTTTAGCATGTGCTCGTACACAAGGATCAGGGTGATCGTCCATTCGATCAATGATGGGAGGATTATTACCACCAGAAGTGGCCTCCCTAATTTGTGTATTGACTTCTGTCTTAGAGTTCACTATATATTTTTTATTTTATTAAAATTATATTTATCGGACTTTTTCTTACATCTTTCCAAAGACGGCACCAATGTTGCGTCCAAGGATTTGATTCTTATACGGATGAAGAATTTTGTCCGTCGGTCGTTTAAATCTTCAGTCTCCATAAGCTCTTAATTAAATCATGTGCAAATATGAACAATAATTAAAGGATTGGCGGGACTCGCACCCTAATATATCCTTCGATACTTAAATCAATATTTTTCTTAAATGTAAAGGAAGAAACAAGAAATATTAAAGTGTAAAGTGTTCAATGAGTTGCACTCTAGGCGTCTTAATTTAAGATAGAGAGAGTTGCGCTCTGAGCGTATTTGAATACGTTGCTTGAAAATGCTTTTATTCTCCCAATCAATATAAGTTTCTCTTCTTGAATGGTGAGGATCAATATTTATAGACAGTGAGTGATTAACGGTTAGGACGGTTAACCGTTACCTCTACCTATGGTGGTTGTAACCGTTGTCGTCAAGTTAAATAACCGCTGAGTTTGTTAAATTAACCTCGACCATAATAACTGAAATAGATTGTACAGACATTGTGGGCCGAGCAGACATAATAGGCTGCTTGAGCTTTTTGACTGCTTGAACATGATGGATACTCGGACGTAAATTTTAAGGATCGTTGATTTTGATTTTCTGACCCACAACTGTATTGGGCTTCCTATTTGGGCCATTGGATATTATATCCATCAATATTTATCACTTAATTTTATAGAATTGGATAGTGAAAATTTAATTTTTTTTAAAAAAATAAATACATGTTAGATAATTTACTTACAGTACTGCTATTTGGAATTTGTTGAGATTGTTTTCACACAAGGTGTAATTTTTTTCTATATTTTGCTAATATTTGTTCAATATTTTTAATATTCTAGTAATAATAACAATAGAGCATTATATTTCACTAAATGAGTTTTATATAAAAAATGGGTTTAGCAAAAATATAATAATACTTAAATCTAATATGTTAGAAGATTCTAGATCTGTAAAATTTGAATTATCAGTGATTGAAGAGCCACATTGCCAACCTACTAAACTAATCAGCTGCCAAATCATCAATATTTTGAATTGAGTGGTAGGGTGATGAATTGGGCAAGTGGTCATATTGCTAAGCCAACAAGTAGCGAGCTGCTTAAATGCTATGTTATTAATGAGTTAGACTGTATTAGATATCCTGACATAGTATCATTTTAACAGACTATATGTAAAAAATCATAGATTAATAAAAGTTAAATAAGTCTATATTATACAAAAGACCATGTCAACAGCTTCATACATGTGTTGATTGAACAGTCACTTGCTTAACTCAAGTTTAAAATGTGCAATTAATCCGTATGGGTTATCATCTCTCAACCAATGGTATTAGCTTCCCGAAAAACAAAAAGCTTATTAAGTAATTGATTATAACTTACCAGAATAAGATGGTCAATTACCACCTTGAATGGCACCAACCCATTCCGAGCAATGGGTGCATTGCAAGAAGCAATGTATATATATATATATATCATTTGCTCATATGTAAGTCTTGCAAAAATTTAAGTCAAAAGTGTCAGTGAGATAATTTCATCCCCTAAAAATTTCAAAACATGAAATATTGTCATCCAAAAAATAGAATTTCTCATTGTTTTTAGGTTTGACAAGCATATTATTAATTTAAAAGTCAGATGATAAATTAAATAATTATTCTCATACATTTGAGTTCCGTTTATCTTGTGATTGGGAGAGTATGGGTTAAAAGATCAAATAATCCGCTCAAATATCTCAAATTAAAATCTTAATTTACAGTACTATCATTTAATTTTTGTATAATTTTATTTGTCTTTTATTTCTTTCCAAACCCACTCACTTAGACATTGCATTATTCTGAATTTGCTGAGTTTGTGTTTATGCTGAGGTAAGCTTTTTCTTTTTCTTTTTGATTCCCTTATTTTTTGTTGTTCTTTTTGCATACATATAATTAAATTTTGTTATTACAGTTGCTTTTATAGTCAAATTTATATTTAAAAGTTGTAAATTTTTATTTTTAAATCTAATTAAGAAAAAAATGCCACATGAAAAAGGCATACGTAGAAAATGGGTGGAAATATGACAATTAACCTTTCTAGGATTCTTTTTATGGCACTCTCAAATGGAAGTATGATGATTATTATTTGATGGCACTAAAATTGTTTTAGTGGTTGTAAAACATGATTATTGTTTTGGTCGTATTATAAAATATTTTAGAGATACTTTTATATATAATTATATTATAATAAGTATAAACTATTGTTAATATTATTTAATTTTCGTATAATCTTGACTTGTCTATGCTTTTGTTGGTCAAAAAGTGATTTCAATTATCACTATTATATACGTTTCTATCCCTAACTAAAGTTTTTGTTGTCTTAATTCTATCTTAGACTTGTTCCAATGTATTAGTCTTGCAACACAAGAGTGATGATGTTATAGTAAAAAATAGCCAATTATAACTTATAATAAAACTATATTCAAGGGAGCTATAACCGAATAATATTTAATTAAATTTAAGCAAATTGGTTAGTTTATTATAGACTTAATCAAAATCAAATCATCCCATTGGTTTGTTCCAACCTGCCCTAATAGGTTCACCAGAAATTAAAGTTGACTCAAACCCATCCCTCTCTAGTTGAGTTCATAATGACAGGACCAGATTATTAAAGTCTAAGTTGTTCCTTATCCAATCTAAGGACCGAAAAGCAATTAGTTGAGCCAAATTTATAAGTTTTGACTTTAAGTCTAGTAATCGAATAATTGAGCTGTTGGACGACTAAAAGGGCTAGAATACAACTGCATAACGAGCAAACCGGTAAAAGTTGATTAGGAAAGACAAATAAACAATGAACACTTGACGAAGATTTATCAGTGACTTGAATAGTTACAATCCCTATTATCCTATAAACATGTTTACAGAATATATGATCATAAATAATGAGATCCTATAACCAACAAGAATGGCCAACAACTTCTCCTAGAAAGATCACAAGTCCTCGAGAGAACCACCACCAACTTCTCAAGAAAATGGGCGCTAACTATCCAAAATATTTATCTCTATACTCCTATAAGTACGAAATCCATTGTAGAGAAAAGAAGCATTCTATGAGATATCATCTCAAGAAGATCATTCTTAGATTTTGTCATCAACTAATATTTGAGATCTCTGGCATCTCATGCAACTAGTTTTCATAAAAATATATGTGATGATATTAACCTAAACTCCATAACTAATACCCATATCTAATCATATAGAAAAATTTAAGTCTCAAATCAATATACAACACATTCACAACTGATAAAAATATAAATATAATAATTTAAAATATTCTCATACTAACGATAAATTTGAAAAAAAAATACATAATCCCACAAACCCCAACAAAATAAAACAAAATATCAAAATATATCTATAGAGTATAAAATCAACACTCTCCGCCGCCAAGCCTCAATCTCTCTTACCATAACCTTTTATCCAACTCTAAAGTTATTATCGTCTACACCTACTACTCTGGAAAAAAGAAAAATAGTAAGAATAAGCCAAATGCCCAACAAGTGACAACAAATTCAAAAACAAATAGGAAATAATAATAAATGTCTCAAATATATAATATATAACGTATACCAAGAGTCATGAATAACAATACATTATTCAATAGATAAATATATCCAAAATTTTATTTCATTGCATCTACGATTTAAATGCATAAGAAAGGCAAGTCACTCCGAACCCTACTATAACAAGGATCATAAGATTTAAATAATAAGATGCGAAGATCCCTCAAAATCTGACCTCATAAGAAATAAATGAATTTCCTGGTTTGAATATCAATATGAACGACCTAAAAATCGAATAATAATAAATAATATGGATTCCACTAAATTCGGATATCGTAAAATTCGACACAAATTCTACCGAATACAACTCATAGATTTTACTGAATTTCAAACTCAATAGGCATCATCCGTGATACCTCTCATCAAATGATATCTTTGATATTATCTCTTACGATCGTCGTATGGCTATAAGCATCCCTCCATAATAAACGTTATACCTCATTATCACTATAATACGAAAATCAATATCGGATAAGTATAAATTACACTAAGGTATCGTAACCTCTCATTCGACTAGATACCTTAGTATTTTTCATGCGCTCTCATTAACCTTGACCGTAGGAAGCCAATAAAAAAATTACTCACACAATCAAGTATAATATAAAAAATGCTTCACAATTTCAATGAAAGAACTATCGTTCGGTACTGATAAAAACTATACACACGCAAATCGAAGATAACACAAATAATGTCATTATTGGAAGAGAGGAAAGTACCAAGGATAATTTAAATATTCGATCAACTACCCTAATATCTTATTAAATCTCCTATATATATATACATCCACTCATGGATTTTCAACGCCCCTCACATAGCAACACCCAAGGCTGCCATCTCTCTCTCACTCACCTATATCACTCTTGCGTCTGACGGCTACCCACACACTCACACACCACTGTCGTGCACACACCTCGCGGCACAATATCGTCATATATATATATATACTCACACATATACACCCATGATACTCACGGATATAGCCAGCAAAGGCAAAGCACATCCACTCTGTCAACACTCACATTTTTCACACTGAAGCAGCACACATTTACAACTACACACACACACAGCCGCACACACATCCATAGCAGCTCACACAGATATTGTCATGACTCAAGAATACAATATACATAGGTTAAAAATAAAATCGATACTAATGTCTCCATCAATCATAAAAACCCAATCCAGGCGTGACAATTGTACACATACAGGACCCAATATAATAAAATCTGTATAAAATCTTATCGAATATAAATCCGGACAAATATAATATACGACCTGCTATCCAAATATCGCAAGGGAAGTATTCAATATTACAACAACTCATCAAAATAATACAATAATTTTAATATATCCCATACATGGATCAAGGTCCTCATATGGCAGAATATACAATCATATCATATTCTCGAGATCTAAAACATATCCAACATAATATCTTTGTTCACCAACAGAGATATCCGTACCAGATCATGTCTGCACTCCTACAAGTGTATTTACACCACTAGTCTGAATAGATAAAATATAAAAATGTGAACCTAGAACTCAACAAGTATCATATATATAAAATCAATGCGTATAAATTAGAGGAAAAAAATAATACATTACAACCGTATAAAATATAAAATACAAGGTCCATGAAATCCTTAAAAATTGAGGAGATGTCTCGTACTAGATCGTCGTCCATATCAAACAGTCCCTCTGGGATATAATTGTAATAAATAACGATCCGATTAAATATCATAAATAATATTATATTATATGATTTGATATCACATAGGCTGCAACCATCACCACATCCGTGTGGGACACATATTATTGTCCGGATCTAAATCTCATAATACAGAAATCGAGAGAAGACCGCAGGAACTAAAATATAAATCAAAACACGTTACGAGTTTATCACATATTTATACATACGAAATATTCCTATCGCCTAACTGTGAGCCGATCAGTTTATCTCAAAATCATCCACCACCCAAATACATGCAAAATTACAAAACATGCATGAAATCGAAAAACCAAAGATAAATAATACAAATTTGAGGAATGATTACCCTTGTCTGGTAATCACGGCTATATTGGCTGCAATTTAGGCCAGCAGCTCCAGGTTCGATTATAATTTAGGTCAGCAACTCAAGGCCATTCATATATTCTATCTCCCATAGATTAAAAATTTACTCACTATATTTTACCACTCGCGACTTTGGGGTGCAATATCAAATTTAGTTATATATTAGGACATATGAATATATTATTCCGTCAATTCTTTACGATGGTTCTCATTTAAATATACAGTGGGGCAGATCAGCTACTAAACGTCTCAACCTTCCTATCGGCGGAAGAGGGCCACATCATATACGTCCCCGTCGGGATTAAACCTCCCTGTCAGGAGCGATACCAATATCTCATACCTTAGATCACACATAACGACCCATCGGGTTTCCGACCGCCATGGTCCTGTAGTGACCTCACCCCCGGCAGCATGCATGATTAATGTAAGGTATGGTTCATAGTTTCACGATATACAGAATACACAAATATGTATATATACTGTCTGGGTGTTCGAAAATTTTTCAAATCATAAATACCCATAAAACTACCGTATAACCAGTAAAACATATATACATATATATAATTAATAAATTGGATATATATAAAAATACATACATGTTAGTAAAATATCTACGGTAGTTAAAATATATCAAAAATTAAATTAGACCAAGAATAGAATTGGAGGATAATTACCTCGACTTTATACTCTACAAATCTGAAGAAGTGATGTCCCAAAAAATCCAAATAAGATGATTCTCTCTCCTGTTGGCGCGACTTCTATACTCTAGCGTCACGCCACCGCCGCCTCAACATGCGCCGCGTCACAGCTCACCATCGATGACCCCAGCTCGCCACCATCACCGTCGATCTCCCCTCTCCTCTTCTCTTTCTCTCTCTCCTTCTCTCCTCCTCCTCATGTGCTAAACCCTAATCGCCCCCCTCATTCTCTCTCCCCGACTCTCTCTTCTGCTTTTCCCCTTCTTTTCTTTTCTTTTTTTAAATATTATATTATTATTATTATTACTATAATATATATATATATATATATTATTTTTTATTTTACTTTTCTTTATTTTCAAATTCAACCCAGTATTCATACAATAGCTCGGGCGTACTCCGAGTGCCATTCCGAAATTTCGATCATTTATCAAATTTTTATAATATTTTAATTTATTTTTACCACGTTTAAAATACCCAAAATCACAATAAATATTAAAATAATACAAATAAAAATCAATATATGACATATACGGTCCACATACGCCTATACACATTCCTACACCTTGTACAGCATGCTCATATGATTACATATACATACTTCTATATGCACACACACGGATCGTATACAACTTAGTACATCATCTTTAAATCGACCATCATGTATATATACTCACAATTATATGATCAATTAATTCTCAAATTCGTAAACTCAAAATCCTACCCATGAATCTATACCTGAATGAAACCAAATCCTAAATCATATCTCCACCATTTTCACGCCACGGAAACAGAGCATGTTTGATTTCCATCGATATCCAAATTTCGATCTCCCAATAGGACAAACAACGATTTCAATTTGTTAACCCACAAGGTTTTATCTCCTAATTTAACATTAATTCCTCAAAATTTCGTTCCCTTTTACAAACAAAACTGAAGCCCTATTTTCCACAATTTTTTTCACCTTCTACCCTATTTTCACCGAAATCCTCCAAAATAACCCACAAATAGATAATCGACAATAATAGAAAGAAGGAAGGTCACGAATTATTTGTAAATGAATCTCAAATCAACTTGCATGATGCTTTCGATTTTCCTTGACATGTCTGAAGCGGCTTCCAATGGCGGCTTGACAATAATGTCTCAGGCATCAACTTTGGTGTCGATGGCAAGCACCGACGACAGACTTTCAGCTACCCCATTCCCACTCTCTTCCTCTCTCTGATTTCACCAATGACCCTTTCAAGAATAAGACAAAAGCAACGATTTAAGAGGGGACAAGGAAAACTAAAATGAGAGAAATGGGGCTAGTGACCGAGAAGAAGAAGTGAAAGTGGCTGATCAGCAGAATGAGGAGAATTCGTTGCCGCACAAATCTTTTTCTTTCCTTTTTTTCGTTAATTTCCCTCCTTATTATTATTATTATTATTATTATTATTATTATTATTATTATTATTCCATTTACTTATTTATTATTATTATTTTATTAAATAGTTTATTTTAATATCTTTCAATATTATTATTTATTATTAATACAGTTATTTATTACTAGTTATTATTAATATTTATTAATATCTATTATTACTTTCATTTTTTATTATTATTATTTAATACATCTTATTATTGATAATATTTATTAATATCAATATATCATATTATTTATTACTATACTAAGTCCATAAATATATTATTCGAATTAAAATATCAGGGTGTTACAATATAAGTCTCATAACATTTAAATTAGCATCTAAAGATGTTAGGAGCTTTCCTTACATAATGCATCTATAACACCCAAATTCATGAAATCTATTTATAATGTCATAATATTTATACATTTTGGTATATATTAGGGGTAATTGTACAGTTAAAGTTTAAGAAAATTAAGTATTCAATGTATAATAATTGCCGCCTGATTTGCCCCTTCCGTAAAGCAATGTTTAGGCAAAATGAGTAAGGCTCATGCGTGCATTATTTGGTTTAGCAGTGAGGGTGGCGCTCATGCGTGTGTCTGGCACATTTATGTATACATCTGTTTGGTCTCTATACTTGATGAATATATAACTAGCACATATGCTCTATTTTGTATATATAAAGAAGGAGATTTGTAATTTTTTTTTGTGCTTTTTTGGCTAATTTTAAGATATAAATAGAGATAAATAAGAGAGTGTGTGAAAAAAAAATAATTTCAAGGTTATTTCACGTTAAATTAGGTAAATATTTAATTTAAAACAAGTTATATAAGCCTATTTTTTAGTCTTTTATTAAAATATTTTAATTTTTCTTTTTATTATTATTTAAATGTACATATATGTCTTCCTTTTTTGTTCCATTTGAATATTTATTGCACGCATATATATTTTTATCAAGTTTTGGATATTTTAAATGTTTATATTAACGTTTGAGATGTTGTCAAAAAAATTATATAATCTTTTTACCTTAACATATTATTTTTACAAAAATATTTGACGAGATCTTACTTTGTAAAATAGAATGAATAAATTATTTTTTTCCTCGTTTGAAAATTTTTTGTATATTTGATATGTGATATAGAATTATTCTTTTTGAATAAATAAGAAGCATTGTAAAAAAATTAATATTTGTATTCAAACATATCTTTGCACAATTTGGAGATCACACCTATCATCTACATGTTATTAAAAAGTCGCGGTAGATCTTATTTGTTGAGTAATATATACAGTTCACCTATAAATTTTAAATAGTAGTGCACGGATCTTATGATATAATAATATGTATAACCTGATTTTCAAAATTTGTTATTTAATTAGTCGATGTATGATTTATTGATCATTAATTTTAATAGGTTTTAATATATTTTTGATATAATTTTTTAAAATTTTCATATTTTTAATATGTTTTCATGTGCATTTTATGGACCTTCACATATTTTGTATATTCATATACGTTAGACATTTCATATATAATCATATTTTAGAATATATTTATCCAAAATTGGATATTTTGAGTTTCCACGTGTAATCAATAATTACTATCATTTATACTTATATATTCATATATTCTATATATACTTTATTGACTCTTAAGTTCACGTTTAAAATATTTTAAATTCATCATAGATTAACAAATATTAGATTCTCTAAGTATTGAGGGTGGAGGGCCATTGAACAAATTTAGTTAAAAATTTAATTATGGTATCTTGGGTTTGTTTTAAATTTGTTGTGTTGAATAGGATTAAATAATTTGAGTTTTATATTTTGGATTTGGACCAAAATTCTATAATGAATTTTATGTATACAATTTCGTGATTCGTATATATGATTTTTGATTAAATGTTTTTATTTACAATAAAGTAGCGGTTGAAAAGGTGCGGCCTAACTTGTTGGATGGCATATGTTAATAAGTTTTTATTTCTGATATTATCATTATTATTTATTTATATTTGAATCATAATATTATCATTTTTTAAAATTTTTGGAGAATTTAGCCCTCCAATTCTCTCTACTTTATTTCTCTCCCTACTTCTTAGCTAGACAAGCTTGTCAATTTGATATTAGAAGATAAATTAGATAGTTAGCCTCAAATCTTTGGTTCTCATTTAAGTTTGCAGTGTGCAAAATTTTGGATATAATTAATATATATTATTTTGAGTTTTCATATTTTTGGATTTGGACGTCGGAGAAGGGTGGGAAATGCTAAACGCAATACTGAAATGAATTTTATGTATACAATTTCATGATTCATATATATGATTTTTGGTTAAATGTTTTTATTTACAATAAAGTAGCGGTTGAAAAGGTGCGGCATAAGAGATGTTCGTGGACTTGAGTCATTTGGAATGAGAATGAAGCTTTTGAACTCTTTTTATTTTTAGCATTATAGCATTTATATTTGAGTATTTTGGCCCGATAAATTTAGGGCCTGAGCCGTTAGTATGCCACAACTGTTGGTTTAGTTGTTGGATGGTTCATCCGGCCGGAGCTTTAATAAGTCCCTTTTTATTTCGACATATTATTATTATTATTGATTTTTTATATTTGAATCATGAGGGGAGTAGCCATCATTTTTTTTAATTTGGCTTTTGAAGGAATTTTGCTCGGAAGAGCATCAAAGCCCTCCACCCGGAGGAATTCGTTTCCCATAAATGGAAAGGAGGCTGCGCCCTAAGCTCCTGTGTTTTTCTCCTACGAGGATCGCGGATTTGGTTTTTAGTCTAGTGTTCTCTAGGTCGAGAGCGCAGGATGCGCTGTCGCCATTAACGGAGGGTATTGGTGTCCTATTAGCTAAAATGGGGAGGGGGAGCTAAGTGTCGCCATCGGGACTTTGGGCTTTATTTAGCCCCCTTCGAGAAGAGAGAGAGAGGACGCCGTGATGGGGAGACCCTTTGAGTTCAGACTCATTTAAGTGGTTTTCTCAGCTTTTCTTCCTTTCCTTTCCGTGGTCCTTTTATTGAAAAAGGGGTGAACATTTTTTGGGACAAAACTCCACTTGATAGTAATCTTCGCCGCCAAAATGAAAATATTTCCGCCGCTTACTTCTTGATACCTTTCAGGTTTGGGTTGTATGGACCCAACAATTATTATTATTATGGCTGAGCATATTTAAAAATCGGCTTAACTAATTTATTAGGTTAGGTACAATTATAAATAAAAGTGATCAATTTAATTTGACCCTACTTATATTGTAATTTTTTATAAATATAATTTTATTACAAATAAATTGCAATTTTAAGAATCAATTTTAGTTTAATATATTTATACAAATTAATAACTTTTTATATAAACTTTTTTCACGTAAAGAAATATATATTTGTAATATTTTAATTTAAATATTATAATTTTAAAATATTTATATTTTATTAAATTTTTATATAAATATAAATTTTAAAATAAAAGTAATTAAAATAAAAAAATATTAATGAACCGTCTCAAACAAACTCGATTAGGATTATGAACAGATATAGAAATAATTTTTTATTTTAGTTATCGGGTCATGTCCAATTTGTCTTAATTTAACGGTTATAAATTTTTACCTAAAATATATCTGTATTTAACTTAAACTTGATATTGTTCAGATTTAATTAGGATTCATAGCACAATGAATCAATTGATTGATCAATAAGAAATTTAATAAATAAAATTTATTGGACCTAACCAATGAATAGAAAGTCAGCACCCATTTCACTTAAAAATTAATATTTGGCGTGAAGGAATCGGCATCAAACTTTCGTATTCATCACGGTTGATATTTTATTTGTCAAAAATTTTTAGATGGGAAGATGCCAAAAAATAAGGGAAAATTATTTTTAAAAAATTCTCAATTTTCTTTATTTTTAATTACAATAATGACTTTTTATATTCCTCCTAGTTATATTTTAAAAATAATTTTATTATATATACATATACATATATATATAATAAATTTATGTATGTAGGTCTAATTAATTATACTTTGAGTCATATGAGTGTATATAATGTATATAATACCTGATAGGTACAGTCAGCTTGATCCAAAAAGAAATAGAGACCTCAAATCCCAAAATCTCTCCCATCATTGCGACCACAACCCCAACTCAATCATCCAAACTTTTAACTGGTTCTTTTTATTATTGTCGTTATAGAAATTTTAATGAAGATATTTTTATATTTATTAAATAATAACAATTAAAAATATGATAAATAAATGATAAATATTTTATAAAGTGATTTGAATAATATTTTAATCCCAACTATTTATTTTTATAACCTTTAATTTTTATTTGATGAATATAATAATCTATTTACTAAAATAGCCACTAGAGCTCTCCTCTCTGCAAACCCATTACAAGCCTGCATGGGTCATTCCCTACCAAGCCCTTCTACAATTCTCTCCCTATTTTGGATTGGTTCGTTTGTTGATACTGACACAAAGTTTATAAAAAAAATCTAGAATAATGTTTATTTTGATTTCGTACACAAAGATTTTGAATATCACTTAGTATTAACATATGGTATAAAATATAAACAATTTGATTATTATATATGTTGCGTATATATTCAGGTCAGCGTCGCCATGAAGTGTTTAGGGTGATGGATGTGAAGGGGAGAGATTAAGGCCAGAAGTTTTACGTGAAAAAATCTTAAATGGAAGGAAAAACCACAATGACTTAGGGGCTAGAAATCTTATTATTTAGATGGCGATCTTTCACAATCTGAAGTGTTTAGTGTAGATCATGCTATCTCTTATTTTGTATTTCTCTCCTTAGAAATTTCTCTTGTTGGGAAACTTTGTCACTCTTTTGTTCCTTCTTGTTGGAAAGAGAGGGAGAGAGGGGCCGAGAGAGAGTATGAGAGAGTTGAAGTTTTTCTCTTCTTTCTTCTCTGAGAAGAGTTCGGAGGAAGACCCTTTGGAAAGGAATTTTGCTGGGAATTTATAGGAAAAAATGTGCCGTTGAGAAAGGGACACGTGGCAGTCGGCGGATGGCCGAGAGGCTGTTCACTGTCCCGTTGGTAGGGCTTGAGCGTGTCAAGCGCATAAGCTCTAGGCGTCAGTCTTGATTTGATTAGGTGTGCTCTATGGCAGTTGCAGATTTTTGGGGAATCATCGAAATTGCTTAGCTGGCACTCCCGATCGTGTACGGAACAGTCCTCGTCCTTGCAGTGTGCCTTCCTTCTTCGAGAGTTCGAGAACTCGTTAGGGAAGGCAGCTCTCGGAGGGTCTTTGGTCCTTTGTGGAGGGTCCTCGAATCTCTTCTTGAGTTCTCGGACTGACCTGTGGCCTAATGGAGTTCCTGGGGTTCTCGGGCTTCCTCCTCAAGTTCTCGTACTTGGATGTTATTCGTGATGTCCTCAAGCTTCTTGTGGTTAAAGGGGTCTCCCGGACCTTTGTCGTGGCTTTGGCTTTTGGGACTCTTGCCTGTGTTTTGGGGCCCCCTGGGCCGTCCAGCCCTCTTGGTTCGTGGGATCATTTCAGGGCATTTCACTTGGGCCTTTCCTTTGGGCCATGTTTTATGGGCCCTCACACTGAGACCCAACATAACTCCCCATGCCAAACGGTCGAGAACCTCGAGCCCTTTGCAGTGGACTTGGCCCTTTGCAGTGGTAGTTCGAGTACATGTGCATCCTCGGAATGATTGTCGCGCTAGGCTTAGTGGAGGATTGTCCCAAAACTTCTTCTGAGTTTAGACATTTTCAGCGCCGCCATTTGTAATTTTGCAGGGCATTAAATGCTGAAGTGACGCGCTGATAGGCGTCTCGGGAAGGCAAGGCCATCATTCTTCTGAGACGAATGGCCGGGTGACATGTGGCATGGGTAATGAGTGCACATTTTTAAATTTCAGGAGTATTTAAGCACCTTCTCGTCCCGATTCTCCACCTTTGCGTATACTTTTCGTTTTCTCCTCTAAGTGCTAAGTTTTTTGCCTTCCTTTTGTTGAGATTTTCTTTATTTTTCTGTCTTTACTTTTCGACGTCGATGGCGCCTGGAGTGAGGGATATTGACTCCACGATGACACTTGATAGGCTCGCGGAGATTCGAGTACGATATCGAATCTCTGAGTCTGTAGCTATGATGATTCCAGAGTCGCACGATAGGGCATGGTGCCCCCAGGATGGCTTCATCACCGTCAATGAAGTCCACCTCAAAGGTGGGCTACGGTTTCCTGTGGCAGAAGAGCTTTACGACATTATGATGGCACTTGGAGTCCCCTTTGCCATGCTCCAGCCAAATGCAGTAAGATATTTGGTGTCTTTGTGCATTTTCTTCCGGTGCCATAAGAAGCTCTTGAACGTTACCACGGTCAATGTTATGTTTCGTTCACACATAACCTTGACTGGATTACCATGACTCGCCGCCTGTACTTTTCCTTGATGTGCGGGGGAAATCCGAACTCCACAAAGCGATGGAAGGATAAGTTCTTTTTCCTTGGCGTTCACGAGCATTGGGCTGTCCCCTTCGGCTGGGGGAAAGTGGCCAGTCAGTATTGCTCTAACCCTTCGAAGGAGGACAGGGAGAGTGTGAAAGAGTTCACGGATTTGGTGCTAGCCAATCTTGGAAGCTTCCACCTGAACAAACGCAATATCTAGTTGTCGCCCGAAAAATTTGAGGAGGCCAAGTGGGGACCCCGGGCCGAGGCCTCTCATGACTCCTCCCGAAGTCCAGAAAAGAGACCGAGGAGGAGGCGGGGGCGAGATTGAGGTCCCCCATCTCTACTCGAGGAAATGACGTTAAGCCGAGAGTTCAAAATGCCCAGCGGCTGTTATTGAGCTTCCTTCTAGTGATGATGATGATGATGATTTCAATATCGATAACTTGAGCGACGATGACGTGATTGCCCCTCTGCTTAAGAGGTCGAGGACCGGTACTTGACCAGAGTCCTCAGGGGTTGAAGGTCTCGCCTTCACTTCCACTGATGATCCTCCTTCTGAGTCATTGGGGGTGATTGTACAGATTGTGGGGCTTCCGGATGTCCAGCCCCCCACAGTGATGATCCTGTTTCCGGAGTTCCTGATGATGCTGGTGACGTCTCGAGGTGGGATTGATCATCCTCCCGAGGACATAGGAGGCGGGAACTCCGCCGTGGGCCGAGGGGGAATGATGGCTAAGATGGTGGAGGCCGAGGAGTTGGGCGTGGTTGACCTGATGCCCTTGATCCTCCGAGCGACCGATTGCGAGTCAAGTGATCGGCCCGTCCGATCTTCCAGGGATATCGATTTTGAGGCAAGCTCTTGGTGCCTTTTATAGGCTAAGGAACTGTACGAGAAGGCGCTTGCGGCGTACAGGAGCGATCTGCGGAGTCAAGTGGCCCTTGGGGAGCGTGGCCTAGGGCATGATCCTCTTGTTTCTAAGGTAACCCACCGTTTCTTCTCTTGCCTTGCCTCCGGTTGCCCGTGTTTTGATGAGCTTTTCTGTTTGCAGCTCCAGGGTCTAATTGGAGGCCTTAATGAGCTGGTGGGAGAGGTCGCCCAGTCTCGCTCGAAAATGGGGTCGCTGAGGGTTGCTCGGGAAGCTGCACAACGGGCTGAAGCAAAGGGGAAGATCGCCTCTTTAGAGGATAACGTCAAGCTTCTGCGGCTTCAGCAGGACCTCCTCCGAGAAAGGATCCTTCGCCAGGAGGAGAGGTTGAGGACATCCGTACAGATTGCGGAGATGGCACCAATATTGGATGGCAAGTACTGGGAGGGCATTCGCTGTGTCGCCGAGTGCTGCGACTGATCCGTCCGTGGTTCCCCGTCGCCGTCCTCGATCCCAGGAACACCAGTGCCTTAAGGGCGGAAGACTTGTACGGCGTTGCGGGGAGGCCTTTCCCTGAGCCTCCTCGAGCAGGGCCTGAAGGTGAACCTCTTACGTCCGAGGAGTCAGTTCCGGCGAACCAGGCAGGGCCTTCTGGAGCTCGAGAGGCTCAAGGAGAAGGGTGCCAAGAGGCGGTCCCTTGATATTTTGTTTCTTTTCTTACTTTGTTACATCGTTGTACATGAATTCATTTTTATGAATAAAACTTGTCTTTTCAGCATCAGGGCTTTGGACTTTTGTCTCGTTTGTACAAGTGTTGCTCTTTTTTTGTGGTGCGATGCACAGCGCCTTACTCTTAGCTTTAAGCGTGTGATCTCCTTAGGATTCTTAGCCTTTTAACCTCTCGAGTTTGAGTGTGTGATCTTTTTAGGATTCTCTAGCCTTTTAACCTCTCGGGTTTCTTGGCATTGGGTGTAGTTGTCGAAAGTCGACCTCTGGGGCCGCTCGGCGCGTAGGGTTTTTGGAGTTCGGCCTGGGGGGCCGTTCGAGGCACGGTAGGGTTTTTAGAGTTTGACCTGCAGGGCTGCTCGATCACGGCCGAGTTTTGGAGTTCGACCTCGAGGCCGCTCGATCCTGGCTGAGTTTTTTGAGTTCGACCTTTGGGGCCGCTCGGGCACGGTGAGTTTTAGGTTCGACCTCAAGGGCCTCTGGTGGAGTCGAGTTTTGGAGTTCGACCTCAGGGCGCTCGGTCCTGGTAGGAGTTTTAGAGTTTAATTTTGCTCGGGTGCGGCCCGAGTTTTGGAGTTCGGCCCAGCTAGGGCGCTCGGTCAGCCCGTTAGAGTTTTTAGAGTTCGACCCACTGGGGCCGCTAAGGCGCGTGCAGGAGTTTTGGAGTTCGACCTGCAGGGCCGCTCGATCAAATAGGAGTTTTTGAGTTCGACCTCGGGGCCGCCTCGGTCGCGGCGAGTTTTGGAGTTTGACCTGAGGTCGCTCGCGGCATGCACCGAGTTTTGGAGTTCGACCTGCGAGGCCGCTCAGTAGCAGTAGGAGTTTTGGAGTTCGACCTGCAGGGTGCTCTCAAATTGGTAGGAGTTTTGGAGTTCGACCTCTCGGGGCCGCTCGATCGCGGTAGGAGTTTTGAGTTCGACCTGCGGGCCGCTCGGTCGCAGGCGGAGTTTTAGAGTTCAACCTCTCGGCCGCTCGGTGCGATCGAGTTTTGGAGTTCGACCTCCGGGCCGCTCGGTCACAGCTAAGTTTTTAGAGTTCGACCTTTGGGGCCGCTCGGTCACAGCCGAGTTTTTGGAGTTCGACCTTTGGGGCCGCTCTGGCACAGCCGAGTTTTTAGTTTGCCTTGAGTGGTGAGTTACTTTGTCGTTGATGAGGGAGCATGAGAACACTTTATAATAATTATAATGAAGGGACATTTTCATTGATGTATACGTGTTACATTGCGTGGCCTCCAGGGCCTTTTGAAACCTTACGTTACATTAGTCCGTACGCTCGAGCCTTGATACTCCTCTTGCTGCTCCTTGGTCCTTTTGACATCGTATTCGGTGTTGGCCTCGCCGTGTGGCGCCCCAGGCGGGTGGTCGGGCGTGCTCGAGCCATTATAGCCTTGCCCTTGGAGCGCGTATGGCAGGCTGCGTCTTCTTTGCTCCGAGCCGTACCGAGGTCATGGCGAAGCCAGTCGAGATAGCCTTCCATTACAGCCCGCTCGATTTGCACTGGAGGTTCTGCAGTCTTCCGTGTCGAGGCCGCGGCTGCGGATGGTAATTAGTACTCTCAGTCACCCCTTCCGGGTTCTTGACGCCTTGGGCCATCTTAGGAACTCTTCATCCCTGATCTGCCTCAGGATGTTTGTGAGGGATTTAGTGAGAGCAGGTGGGCCTGAGGGCCCGTCTCCTCCAAGGACCATCCGTTCGGGCTCGTTTTGCCCAGACAGTCCATGGGTCTTCAGTTGGGCACTCGCCCTTCTTTTTCCTTCCCCTGTCCTTGGGGGCAGGGGGTCTTCTCGTCCTCCCGGCCGGCTCGTTTCGCCGATTTTGGGTCCGAAGATTGTCTTCCAGAGCCTCTTGAGCCCTTTCTTCGTCGGGGTCTGGCTCATGGACTTATTTCTATTGAGATAGTCCCTCAACTCGCCAGGAGCCTGCGCCGCTTGTCGCCTGCAGGGGCTGCCAGGGACATGAGCTTTCGTGGTGTGCGCGCCCTTGTTGCTCGTCCGCCTCTCGCGGAGGGTGCTAACGGCTCTTGAAAGGTTTGTCTACCTTATGTCTGACTTACGTGACGCTAATCCGGGGCATGGCTCATCCTGTGCACGATGGGAGGCACTGCCGAAGTGCTCCACCTCCGGGTGGGCGTCTTTGTCTTGTCTGCTTTCGCCATTTCGGAGCCGAGTAGATGCCGTGATAGTGGGAAGTTCGTGAGCCTTTTTTCACGTTCCCGGGCGGCCATTCAGGTTGCGTACCAGGACTCGGGGTTCACGTGCAATACAAGTGTTTGGGGGTGATGGATGTGGAGAGGGAGAGATTAAGACCAGATTTTTACGTGAAAAACCTCCTCTTAAATGAGAAGGAAAAACTACAAGGTTTTGGGCCTTTAAAAATGCTTCACTATTTAGATAGAAGTCTTTACAAAATATAAGTGTTTAGGGTAAATCCCTTCATTGTCTCTTGTTTTGTATTTCTCTCCTTAGGGATTTCTCTCGTTGGAAAACTTTGTCACTCTTTTGTTCCTTCTTGTTGGGAAGAGAGGGAGAAAAGGGCCGAGAGAAAGAGTGAGAGAGTTGAAGTTTTTCTCTTCTTTCTTCTCTAAGATGAGTTCGGAGGAGGACCTTTTGGAAAGGGATTTCGCTGGGTATTTACAGAGAAAAATGTGCCGTTGGGGTAGGGACACGTAATGATGGATGGCGGATGGCGAGAGTCATTGTTTTATCCGTAGTCACATTCAATGCTCCCAGCGTGTGCGAGGATAGCATGCGGTGGCCCTTTATTAGTAGAGCCTCGAGCGTATCGTAGCATAAGCTCTAGGCGTTAATCTTGGTTGACTAGACGTCTTTCTGTGTGATTCTGAAATTCAAGGAATCGGCGAAATTCTTGCATTGTGGCTCTCGATCGTGTATGGGACCCAGTCATCGTCCTTGCGGTGTGCCTCCCTTCTTCGTGAGTTCGAGGACTCGTTGGGGAAGCGGCTCTCGGAGGGTCTTTGGTCTTTATGGAGGGTCTCGAATCTCTTCTTGAGTTCTCGGGTGACTGTGGCCTAATAGAGTTCACAGGGTTCTCGGGGCTTCCTCCTCGGAGTTACCAAATACTTGGATGTTATCCGTGATGTCCTCGAGAACTGCTTGCGGTTAAAGGGTCTCAGAACCTTTGTCGTGGCTTTAGCTTTTTGGGACTCGCACATGTTTTGGTGCCCTTGGTAGATTTGACCCCTCTTGGTTCGTGCCATTTTCGTTTCGAACTTTTCTTTATTTTATTTGGGTGTGTTTTATGGGCTCCATAATTTTAGAAGGACAATATAAAATAAATATTAAAATAAAATATAAAAGCAAAATTTGATAGAGGACGAAGATAATTTTTTAAATGTAAAAATGACAATGCTTATAATACTTTTGATTGTTTATTTCTAATCTAGATAAATAATCGAATGACTTATATCCTTTTGTGAAAGGAACAATTATAAAAATAAAATTAAAAAAATTATTTACATGTTTTTAATTTTTCAAATTTAATATCTAAAATATTAGATTATCAATTTATCCACTTTAGAACAACTTTTTCGACGGAACTTGGTCAATGTGGGCATGCCCAATATGGTGACTTGCCCTGACATGGTCCACTTCTTCACACTAGATCATGTTTGAGACTATATCAATTGTAATAGGGGATCCTAGTTTTAGAAGTATGGTTTTTTTTTTCTTTTTAGCAAAAAAAAATTATTTTAAAATTTTAAAATAAAAAAAATATTTTTTTTTTTATTTGGGGAGTGAAACCCCTGCTTCGAGCAGGAATCCCGCCCCCACAAGCGGAGCGCCATGTTCACCCTAAATATGCAACAAGCAACTATTTCAAACGTATGGTACTAGTAAATATTCTTTACATTATTTTGGGATAAATTAAATAACTTTGCATCTCGCTCATACATCTGCACAGTTAAAATAGTGGCACTTGTAAATAAACTGAATATAAAATTTGTGCTAGCAGTTTTCACTGAACAGGCACAGCTGGGGGAGTTGTATACAGGTATTCTAAGCTCGGGTCAATCGCTAAACTGGTTCGTCTCTTGCTGAGCAACTTCTTTTTCCGATTTTTAAACCCTCATACCTTTTGTTTTTGCCACCCCCTAATTTTTCTCCATGAAGTCTTCACCCTGTTATTCTGATTTTTCGTATTCTTGTCATTATTATTATTGGGATAATTTCCATCGTTGTTCATCTTCTTCGACAGTTGGGGCTTTCAGATTTTGAAGCATTTCTTGCATCCCGGCACGTCTACTGCATAACAAGGTATTTGATAGTAGGTCCATTAGTAAATTTTTAAGTTTTCCATTCAATTATTTTATATTGTTAGGGTCAAAGTTTAGCCTTTGTTACACTAATCATATCTCATTTACCCATGAAAGGCCTTTCTTAATTTATGGCCATGGATGTTTTGTTGTGCTTGTGGAGGAGAAGAGGGGAGTTGCCGATTTGGGTTTTCTTCAGGAATTCAAGGTAACTTTCGGATTGGTTCCAGCTTTTGCTCTGTTACTTGTTGATTCTGCTTATTTTGTGTATTCTGATAATATTTTGTTGTCTTCCGCTTCTGAAAAATTGCAATTGGTAGTGCAATCTTAATTTTATGGTTATTGAGCAATTGCTGTAGTTCAAGGTGTGGTTCCATTAATCAACTTAAGATGGAGGTGAATTAAGTTGGTGATAAATTTCCGATCAATAATTTTAACTTTGCCAAATTTTCACATTAATTTTTCATTTGGCAAAAGAGGAATGACTTAAGGATGCAAATAAAATAATAACGTAAGAGAGTAAGGATAGAGAAATTTGACACTGTAATTTATACAGGTTCAACTTTGCTACATTATAGATCAAACTTTACATAAACAAGATACTTTCTAGTTTGCAACTCACTCCAACGTTAGAGATTTTTTTCAGGAGGGACACCTTCACTTATTTAATCTTACAAGGATACGATTATAAATGTTTTTTCTCAAAGAAAATATACGGGAGTGAAGTTTAAACACTTCAACAATTTCTTTACAAAGATATGAGAATTTTATGTCCCAAAGAAGACCATTAATATATTCTTTATACTTGCTTTTATTTTTGCCAAGTGGAAAAAATGTTTCTTCAGGTGTGAAGAAGACAACTTATATAAAGGAGGAGAGCAAGGTACTGGTGTGTATAAAGAACCCTTTTAATATTAAAGCACCACTTGAAAATTTCTGAAAGTAGCCAATTCTTAAACTTCAAAAATTCTACAAAAAAATCTTGAAACGTCATCATTATGTCTAGCTGCACGCCACATAAACTCAAACTAGGATCTGTTACCGTATTAGAGATAAAATTCAAACCCTAGACATGTCAGTTTGCATTTGTTGTTTTGTCAAAATTTGTTTCTGTTTTAAAAAAAATTCATAAAAAATACTTTGCAAGTCCTAAATATATATACCATAAATTTCTAAAAGTATGTCGAGTCTACTTTTATTTGAAAATTGAATTTATCCAAATTAATTTTCTTAGTTGACATGTGCAAAAAACTGCTGTAAGACCAGTTTGAATTTCTAGCACATACCTCAGCAGAATCCCAAATTTTGGAAAACTATTATTCCCAAAATTAAATCCAAATTTTTCATTCAAGATATCCATGGAAATCTTATAATGTTTAGTTTTTATAAAAACTATTTGTAAAATTTCTGAAGCATCATAAAAATGTTTATTGAGCTAAATATATAATATATGCTAGTCTTAAATTCATGATGTTTGTGTGCATTCCGACAAAGTTGATTTTTCCATCTGAGTTTTTAGATGCCCAATTGTGTATGAACAAAAAGTTATGTGTCAATTTTCAAACCAAAATAAAAAGGGTTAGAGTATTTAGAATTGTTTACATTATGATATGGTCAATTTACAAAGAATGGAGCATGATTACAAATTCATCTAGATAGACAAATTTTTAGAAAAATTTTGAAACTTACACAATTAACAATGAAATGTGAATATACTTACTGGGGACACAGAATCCATTAAATTATGGGCCATTTGAATATCTTTAATGGATGCATATATTGTTTAAAATGTAGCAAAATTTGGGACAAATATAAAAATTATAGACAATATAATTTATTTTGGCATAGTACAATTAAGTCCACAATTAGAATATACTTGATCCATTATTAATGTGTCTATGAATATAATTCAATACAAATATGCTTCTTATCATTAAAATAATTAAAGAAACCTTGAGCTAACACATCGATTCATTGTAGCTTTTGTGTGATATCGAATGTTTTCCAGGGATGTTTTCAAGAAAGATGAACTCGGTATGGAAATAGCCCAGATTGCAATACCAGCAGCATTGGCTTTAATGGCTGACCCTTTTGCTTCTTTGATTGACACAGCTTTTATAGGCCAGATAGGTTTGTTCCGCAAACGCTGTTTATCATTTGATTCATTATTTTCCTGCTTTGTTTAAACCATAAGAAGATTAGTTATTCTGGACTGCCTTGCTATCTGATATTGTGCTTTCCCTGCTGTGGAAACATCCGAATGAAATGAGTCTACTGTATAATTATTTCTGACAAATTCTTAGCAGTTTGAACAAAAAACGAAGCCAGGGTGATTCACAGTTTTTAGCATGACCCTTGGGAATCCCATGGCTATTGAACGTGATGATTGCTAGGAATAGTGTCAAGGAACCACTTTATTTAGAAGCTTAGTTGTTAGCTAAAGGTCTGAGAATGTCTTCTATACACTAACATAGTCTCTCCTGGAAATGCTCTTTGGGCCTAAAATGTGAACTGAGCATGTGAACTCTTCTATCATATGCGGAATTATAGTCTCTCGTGGAAATGCCCTTTGGGCCTAAAATGGGAACTAAGCACAAGAACTATTCTATCATATGTGGAATTGCAACTTTGAGGATATTCAGATATAAATTGTTTGTAGGTTTATAGTGTTAAATAAGCACTTGTGCTAAAAGCTTAAGTTGTTTGGTGAGGTTCCAATAATAGATTTTGTACCCAGCAATAAAGAATTTGAAAGAAAGTGACGATGATCCTCTATATACTCATTTACAGCAGGCTTAGAATGTTGTTTTCACAAGAAGATCATTTGGAATTTACTTAAGAACTTGACTTGGTAAGGCTTCATTTTTCAAGCACAAAGGTTCATGCTAATAGAAGTGATTGAAGCTATGCTGTTGTCCTGATAATGAGTGATAATTTCTGCAGGTCCTGTTGAGCTTGCCGCTGTTGGAGTTTCTATTGCTATTTTTAATCAAGTGTCGAAGATTGCAATATTCCCACTTGTCAGTATCACAACTTCTTTTGTTGCTGAGGAGGATGCTGTTGGTAGACGGAATGATGATGCACAAGCAGCTAAGAAGCCAGAAAGTAGTTACTCTAAAGACAGCGAAATGGAAATGTTAATGCACCAAGGTGCCTGAGTCTGCTGTTTTAGTATGCAAAATTCTTTTAAGAGGCGTTGGGTTCTTATTCACTCTTATTTTGTGGAATAATTTATAGATGAGTACATTAGTTTTGATGATTTTGGTACTGGGTGATATTTGAATCAGATTCTGATGGCAAGTTATCATCTTTTGGTAGCACTCAAGGAAATGCCACTAACTCAGAGCATGGAAGAAGGCATATACCATCAGCTGCAACAGCAATGTTTATTGGAGCATTGTCTGGCCTTATTCAGGCTTTATTTCTCATTTCTGCTGCAAAGCCCATTTTGAACTATATGGGTGTTGGCTCTGTAAGTGTCTTTCTTTAGAACTGAAGTTCCACTTATTCCTTTATAGTGCCAATCAGGAGCTGTTACAAAGAAATTAATCTGAAGTAAGTTGGATCATGCTGGTGCTTGATGCTAAGATTCCATGAACCTCCACGAATGGATTTCACTGCTTGAATTACAAAATTCTGACTTTGGAAGCTAGTAACTATATTGTTGTTGTGTAAACATCCACAATCTAATATGCAATATTCCTGTGAATCCATCACCTCTTCCTTGAGAAGTTTGGAACTTAAATCTTCGATCATATCGGATGCAAAAGAACATATACGCTTCCAATCAGTATGTAGTCAATAATGAAAATTGTGATCTTTTGGGCTGGTAGGATTCTCCTATGCTAAGGCCGGCAAGACAGTACTTGACCTTGAGGTCACTTGGTGCTCCAGCTGTTCTTCTTTCATTGGCCATGCAAGGGGTGTTTCGAGGGTTTAAGGATACAAAAACTCCTCTATATGCTACTGGTAAGAATAGGATGCTTGCTTTCTTCACCTTATATAAATTTTTTTCCGATGTTTTTCGTTGGCTGCATAGATTTTGGGCAATCTGGGCCTTCTGTCATCCCAACTAAAAACAGTAATATCTTGTATTCAAAATTGCTTAATCGGTTTCCTAGAGTAAGTGTAATTTCCATTGTTCAAGATGAATCTAATACAGTTCTTTGTTTGGTAATGTAGTGGCAGGAAATGTGGCAAACATCATCCTAGATCCAATATTCATTTTTGTATTTCATATGGGTGTTAGTGGTGCAGCCATTGCCCACGTTATTTCTCAGTAAGTTGCATTTCTCATTGCCACTGCCCATATTCTTCTCCCTTTTTGAGATGATCTTGTTCGCAATGACCTCTCCTGATGCTTGATGTCTTCTGCCAAAATTTGTGACAGCTTTTTTGACATTTGTTCTGCAATTTCAGATATATGATTTCCTTGATACTCATGTGGAGATTAATGCAAAAAGTTAATCTCTTACCACCGCATATGCAAGATCTTCAATTTGGACGGTTTTTGAAAAATGGTGAGGGTTAAACCTGCAGTACGCCGCCAGATTTTCATTGCGGAAACATTAGATTTCACTTATTAGTGTTTTTGCATTTACCTTTGCTTTCTTTCATTGCAAGAGCTTATCTAGTTCAGCGATGAGTGCTTCTGTCAGTTTCTTTTCTTGAGGCTGATTTTCCAATGAATTACACTCGTTATTTTTCATCAACTGATCTTCAACATTGCCGATTGGAAAACATTTCATGCCTGACTTTTCATGATTTCTGTTCATTTTGATTGTTGGAGACAGGATTCTTGTTGTTGTTGAGGGTCATAGCCGTCACATTCTGTGTAACCCTGGCGGCTTCGTTAGCGGCAAGGCAGGGGTCGACTTCAATGGCAGCATTTCAGATTTGCTTGCAGATTTGGCTGTCGGCTTCTCTGCTTGCTGATGGATTAGCAGTAGCTGGACAAGTAAGAAAATGTCTCATCGCATCGCCTCTAATTTGAACAATCACCTTTATACTCATGATTTTGAGAAATCTACACATGCAAGTATGCAACTAATTGCATTCTGCTTGAACACAGTGATCCTCTTGCACAAAGTTATCTGCAGATATATCCTTAAATTGCAAAAATATCCATTATTAAGCACAGAAATGCTTGTAGTGTGCCATAATATTGTCAATTTTCCCTTTCCCTTCTTTTGTTTTCATTTTTTGATGTAAATAAGAGGCTACATGCCTCGGAAGCTCACAAAATACCAGAGATACACAGGCAGTATACTGCTGGATATAACATTGTTTCCCCTTCTCCACTTTACTGACCACATAAAATTCTGAAAGAAAAGGAAATAAGTTTTAAAAGAGGGATAACCAGTTGCTTCACTTTGCCTCTGTTTTTATGACATTCTTCTTGCTTGCCTTTTTCCCCCCCAGTATCTCTCTTATTGAGAATTAGCTACTCTGGATCTGTTTTTTTTTTTGGAAAGATTTTGTAATATTTAAACATTTTACTGGTGGAGAGAATTATCATGTTATTTATCCATTTTAAAATGCCCAGAGAGGGTCGCTACAGGTCAGTAGCCTCCTCCGACGCCGATCATTAGAAAAAGTAATGGTTTCTTGCCATTTCTAGGCAATACTTGCGGCTTCGTTTGCAAGGAAGGATTATGACAAGGCCATTGCCACTGTATCTCGTGTATTTCAGGTTTGGCTACAACTGAAAGTGTTTTTAATCCTTTTTATCTTTCTGATTAAAAACACCCTCCTCTTATGTATATCGCGGCTCGACTGTTTTCCTTCTGCAGTTGGGCTTGGCTCTCGGGTTGTTGCTTTTGCTTGCCCTGATAGCTGGATTACGATCGGCATCGAGGTTATTCACGGAGGATGTCAATGTTCTCCAGCTTATTCGCCTAGGCATCCCGGTATATTTATCTGGAAATTTCATTTTTGTACCATATAAAGCGTCGAATCTGATAATACTTATTTCCCATTAGTTTGTTGCAGTGACTCAACCGATTAATGCTTTAGCCTTTGTATTTGACGGGATCAACTATGGAGCATCAGATTTTGCCTATTCTGCATACTCCATGGCAAGTGCACAAACTCTTTGCTCTTTATATAATGATGATATTATCTCCTGTCGCTTTGGCCGAAACATCCTTCAGATCTATAAAGATTTAATCGTTGACATTTAACCATATAAAATATATAATATAAAAATGTTTATTATTATTTTTTTAAATAAAATGTTAAAACATCCCAACACTCATGCTTTTAAAAGACAACATAAAAAGCAATAGTTTCATTTTCTAAAATTTTTATAAATGTTAAATTCTGCCCGTTGGATCTTAATCCAACAGTGTAAGAAGAATAGAGGAATTGCGGCACCCGCGCATTATAGCCCTCTTGATTCATATTGTTTCCGACCCGACCTGTTTGATGGCTCGAAGCAGGAAAAAATGACTATTTCTTGCCCGGATTAGATTTCAACGTTTCTGGCATTCTCAGCTGATTTCTTGTTGGCACTAGTCGTATGAAAAAGAGCAATGTTAGGAGCTTATTTTTCGGTCATTCCCGATGATGTAATGTTTATTCCAATTTTTATATCTTAGCAGACCCATATTAGAATAGATTGATAAATAAAGACCACATCATTCTAGAGTATGGATAAAAATATTTGTATCGGTTGCGGTCATATCGGTATTGAACATTTCAAACAATATTTATCGGTATCGGATATATATGACAAAAAAATTTTAAAAATTATAAGTTAATAAAGTCATATTGATCGATATATTCGCCGTGTTAGCTGATATAGAAACGTATCGAGATGATATTGCGGTATCAAAAAATATTAATACCAGGAAGATATTTAACTAATACTATATATATCAGCCAATATTTGCATTCATGTTCTAAAGCATCAAAGAGATGGGTAATGGCTGTCTCATTTTTCATGAACAACTTTCTCTGTCTCATGTCTTCTTCTGTGACTCAGGTTCTTGTGGCTGCAGTGAGCATCTTATCTCTGCTGCTGCTATCATCAATGGATGGTTTTGTGGGAATCTGGATTGGTCTGTCCATCTACATGAGCTTGCGCGCTTTCGCTGGCTTCTGGAGGTAAACTTGGACATTTTTTTCAACAAAGATTTTTTTCCCTTCATAAATTCCTTTTTTTGGAAAAAAAAATATTAATATATATTAATACTTTTAAATATTCTCATTTTCTAATTTTATTCTCATTTTTATTATTTGAATTATGTTTTTAACTTTTATTTCAAAATCGATTTTATTCTTTTTTTATGTGGAATTTTTTTAAATAAAAAATTGAGAATAAAATTTTTGACGTTGCAGGATAGGGACGGGAAGGGGGCCCTGGAGATTTCTTAGGGGAGGGAATGCAGAATTCACTTGACGCTGAATTCATGAGAGATTTCAAGTTCACAGATATTTGAGGGGCCCAGTTTCCAAGCGGCCACTTCGTCAAGCCACCTGCCTATCAAATTGTCAAGTTTATGAGTCATCGAAAAGGACGGTTGGCTTTCAATATCTCCGTAAATTTATATTTATGAGTTTATATCGTGTGGTTTTTATTTGATATTATTTAGTTTTATAAACCAAAAATTAAAAAAAAAAAAAAATCATGCTGGAACTGTTTTGTTTAATCTTTTCTTAACCACTGTTACTCTTTTAATGTTGAATTTTTTTAATTATTTTAGTTAAAAATAATAATATAATTATTTTAAATTTATCATGTTAATAAAATAGTTGAATTATGTAAGTGTTGATATTTATAATAAAAATCACCTTGTATAAAATCCCCACTAAATAGAAATCTAGATCCTTTGAAATTATTACATAATATACTATCAGCAACATAAATTTTGCATTATTTAGTTAGTTTTATAGGTATTTTAATTCATATAATTGTTTTGTGTATGATTTGGTTTTGTTCATGAAAGATATTATTGGGTTTATTATGGTATTTTTAAATTGAAAATTTATTTATTATTTCAACGGTTGACATCTATTATTATAGTGTAAAAAATTAATATTAAAATATTATTTTAATATTTATTATTTATCACTTTTAAAATAATTATAGCTATTCAGATAATGAAAAAAGCCTGTCATTTAGGAGGACCATAATAGAATATAATTTCATCCCCTCCACCTTATTAGTGGAAATAATATGGAATGCGAGAAAAGTATAAACATCATTGTATAGGGTATAACTTTTTTAGCATAGAAAATTAAATAACTTAAAAGATTTTGGTCAAGAGAGAAGTCTTTGGGCTCTAAGTTAAACTATATATACAGTTAGCTTAAAAACAAAATCTTAGAGTACAAGCTCTTATAGTGGGGTATTTTCATATGGAGTAGATTATTTAAATGATAAACTCATAACTCTTTGGTATAGATTTAAGCACCGTGAGACTTTTATTTGAACAAGTATTTAGTAAAAGATTGTTTAATTTAACAAAAAGAAAAAGAAACAAACTATCTTCTCCTCTCTACTAAAGAGTTTAAATATAAAGAATCCTAACTAAGCTATGGGATTAATATTACGTTTACTGGATAATTTTTGTCATTTGATTACTTAGATTAATTTATTATCTAAACACTTAATCATCGGAGTCTTTATGAATAAATGAGATTTTAAGAGTCATACTAATTGTTATGTCCTCGAATTTCGGCCACCATACGGATGGAGATCCAAATGACCAACTTTAATTTGGACTTTTGAACCAAATGGGACTCATTAGACCTCAACGAGGATGTAGACAATTGTGGGAGCAACCAGTGAAATCCTATCCCTTTCTTTTCTCTTGTTCTCTTTTAGGCGCTACTCGCAATATACATACAAAATGCCAACAATTTGATTTCTTTTTTAGGCGTTTAGATGAGGCATTTATAGTGGGGGATCAGCTCTTGAAATGAGTCCACGTGGTGCTAGAGTGTGCAGAAAAACTAGCCATCAACTCCACCAATCTAGCTCACTCAGACATACAGTGGTCGATGTGACTCACAACGTCCTCAAGTGGTCATCATTCCCGAACGGATGGCGTGTTATAGAGATTAATGTTAGTCCATTTGATAAAAGTGAAACGTCTCGGAATTAGGTCCAGTTTCTTTCTCGACAGTATTGTTGAGGGTCGAAATAGTTCTTATCCTTGGTCTCTTGGTCAAGCCCAACTTAGTGCTTTAACTAGGTACTTGGTCAGAGAGAAGTCTTTGGCCTCTCAAAACTATTTCGTTAGCTTCATATCCTCGGGGCTTTATTGGAGATACTGGTCTCTCACGGTATTCTCGAGCCTCCTGAGCTAAGTTAATCTCTTGGACTATTTTAGCAGTTTGGACTTCTCGGGATGCTGGCCCTTAGTCCTTGGGCCTCTAACGCCAACTTAACCTCTTGGATAATTAGGGACCTGTCCTCATGCCTCTTGGGCTAATAATTTGGCAAAAAGGACTTCTCGTAATGGGTCCAAATCCTCATACCTCTAGGGTCAGGTCGTGGGCTCAACTATTGGGTTGTTCCTTTCGGGCTCTGGATATTGGGACCTATCGCTTATAATTTAAGGACATAATGGGCAACTTTTATATAAAAAATTATTTATTTGATTTTCTAAATGGTATATTTCATTTATTGCTGATATAATGTTAACTGAGAATAATGTTATAGGTAGCATTATACTACTAAAGAAACTTACAAAATAAAACAACACTCAAATTTCGGAGAAAAAAATGGCCTTCATAGCACTATCCTATGGGCGAAATGAAAAAAAATTCACTTTAATATCAAAATCTGATTAAGGAGTAAGATTCGAAAACATACGTGTACATTTTTACTCATAAGGATTATATAAATTTAAAGTAGGATATTCTTTATTATTTTATCTGAAAATATGCACCATGGTAGTGTCAAGTTAACATTGGAAGATCAATGCGCAGCTCAATAGGACATGCTCTCTTGCCTCAACGACTTTACATCTATTTGCAATAGAAATATTTTAAAAATATATTTTAGCTATTTTAATAATGATCTAAGGGTGATTTTATATTTATTCGGTCATCTATTATTGTGTGACTATAAACAAATAAATAAGATATCATATCATTAAATATATCCAAAAGATATTTTATAATATGCTTAATATTTTTTGAACAGTCTTTATCATACAAGGGCTAATGTTTTGATCATCTGCATATTTCATGATGATTATCTACATATATACAAATGGATGAGATATCATATTATTAAATATATTTATAAGATATTTCATAATATACTCAGTATTTTTTTTTTTTACTAGTCTTTATCATACAAGGGTTAATGCTTTGATCATCTACATATTTCACGATGCGAGGGTCCTGTGTATTAAGATGAGGTAACAATTATACCTTGGGATAGATATAAAAAGACCTTTCTTTCTAGAAATTATTTAATGTTTTATAGTATTTGGTGCTTTAGAGGACAAAAAATAGCAAGAGGCTTTTGTTTGTTTGTTTAAATGGTCCTCATGGAATTTGCAGCTAAACTACAAATTGTGGTTTGGATTTGATGTGTCATGTATTTAAATTTGAATAGATTCAGGCCAAACTGTCCGTCGAATCCTAATTTTTATTTGTTGAGTTTCGAATCTTACACACCATAATTTTAAACGAGATGTTAGGTGACAGCGGGATTTGATTTCACCAAAAATACTTCAACGCTCAAGTTAGTAATTGGCTTTCTGAAATAAGAAGATGGATACAACAGATGCAGTATAAATGCTGGTGAGTGTTTTATTTAGCCAGAAATGCACTCGTGGGATGAGTGGCTTATGGGGTTGGTCGTGAGGAGCAGAATTTCCCAGCCCAAAGTTCGCTGGGAACTAAAAGCTGAGAGAGAGAGCACTAGAGGACTCGATAGAGATGAAGAACATTTGAGAGTTTGAGATTATTTGAAGGCTTTTTGTAGGCGCCTTAGTGTGTATTTAAGAGGGTACATTTGAAAGGAGCTTTTATGGTATTTTATAACTACAACTCTGGACTGCCTTTTTTACGCAGAAGGGCAGAATGCTCGTACTCTATTAAGAATTGTTGCTTTCCTTAGCGTAGACATAAGCGCTTTTCTAACTGTAATGGTCTAAAAAAATAATCTTATTCCTTCTATATTTTATAACTGTTAGGATTTCTAGCAGACAGTATACAGATTTTGACGTTTTTCTCCCAGGATATACACTGATTTTGAAATGGCCAGATTAATTGAAGCTTGCGCTTTATTAGAGAGAAATAGAAAATTATGGTAGATGACCATTATGACTTTGAAATGGACACGTTGACGATCTTGCTTGGGCCAAAAGCGTCTAAGCCTCAACCAATCATCGCCATTAAAATGGTCAACGAAAGTGTTAACCGTTCTAGGCTTTAATGAATCGTCCCATTCTTGGGTGGGCCCACTTGCTCTTCATCTAGTTAACAAAAGTGTTAACCGTCTAAACAAAATTGAACCGTTGTGAATTTGGACCGTTTTCTCCTTCGTGGGCCAACCTCTTACTGGCGTCTCCATTAGGATTTATATTATTTGAGCGAACCCCTCAAACTGAAATAGGTTAGAAAAATATTTTATATTATAGGATACATAATTTATTAATTTATTAAATTTTAATTAAGTGATATAATTTAATATAATTAGTTTAAATATATTAATTATTTATAATTAATTAAAGAAAAAATTTAAAAAAATATGTCTATTTAAAATATATCATTTAATAAAAAAAGAGATATTTTAATAATTTAAAAATAATCTTATCTAACTTTACGAAGGCCATCTATAATCATTAGTTTGAGATATATAAGAATTGTAGAAAAATTTCTATAAATTTAAAAATAGAGAGAAAAAAAAATATATTTTTTAATTTTTCAAAATAAGAATGATTTTGATACCATTTTAATTTTATATATTATTTTTTATAAATTAAATTTTAATATTTATAAATCTAAATATATAAATTTACTTTTAATATAATTAGTTAGCAAAAATAAAGATTTAGAGAATTAAATTTTATATCTCATTAAAAAATTATTTCAACATTAGCCGCCGAAAGTAAGAAAGTAACAGTTACAATAATACATCAACATTAAAAAATCATATTATATTATTTTTTTAAACTGTATATAATAAATATAGTAAAAATATATAATAATAAAATTTAAATAAATAAAAATATGATTTGGTTTGATTAGGCCTAGTTAAATCTAATAATAAGTAACAAAATTTAAAAAAGGTTTCCAGGAAAACAAATTGATGTATCCTGAATTTAAATCTTGGGTGGATTCGAGTTCAACTACACTTTGAGCTCGTACTAAAGTCAGGTCCGGTCTCCGTCCAACGCACCTTAAATCCTACACATTACAACAGAAGACGAAAAGTCAGAGAAAAACGACGAGATTTACACTTGATTTATTTTTCGACGCTCAAATAAGTAATCTGCATTCCAAAATAAAGAAGATAAAAAAAAAGTAAACAAGAGTTGTAATTGGGAAGGAGATTTGTGAGTCTAGTTCAAAAATGCACTCGATGTGAAGTGACTTTGGGTTGTGCGCTCATGAATAATGACTTTTCGGACCACTATGTTTATCAGGAATAAGCAGTGGAAAGAGAATAGTAGCTGATTGTTTCGAAAGTTGGATTGCTTATGCTACTTTGAATATTAGAGAGAGTATGTCTTTGGAGTGTGTCCCCAGGATTTTTTATAACCGTTGGACCTCGCCACCTTCATTAAGTGGCACAACAGGCTGTCAGCTGTCTAAGGGGATCATTTTCTTCCAACGAGAGGATGCAAACGCCATTCAGGACTATAACAGTCGGGAGGAAGGATTTCTTCTTCTACGAAGATGTCGCACGATGCAAATACATAAACTTTCATTGTGGATTTGAAAGCTTCCATTCTAGAATGTACGCTGATTTGAGGGTTTCTGTTATAGAGGAGGTTGTCATCTAGAAAGATTCTCAACATCGCGGCAAAATAGGTCAGATAACTGTTACGTGTAGGAAAGCACTTGTGGGCCACTTTTGGTTTGGGCCGCATTTGTTTTAGGCCGCATCTGGCTATTTGAGAACCTTTTCCGATCAGCTAGGGCATTGGTTGTCCTATGGGCCAGTGGACTGTGATATTTTCTAGACTGCTCGTCTTTTTAGACTGATTTACTTCAGTCGTCCCCATAAAAAATAATAAAACTATAACCAATGCAAATGGCACATAAGTTAAACCATAGATTTCAGTGGATTGTGATATTTTTTGGGTTGCTTGTCTTTTTATATCGATTTATTTTAGCCGTTCCTATAAAAAATAATAAAATTATAACCAATGCAAATGACACATAAGTTAAACTGATAGATTTCTTTGTACAACCCTGGGAAGGCATGTTAAATCATACAATTCTCTCTCAGTACCGGTCAAAATCAAACCAGTCAATTGATCCAATTCAATCAATCCAAATTTATATAATTTAGTTAAAATATAAAAATATTGTAAATAAATATAGTTATAAAATTAAGTTTAATTAATTTATTAAACCAAGCATAATCACTTCTGAAAATATTTAGTTTAGTTAACCTAACCCAAATTATAATTTATTTTATAAAAATATATTTTTTATCTTAAATAAAAATCACACTTAAAATATTATTTTAATAAATTATATTTTTATATAATTAATAATTTTTACATAAATCTTCTTCTATAAAATATATAATTATATAATATTTTATTTTAAATATTATAATTTTTAAAATATTGTATATTTATGAGTTTTTCTATGCAATATAAATATTAAAATAAGCATATTAAAAATTAAAAAATATATATCTATTAATCGGTCTAATTTGATTTATAAATGGACACCATTAAAATTTTTAGTCCATAAAAATAGGCAAGTCAATTGAAAAAGAAAAAATAATAAAAAAAGAAGAGAGAGAGAGAGAGAGAGAGAGGATATCTCAATCAAACCAGGCTTTTCCAGCACCGAAAGGTGAGGTTTATAGTGGACAGCTGATGCACTCCATTTGTCTCTTCATTCTCGGAAGGAATGTACAAAGAGAACAGTGTTAAAAAATATCCTTTCATTATTCTTTAAATATTCGGTCTTATTTTATCCCTATTATATAAAAATAAATAAATTAATTAATATTATATTATTAAATTTGTAAAAAAAATTTCTAAAACATTTCTTTTACGTAAAATAGGCAAAAATAAATATATTTATTTACATATTTAAAACAATAGGACAAAGCAGAGTATTAGCTACGCATTCATCCCTTTTTTTTCAACTACTCCTGTGTCAAAACATCCTAAATAGAGAGAAAATAGAAAATACACTTTCCCTACTAGTGGCTAGAAAGGATGATGTCTGTATTGAAAATGACACAAGAATGAATGAGGATTTGTTCATTGTTAACTCATTTTTTTCTCTATTTGGCTAGGTTTAATTTAACTGTTATTTTAAGTATGAAGCTTATGTTTATCATATCATTTCTGTCAATTAAAGCTAAGTATGAAGTCAAGATCAGTTGCCTTACACGTTATAAACGAAACATCTAAAGCTAATTACTCAGAAACAAGAAACAACCCCCTTGATTGCTTCTTTATTTCACTGCTTTCACACACAAGAATCAAAATAACTCGACCCAGCAGTGAAGCACAATTATGCAGAGAAATCTTGCAGCTAAAACCCACCATTTAGTAACTTTGACTAGAGAATAGAGGTGATATATGCAATAAAATCAAATAGTACGAGAGAAATATATTCTTTTTTTAATGGAAATTGAGCTATATTATAATGGCCTGTTTAAATGTGAAAGAAATACCACCTAGCACAGAGTTCACTTCATTTGCAACAATGGTAGTGGCCGCAGCAAGAGGAAACACATTGCCGAATGAATATGAGAAGTCGCTCTAATTCATCTGCAATCCGTCAGAGTTAATAACAATGAATTGAATGAAAGAAGATAGAAGATAGCGAGTTTATGGTTTATTTCAATGAAACATATTGCTCATAACAAGGCAAAGTATATCTTTGGACATACACGGCCCGAAAAACAAAGGACTTGAGCCGTATATTCAATATACAACCCAAGCTTTTTCGGCCATTCTAAGAACGGTAGAAGTAAGAATAAATTGTCAAAATCCATATTTTCTATCAGAATAATTTTTCCCCCTCACCTTACTCTTTTTGCTTGTTCCTTCCCATGTCCACTACTACTAGCAACAAAACTCAAAATAGCAAAAAGCATATCATTTCCAAGACCCTTTTTCTGAATCTTCACAGGCTCAGAGATTAAAAAGGATTCAATTTTCTTGGGCCATAAGCTGATCCATCTGCATTGGCTCAATCCAACCTCCGATGATAGAGTGATCAATCGCTCCAATAATAGGTGGGTTTGCATGAGAAACTTCAGTAGATGCAGCAGCATCATCAGTGCCTGAGATGGGCATCACTAGGTTCTCTTTAAAATCAGTAGGCGACTCTTTGACAAGTGATTGAACCCATGAAAGATCGGGCTCTTCCCAATTGTTCCCGAGCTCAAATGAAGATGACCTTTTCAGCTTACCCATCTCATCTGGGTTAACTCCCCAGCCAGGCTTCCCATTAAAGGATCCCCATCTCGTCCATGAATGCACGTGCGAGCTGTCAACAGCACCAGCATCAAAGTCAAGTTCACAGGAGCTGAGGCTGCGAAGCTGGTGTAGATGCTGCTCTCGCTGAGCAAAAATTGGACCACTCATAGGAGAAATGGATTCCACACTTCGTGGAGACATTTTTCCAGGGGATGAAACCCCCAGGGAAGTCTGCAACAATGGACGTTCCATGTTTTTAGGGGTAAAACCCGTATTAATAGGAGATAACATGCTCTGCTGCTGCTGCTGAAATTGATTGAGAACTGCAGTCTTGTGGGTCGGGGAATAAACAGCAGAAGCCATAGCTTGATCAGCATACCGAGGAGATGAGCTCTCAGCAGAAAACAGGTCATCAAGGTTAGAAGGATTAAAAGTTTTGGACCAACCCGATTGAGTTAGGAAATTCAAATGCATTGATAGGCAAGACAATTCAGATAGGAGCTGTTGTTGCTGCTGCTGATCTAAATCCTCTGCTGGAATATCCCTTGCATGGAGAGAAGACCTCAGCCTGCTAGACTGCAGATTACTACCAGGGAGCCGCAACGATGGGACCTCCACCTTAGGCCAAGCCACAGAAGAATGTGGAATGCCATTTACAGATGGCGATAATGGCGGAGTGAAGGATGAGGGAGAACATGACAACAAGTTCATTGCAGCAGCAATTTCCATGGCAGTTGCAGCTGAAGTAGCTGAGCGAGGGGAGGGGACGATGGAACCGGTTGAGAGGTACAGTGGCCGGAGTTCCTGGGCTGTGTGTGCGAAGAAACAGACTCTCCTTGTGCAGTTTATAGCATCCTTGCAAAGGCGGGTACGGTATTGAGCTGGGTGGAGCCACGACTCAAAAACGCCGTGAGCATACTCGCACATATCCCCATGCCGACATGTCCCCTTTCGGAAATCAGGGCAAGGGACACAACTATAATGGTACTTCCTTGGGTCTCTTCTCCGAGCGTTTTCGCCAGGATGAACGAAAGGGCACTCCGTCCAGTCATGGGAATAAGCTCGAGAACAAGTTCGGACTTTGAATAAATACATCCGGAACTCATCAGTTGCGTAAATGCTGTTCTTGATGTCGGGCAAAGATGGGTCGACAGGGTACTCTTTCTTTTCCGAGGCAGAAGATATAGGCTGATCATCAAACCTTGAACTCATTGGAGAAGGTGGGGATTCCGAAGTTGATGATAGGAACCCGTTTTTTGGAGAAGAAGAAAGCAGGGGAGAATTTGAACTTGAACTGGTTGTCGACACCAGTAAACCTTGCTCGGTGAAAGAGCAGTTAACCGATAAGAGTTCTTCAAGAGTCATTTTCATGTGATGGAGCTTCGGGGGCACAACAATGGCGTCGACCGGACGACAACCATCGGCATCAATTCCATTCGGGTTGGCTCCTGCCACTAAAAGCAACTTCACCACCTTGACTGCATTTACCGACCCACCCGATGCAGCACAGTGAAGTGCAGTGGTTTTGTCCTGCCCACATGAGCGATCCACATCCACAACAGAAAGAGAGAGAATGAAGTTCAAAACATCAATGCTTCCATACATGGCAGCTACCATTAATGGAGTTCTATTCTCATAAACCATCTGTTTTGACCCCTTTTTCCGGCCATACCATAATCCAACTTCGTCAACGGCAGATGGATTGCACTCAGTGGATCGTTTGAAGCCTTCAAAATCATTGTTTGCAGCGAGTTCAAGCAAACTAGAAAAAGCATCTCCTGTCTCAACAGTCAAGTTGTTCATGTCTCTGTGGTCCGGGTTCTATTTTATCAGCAGATATTGAAATTCTGGGTGAGACAATATTATATGGTTTCAATAACCACAATTCACAATTACTATCATATTCCACATGAAAGTGGTATTCAACGGTGTGTAATCCAACACTCCAAGAAAATTGAGCAATTTGGGGATCCATATACAATAAATAAATAAATGAAAAGTGCAGTAAATTTAAGCATATTTGGCAAGAACCAATCTGAAATCTCATATGGAACTTAGCAAATCTCTTGACTTGATCACAAGTCTAATCTTACAATTGAGCCAAAATGATCATTGAAAACAAGCAATGGTATGGAAACCAGTAACTAAAAGTAACCCGAATCAACATTCTAGCTGGAAGCTGCAAGTTATGAAAAATGTGTTTCAGAAGCAAATTTCTATTTACGAGAAAAATTACTCATTAAGTGGGAGATTTTACCTAAATTAGCCATTCATTCAAATAAATATCATAGACGAGCTCTGCAGTCTTGAATTCTAAGCCATGGGAAAGCTAAACAGGTCAGAAACCCACAGGAACATTAAATCTTTTTTTCCCGGGAAAAAGAAAGACAAAAGGAAGATGGACTAATCAGATCTTCAAAGCAGATTTCTTTCAGATTCTCTAAATTTCTTAGCTACCAAACACAGTCGATTTGACCCTCTCCATAGCCCGACACAAGGGAAGTTTCCGCCACTTGACCCCGCCTAGCAGATAATCGATCTATACGGGTTCTAGAAAACGAGCAGGAAGAAGAAACGCTAAATTTCCGAACCATGAGTTCTTCATTAAAGAATCGTTTTAGAGACCATACAGCAGATACAGTGCCAAAGCTAATTTTCTATTTTCAAGATTCTCTGGAAACAAACAGAAAATAAAAGTTAGAAGCTTCCAGTTGAGCAGCAAAAACAACCCAGAAAATCAACCTATACTACTACTCAAAAATCCAATAAAAAACCTTGCCCAACGCATTAAATTTGTAGAAGCAAGACAAGCCCACAAAAAAAAAAAAAAAAAATCAGAGAATTAGTAGTCAACACATGCAAGCTGCACAAACCACAAGTCATACCCATCAAACACAGTAGTCGGATGTGGTAAAAGAACATAACAAAGTGTGGAAAAATAATCTATCGAGGGAAAAAATGAATCGTACCGTTTCCTTAAGCTACTGAGCAGACTTGATATACCCCATTTGAGAAGAGACAGAGCTCAGAGTTCTAGAGAGAGGAGAGTGAGAAAGTTTGTGAGAAGAAGAGGGGAGAGCTCCTCCTTTCCCATCATTTCCCATGCGTAGGGCTTTAAAAATAATAATATTTATATATTCATTTGTACTTTATTAAAGTTATTAATATCAATTTTAAAAATAATTACTTAATTAAAAATTTAAGATAAAGTAATATTTATATCTATTTTCAATAATTTTAATATAAAAAATATATTAATATTATTACTGTTAATTAATTGAGTTAAACAGTATTCTATTAAATTAATCTACTAGTTTGCCATATGTATGTTATTTTACCCGGACCTTTTACATAAAAAGGTAGCATTGCCCACGCCACTGACCTAATTTTTTAAGTTTTTTAAATATCTTTTTACAACTTACAATAAATTTGTCCCTACTAAATTTATGGGAGGAAATTTTAAACATAGAAAAAGAACACTTTATTATATAACTCATAATAATATACTTTAAAAATAATGGCAGAATATTATAGGATTTCTTATCTCAATAAAAAGTGAAAAAAAAAATGAGTTTAATTTGTCAAATCTGGGGGTTCACATTTGGTTAATGAGCTTTAGTTGGCTTTGGACCTAATGCACCTCTCAGTCAAGTGTAACTACCGTCGCTATAAAGCATTGTCTCATAAATAGCTAATTTATTAGAGTCGGGACCCAAGAAGTTATTTACCTTAACCCAAGTCTACTTACCGGTGGACGGGCTCTCCATCGGATAAATTATCAGATGGGAGGCCCTTAAACATAACTTCGAGAGAATCAAACTAACATGATAGTATTACTTAATAAATAGCGACTACTAGATATTCGCTTGAGAGTTTATAACATAATTATCATATCAGAAAGTAATTTCTATAGTTTTAAAAATGTCAACTAGAATAAATTTTGATTAGGCAAATCATATACAATAAGCATGTCTCACCATACAGACGCATTAGTTATTGAATATGAAACATCCGACCAACAAGCTTTTGCCTATGAGATATAACTGCTCTTTTGCTTTATCAGTGAATATAATTATTATTTTCTTTTGAGAGGAATCCTTATATTTAAAAGTCAAAAATAAAAAAAAGATGAGAGAAAAGTTATTAGTCTATTGTTCTACTAGATTTAGCATTCATTCTTCATTTGAACAACTTACTCTAAGAGTGGGGAACAAAATTTTCACCTAAAAATGGCATAGCATCCTCACCAAGTAATCGCTTTGAACTCAGCCTCTCACCGCCGGAGAACCATGTAGCCCCCGATGTTGACATCACATGGTGTCTATACTATCCACAGGCCAAACAGGATCATCCTCCACTCAGCTTTACACCATGACCAAGTCCCATCCAGTAGCTTGATCATTTTGTTACTGCCTGAAATAGAAGCATAGTTGGATTCTAAGGATTATGCCACGTTTTAAATCCCAAAATTAAATTAATTTATTTAATCTACTAACCAAATACAACTATGATGAGACACAACTTTGAACAAAATCTGATAATGATAAAAAAAATCTAAAATAAAAGTAATTTTAAATCATAGGATTTGAAAATATCACAGATAAAATGACTCTAAACACCAATTATATGAAGCCTTGAAATATTCATAGGAGGAGTATTTGAACTAAAATTCAAAGTAATCTAAAATTATAATATAATCAAACTATTGGAAACAAACCGACATTAACCTTATACACTAATATCATACAATATAACTATGGGAATGTACAATTTTAGCAATTGGAACAAAATTAACAACTTAAAAACTATTATTCTTGATTAACATGGTACATAAGCTAATAACCAAATCCTAATCTGGTCTTTGAACAGTTTTTCCTTAAATTAGACCATTTGTAAGTAAGTTTTGACCTTCCTAACTGAAAGGTTAGTGAAATATTTTTAAAAGAAATGAGCTAATTGCTGATTAAAATATAATTTTTATAATTAAATATATATATATCAAAATTATATTGTAATATAATATGATAAAAAATCAGAAAAATAAATGATTCATAAACATATATGCATAAATTAAAACTGATGATCAATTTTTTCTTTAAACAGTGCAACCTTAGAAAGTGCTTAAACCATGCCAAAATTTATAAACTAGTAATTATCTCACTAACAAATGGGCAAATATCGAAACTCGGGTTATATATATTTTCACATAATTAAATACCATATATTATTATTTAATATTTGTAGGTAGACCGTCATACATATAATTTAATAGATAAGACTAAATATCAATTTAAACTCACGAATGATAGGTTCAAATTTTAATTTTTACTATAATATATTATAATATATCATCAATTCTTCATAGTAGTTCGTACATAATCGAATTAAAAATTCCATTCAAATATGAATATATTCTTTATATCTTCTTATATCGAAAAAATATCATTATATTTGATAGGTTCGGTAAACCCTGTCCAAGAAGAAGGTTCAGATAAAGTAGAGGCCCAACAAAATTCAACCCAAAGAGCATCCAACGACTCAATAATTCCAACCCAAAAAGCGAACCCATGTGCAATGCGCAGCTTACCCGCTTGTCCTTATCCACGGAGATGGTTCAACAGGTAATTATACTGTCTAATAATCCAACCACCCCACTTCTCTATAAATACCTTTAATTCTCATGGAAAAGGGGGAGAAAACGACTGAAATGGCCAAAGTAGGAGAAAAACAGAAAAAAGGCCAATCACCCTCAATTCCAAGAGGGCATTCAGGGAAGAAACAACCAAAATGGTCAGAGAGCAAGAATCAAGAAGAAAACCCCGAAAGAAGAATCAAAAAGGAGGTTTTGCTGACCAACCTTCCCAGAGCCATGTGCTTCGTCCAGAAGATCTACCCTCCATTCCAGGAGGCTAGCCTTCCATCCCAAAAAGCTTATCCTCTTTCAAGAGGACACACTCTTTTTCAGGAAGTCTGACTTTCATATTTTTAAAAAACCCCTCAACAAGGATCAAGTTTAAGACATCCTCAATGGATGCACCTTTTAAACTGTCTATTAACAGTACGTATCCACGCTCAATTCACCGCATATGTATTCTTTATACATCTTTCTATACTATTGGAAAGACATCTGACTTGAGTGTTGGAAGATTTACGGTAGGAGCGATTCCCACTGTCCTCTTACCTCTCATTTTCAGTTATATTGTATAAGGTTCAGGTTTGATGTTATGGAGACTAGATCTGCATTAGATCAACTAGCACAAAGATTCGATTCACGACCATCAATCCGTAGAATAATTCGAATTCCTGGTACGCAATAATATTTAAATATATATGGACTTTTACTTTGTTATTTCTTTAAATTTATATCATACATTAAAATATAGATAAGTAAGAATTCAACTATACCATTTTAAAATGTACAGAAACTTTAGTATATTTAATGAAAGAACATGTAGTAAAATGTCAAATATAAAATTTAGAAAATCAACAAGAATAACATAATTTTTATCAGCTTGTTTCAAGTATAGAACTATAGGAACATATAAGTAAAAATTAATGACATGTAAGTATTTAAATATGATTTAAAGATATATATAAATATTATTGTAGAAAATTAATTTTTAAACACAATGTATATAAATTGAGACGTGTATTTTATAAAAATTATATGAAACAAAATGAAAGTACGTGTATGAGAGGTATAAATGTTATATACGAAAAATTAAAGTTTGTATGAATATTTAAAATAATAAATATTTAAAAATGTAAAGAAAAATTAGTAACAAATGAAAAAGATTTGAAAAAACTTATATATGTTTAATTTTACCCAAATATTTTTAATTTTTTTTTCATCTCTCATTCTCCTTTTTTTCTCTCTCTTCTTTTGTTTCTTTTATTTTTCTCTTTCTTCTCTAAAAAATCAGTCCAAAATTATCCACAATAGATCAAGAGATTATATATAAAAAACTAGCGCACACATATTTAGTAGGCACGAATCATGTGTTGAGGCATGATCCAACCCGTACATTAATGCCCTCAGGTGCGTATTAGACATGAATATTTTACCTAAAATGGGCTTATGTGCTGATCAGGCATGTATCAGGCACCGAACCTGATTCTTCAAATTTTAATTTTTCTTAATTTTTATTATTAATTATTTTTAAAATCGATCAAAAATTATTTTAATGACGTTATTATTTATAAATAAAATATAGGATGTTACATGTTGTAACTTTCTAATCCTCTTATCCTCCTCCGACAAATACTGATTTAAGTATCTGAAATAATTTTTGAAATAACATTTGTGTCCATTCATTTTATTATTTGTGGTATGCTGAACCAAAAATACCGTTCATTTAAATGAAGCTACCCTTCTTTGGGTCATATTCATTTCAGACCGTATTCTTAAAAGCCACATTCATGACGTTAATTAAGAGACCCAAAATGATGTCGTTGGTATAAGGATACACATTTGGTAAATATGAGCCGACCAACTTTTTAAAAAATAAAATAAAATATGCATAATATATATATAAAAAAAATTTACTTCCCATCTATATTATCTTACATTAAATTATTTTTTTTCCAATATTGATGCACATTTGTATGAATTCTAATTAGTCAACATGTTTTTTAGTTTTTTTTATAAAAACAAAAGTTATATAGGAGATTAATCCATTTCATTCAAATGTCATGCTCTTATATATTTTCATATAATAATTATAATGACTCAAGAGTGAGCAATATTATTTTAGAAAAATTTATTGTATTGACAATTATATCAATCAAAAATAAAAATAAAAAAATAAAACTAAACTTCTTTTTGCATTTTATATAAAAGAAGACATAATAGAAAATCAAGTCTCCTGTATCCTAATCATGAGAAAATTATACATTTATCATGTCATTTTGTAATATGATGGAATATTAGAGGATATATAATCATTTTAAATATGCTTTTTAAAACATAATTAATTATTAACGCTTATCAGTATATATATTTAATATATTGTATAATTTATTTTTTAATATGATAAAATAGTAAAGGATATATAATCAATTTAAATTTGTTTAATAAATTTAACTAATTATTAAAATTTATAACTATATATATATAATATATTTTATATATTTTTTTACATTGCGAGTTGTTTGTGCAATTGCAATTAGCCGTTTGGGCTTGGCAGTCCGATTGCAATAATGCTTTGTTTGAAGGAATCATGTGAAATTGACCGTCGCAGTTTGGGAGACAATTTTTTAAATAAGACACAGCTTATCTATTTCTCTTCATTCAGTATTAGAGAAAGCATTAACGATTATATCAAAAATATATAAAAATTTAATAATAAAAAATCAATAACTTATATATCGATTAATTAAAGGATAAATTTTAAAAAACGTGCTACACATATATCTGATAATTTAATGCTCATATGCTACTATTTAAGACTCATTAACAGACTGTCTATAATACTTAATAGATAAAGTCACGGGATTTTTTTAATTTGTGGACGATAGATATATTCTTTAAATATGTATATTATGTTAAGACATATCTAGAGATAATCTATTTATGATATAATTATTTTTATTTTGCCAAACAAGAATCTCTTTATCATATATTACATATTCAAAACTTTTTCAAATAGAAAAAAAAATAAAAATTTTGTTTTTTTTTTACAAAGTAAAATTCTCATCAAATATGTGAATAATAAACAGCATGTAGGGTTAAATATTCAAATATTTCTTAATTTTTTTACAATATCTTAAATATGGATATAAACTTTCAAAATATTTAAATGTTTAATAATAATAAATAAAATTTTCAAATATCCAATACAAACAAAAATGCAAGCAATAATATTTAAAAAATGGTGAAAAAAATAACATGCATATATAACTTAAATAATAATCAAAAGAAAAATTGAAAGATTGCGACAATAGATTAAACAATGGCTCAAATATATTTGTATTAAATTAAAGATTTATTATATATGACATAAAATAGCATCGAAATCTTTTTCTGTTACATTCTTTTTATTTTTTATTCTCTCATCTCTTTTATTTTTAACTAATGATTGAAATCAGGTAAAAATGGTGTAAATATCTAAATTGGCACAGATATTGCATCAGCCACCATATTTAGGCATATGCACGTATGAGTGCCACTCAAAGAGGACCTATACTCTCTAAATCATATACAAGCGCCCCTCAAACATGATATTTTTACCTCAAACAAGGATACATGTTATACTTGCACCTATCAAGTACTGAATTTGTTTCTTCAAATTTTGATTTTTTTTTAATTTTTAATGTATAATTATTTTTATATTTTTTTAATATATAATACTTATGACATCATAAATATAAAGTAAAAAATTAAGTGTTAAAACTTTACCTTGGAGAAGTGTGGGGAGCTCTATCCTCGACCTCTGCCTATTAGTGTTCAATAATATGAAGCTTTGCAAGTCTAGTTCATCATTCTCTATTTGTGTGAAATTGTATTGTATTGGAGAATGTATAAGTTTATCCATTCACATTTCATAGTTTGAAAAAGTGGTTGATAATATTTGATGGATGGGATTAGTATTTGAAAATTTTGATACCCTTTAATTAACTACTGTTAAAATTTTCTAACAACACAAAAATATAAAATTTTTAATATTAGATACAAGTAAAGAAAAAATAATCCTAGATATTGTAACCTAAAGTCTATATCTAAGTAATTTTATTTAACTTGTACTTGAATTTAAAATTCTTTTTTAAAAATATCTTCAAGTAGTATTTAAAACCTCCAAAGTTATAAAAAATGTAAGATTACAACTACTGCCTGTCCAATAGTACCGTACCTTTGGATTTGGGAGATAAATGGTGGGTTAAATATTAAATCAAAATTAATATTTTTAAAAAAATTAATTCAAAATACTATATATAATTTTGTATAACTTAAAATCTTCTATACTATTGATAATTCATCTAATTATGAAAAGAAAAGATGTACTAAATATATCTTTTTAATAAAATTTGTACCCCTAAACTCCTTCCCCTTCCTAACTTTACTTTCCTAGTTTTGTCCTATTTTGGTACCTTGCTAGGACAAAGGAAAAACTTCTTTATGATACCACATAAATAAGGACAACAGATCGAAAAGTGTTGAAGAAAAAGCTTTTGCAATGATAAGCAAATACTATGATTATGTTAACACCTAATGAGCTTACTAGATCCCTTTCTTGCAACAAGAAAGCTTTCAACACGAGCATAATTAGTAATAGAAATAGTTTAGGAAATAAAATTACAATGACATTGATTATGAATAGAAGCTCACGAGTCAAATAGTTTTGAAAAAAAATATTTGACATCTCAAACTAGTGAAAGTAAATCTATTAGAAAATTTTAACTTATAACCCAAATAATTAAACCTATTAATTTATAGTTATTTTTTTATTTCTAACTAATAATATCTATTAAAGATCTTATTAGATTTGCTTACTGTATAAAAATTAGATACATTTTAATCTTATCACAGACTTTACTGACTTGTAAATCTACAATATTGTCGTAAAACTTATTTAATTTTGAAAGCTTAGTAGTTGAAATAAATCATTTTAATGGTCGTAGATGTTTTTGGAAAAGAGAAACCTAAACTTTTTGTTCACTCAGGCAGATTGGTTTTTTCCTTAGAAAAGAGGTGATCATTGTCACTCTACACCTTACTAACAGTTATATCTCGGTAATTTTGTCTATTACTCATATAAACTTTATAAAAGGGAATAATTTTTTTTCTCATAATGTTTATTACACTTTGGCTCAATCAATTTGCAATAAGTATTACGTCAACAAAAAAAGTGAGGTATTTATAAGAGAGTTAAAAACTTAGGATTTAAAATACAAGGAAATAAAATCCATATAATGGCATTTGAACAGAAGTCCAAAGGTCAAACCAAACATAAGTTATTTGAATGCCTAATTGAACACCACAAACCAAAGTTTCTAAAAAAATGGTGTCACATTTATAGGTTGATCAAGTCATGTAAGACCAAGAACATTCAAATACTATCACAAATAATTTAATAAAAAGTCTAAAAAAATGGTGTTTTCTTTGCAATTTGAATGAGAATGAGATGGGTAAGGGCATTAGCAATCAAATTCCTAAGTCTAACATTATCTCAAAAGCCAATGATAAAAGCAAAGATATTAACAAAAAAAATTATTATATTTTAATTCATTTTAATTGAGTTTGTCTTGAATTTACAAAAATAGTATGAATTAAAGGGCTATAAATTGACTTGATTAGAATAATCTTTTTATCACGAAAATTTTCCAATATAGCCAGCCTAATAATGTTTATATTTTTATATGTCAAAATATAATTACTTGGATTAGTTGATTGGTTAATAAAGTAAGACTCTGAGAATAATGAATAAATTCTCAAATTTTGTAAATGTAGTGTAGTTGTATTGTCAAAAAAATAATGGGAATTTATCAAATTTATAAATCATTCATTTATAGCTTAATTCAGTTATTTTAGATAATTTAGACCAATTAAAGATATAGCTAAATTAATGTCACGAATCCAACCAAGTAGGTCAGTTGATTATATTTTTTAAAATGTAAAATCTTAAGTAATTTTAAACAAATAATTCTAAATCTCAAAATTTAGGTGTAATAAATCAATAAATAGGACCCTATACTAAGCAAAAATCCACACATGACTTCATCAGATAACCGTTTGGACAAAATAAATACAAGCTATTTTATAATTATCATAAGGGGGGTAACAATTTCAACAAAAATTATAAATCAAACATAATATAATATCTAATTGAATCAAAAATATATCCTTTGACCTATACTCGGTCAATTCCATAATTTGATCACATAAATACCAATTTAAACCATAATAGAACCAAAACTAACCAAATTAGACGAATGACAGACAGATTACGTCCAAACTTTAACAACACATTAGAATTTTCTACTCTGAAGTGATAAAATAGAAAAACGTGAGTATAATACTAAGCAAGTATCATATTTTAAATAAATGAGTCTAATAAATCAGAGAGAATGATCTAATAGATGAAATTCAAACCAAATAACAAAATAAATTTAAATCACTGATAAAATAAATTCAATAGAAATTCAAGATCCAAGGTCCAAAATTTAATGATAGTCTTACACTTAAATTAAATATCCAAATTCTGAAAATAATCCTCATCAGGATATATATATATATATAAACAAAATAGAGGTGATTCAGACCAATTTTAAAATCGATGTCCACTCTGAGTTCAAGTTCAAGTCCAAGTACAAATCCAATGCCCGTAAGCTTATGATTTGTGGTAGAATCCAATAGTCAAATGATTCAATAGCGTGCTCAAAAGTCGAGCACCATTGTGACGGATATTCCAAATGTCCGAATTAAAATATATAATCAAAATTATTGTAAGAGATATACCAATACCCAACTAAAGGCAAAATCGACGAATCTTAAATCCAAATCAAAATCTAACATAAATCAATACAAAAATACAAATTATGTACTAAATTTGGGTTCTGATTATTTAAAGATTAGTTTGAGAAAAATTTATAGATAATTCTGGTAACCTTAGGTTATGTCAAATACAAATTAAGCCAACATATATTGTGAAACATCGGATGGGAAGATATAGCAAGCGTGCCTTATAAGGCGTGGATACTTTTTCATTAAAAACGCGTTTTGGGGGCGGTAAAGAAATTCAAGAACAAAGCGTGCGCCAAGTAGCAAAATCTAACAATAAATTAATATAAAAATATAAATAGTATTAGAAAGCACCAAATTCGGTGTGCCAACGCGGACACTGGACTCCCAAGGGGGGTGGACTGTGATGTCCTACATCGGATGGGGAGAAAAACGAAGCGTGCCTTCTAAGAGTATGGATACCTCTCCCCTGTGGATGTGTTTTAGAGGCAGTAGAGGCCGTCTGTCAGGAACAAAACCATGCGCCTGTGTGGCAAAACGGACAATATTCACAAGTCGGTGCCCAGAAACATTACATGTATGGCCATCCATGTACTCTATACCCATAGATAATGTTACTCACTATTATTTTTGATGCATGATTTTTAAAAACATCGGATATATTAATATATCAAGAATATATTCTAAGGTCAAATCAAATTATCAAAATGGGAATAATCATTACTCCAAACTTTTCCTGTCAATGAAAAAAATTTTTAAATAACAAATATCTTTCCGTTTAGAGTTAGCCAGATTGTCCAATATCCAAATCCAAATATAGTAACCACAACCCGTTACATGCTTGTAAAAATGTACGACCAATACAAGTTTCGTACATATTTTTGTTATACATAATAATATAAATATATACCATGTCCAATAAATTTCTTAAGATTTAAGAAAAATAGTAAATTCCTAAAATTATAAAATTCATATCCAAAACTCTCAAAATTAGCTAATAAACTACACAAGTATGTTCAGAATAAATAAAGTATGTGTATAAAAATACATGTAAATTAGTAAAAAAATTATACAGTATCCAAAATATATCAAAAATTAAATCAGACCAAAAATAGAGGTTACAGATATTTACTTTGACTTCATACTTTATAAATTTAAAGAAATGATATCCCGAAACACCCGAATCGGACAATTCTCTCTCCTCTGTCACGCCCTCTCTTTCTCCTTCATGCATAGCCCTCTACCAACGCACTCCACCATAGCGCCGCTGCCTCACACAACCACCGCTACATTGCATGGCTGTTGTCTGCCTCCCCGGCATCACCCCACTGGCGCTGGCGTCGCTGTACTGCTACCGTTGCTTTCCTCGCGTGGCTTCGCCATCGTTCTCTCTCTCTCGCAACTTCTGCCATGCCGCTGCTCAACCACAGCCGTCACGGATCACCGGCGACTCACCATTAGCTATCGCCAACTATCATCGCGCCACTGCATGCCGCTGCAGCCGTTGACAACCACCACTAGCTCTCTCGACGACCTCTCTTCGCAAATTATTGCCATGGGATAAACTTTTCAGCCACCAGCAACCACAGGCACAGTGCCATCCCCATTTCGTCGCCATCGCTGACTACCTCTCTCCGTCTTCCTCCTTGGGCGACTTCTGACTCACCTGCCGAAAGTCTTCCCTTTCTCTTCTCCTCCCTCCTTCCATTTCTCTCTCCCCGATTCTGCCTTATCTCTTCGTTTTATTATTATTATTATTATTATTATTATTATTATTATTATTATTATTTTCTATTTTACTTTTTTTTAATTTTAAAATCAAACCAATATTTGGACAATAGTCCGAGCCCACTCGGACGTCAACCCAATTAATTTAAATATCTGTAAAATTTTTTAATATTAATTAATTTTATCATGTTTAAATTATCAAAAATTATAATTAATATTAAATTAATTTAAATAAAAATTTAAAATGTTATAATTAATGTGCTCATTTAATTATTAGTTACGTTGAAATCTGTGAGCATTACTTTGATAACGAAAAAACAAAAAAAAAAAAAAGTGATATTGGGCCCAAATGACTCTTTTATATAAATGCTGTTTTTGAAGGGGAAAATGATTTTTTTTTTTTAATTTTCTGATAAGTATTTTTTTGATATTTTTAAAACCTTGTGAATTAAAATTCATTGAAAAAGCTCAAAGTAACTTCTCAAAAATTTAAATATTTTTTAGTAAAATAAATATTAATCTATAATTATTTTGTACAATTTAAGATAACATCGATCTAAACCATTATCATGTGAAGTTCATGAATCATAAATCTATAAAGATATATGAATCAATTGAGTTGTTAGGTTCGAAATGAAAAAGAATTTAATTAAACTACCGAATATCAGAATGATCGGACTACTGGAAGTATTAAAGACTAAGGTATCAAATGGTTGGTTGATTAATAAATTCGAACAATTAATCCTAACGAACATTTATATTAATTAATGGATAAACGATCAAAATAAGTGAACAGTTAATATACTAAAAAATTAGACATTAAACTAAGAGTTTATATAATGGTTTGATCATTTAATTTTTAACTAATATGAAATTTTAACTTTCTACATACTTACAAAATTTTAAAAATTACAGAATCAAGTCCTCTATTTTACACACCCTCTCTTATTCTCAATGTCTCATTATTTTTTTATTTTATTAATTTTTTTTAATTTAAACATTGAAAAATATTTTAGAAAACGAGTCTACATTCTTTGACATCTTATTAATTATTATAATGTGTAAAATTTAAATTATAGAGCTCAAATAACTAATCCAATTTCATTATGACGATTATCCATATTCGAGGTATGTATCATTAATTTTTTAAATTTTTATTTAAATAATAAAATTAAATTAGTTTCATTAAAATTAGAGACGTATAATAATAATAATAATAATTATTATTATTATATTTTCTAATATTTATAAAAACATAATTGATTTATTATTTTAAATATCAGGATTAAATAAATATTAAAATATTGTAAATTAACGAAATTCTAAAGAAAATGGTTATATAATTATTTTGATGTTAAATTCAACTATCGATACTTTGTCAGCAAATGAATAAAGTAGCACATTAATCGTTACTGAAAGCATTTACTTTGTCAGCAAAAGCAATAATTACTTCTCATTATTGTAACCCATTATCAATTGGCCTATCACAATTTTTTTTTTAAAAAAAAAATCATATAATATATCAAAATATCATACCGTACTACTTACTATTAAATATACAATTATTAATTAAAAGAATTATTTAACTTTATCACAATCACTCATTCTCGTTTTATGGGATTAACTAATCTCTACAATTTATGTTTAATATTATATTTGCTCCATAAATAAGTTAGTAATTGATTAGTAAAAACATATTACCGCAACTACTCTTTAAGACTAAGTTTTAAATTTCTGAAATATAATATTATCACTATTTGTAGATCATATTATTAAAAATCATAGCAATTTTAAGACATTCAACACCACCACCAATAGTAAATATAAAAATATATAAACAATATTTCTTTTTATATTTTTGTATGTTTACTATTAGATTTTTTATTACACACTTGTGGGTGTTTCAATAAATGAAAAATCATTTGAGGATTGAATGGGGTTCGTGTGAGGATTGGAGTATTCGCAAGCATTTTGTGCCAGCAGCGAGCGACAAGGAGGCAAGGGTCGAGTTGGGCGCTCGAGACTCACTCAAATGTTAAAGAGGTAGAAATTCCATAAGGTGGGCGCCTGATTCGCGCTTGATTGGCACTTAAGCGCCAATTCCAAAAGTTTGGTACTCGACGGGCGTTCGAGCGAGTCCAAAATTTATAAAATCAAACGAATGCAATTTTAGAGTTTATTCCAATGAATTCTAAAATTTTTCTCACAAGGGGGCGTCGCATAGCGAGAGGAGAAAAAAAAGAAAGAAGTTTGGAGTCTAATTGAGATTCAATTTGAGATCTATTCTTTGTCAAAGTCGGGTACATCATTTTAGAATTGATTTTTTGAAATATATTTTTGTTTGATTACACTTTCTCTAGTTGTACTTTTCTTATGGGTTGTCGGGTGTGTTGAAGTGATTCTTTACTCGGGTTTAAAATGAAGGAATTTTAAATGAGTTTTTATAATCGACACTATTTATAACAAATTTGTTCGAAATTTATCTCGTAATTTTTCATTTGTTGAAAAGAGTTTTCCATATTAAAAATCGTTATACATTATTTATTCCTTATACTCACAAATTTTGTGGTTGATGATTGATGGGGGATTTAAAATTGTTCCGCTGCACCCGGTCAGGCGTATCCGAGAGCTGAACCTCAACATTTACAACTATATAATAAATTTTCTTTTTTTAAAAAAATTGTAAATTATTTACAGGAATTTCTAAAGTGTTATTTTATTCCTAAAGGCTTACACTTTATTGAAGGGGTCGATTAAGCAAATTCTAAGTATTATTTGATAAAATCAAAATGAAAGTATGATGACGTTTCAAACATGAAATTCATTTTGTTTTATATATTTTTCTTTTTTATTAAGGTTCTCTAATTTGAGAGCGTTTTTTTCAGTCGAGGGTACAAGAGATCCATTTGAATTTATGTTGCAAGCTTGCGAATGGACGAAACGATGAACCCACCCACTTTGAGCTTCAGTAATCCTATCAGTTAAACTTGCGACCGAAACAATCTTTTGTTCAAGAGTTGGCCCCAACTGATCCAAATTTCAATTAGGTTTAAAAGCCACCACATCGGTCAGTCAATTCACGCACATTTGATCAATTTTGGGTATAAAAACGACACATTCGTATGTAAGAATCTCAGTAATCGCGACTCAAATTTTAACTGAATGAATGACGCCCAGCAAGTGTTTGATGAAATGCTTGTCAGAATCCAGTCAGTTTGACCTTTCTAATCGATGGTGCTGCTGATTTGCGAGTGACACAAGAGATGAGTGAAAATAGAAAGTATTGCGTTTTGGTCGCTTTCTTAAGGGTGTCCAAATAAATAAAAGGTTATCGAAAAATCATATAGGATTCATGTGAGATTTGAAGTGGCCAAGGGCAGTCAAACAGATGATGGCTGAGAGAGGCCTAATTGCTGGCCGAGGGTGGTCGGACAATGATGGCCGAGGGTGGTTGGACAGATGATGGCCAAGGGTGGCCTAACTGCTGACCAAAGTCAGTCGGATTGTTGGTTCGAAGGCAACGAATTGCTCATGCTAAAGGATGATTCGCTACCGATTTCAAAGATCCAAAAATGAAAAGCGCATGAACACAATGCACGAAAAAATGGGTGAGCAGGTGTAAAAAATCACCTGTAAAATCTGGAACGGGTGAGCGGGTAAGAGATTTATGGGAAGCGCGGGAAATGCGCTTTTGTGCTTATAAAAAGGGAGCGATAGTAAGGAAACGATAGCTTTCCACTTCACTAAGAAACACTTATAAAATCAGAAAGCAGATAGTGCCACGAGAGGAAAAAAAAAATAGAGAGAGGAGAAGAAAGGGGAGGGTGAAAAGGAATGTGAAGCTTTCCGGTCACCACCTGCCTAGGGCGTGCTGTTCTCCTAGTGCTGAAAAACTGTTTGCCGGTTGTGTTTTCACTCTTGCTCTGTTTTTGGGGGTCGGTTGCTTATACTCTATTTTCAGGGGTTTATGTAACCAAGTTTTTACAGAGTTGAGATTTTTTGGAATTTGTCCGGTAGTTTTTCTTTACTTGAAAAGGACTTTTCACGTTAAAATCGTTGTGAATTGTTGTATTCATTGTACTCACGATTTAATGGCTAACGGCCGACAAGAGGGTTTGGGTTTACTCTGTTGCGTAGATTGTATATATTTGGTTCTGAATCCCTAACAGAAAGTGCTCAATGAACATAGCTGTTCAGTATCCCTCTGACGTTGTGATGTGCCAGAAGGTTTATCTTGGAAGAGTAACTTCATGGTTTTGTTATAAAACTGGTAGTTCTCTTATTTCTTTGTACTTGAAACATGGCTGCTTGCAAGATGCCAAAGTATGTTCCACGATCTGCCTTATGTAGATGTTCAGTGTCTGAACTTGCTGATTCTAGGTGGTCACGGGACGAAAGTAATTGCCAGCTTGGTAGGATTGATAAGTTGTGGTTTAGAGCCGGCTGACTTTACTCGTGTGAATATGACAAACATGTTGGACTTTGGTCACTCCTTTATGGGTGTTCAACAAACGGAGACGCCATCTGAGATTGCATAGGATTTGTGCCGAGTGCTGCAACAGAAGGGTCGAGGACTTTATGCAGTAGAAGGTTTAAGGACCAGCTGCAGCAAGGGGCCGAGAATTTCGTGGAGATATGGCCCAAGGACCTGTGCAGAAAATGGCCGGTCAACCCGTTGATCGGCCATGAAGGCACTCCGCGGATGTAGTGGATTCTGCGGACTGAAGAAGACAAATGGCAGCTGCACAGACGGCCAATGAGCGCGGACGGCCAAGGTGTACGGACGGCTGATAATGCGCGGACGGCCAAGGAAGACAAAACGTTAGGATTGGGCAAAATGGAAGGTTGGTCATTTTGCACGGAATGCCCATTTTGGACAGTTTGCAGCAAAATGTCCCAGAATGCATTTTGGCGGAATGAAAGCAAAATGCCAGAATGGGCATTTTGCCCGGCATGTAGACAAAATGCCGGTTTGGAGCATTTTGCCTGGTATGCCATTTTGACAGGTTTGCAGCACAAGTGGCAGAATGGGGAAAATGGCGGGATAGTCATTTGGCTAGTTTGGGCGTTCTGCCTGGGATGGAAAACCGGCTGCCTATGAGAGGATATGCAGTATGCTTTTGCATAGTTTGGCGCATGTTGCAAGAATGCCCGTTTGGCATGAATGGATTTCCGGTATGAAAATCCCGAGTTGCTTTGGTCTGCATGGAATACCGGTCAACGGGAGGTTGACCGGCCAAGTGAAGAATCTGGTCAACACGGTGGTTGACAGGATGGTTTTGTCCAGTAGAGTTAGCAAAGCATTTGCTGCACTAGCAAAGTTGCCGGGCACGCCTTCTATGGAGTGCAGAGTATGCGTTGTCTTACAGGGCATGTTTCTGCAGGAAGCACGGGAACTGGTGAAGGCGCAGAAATGATAAGGACAGCTTGAGAGATCATCTTGCCAAGTCAGCATATGGAGATTTAGAGCCGGTCATTATAAAAGCGCACCAAGAGCTTTAGAAATCTGTGTGTGAAAACACCAAGTGTATGTGGAATCACCGGGGGTACTTGACACCAGAGGTGCTGTGCGCCGACCGTTATGTGTGGGAGTGAAACGACGGTTACCGTTTTACCAACACTTGTAAAATGTGAGAGTAAAGAGTATCACAATAATGAGAGAAAGATAGAAAAGAAAGAGGGAGCAATGAATGAAACACAAAGTGTGAGGTATTTGTATTCTCATACTCTATTTTTCGATTTTTGCCTCTAGGGCTTGTGTAACGAGGGTAATTATTGTACTCTGTCTCTGGGTTTGTATAATCATTTTACATAGTGGATTTATTGGTGGACTATATGTCCCATGGTTTTTTCCCCTTAATTGAAAATGGGTTTCCACGTAAAAAAAATACTGTGCATCTCTTTGTTCTTTATTCCTACTAAATGGTGGCTAACGATGATAGGGGTTTGGGTATTCCGCTACTACCAAATCGGGTGGATCCGGTTGTTAAGCCCCAACAAAACGTGTGTTGTGAAAATCTCTCTGTGGAAGAAAGTAGCCAATTACATGAATTTGCCATTAAAAGTGGGTTTATAGAGATGACTTCTGTTGCAAAATGCTGTAATAATTACAAGGTATGCAAAGTATGAGCTGCTGCAAGAGTCCGAGGGGATGTTTGTCTGAATGATAGACATAAATATTTGAAGTTTTTTTTGGACTGCATTATTATCAGGACACGTGAGGAATGCTAATTTTAGAAGTGCCTTTGTGTGTTCCCAAAGTTAGGATAACCATTAATTCCAGTTGTGGGGCTACTGTACTCGATGGCTGTTCAGTGTCTAAGAACAATGCCCTGGGGCTCCGACGACATGGTTTCTGCTGAAGCTTGGTTACTCCCTGATGTCTATAATTCAACTGCTTGCTAGATTTTTATGAAATAATTGGAATATATAGTCCGCAGCATTGTCTTTTCATGGAAGCTTAGGGAAAGGGACCTCTTCTTTCAATGCAATTAAGGCAGTATTCATGACTGACAGATGGTGGAGAATATCCCATGGTTTTCTTTAATCGACAGAGATCAGAGGGTATGGTACCAGATATGGTTACATTCTCTAGGCTTATCACGTTGTAATCTGCTATTTGAGCCTGGTTAAGTAGAGGAAAAAATCTCCACGCTTACATCCTAAAGTCGTGATATGAATCTAAATTTAGTGTAATTGCATTCCTGCAGAGTATAGAATGAAAAATTTTAGTGCTTCTATGTTCAAAAGAAGCATTCTAATTTGTGGGAGACTGTGGACAATCATACTGACTTGCTTGTCAAATTATCATCTGTTGATATCCTCATATATGATTATGTTCATGTGCCTGAGTCCACTTTATAATCTCTCTAAACATGAGAATATAGTGCTAGCCATAGTTGAAATAAAGATCATCCTGTAGTCTGGTGATTATCATTGGCAATATATAATGTTCTAGGCAGCATTAGGTTTGCGCATTTAGCACCATTGGGAGCTAAAAATTTGGATTTGCATATCTAAGTGCTCTGCTAGAATGATTTATGCGTTACAAGCTTCAATACTGCGAGAAGTTTCTTAATAATTCACTAGTCTTCTGGGCACCTATCTAATGGATATGTCAAAGGGAATTTCAACCCATAGCGTTTACCAAACTATCTTCTATCATACAGAATTTTAGATGTGATATTTATGTTGTTTTTTCTTTCTCTGTTTCAGGTTTTTCTATTATCTAGGAAGCACAAAGCCTATGTCTGAGATAATGTCCAATGAGGGACCAAACTTATCCACAAACATTCTGGTTGAGCCTCAAAGGTGCTCTAGACATTGCAAGAATCGTGGCTCACACGAAAAAAACCTATGTCCGAACATATTGAATTTTTCAAGCTAAATTTTCTGAGGTGAGTTACGATATGGATATGAAACCTTGCGACTAACAAATCATTAGTCCTGCTTGCTAGATTCCCGTACTGAGACACCTTATATGACAATTTTGGGAAACCCTCTTGACAATTAAAAGATCCATTCAAAGAATAGTGAGATTAGTTGAAGTAATGAGAAATCATTTTATCATTTTAGTGGGAACTTTAGGTCATTTTTGAAAAAAAAATAGTGAAAAATATTTTAGTAAATGGAGATGTCGATCTAGCCATTCTTAATTAATCCGGTTTGGTTTGCCTAAAAGATATTTGATTTGTCTCTCTTTAGAGGTTGGTTTCGATTTGCTACTTTATATTCAGTTGGTTCTTATGAAAATTACAATAAAACAATAGTCACATTTATTTTGAGTTATCGAAGGTTAGCAAGTAGTCGATCTTTCTCTGAAGTAATATGTCTTTTATGCCAAAATCATGAGAAAATAAGAAGTGGCATAATTTTAATGTTTGTCTATAGACAGAAAAGTCACTTATGTTAGAAATATCAGAAAAATAAAATTATTAATAATTATTTTTTATAAAGTAAAAAATCATCTTCATTAAAACATGTCGGAAAAATAAAATTCTTATTATATATGGACTTTACCTTGTCTCACTGCTGCTCATCTTGTAGAATAAGGATGATGATAATATAAATATCTATTTTCAAAACTTGTAACATATCATGATGCTGCAAGATTCTATTTCATTGATAGTATATGCATCAAACCATAGCTTAAAAGCAACGACAGTACAAGAGAAGGAGGTCACCTAGGCACCTTTCTCAAAATGATGGCACACACAATAAAGAAAGCACCAAGCAGATAAATTGGACTCCTTAAAAATTTAAAATCACTCTATAAACACGCTACATAAATACTCAGATAAATCTTTCTATTGATATTGTTTTCTGGGTGCAGTTCTTTTTTCTAGACCTTTTTTTATCAGTAATATTAGAATTCCCCAGTTTTATAGAAAGGATAGCATATGGTAAGGTGCTTAGAAGAAGGAACGCTTGTTGGGAGCTCTGCCAACAGCTCTCATCAAGTTGGCTATTTCAAGAACCCTGGCGACTTTCATCCCCCTCTTAGCCTCTGCCGATGCCCTCCTTTCCTCTGCTTTTCCATGTGCTTTTGCTATATCGTTTTGCATCTTCTCCATCGCTCTTGCTCTTTGCTCCTCCAGTTTCCTCTAGACACGTGAAAAGCTTTGTCAGTATAGACATTTGAACAGGAACATTTGAGTCAGAATCTTCTCAAGTTTATATCTCGCTAGTAGAATGAGCACCATTTTACAAGAAGCCTGAAAAGCGAAAATAAGGCTGCGAAAGCTATCGGTTTCCTTCCGATTTATAACTGCCTTTTTACTCAAAAAAATCAGACAGAAAGTCCAAAAATTAGTCATATCTTGATTATATTTGCCATCCAAGCTTTTTTGGAGCCTAAATAAGAGGAATATGTCTTTGATATAAAGATGTTTTGAACTACAGGAGGATATAAGAATATTTGTTCAAATCTCGAAAAAAATCCTGCTGCTTCACCTTTTTGATTTTCAGGATCTTAAAAACCGAATTGGGTTACCATTTCTATACATTGAATAAGGGATTATGATCCCCAAGAGGAGTCAGCATACTAATTTATGCCACTGGATATGAGAAAGAGCCTACAATTTTCAGGTATCCACTAATCTTTATTTCTTCTATTTCTTGAATTGTCTCTATAATGGCTGTAATTTATCATAGTAGCTGAGGATTTGAATGCCAAGAATATCTATTGTGATTGAGTCATTTGTAACATGTATGATTTCAGGAATGAAGAAGACCTATCAATGACTGGGGCGTGGACAGTGCATCCATGTTAGTCACCTCCCTGCAAAGATCATAATACAGAAGCTGTGCATTGACTAATGTTTTTTCGGTTCTGAAAATTGATTTTGGAAAAAATATATTTAATTTGTTGCTTTGGCTTGGACGGCTTGTGGGAACCTCAAGCAACCACATTTAGATGCAGAGCAACTTGTGAAGAATCCCAATTAGCTTTTCTAAGAGGCTTATTTTTTATAAAGATATGATTTATAGCATTTTTGCAAAAGCTGTTTCCAAAGGTATTGCCAAACGGACCCTAACTCATAGACAAGAATTTCGGTTCAGAACACCCTAACTCATACTCAAATTTGAGAAGTCACGCCAATATTTTAAGATATCACAAGAGAATTTCTCATGGGAGCTAGTAAATTTTATATCACCCTTAAAATTCTCTACCCTTGATATGGGTAGGATTCGATCCTCGATCTCCGGAAATTGCCAAGAGATCCTACCGATCAAGTTCGATGACATTCACCGAATAAAGGGTGTCGGTGATCGTGGCTAGAAGTTAGAGATATTCATCACTGAGGAAGAAAGATATGAACAAACAAATTAACACGCACCTCAACTTTCTTCATCCATGAAGTAGCCTTGTGGACCTGTTCATTCTCCCACCCGCTAATTATGGCATCCTCTCTCTTAAACCGATTATTAACCTTGGAAATCTTAGCGTTCTGCCATGCCGAAATCTTAGCCTCAACCTCCTCTTTCTTCACTCTATGCACGGATACGTCGCCATGGATGATCATGGCCGACTCACTTCCATTAGTTTGCCTAGGAGTTGGCAACGGATCGAGAGGATTATTATCAGTCACGATAGCTAGCGGGTTCATATCCTCTGGCACTGCATCTCCCTCTCCAATCCTCCCCAAATTACTGCCGTTTCCAATATTTCCGAGGTCGTTTTCATGGTTGCCAACGATGTTGCTGTGGTTGTTGGTGGTGGCGGCAGAGCCCGCGAGCACCAAGGCATTGAATTCCCTGCTCATGGTAGTGAAATTCTCGCTGAAATTAGCTTCGCTGGCCGTGGATAGTGCGGGTGATCGGTGGCTGTTGGATTCCCAGCGGCGTGGGCGATCAGCTGGGGGTGGGCGTGGCGGTGTTAGGGGATGTATGTCTCTGAATTGGTCCTGGTCGTGGTGCTCTTCGTGTTGGCCAGTGGTGGTGCCATCAGCGGCTCTGTGGGTGTTCAACATATGGCAGGTTCGTTCAGATGGCAGGAAAGCTCTGGTTGACAGAAATGGCGATGGAGGAGGATTTAAGCATCAACCACAAGAGGTACGCGTTGCACAGTCTGTTGGGAGATTCCGGGAAGTAGACAAACGAACTCTCAAATTAAAAAAAATACAGATTGATGGGGATGAAAGTGACCGTTTGGAGAATCCCTTCGCTCCATGAAAAGAGAACACCACTGTAAAAAAGACATCAATTAGAGAGGCGGACAAAATAACTAATTGATGGAGACTGATATTCAGAACACCGTGTGCTGTAGATATCAAAGGACATATCATTGCGTTGTCATGATGTCTTATCTTGAAAGATGGACATTTGGCTTCTTAATGAAGGAGAGCTAGCAAAGAATTCCCTTTGTTTTGAGAGAAAAAAAAAAAGTAATATAATTTGTGTTTTATTTTGTCTTAATTAGTTCTACTTATAATTATCTAATTTAAATTTTAATTTTATTATATTATAAAAAAATATTTTTTAATTTATTAAAAAAATATTTTTTAATTTATTAAAAAAAATATTTATTTTAATAAAGATAAAAACTTACAGTTATCTAATTTGAGTTTTAATTTTATTATATTATAAAAAAATATTTTTCAATTCATTAGGAGAAATATTCATTTTAATAAAGATAGAAACATACAGTTATCTAGTTTGAGTTTTAATTTCATTATGTTATGAAAAAATATTTTTCAATTCATTAGGAGAAATATTTGTTTTAATAAAGATAGAAGTAAGAGAAGATTTTGGCATTGAGCATGTTTTATAATTTAAATGTTCATTTGAAATGGAAATGACAATTTTATAAGGTTGCTATTAAATTTAATGTATTTTATAGATCAAAATATTAAATAAAAAGTTAAATATTATATAAATAATAACATTAAGATAGATAAAGACATTAAAGAAATAAGATAAAAAATTATAATATTTATAAATATTTAAAGTTGCAAATTAAAAGGAATTAAAAGAATGTACAATCTAATTGTAGAGTTCTTTTTTCATGACGAAAAATTTTAAATTCAAAAAGTACATATGAAAGTGCTTGTAATCTAGGTATGTAAAAATATCCTAATAGCCGTTAAATATAAGGTTATTTATTTTTTTTATAATTTAAATAGTAATTAATTTTTAAATTAATATGTATAAAATTTAATATTTCTTTAACTATTAATAACTATTAAATGTGAGGTTATTTATCATTTTTACAATTTAAACAATAATTAAGTTTTAAATTAACACACATAATTTAGTATTTATTTAGCTACTAATGTATAATTATTACATAATAATTTATTTTATATTTGTGTTATAACACATTAAATTTTCATAAATTAAAAATTATAAAAAAAATTTATTGATTCTAATTTTTTTAGCACTTACATACTATTTGTATAGTTTTTAAAATAATTAATACTATTATAAATAAATTAAAATATTTAATAAAATTTTTTATTATTTTTTAATAATATTTTAAATAATAATTTTACTAATTTTTATTTATATCTCATTTTGCTTCAAATTTGAAATATGAATAATTTTATATAAAATGTACATGTATGTTATTAATATTTTTGTTGAGAATGTGTAATTTATTTGTCTATAGATAAAAGAAATAAAAAATATATTATTTTATTTATTAAAATATGTTCTTTTCAATAGTAACAATTCAATACATTGTACAGATAAAGCACATTGAGTTATCAAAAAATAAAAATGGACCAACAAGATAGACTTTAGCATTCAATATGTTGGAGACTACATATTTGTTTTATTCTATTTTAAATATTTTTTCCAATAAAAATATCACAACGTTCAAACTAATTATAGATATTGATTGAAAAATAATTTAAATAATTAAATATTTTTAAAAAATATTTTAGTATACTGCTAACGAACTTATAGATATTTATTATACCATTTAAAATCTACTTTTAAATAAATTATTATTGTTTATTGATTTGATTATATCTTTTGAAAGATTATAATTTTTGCTAAATAATACTGGTAAATAAAGTAAATATATTGTTTTAAATTAAAATAAATAAATTTTGTAAAATTTAAAATTATTGACATATTTATTAATACTATATTTAATTATATTTATTTAAAAAATAATTTTTAAAAAAAATTCTTCAATGCTGACCTGATTTGCGACAATTATGGAGCATCATATAAATTCACGTAAAGTCTACATATATTATAAAGATTTCTAGAAAAATATAGGGATGAACGAAAGTATGAAAGAAATAAATGATTATATTTATTACAACTCTATATAATATACAATTTGTATGTATTACAGTCAGTACTAAAATCATCAATTCGAAAAATAGAAAAAGTAGTAAAAGTGGCTAATCAAATTTGCTTTCATCACATGGACTTGATGTGAAATATAACTGATTTGTAAAAATATAATACTGATAAAAATTTTTATTACTTACAATCTAATTATATTTTCAGTATTAAAAATAATAATTTAAATTTTTAATTTTTAAATTGATAAAAAATTAATAAATATATATATATTTATACTCGCATCAATGATAGAGGGTTTCTTAGCCCCACAAGCAAATATGGTCTCATAGGAGTCCATCTTTAATTTTGAGGATTAAGTAGTTGTTAAAAAAAAGTATAATGATATCAAAAATGATAAAAATATGTATTATTTTTAAATATTGGTTAGATGTAAAAAAATCACATCAAAAAATTGACCCATTATACAGTACACCTAGCTCAATATAATGTGAGTCATGTGTCATGTGTCATGTTGGGTCAATATATATAAGTCCCATATAATGTCAAATATAACCTATATTATAAATACGTAGTACTGGCACTGATATTTATATATAAGCGGCTCAAATAAATTGATTGTGTCAATTTAATACAGTCTATTTAACACTAATATATTAGATACAAACAAAATATAAAAAAATAAAAATATATAAAAAAATATAATCATATAAAACTATTATAAAAATATATTATTTTTTATTTATTTAATAATTTTTTTATTTTGAAAGGGATTAAAGTTAACGAGCAATTAATACTAAAAAACAGGTCGATATTGTCGGTGAAAGTGGTCCCACCGTTGATGTCTAGTCAGTCCCGTCCATGAAAGCACTGACCTAATAAAAGCCACGTGTTCGATGTCAGTCGATTAGCGCGTTTCACGATAATCAATCTTATCTTCCCATAATAAACTCGTATTTCGTTTTCTTCCCGAATTACCCCCCTCTCTCTCTCATTGGACTGATGCTGAAGCAAGAACCGCATTATCTTTTGGAAAATAAAAGTAAAAATATAAATGGCATATCACGTCAGGTCAATAATGTCATTTTTTAATCAATTCATTTTGATTTTTGTTCTACTTATTTCGTATATTATTACCCTCTTCGATATCTTTTTTTTTTCCAATGTGTGTTAAAAATATTACAAAAATTAAACAAATTTTTTTTAAAAAAAATATATGTTAAGTTTGATAAATTATCTAAATAATATTTTCATATTTTATTATCATATATATAAACCTATTGTGTCATCTAATATTTTATCTCCTTGGACTAATACTAATATTTTTTTAGATAATAAAATAATATTTATATATTTAATTATATATTTATTTATATTAAAATTAGTTTGGAAGGAGAAATGAGAAAAAAATTGAAATAAAATAAAATTTATATTTATTTTTGATAATATTAATATAAATATATAATTAAATATATAAACAATATTATTCTTATTAATAATTATACAATTAGAGTCAGCCGTACCCCATTTGCATTAAATTTTCTTTACTAAAATTTTAGGTCTTGTTGAATTCAAAATTAGATGACATATGATTGATATATTTAAGTCATATTTTATATATTTTTAAGTAATATAATATTTTATTAATTTTTTTATATTTATATAATAATTTCAAAATAAATAATTACCTAAGTATCGAATCATGCCAAAGCATCCCAAAAACGTTTTCCATTCAAAACGTGGCTTTGAAAGATCTAACAGAGGGGGAAGCTTCCTGAACGCGTAATTATGAGGAGATCGCAAAAGGAGTTACGTTGAGGTGTTTAAATGACGTGAAAAATATATAGACAGAAAACAAAGCAAATATATATATATATATATATAAATTATTAAATAAAGGTATTTACGTAAATATGTTTTAAAAATTATTTTTTTGATTATTTAAAATTTATGTTAGTGTCCCTTTTAATGAATTAAAATGTAGGCAAAATCTATGGCACCATGCCCATTATAATTATTACGTCTTGAGTCCCTAATTGTTGTATGGACTAAGGAGTCTTTGGATTCCTCGTCGTCCAAACAGGATCACGAGCTTATCCGATCTCCGTCGTTGTTAACTTGAAACTTGCACGACACAAATTACAAACAAAAAATCAGAAGTTGATAGAGTTTCTCTAACTGAAAACACTCCGACACTTAAACCAATAATCTTCTACAATGAATGAAAAGGGATGTATACCTAAATGTCGTGAAAATATGCTGAGTATACAGTGGGAATGTATGAATGCGAGAATATGGGACTCGTCGAACGTTATGTGAGAAGCCTGGCTCTTTGAATGTACCGCAACGAGTAACTCACTTTGATAGCCTGAGGAAGGTTATGAGAGGTTGGCGCTGAACGTAAGTCTGAGAACAAGAGCTTGTAGAGTGCTCATCTCAATACCCAAACTCATATTAGCGATTCAAATTGGAAATCCAATAAGGGGATTCGAGATTGGGGATCTAAGTTTGAGGATCAAGCATCCCTTCTATTGTCAAATGAGAGGAGATTTATAGGTTCATTGGAACAGAGCTTTTAGCACGAGAATCCCATCTGCAAAGATTTGCCAGTCGTTGATTGTTGGAGACAACCGGTAGTATTAGTTGTCGTCTTGCAGCGGTGAGGAGATCGTCATGCGTCGTTAACTACGCTTGGCCTGCTTCTCGCATGAAAGTTGGCTAGTTAGTTGTAGGAAACGGCGCGAGCCGCAACTAGTAAGGTTGACCTTCCCCCATTAGCTCACTCCTTATGCACTGTGTCTACCGCCTGCAGTCATATTAATGAGTTGCAGGATAAGCCTATTAGCTGCAGGAATTGGGCTACCACGTAGGTTGTTGCAAGTTTTGGGCCGAGCTAATTATCTAGGCCGCTGCTTTCTGAATTGAGTATTGTGATTCCTGGACCTTACTGATACTGGACCCAATAATAATATAACTTAAATTTACATTACATAATTATACGATGCTATATTATAATAGAATTAATAAATTTATTCTTATAAATAAAAAAAACTCTACTTCAATAATAAAATAAAAGTTTGAATAGTTTTATACTCATTTATTATTAATAATAGATCTTTGTAATTATGGATAAATCGATAGATATTATGTCATCTAGCAATATCTTAATAAATGTCTCCAAATTATATAATATTTCAGCACAAGTTTTAAAATAGAGTTAATTTTTAGTCCTCTCTCATCCATCCTATCTTATGTAATGATTTATTCATCATTATATAATAGCATATACTTATATATTTATTGTTGTGTAAAAATTATTGGGCCTTCGGATATTGGGCCTGACACAGATTGTCAAAGCCCAATATGGTTTTCATTACCCAGTCCACATTGAGTATAACCAGCAACGAACAAGGGGGCCCTCCAAGCAATTTTAATATAAATTTATAAAACGATATATTATAACTATTAATCTATTTTTATAATGATTTAATATTATAAATAGAGAAATAAATCACCATATTACATAAGTGAGACCTAACGAAATAATGTCATCGATAATTTAAATGAGAGTGATATGTTCTTGGATTCGAATTGCTCAATAAGTTAGAGAACCGCTTGATCCTTCCTAACAAATCGAATTAAAGTGGATTCAATTTTTATTTCTAATAATCTCGATCCTATACATCACAATAAACAAATGAGAAGTTAAATGACGGCGAAACTCGCTCTTCAATATATTATCTGACACTCAAATCAAAAACCTTTCTATATAAATGTGAAAGATAGATGATGTAAGGTGTATAAATGCAAGTAGGAGTGGGGTTGAGTATGGACTAGAGGATTAGGCTTCGTTGGATACACTCGGTGGGGAGCGACTTTTGAAAGAGTCAATATTCGTGGGTTGAATGGTGTGAGAGAGAGCGATTTTCAATCCTTCTGAGGTGCTTGAGGGTTAGAATTTTTTTAGTTCTTTTCCCCGTAGAGGTGAAGAGGTATTGATAAAATTTGAGATAGTGCGAGTAATATCGAATGTCCTAATAGATCCATTGAACTGTCTCAACAATCGTATACGAGGCGCATATGGTAACCGTCGCCTTTTTGAAAGCATTGCTAAGTTGCGCTTGTTTTCTTGAAGTAATACACTATACGGGTGAATATTTTACGAATATTTGTTGAGTTGTTATGATAGTTGTTGTGGCCGTATTATAACAGGTACTGGCTGCTTGCTTACGTTGTCCTATCAAGGTTAGTCTGTTGAGTTAGACCTACTGGGCTGCATTCGCGAGCCTACCTAGCAGGCAATTCTAATGGCTTATATGTCAATTGGGTGGACTAAATTGCATTATTTGAGCCTTTTACAATACTTTTTGGGCATTGGGTTTGGAGGAATCTCTTTCGAGCCGCTGCTTCTCCATCAAGTTGAACTCTGGGTTGGCCTAATGAATTGTCGGACCTATCAAAGAGTGATACTATGTGCTCAACTAAATTATCCAACTTATAAAAAAAATTTTATAAAAAAAATTTAAATTCATATTCATTAAATTTAATAAATTTGATTTTTTTGTGGCTGCACATTGATTTGCTCTTAGACAAGACCTGATGGCATGTATGTAATAATTCTTTCATTAATGTCAAATTTGATTGATTCACCAATAATTAAAAAGTATAAAAAACCTATGTGGTTTAACCTTAAATTTTAAAATTATATTCAAAAAAACCTGCACCTTAAAAAAAGTTAAAATTTATATTTTACAAATATTATTCTAAATAAAAAATTTTTTTAAAAATTATTTTTTCTATAAAAATAATTGATCAACCAATAAGCTAGCTGCTATAGTATCAAAATCCCCCCTAATAGAGAGGGCAATTGGCTTATTCATTCCTCTCTAAAAACTCTAACCTCAATTGCTTGGTTGCTAGAAATATGTACCAATGTAATAAGATTAAAATTAGATATTTTACAAACTTCATCGCCATAGCTAGAGAGCTCAAGCATAGAAAACACCACCACACCAATCTTCCCCTAATGGGAAAAGTTGGGTATGAGCTCTCCAAATGATTCAACAAAGACTGAGCCAAATTTTTAGATTTAAATATTATTTAAAAAAAAAGGCTCTCTCACAGTAAAAATATAGCTCTACACAACTCATATTTGGAGGGGCATTCTCAAAACTAGGCATCTAATGTCTTAAGGTACTAAATGAATTATTGATGATGGTCAAAAAATTAGAATCCATATGAATATATGGGTAAGTTGAGAACGACTCATGCATAGAACTTTGAATAATGTCCCTGTTGAGGGATTGGAAGGAAATGCATTACATTTTATTCTCTGAAATGGTCAATGGGACTGATCTTGGATTGAAGAATATATTTCGGGTGGAGTGTGCTTGCGCATTAAGAGTATTCACATTCCCAACAGTTAAAGTGTAGAAGATAATGTGATATGAAATAATCATTCGGACAATTTTGATGTTAAATTGGTATAGAAGTTTCTAGATAAGTAACCTCCAATATGTATTCTTTCTAGTAGAAAAATAAATTCATTCAAAATTCAATGCTTTTATTTGGTTCATTTTCAAGAACGAGATCCTAACTATTTTACTAATGAAAAGAGAAATATTACAAACTCAAAAAGTTACTCTAATTATAATAAGTTAGAATCAATTATAATCTCTTTAGATAATGTTTTAGAGTTTAGTACATTTAAAAGGATCTTCTCTAATGTAACATCGGATAAGTCTTTTTTACTGTTTCATAATTATATAAATGTCCAAATATTTTTTTATCTAAATCTTTTAATTTTAATAAATATATCTTCATGGTAGCCTTATGGCTTATTTGGATTGAAAGGAAAACATTTTTTCAGAGATGGCTACACAAGAAAATTCCTATCAAAGGGAAAACAGCAGCAAGTGGCGCAGGAACTTGAGGAGGCTCACCTCTTCACATCATTAGATGGACCACCACAAGATGCCCAATTGATGGGCTGCTCTATGGTGATTGATTAAATTCAATATCGATGCTAGCACAAATACAAATAACTATTCAAGCTATAGAGCTATTAAAGAGATGATCACATATAGTAACTCTTTAGATTTTCAAAATTTCTTGAAATTGGTGCACTCTAAAGATTGCTTAATATTGGGATTTTGACAAAGTTCTGAGTAAGACAAAATTTGAAATTATAGTTTGAGCTTTTTCTATAAACCCCTCTAAATGATTTAAAAAGAGACATTGTCTTTGACTATAAAAGAAGATTAATTGAGTTAGAGAATAGTTACGGTCATATGCCTACATAAGTTTTATAATGGGTATTTAAAAAAATAATAAAATATATGTATAGATAATCAAAAATATATATAAAGTGATAATGACTTTTTTTGGGGGTAGGCACTAAAGACTTCTAAATGTTGGAACTCTATGAGGATACATTAAAGTCTTCTATATTAAAATTGGTTTATTTCAAGGGTCTGTCTAAATATTTACTTATTTAACTTAATTATAAATAAAATTATAAGAGAAATTCAAGATAAAGTATATTAGCATATGCTATTTGTAGATGGTATCATTTTAATAGATAAAAGTAAAATATATTTGTAAATAAAATTTGCATGTTGATTTAAGGCTCAAAAATCAAGTGACTTAGAATAAGTATAATGAAAATAGAACATATGAAGTTCAATTTAGTAATTTCATATAAAATAATGAATAAATAAAAATTAATAATCAAAATATTCATATAAGTAATAGATTTATTATCTTGGATCCATAGTTTAAGAGCCTCTATATGAATGATGATGAGAAATAAAACTCATATACAAACTTTTGACAATTATTATTTTTTCTTGTATAGGTAAAGAGGGTGAGTTCTTTTAATTTTCTTATTTTTTCTTTTTCTTAAAAAAATATTTGTTTCGATATATGAAAATGAACTATACAAAGGTTATAAACAGATTGTATAAAAAGAGGAGCTCAAACGAAGACATGAAAAATAGAATTAATATTAATCGATTAAATTTTAAAATTATATCAAATGTGCTTTTATTATTCCTGCACATACAAATACACACCGCCGGTGAGGTACATTTGCACTTTATGTATTTTGCCCGGAAACTCAAATGTGGTTTAGATGTCCGCCCATGTCATATTTATAGACCTGTGCGAGTGATCTCACTCACTTCTCATCTCGGGATAAAGATAAATAGTATGATGAGGATCAAGAACTGGAAAAACCTGGCTCTTCTTCGTGAAGGTGGGAGGAATGCCCTCGCGAGGAACCGGCGAGGTCTCCAGAGCAGATTCGCGCACCGATCGCGGCTGGAACTGGCCACAGATGCAATGGCCGATCATGCTACAAGGTAGAGAATTTAATGAATTTAGAAGGGACTTTTGGTTTCTAGAGGAGACCGAGAAGGTCGAATGGGGCCCACCGTCACAAGTCCGAAGCCACACCTCAATTCTAATGTCTAAAAATAAGTTGCTAATGGAATGTGCCAAATTGAAGGTTTGCCGGGATTTGCGAAAGAGGTCCATTGAGGCCGGCAGGTGGATGCCGGAGGAGTTATTTTCTGCGGTGAAGGTGGTTCCATATTGCGCCGCCCGGAATATTATAAAGGCTAAATAACATCCTATAAAAAAATAATGATTTGATAGTTTTTATTAGGCGCAAAGGGCTCTAACATAAACTCGTGAGGTCTCAGGAAGATACGAGGTAATAGTAAATTTTTATTGGAGCTCATGCGGCCAAAAAGAGTTATCGGGAAAAAAGCGCACCGCATATTGCGGAACGCGAGGTATAAAAAGTAAGCTATCCAGCTCTCGAGGCATTGGCGGACTTAGAAAAGATCATTGCGCTATAGGCGGAGGTCGCCGATCAAAAGAAGAGGAAGATCGGCTTAAGACGGACAACAAACGTCTTTCGGATAGAGTCGCCATTAGTTGGATACTCGGATAGTCTCCACGAGGAATTTGTTGGAGGGCTAATTTTGTATAGAGCTTATAAATCTAACTCAAAGATAACAAACAAATGAGACTTTTTCCTCTTTTAATTGTTTGTAAATAACTTTTTAAGATTTAGCATCCATTGCTTCTTATTTTCGTGTTTATTTATCCGTGAGTGGTTTAAAATATAATATGATGTCGAGTGGAAACTTATAATTAATAATATGATTGAACTTTGTCGAGAAGGTCTCAACGCGTTAGTATAACATAGGTCCTAGGGCCAAAAATAACAAACAAATGGAGAAGAGATGCTTCTCCCTTCGATAATCGGCCGGAACGTTAATATAAAGGATTTTTATGGAGTAATTAAAATGCCATAATGGGATTGCGGATGATGGTTTAAAAAAATCAGGTTTAGGTAATTGAGGTTTACATATCGACTTAGCGATCATCGGAATGCAAAAATACACCCTAGTATTTTATGCTAAGTAAACTCCTTTATAATATTTAATTTTTTTATAATCAAGGAGGCGAGGAAAGGTCCCTCCCAATTGGGGGGAGACTTGGGAGAGGGCTTATTTACGCAGTAAGAATAGCTTTTAAATCGGGCTTTCACTTTATTGTAATGAATATCAATCGCGGGCCTCCTTTTAAATCTCGCGTGTTGGTTCCCGGGTTGTTTACCCCAGGACGGAAGGGATTTTAAAGTTTTTAACCCGTGGAGCAATGAGTTTGCTATATTATTGTGAAATATACCTTTGGGAATTCTCTCGCGAAGGAATTCCAGGCATACCTACTAAACCCAATTGGTGAAGTAACATGCACAGCTATGATGAAACAATTTGAGAATATTTTTCTTTATTGTGATTATTTTGAATGAAGCTTGCTATACATTTCTTACAAATTCCTACTTCATATATAATTTTCATGACCTTGAAGGCTAGGTTTTTTCATCCCCAGCTTTTATATTTATGGAGTTAACATATCTGATATACCAACCATTGTCTTTTTGTATTCGCTTTTGGCTTGTTTAAAAATCAAATAGTTTATTTGTGTTATTTTATGTCTAGCCCCCTGGCCGCCACTGGTCCGCCTTTCGATGCAGCGGAATGTGAAACAAGGTCTAATCTCTTTACCTTGAAATTTACTTTGCCTTTAAATTAGTTGATATCAAAATATTGAGCAAGTGAGTATTTTATCTCGAACCCGTCGGGGAGTTGCGGGACTTCTATATGGAGTACCCACTGCGGGACTTCGAATCGCCGCTTCATGATTCGTATCGGGAGTGCGGGTCGTGGTCTCGACGAGGAAAATCAGCTTTTAAGAATTGATGTTCTTCGTAGCCCATTTGTTTAATCCCGAAACATCGGAGGATGGTTTTTAATTCGTGAGGACCAATACGATACGGAAGTAAGGCCTTACGGAGGATATTAGCGCTAAGGCCGTTTAAAGTTCAAAGCGGTCAACATTTTTCATTAAAAGATCTGTCAAATATCTTAAATTTTGATATTATGCATTTCGATTCAGCGTGTTATTTGAAAGTACTTGTCTCTCGCGAGGAAGCGGGACATTGACGTCTTTTCCTGGAGGTGTCATGTCGGCGAGTGCTTTGATTTTTTGGATCCCTCACGGGAGACTATGGACCCGAACAAAAGACGCATTTCAATTCAGCTTCATGCGATGCCCAAGCACTTCGAACGACTTTCGCGAATCTGGCCTGCATTTCGAGCATGTATCAGACCTCCAAATTGAACATCTGAAATTGACATTTAGTAGGTTGCCTGGCCGTTCTTAAGGCCAAAAGGCATCACCTAACATGGAGGTGCCTTGTCCTCATGAAAAACGCTCCTCATCTTGGGTCAACATGGTTTGTAGCCGAATGTCCTTTTCGGCTCATTGTGGAGTCAACCACTATTCTAGGGGAAATCTTAGGACGTGCTTTGTTAATGTCGGTGAAATGGACGCACATCCGCCACTTTTGCTTTTCTTAACAAGGCGACATTAGAGCCGGTCAGGGTATTGGATTTCCCTAATGAAGCACGCGTGGCGACTTCTTCACCTCCTCTCGGATGGCGATCGGCTTTTCGGCGGATTGGTTCCTCAAAACCTGCCTGACCGGTTTCGGTCGAGATCGAGGCAGAAGCTTGTGGACCATTGCCTGGCACGGGATTGGGCATGTCTGCCAGGAGTCCAAGCAAAAGATCTGCGTTCATACAGCCAGAGCGATTAGCTCTTCGCGCGGTGGCCCGGTGAGTGAGCATGTCCCGAGCGCTTATCCGGTTCCCTCTCGGGTCGGTGGGATCGGATCGTGGCCTCTCCGGTGTCCCTGTGGAGAGTTGTCTCGTTCCCGATGGTCGAGTTCTCCTTGGATTTATTGCTACCGCTCGCGGGGTGATCCAGGCCGTATAACCCGAGTCCGTCCAGTGACCTGATCGCCCGATATACGACTCCGTAAGGTGTTGGGAACTTCATTTAGATGTGGTATTGGCGTGTGCCCCAAGCGGCTGTTGAAGGCCTCGCCTAGTATAGCGTTTAAACCGAGCGGTCAACCACCGGAAAAGGTTATCGTACGGGCTTGCTTTGTCCTTGGGTAGGCGCCTAAGGTCACTTCCCGAGTTGTTGTCCCTTGAACGGTTTGCAGTTCGTTATCTAGGCCGTATCGGTGGTCCCTTCGACAGGTTTTAGTTGACTCTTTTTAGTCCTAGTTTAAAGACAGCGGCCCAAGTAAAGCAAATCCTTTGAACTTCCATTATCGATAAAGACTCGTTTCAGTGGTAGTCATCATTGCCATCCGAAACAGTGCGTAAAATTACAATGGGGTCAAAGATGGGGGAAATAACATGATTAGAATCACACTCGAAACTCGATAACGTTGTCCACCGTGCGTTGCTTCTTCCTCCCATTCTTTGCTCCTTGTAGGGGGGATAGGATTTTGGCGGGTGCGTCGGGTAATCATGTTTACCACCCCCGCCGCGATCTGCTTCGGGGTGGAGAAGGCTCCTCGGCCTCTTCACACGGCCGAAGTCTCGCCTAAGTCCCTTGATGAACCTATTGAGGTGTCCGCGCGGACCTGACTCCTCAATCTCTCCCTTTTGCGCGTTTTGCAATCCTCGGTTGAATGGCCAGGCGGAGGCGATGATAATCACAATATTTGGGTGGTTCCCGAGTCCTTTTTCAGCGTTTTGGGCCATTTGAAACTTTTTTCTCACGGATCTCGCATGAGGACGTTTGCGCGCGTGTCGTCGAGGGCGTGAAAGTAGTGGGCCCATAATCCTTGGCTGCGGCGCCCGAGTCTTCTTGGCCCGTCGCGGGAGTGTTCTCGCCCATGAATTTCCTCTTCCCTTCTCCAGGAAAGGGTAGAGGCCCCGTCTGCCCGTTCGGGCGCTTTGCCTCGTTGGCCTCCTCGAGCGCGTAGGCCTAGTGATTGATTCCGCCTCGCGGAATGATTGAGTCTTAATAAAAAGTCACCAAAAGTAAGCGCAAGATGAAGTTGCCTAACTTCATCTCCTCCATGATCCTGGGGATCCTTCCCCGCCTCTGCCTGGGCGATCGTGAAGTGCCGTGGGTTCTCTCCTGGTTTTGTTTAATGTGGGAGGTGCCACGGTAGCCGCTTCTCTTCCCGTCGGCTCGTGCGTATTGAGCCGGGAAGAGGTCAGTGAGTGCACGAGCGTCGATAGATCACGAAGGGAGATGGTGAAACTTGGACAGCATCTCCCTTCAGGTGAGAGGAAAGCATCGGCACATTCTTTGAGTCCTCCACCCTTGTAGCTCGGTGGGTGCGGAAGTGATCCGGATGGTCAACTGGATCTTTGCTCCCATCGTATGAGTCAAGAGTTGGCAACTTGAACCGAAGGGACCGGGCGACTCAAGGATCTCCACAGAAAAAGGAGATCATCCGGATCTATGGTGTGCTTTCGTCGTTACGGAACACACGGTTCCCAGATTTGCTCTACTCGCGGACGGGGCGCGAGTGGTGATCTTTTTGAGTTGAGGTAATCCCTCGGCTCATTTTGTCCTGGAGGGTTGGCGGTGGGTGCTGCTGCCTCCGGTGGATGCAAGCGATCTGGAGGCATGCTCCGGGACGGTTGCGATTTTCGCCCGAGAGTCACAGGATTTCTTCGTTCTTGACTTTCTCTCGGGGACGTGCTCCGGAGCATGCCGGGCACATTGCGGCGAGGCACGGGAGGACGGGTGCGGAACGTCTCGGGCCACGGGGCCTCTTCGCAGGCATCTTCTTTCTCTAACCACCCCTTTTGGTGGCGGGAGGAGGGATGGCCCTTAGTGGTGGCCGCTGGTGGCTGCGACTCTTCGAGCGAAAGTACCAACGGGCGATTGTGGCCCGCATCTGCTCCACCATTCCGGGAAGTAAGGCGGTGGAGCCCGCCCGCCCCGTTGACGGGACTTGAGCAGCATGATCCCGTCGGGTTAAACTTTGCATCTCTAGCGGGTCGCTAGCTCCGAGCCCTTGTGTTCACCATCGTAGGAATAGAAAGGTGACAAAGCGGGTGCGAGAATTGGGAGTAAGCTTTTTGTTAGCGTTTTCCCACGAGACAGGCGCCAATGATGCGTACGGATCCGACTTGAACGATTCGGATTTTGGCGACCCGATCCGGCTCGTTCACCGAGTCCCGCACACCACTAAAACAAACAGAGGTCAGCAGCGATTAACGCGGGAGGAAATCCCACCGATAACTCTCCGAGCCTTCAAGTCGGTCAAACAACCTTTAAAGAAAGAACTCGAAAGAAGAATAAGTTGGCGGGAGAGCGATTTGACCCGGATGTAAGAGAGAGAAACGCAAGGTCCTTCTTGTATCCGAGCGGTGGGAAGGTAGTAAGCAATTGTGAGGATTCATTTGCCTTGAAGTTTATGTGCGGCCTCACGAATCGGGAAGCAGAGCTTGTATTTAGAAGACTTGGGGTTTCTCTCCGAGTTTGGTCTCAAGCCAGCGTTTTTAGTGTTAGTGGAAAGCGTGTCAGCAAGGGTCTGGGGCTGATTTATGGAAGAGGTGGATGATCTTCCTTCTTCGAAGGCGAGATCCTTTCCCTCCTCCGTGGCTGCTGCCTTCTCCAGTGAGATCTCGATTGCCATGGTGGAGGTGATAGTTTTCATATGCAGCTTCCCCCATTATCTCTTTCCTCTTTGGATTATTTAGTTGGGTTGTTTGGTGGGCAAGAATACGGGGAAGATCCGCGCCTTCCTTATTTGAAGGGCGCCAATCCTGTCATATCCATTTAGGATCAAAGAGGACGCGTGGAAAGTGTGGTTGAGCGTCAGGAGGAGTTATGGACCCAATAGAAGGCCCATTACTATGAAAGGCGTTATTTGGGCCCAACGCGTAAGGAGAGGAGCCAGTCAGCGTTCGAGCCGACTGGAGAGTCGTCCGCCTTCGGAGAGCGGAGCAAGCTCCTCTAACGTTCATTTGTTGGGCTTGGGGCCCGAGTGGTATTTGTAGAAAAGCTTCGGAGGCCCAAAGCGCTGTGCGTAGGCGGTCAACATTTCGTTGACCGTTTGTGAGCTAATCGCCCGCATTGCCGGGTCAATTCAAACGTTGACCGTCGAGCTTCAGAGTTTTGGATCCGTTTTCTCTGTTGGGCCGGCCCATTTTGAGGCGTACCCATCAAAATCTTTTAATTTTAATAAATATATCTTCATGGTAGCCTTATGGCTTATTTGGATTGAAAGGAAAACATTTTTTCAGAGATGGCTACACAAGAAAATTCCTATCAAAGGGAAAACAGCAGCAAGTGGCCAGGAACTTGAGGAGGCTCACCTCTTCACATCATTCGATGGACCACCACAAGATGCCCAATTGATGGGCTGCTCTATGGTGATTGATTAAATTCAATATCAATGCTAGCACAAATACAAATAACTATTCAAGCTATAGAGCTATTAAAGAGATGATCACAGATAGTAACTCTTTAGATTTTTAGGATTTCTTGAAATTAGTGCACTCTAAAGATTGCTTAATATTGGGATTTTGATAAAGTTTTGAGTGAGACAAGATCTGAAATTATAGTTTGAACTTTTTCTATAAACCCCTCTAAATGATTCAAAAAGAGACATTGTCTTTGACAGTAAAAGAAGATTAATTGAGTTAGAGAATAGTTACGGTCATATGTCTACATAAGTTTTATAATGGGTATTTAAAAAAATGATAAAATATATGTATAGATAATAAAAAATATATATAGTGATAATGACTTTTTTTTGGGGTAGGCACTAAAGACTTCTAAATGTTAGAGCTCCATGAGGATACATTAAAGTCTTCTATATTAAAATTGGTTTATTTCAAGGGTCTGTCTAAATATTTACTTATTCAACTTAATTATAAATAAAATTATAAGAGGAATTCAAGATAAAGTATATTAGCATATATTATTTGTAAATGGTATCATTTTAATAGATAAAAGTAAAATATATTTATAAATAAAATTTGCATGTTGATTTAAGGCTCAAAAATCAAGTGACTTAGAATAAGTATAATTAAAATAGAACATATGAAGTTCAATTTAGTAATTTCATATAAAATAATGAATAAATAAAAATTAATAATCAAAATATTCATATAAGTAATAGATTTGTTATCTTGGATCCATAGTTTAAGAGCCTCTATATAAATGATGATGAGAAATAAAACTCATATACAAACTTTTGACAATTATTTTTTTCTTGTATAGGTAAAGAGGGTGAGTTCTTTTAATTTTCTTATTTTTTATTTTTCTTAAAAAAAATTATTTGTTTCTATATATGAAAATGAACTATACAAAGGTTATAAACAGATTGTATAAAAAGAGGGGCTCAAATGATGACATGAAAAATAGAATTAATATTAATCGGTCAAATTTTAAAATTATATCAGATGTGCTTTTATTATATCAAATAATAATATATTTAAAAATTAAGTATAATAATAATAATAATAATAATAATATTGATAAGCGGATTCATTATAAAAAATAATATAATGAATGATAATATTTAAAAATATTTAAAAATTATATGTGTAAAATATATCTTCAAACACTTAAAAAGTAGACTAAAGGACGTATTAATGAAGAAAATGAGTTAATTATGCTCAGAGAAAATAATAAAAAGAGTTAAACAATAAAAATATAAAATGATGTAAAAATAAATAAAATCATTCATATTCTCAAATAATATTATACTAAATCACATATAATAAAAAATAATAATGTTATATTTTTTAGTAAATAATATAACCGACTCATCTAATGGAATATAATGTTTTATTATTATCAATGACATTATATTGGTAGTAAATAGTAACTATTGGCATTTTAAAAAACAATATCTATAAGGGTAACGACCCTTTGCATCAATTAGTCTATCTTGTAAAATAATTTAGTATAACATTTATTTCTCAAAAATAACAAACAAATGAGATAATGGAAATAATATATGAACAGAGTTTTTTATTTATCCGTGAATTAAAATATAATATGATATATGAAAAACCTTATAATTTTGAAATGACTGTTTGTAATCCTGTAGATATAAAGTCATTTTTAGGAGTAAAAGAAAATGCCTTTGGGATTACCAATTAGTTTATTAGGTAATTGAGGATTACATCATCTGTACAATGACAAATAATTGATTTATCTATTTATAATATTTTAATTTAAATTTTTTTTAACCGAATATATAATTTTTTAATACAAAGCTCGTAAATGAGTCATGGATATCGTTATATAAATATCAAATTTTAAATACCTTACACGTTGAATTACTGAAATAGTTTGCTATATTATTGTGAAATATACCTCAATTCTCTTATACCTACTAAACTAATTGGTGTAACACTTCACAACTTTGATGTTTAATTTTTTTTTAAAATTACTTAGTTGTAATTATTTTTTACATAGAATTTATAAAATTAAATACTATGATAGGAAATCATTAAGTTCTTTTAAGCCCTCTTGGCCAACCATGATGAATTCCACATGATAAAGAAAAATCGATTTTATGTTAAATTAATATTCTGTATTCGTTTAATTTTATTAAATCAAAATATAGTTATGTTTTTTTTGTGCTGAAATATCTCTTCAATTACTATAATTTACGGAGAATAACATCGTTTAAAAAGTTTTATCTAATAAAATTGGTCAAGTATCTCAAATTTTTATCATGCATTTCGTGTCAACATGTTATGTGAAATGTTAGAGTAGAAGCATTGAGGTTCTTGTAAATATTATGGATACAATTGGACCCACAAAAACATTGCAATTGACATGGATCCCACATTTGATCTTCACATTTCCTATCAGCCGTCCAAATGTGTGATTTCCCGATGATCTTTCAACTGCCTCAAAATTGGGTAACATCTGTCCGTTGATTTGACCACTGGATTAGCGGCTGATAAAATGGGGCCCCAGTTTACCAGCCTCACATTGTTGGCATCAACAATCCGACGCTGAATATCTGTTTCATCAACTAGGGGGTTTTATCATGATCTTGTCGTTATGTCTTTAAGATTGTTCAGATCACGACACGTGTTGAATATGATGCCGGGACAATGGTGTTTAATTGTAAGCCGACGAGTACTGAATCATCTGGAAAGAGGCTTGTAATTTTGTAAAATGATTGTGTATTTTTTAAAAAAATTTTTTTATCTATTTTTTTAAATATAGATGAGCCCTGTTTTGTTCTAATTTTGTGGTTAATTTTCGTTTAAGCACCATTTTATCATACGCAAACCATTACGTGAGAATAATAGTAGTCTAAATTATATATTAATACATGTGCAATTGTGAAAGACATTATATATATATATATATATTGGATAAATAAATAGCTTACCCCAAGCATAGAAAAATCAAGTCCTTATTCTAAAATTCTATAAAACTTTTAAAGGTAAATCTATGGTGATCGTTTTGTGATAAAAATGTCCTTTATAATGTGATACATATTATAATATCTCGGATCTCTATTTAAATTATTTTAATATTAATTATAATTTTGAATAGTTTAAACATGATAAAAATTAATTTAATATTATAAAAATTTAAATATTTTCAATTAATTGTACTATCATTCAAGGTATGCTCATGCTGTCGCCCGAGAGAAAGGAGAAGGAGCTGCAGTGGCGGCGTGGCAGAAGATGGAGAGGGGGATGGAGAAAGAGATGGGGAAAGGGGCCAAGCGGCGCAGGCGGGTAGCATAGCGATGGTCTTCGTGGGCGATGGCTAATGATGCAGAAAGGAGGAGCATTCGACAAAGCTGCGGTAGCGGCGCTGACAAGGGGGTGATGTTGGGAAGGCTAGTGACGACCGTATGATGGCAGCAGAGGCGACAACATGCAAAAGAGAAGCCACACAAATGAGAGAGAATGGCTATGTGCAGGTGGCGCATATGTAGGAGAGAGAAACGCTCGATTGGAGTATTTTGGAGTATTATTTATTCAAATATGCGGAATATAAGGTCAATACAAGTATTTATAACCCTTATTATTAGTCTGATTTAATATCTAATATATTTTTGATATTGTTTAAAATTTTTACTAACATATATATATTTTTATACACCCGATCTATTTATTTCAAAAATATATGTATGGCTCATTGATTGATTTGAGAGTTTTTTGTTTAGATTTTATGATTCTTAAAAATTTAATATTTTTTGAAATCTAAAAAATTTATCAGATACAATATATATTTATATTAGCATGTGTATATGAAAATATATATGAAACTTGCATTAAACTGTAGATTTTATATGCATGTGTCGGGTTATGGTTACTATATTTAAATTTGGATATTGGATATTCTAATAAATTCTCAACAATGAGATATTTATTATTTAAAAATTTATTTTCGTTTGTAGGTAATGATTGGAGTGATGACTTTTTTTATTTAAATAATTTGATTCGACCTTAAATATATTCAGATATTCTAATATATCTTATAAATTTAAAAATTATATCTAAAATTATGATAGATAAAATATAATGAGTCACATTACCCATAGAAGATAGAGTAAATTGATGGTCAAATATGCTGACCTAATTTATATTTGATATGATCTAAGGTTATTTAATTATGTGTAACCATTTTTAAATTAGTTTTTAAATAATCAAAATTCAAATTTGGTATATAATTTGTATTTTTATATTGATTTGTATTAAATTTTAATTTGTATTTGATATGATCTAAGGTTTTGGAATATATGTAACCATTCATTAAATTAGTTTTTAAATAATCAATGGTCAAATTTGGTACATAATTTAAATTTCTATATTGATTTGTATTAAATTTGATTTGAATTTGAATTTTAAATTTGAATTCAAGATTCACCGATTTTATTCACAAATGGGTTTTGATATGTTTCATATAAATGATTTTGACTATATATTTTGATCATGACCTTAAAATATTTGTTACGGTGTTACTTTAATTTCTACACATATTTTTAGATCATCCGACTATTAAATTTTATCTCAAATCATGAGTTGATCAGGTTTGGATTTGGACTTGAATTGGACTTGGATTAAGCATCTTCTTATTGGAATCAATCCGGATTATTTCTATTTTGTTTATATATATATACACATTCTGATGAGAATTATTTTTTAATTGGATATTTATTTTAGATTTGGATATTTGATTTCAATATGTGATTACTATTAGATTTTCGATCTTGGATTTTTATTAAATTTATTTTATCGGTGATTTAAATTTATTTAGTTATTTGATTAAATATTTATTTATTTGACCATTCCTCTATTTTATTGGCATCCTTTTATTTAAATATGATACTTGTTAAGCACTAGGAGCACATTTTCTATGTTACCCTTTTAGAGTAGGAAATTCAAATATATCGTAAGAGTAAGGACAATATCTAACAGCTATTCGTCATATTTTATTAGTTTTAGTTTCATTATCATTTAAATTGGCATTTGATATGATTATATTTTAAAATTGGTTAGATATAAGCCAATAGTTATATTTTCAAAAATATTTTATATATTATGTTATATCTAATTATAATTTTTGTTGAATTATTATCATCCCTTATAATGGTTGTAGGGTAGGTTGTATTTATATTATTTGGATGTTCGTCCGATAAGATCTCGTGCGGGTTTTGATTTATCGGGTCTTATATATTTAGTTTGTCAAATTCGAACTTTTAAAATTTAATGTTAGTTATTAAAATTTTTTAAAATTATAACTAATTATTTAAATTGACTTAATTAGATCAAACTCATGACAAATATTTAACAATTTATTAAAATAATTAAATAATATAATTTTATACATTTGTATTATGTATTATTATAGAAATTATCTTTTAATAAATCTAATTTTTGCTAAAAAATAATATTTATATAATTAAATAATTTATTTTATACACTATAAATGATAAAATTATTTATTATATATTAAAATTGATAAGTAGTGGTCTTTCTCAATTGCAAACGTTGGTTTTCGTATTTAAATTGAATAATTTTTTTTTAACTTTCTCTTTTTGGATAAAAGATAATAGAAACAATCTAAATGTCAAATCAAATAATTCAATATCTAGTCAAATCGTGATTCAAAAAAAATTGACTAGTCAGATAATTTGTTCATATGAACAATATATCAAAAACTGAATCAATATCATAAATAGACAATTTAAAGTTTGAATTAAAATGCATAATAAAAATTAAATGTATAATACATATTAAATTTTATTTATGGATAAGATTGATAAATCTCAACCAGAGTCCAAATTAGAGTTTGAGTACAAATCCATGCAAAAATATAAATAATGTATTAAATATGAGCATCAGATGTTTAAAGATTAAATTAAAAAAGGGTTACACTTAACCCTACATCTTTAGGCCAAAGTAAATACAGTTTAAAACCAGCATGTTAGATCACTTATGTACATATTCTCTTATAGGTAATGTTACTTACTATATTTTATCACCTGTAATTTTGAGTATAATTTTTAAATTTATCCGATATATTTGGACGTCTAAATATATTATAAATTTATTAATTCTCAGACAAAAGAGACAGGTCAATACAAACAAAACATTTTCTACTAGCAATAAAGAATTTTCAATATCCAATAACAAATATCTCACAGTCGAAAGCTAATTCGAATAACAAATAAAAAATTTAAAGATAGTAACCACAACATGACAACATGAATGTGAAGGTCCAATGTAATTTTTATATTTATTTATATATAAATATATTGATATAAAAATATATAGTATTAAATATTTATTTATTTTTTAAAAAATAATAAAACCTAAAAATATATATAAATCCATTAAAAAGCCCTTAAATAATCAAAAAATTTGTGCATACACAGAGAAAACTAAATATTATCAAACATTAAATTAGGCAGAGAATATGGTTAGAAAATATTTATCTCGATCTTATACCAAATATATTTGATAAAATGATGTTACAATTTGTTTGAACTCTTATTCTCTATCCGCCTTTTCTTTCCTACTGTGCGCGCTCTTGTACAATATATTTACCTCCATAATCAGTATTATTTGAAGAAATATAATTATCATAAAAAATATAATATTGTCAGTAGATGATAATAATTAACTCAATAGTAGATTTTAAATAGCATAATAAATTTCTACAAATTAATTAATAATAAAGTAAAATATTTTTATGAATATTTAATTCTTATAATTATCTTCTAATCAATATCAAAATTGGCTAACAAGGGAGATATGTTCATTATGAAAAATGGCTCAAATCGATCTTCATTATGTTGGATAGCTAACCATTATCTTCTTATAACTCAATTTATTTTATCGATATGATATTTTAAACTGTTATTTTTAAAAAAAAATATTCTAATAAATAAATAATATATTTTATTTTTTATATAATAATAAATAAATTATAAAATATTATTGACATAAAAATTAATAATATATAAAATAATTTGGCATTAAAAATTTAAAAATTTATAATTTAAATAGATAAATATTATTATTTGGAACATTATTAAAATTAATATAAAAATCAAATTAAAAAAATTTATTGTTATTATTATTATTATTATTATTATTATTTGTAATTTCAAATTTTTTATAAAAAATTTGTGGTAATAATCCAGGCCCTGTGACATCAAATTGTGAGGGTTAAAAAAGTCAGGAAACCCGGCAGAAACGTCTAGGTTTTGAAGCTGCGACAGGAGAAGGAGCGGGAGGCAGACGACGAGAGGGACAGGGGAACCTTAAGGGTTCTCGATTCCCTCTCGTCTCCGTGAGGGAGGGGATCATCGCCTACCCAATTCCTTCAGTACTGAAGAATCCGCGGACGAGCTCAAACTCTATACTGAAGAGTTTCGTGAGGTCTTCTCTCTCTTTTGCAACGAACAAATACCTGACGATTATTTTCTTTTACGTGGTAAGTAAGTGGCGATAATGGTGGTGGATATGATTACAATCCCGCTCACACACAAAAAATATTGACTGCACGCCCATGCCACTGATTTTTAGTTATAAGCATGTGTGCATTGTGCTAGTTGTTGGGGTCGGAAGAACCGGATCCACCAGATCCGGCAAGAAATGAAACCTTAGAATCCCTTGTCATCCGGCCACCATTTAGTAGGAGCGAGGACAGGATGACAATATTTTTTTACGTGGAAACCCCTTCCCAAGTCCAGAGAAACTACGGAACACATAGTCCATCGATAATCCACTATGTAAAATGGGTTACAAACCCCGAGATGGGATTCGCTACACTGAAAATAACAAAAAAACCTCCACCGGAGTAAACGGGAAACACTCTCCACTCTTTTACTCTCTGTTTTTCTTTCTTTCCTCTCACTGGTGGTGCACTCCTCTCTACATTTTACAAGTGTTGATGAAACGGCAACCCGCAGTTTCACCTCCGCACACGGCGACCGGCGCACAGCGCCCCTGGCTACAAAAGCCCCGGCGAATACTCGCCCATGGTGATTTCTCAAGGGCTTCACCGGACTTGACCACCCACACTTGGTGGTTTTCACACACACCTTCTCTGGAAGCTCCTGGTGCCCATATAAAGACGTCCTGGCTCTACCTAATCCCATCTGCCCAGCTGGTCTTCTGTCAGATAATAGGTGCCACGTCATCACCAGTTCCCGAGCTTCCTGCAGGCCTTCAGCCAATAGGCGGAGTTGTGTGTGGACAAACGCCCATCCCACACTAGTTCGCAACCCGCCCACTAACTTCCAATCGTGCGGCAGACGCATGCTCTCTTTCCCAACCGCCCACCTATCGACCAATCTGCAGAAAGACATCATCCTCTGCATTTGCAATCTTCCACGATCTTCAAGGACGATTGCTTCGGCCCGGCCAACTTTACGTTGACCGTCTTCTTGCCCCCGCCCACCATCCGGCCAAGACTCCTGCCGCCATCCGGTTAACCTCCGTTGGCCGGATCCGTCAACCTCCCGTTGACCGTCACGTACCCGATGCTGCCATCACCGCTCCGGTCAACCTCCCCGCTGACCGGAATTTGCCTTCCAACCGGTCAACATCCGTTGACCGGCTAATGTTCTCCGGATTTCCATCAAATGAACTCCATTATTTGTTCTCCGGAAATCCTCCGATGACGAACCAGTTTGTTGGGTTACCCACAAGGGAGGTGACAGACCCAACACTAGTTGTGTCTAAATTAGCCGCCAAACTTTGAATCGTAGAAACATTCGCCGGGGATTTGTGCTGACTCTGATTTGATTGCTCATCTGCTTCTCCGGCACTTTTCGCAGTCAGAATCTCTTGTATCCATTTCACTCTCGTTTCTCGTCTTTCGGTCTCTCTGTTTTTCTGTTTTGTGCATGATTTGGTCACAAATAATTTGTTGTTTTCTCCTAGTTTTCGAGTTATTGCGCTTTCTGAATTTTTTTTCTTGTTTGATTTGTGAGTAACCAGAACTTTCGTTTTGGCTGTTTTCTTTGCTGTGTTTCATCTGGTTTTAGTCAATTTGGTGATTGTTTGTCTCATTGGCATGACAAATTGAAGTATGAAGTGTGTTAATGAAAATGATTTGGTGTCCACTTAGATGGATTTAATGTTAAGCATTTTGTTGCTAGATTCATTGTTGTCAGACTTCTGGCCTACTTCCATGTCGCATCTAAAAAAACTTGTTAGTATTTTATGTTCATTTATCATTCAATGTTGCTTTCCATGTGGTTAAATTCTTATACTAAGTCATACCGTTTCATGTGAATCACTTCCAACGTTGTATTGTGTACAATAATTACCCTTTCTAAGATTTTCAATGGCTTGGTGAAGTTTGGGGGGATTGCACCTAATATTTTGGTTCCATAGCCTTGGCTATAAGAAATTCAGCCAAAGGGTTGATCGGCCTCATTCTAAGAAAATACATAATGTTCCTTTGCTCTTAAATTATGTGGAATGATGTTGTTGGAAATTCTGCAGTCCGCAACACTTGCAACTTTAAAAATAATGGTCTGAGGACAATAAACTTGCTGATGGATGAGATCAACATTAGCGGTCAAGGGTGGTAGAATTGATGTACTTCCATAGTTTCAGCTATGACCAGTGGCAAGTCAATAAGTTGGGTTGCTGTAAGAGAGGTTTCAATTGAATATATCTTTCTTCATTCTCCATTTCAGAGTCCCTAATGCTTTTTAATTTCAAGTGTCAAGAGCAAATAGCCTGGCAAGACTCTATGATTGTTCTATTTAAGTTAAGCAATATAACATCTCTTATTACTTTCACCTCAGATAAATAAGCTTGTTGTCAACCAGATAACCACATATCTTGATTTGGGTGCCAATTTTCTTTATGCCTGGTTCTTATGTTTGCACATCTACATTAATAAGATAAATAGGCCTTTTATAGTACATGGTGTTGAGAACTCAGACGAAGATTTAAATCGGAAATGACCGGGTGGTCATATTCTTTTGGCAATTTGTCTGCAGAGGTGCAACTGTATGCCTTTAGATGTCTTCACTCTTCGATTCAGTGAATGCCATCTTGCTGATCTTTAAAGCCTGATGCTAGATCTCTACACCGAGCAAGGGAACCGACGTTGCCCTTGGTTGGTAGCATTTGTTTGGTGTACTGACTACGTTCTTCCCTATTGATTCCTTGGATGTACATTATGGCTTAATTTTGCATCACTGGATTGCATCTGCTAAATGTTCGACTCTTGCTAAGATTTGTTACACTGGAAGTAATGATGTGAATAATGTAGTATTGCATCTTTGCCTTGTACTTGAAGAACTTGCTTTTATGTTATTTTATTTTTTTGCTTTGATTTCTTTAAAGCACCTATTCATCTACCCTTAGCAGTTTAAGCTAATGACCGCTGAGATAGCACATTTTTAAAAGTATTAGGTTCTTTTGTTTGGCTCACTTTGTTCTTTCCTTGTATACTTGTACAGACTATTTGAGGTGAGCTGCCACTAAAATGGAAGTCATGACCGCACAACAGAATTGCCAGATAAGGGCAACTTATGTCTGTTTTCACCATATGCTTATCATGGCATTCTGATTTTCTTTGCACAAGTTGGTATTTGCATTCTGGTTATCAGAAATAGTAACTTCTGTGATATTCTGCTGCTGATTTCCCCGTGCCTCCTATATGTTCTCCCATTATGTGGTCTGGGAGACCTGCTATGGCAGGGTCAGTTCTTTCAAAACAGTTAACACTATCATAAGGCTTGTGAATGGTTATCGTTTAGGTGATGTGCTTTTTGTTATCGGTATACCTTGCCCTGTTATACTAGTCTTTTAGAATCTTGTGCATCCAATTTATCTCAAATGTGCAAATTTGTGGCTCTATGATTTAGATGCAGGTTATGTGAACCCTATGAAAGGCCAAGAATATTGACACCAATTTTGTTTTATAAAAGTATAATGCTTTTAAACCATGGTGGTTATATTTATTGGGAATTAACTGCAGTATTTCTAACAACCAGGACCCCTCCACCCCATTTCTAAAGTGACCTTGGTCCATTTTTATCATTTTATCCATTCCTTTTTTATGGATTAAGTTTGTCAGCATTGTTGATGAGATTTGAAGATTCATTGGATAAACCCTAGGTGAACAACCCTAACCTTTTCTTGTTGCCATGATTTACAGGCTTCTCTCTGTGCACCAATTTTTCTTTAATTAGTTCTCTCATCGGGATGTTACACCTTATTAGCACCTGTTTGGATGATGGCTGAATTTTAACGTGAACTTCTGGCATGATTAATTTAATGGAGCTGTCCTTGTTCTATGACAAAGATGCTTGGATTTTCGGCATGATAATTTTTTCTCTCTGTTTGCATAATTTATTTATGCCGTTTAGTGCAAGAGATGTCTCTCTTTTTCATTCTTGCCTGTGCCAGTGACTTAGGTGCCCTCTTTCGGTAAACTTTGACATTTACAATTTTCATTGGCTAGGAATAAATTGTCACACGGCAATGACAACTAGCACAAAAATCTGCGAAAGAGCAAATTTGAATAGCATCGCAGAACTTCAGGCTTGAAAATACACTTTATGAGGCCACCTCGGATGAAAGCTTGACAGGCATAAATTGTCATGGTATTTCTTTCAGTTTGGAAAACCAATAAGATATTGTTTTGGTTGCAGACAAGAGAACATTTGCAGCCCTACTTTCATGAAATAAATTAGAAGGGTTAACTTCCTACACCTATATTTAGTTTTTTATTCATTTTTAATTTTTTGTTACTGTTGTACATATATATATATATATATTGTTTGGATGTTGATGGTGCTTTTTAATGCTGAATTACTTTTGACTGTTGCTGGTTTTTCCTGACTGTAAGATGGTACATCTTTTGTTGGAATGTTCTATGTACCTTGTCTGGAATGGCATTTAGCGCACCTTAGTCAAACAATGCTGCCTAGATACAACTCAGATGGGGCTTTAGGTGGTGTTTTCTGAGGAACTAAATGCATCTTCAAATTTGTTGCTAGGCTTATGAAAAGATTTTTAAAGGGTTTTAGTCAAATGTATTAAAAATTAGCCCTGTATCCTTCTTGGTCATGAAAGGCCGTGAACTATTCAGGATTCCAAGAAGCAAAAAAAAAAGGGTTCTTTTACTGCGGACAAGAACTATGGCATACTGTTCTTATTCAATTAACAGATGTAGTTTCACTTTACTTTGACCGATGTTAAGTGTGTTTTTTGCCTTCATGCAGTTATCTAAGTACGAGCTCCTGTTTGCTTCCTTCGATTCCTTATTCCAGATTTGCGTTCATCACCTATTTTGATTTGGTCTTCAAATTTCCTTGGTTCATAAGCCGTCAAATTTGTGTCAACTGTAAAATAAGTTTTCATTTGTACTTTGTGTTGTTATATCAGGAGAAAGGCTGAATTAGGAAATGATGGTGCCATCCAATTCATCTGGAGATTTGTCTGAAGAGATGGAGGGTGATGCCTTTAGGCAACTCATTCCTCTTCTGTTATTTGAGCCTCGCTTGGCTAATCTATACTCCTTGGTGCAAGACCCCTCCGACAAGCCAATAGGCATCGTTGGTTGGTTAGAGTCATTTTCTGCACTGGCATGGTTTTCCCTTTTCTTCGACCGATGTATCAAATTTGCGCTGGCTTAAATTTACATCACAGGGGCTGTTTCATTTGTTGAAGCTTCAGCAATCGTGAACATTTGTTGCACTGTAAGTGATGATGTGAGTAATCTCTTACACTTTGGTTGTCCTTGGATACCTGCTTCCCTTATTGATTTATTTTTTTATTCGAAGCACTATGTCAGTTTATGTGAATGCTATGTGATCTATAATTCGCTAGTCGCATTCTAAGAATCTTTGGTTTGTTTGTTGCCCTTAGGGTTGTTTGCTTTCCTTTTGTTCTTGTGCTGACTACGCTTGTTGCCACTAAATGGAAGTGATGACACCTATAACGGAGCTGCCAGAACTCGATGATGGCAACATTGGCTATCTGTCTTCACATCATGCTTATCCTGGGTTTCTGATTTTCCTTGTGGCAATTGGTATTTGCGTTTAGGCTACAGAAAGTATAATTTCTGTCATCTGCAGACATCAACTTCCGCATGTTCTTCCCTTGCTAGGCCTGGAAGGCCGGCTGAGGCAGGACCTGTTATGTCAGTACAGCTATCTGAAACTATCTTAAGGCATGGAAATGGCTATTCATTTTGCTGACATGATTTCTGTTTTTGTAAACAGTTTGCTCTGTTAAGCAAATCTTTTAAACTTGAGAACAGCCACTCTATGCCGAATATTGAAACTTATTGCTTTATAATATGGACACAAGTCATCTAATTATCTTCCTTATGTAATGCATAAAGCTCTATTTTAAGCTGGTAAAAAATATATAGATGTAATAAAATAAATAGATGTGGTGAAACGAATATTATTAGTGCTATCGTAGGAAATATCAATTATTTTCTTACCATAATAGTAGCATATCAATTGTCTACTCTGAGTCCGTACCTGTATACCTTAATTTCAGTAAATTGACAAAAGAGGTTGAAATTGAATTTTCTGTGTTTGTTATTTGCCTATGATATTGCTTTAGTTGATTAAAGTAGAGCAGATGTAGAAAAAAATTCGAATGTTGAATTTTATGATGAACAAATCAAAATCAATGGTGAGACTAATGAGGACGTGACATAAGATTAATGTAAGTTGGCTAAAATTGAAAACTATATTGAGTATATGCGACATTAATATTTCATCTATTGAGTCTATTTCCTTGTTAGTAACGAAAAACTCATGATTGTAATGCAGAGGAGCGTATTTATAGTGCAAGTTGCATAATTTTGTAAAAATTCATTTTCTTTTTGTGCAAATCCTGTTGTTTTCCTCGAATGATAAGTTTGGAATGGTTATTGTCTCCAAGGGAAAGGAGACACGCTGAGAATAGAACCGGTGAAGAAAGTTGAGGAAGCTCAGGCCAAGAGACATTACATATTCACTGACATGCATGCTTCACAAGAACTACATTTTAGCTGATCCAACAAAAGAGAAATATTCTATAATGGAAATGTCACTGACAGTGGAGTTGGATTCCTCTGGTCAACTTGTTTCTCTACACAAGGCTGGTGGACTGGTTCTTGGCCTGTACATATGCTGTTCTGGTTAGTTTATTTCCGGAAACTCAAACTCTGATGTTACATGCAATTTACATGGTTAGTTTACTTACCATGATGCTAGTTCCCCTATACGTGGACTTTTAGTTGCAGGCATATATAGAACATCAGTAGGATTAATCAAGTAGCTTCCTTTCCTTGGCTAAAAGAATCTAAATTCTGTTGGATTGTGTCCTGTTACAGCCAAATTCAAGACAAATTCTAGGAGTTCTGTTAGGGGCAGCATTGCTCACAGTCCAAGTCAGAATTTTTTTGAGTATTTTAGTTGTTGTTAGTCTGAAATGTGGGCTGTTTTTCTTCTTTATATGAATTCTACTGAATCTTTCTCCATATTTATCAACCAACTAGCCATAAAAACTAACGGAAATCTTTCCCAAGTTTTATTCTTTCTTTGTGATCGAAAAATTTTCCATCATCATCATCCAAAATCTCCAAAAATCTCTCATGGCAAGATTAGTCTTATTAGAAAGATTTTATCTCTACATGATATTGGGGGATCAGGATTTAATTTTATCATCAGCCAAAATCTACAAAATCTCCAAAGATCTCTTATGGCAAGATTAGACATACTAGAAAGATTTTAACCTCCGGATAATATCAGGAGGTTAGGATTTTAATTTTACCTTCAACGAATTATTATTTATCACTATTCAACCATCTCCGTTAAGTTCAATTCACTTCTTTAATTGTAGGCTATCTTATAAAGTAAAAATAATAAATATAAAAATTTGACCTAGACCTTGACACAGGTTTATCGTGTGCTGACATCATGTGAAATGGATCTATTGTTTTGATATATTTTTGAATGTAAATATTATAATTTGCACTTAACCGATTAATCAATTATTAATCCATTCTAAATCTCAATGGAATTCGTTGATACTTCTCTGCTCTGTTTAATTTCTACATGTGGAATCTAATCAAGTCTTTTCCATATCTAATCAGGCTAGGATATCAAAACTAACTAAAATATCCCCAGATTTACCTGCTTGATCAAAAGCTTTCTTTATGTCCAAAAATAACTGTCATCTCCGAAAGAAATGGATAATTTCTTCCCATTTTATAAATTTTAGGCCCTTTTTTGAGTAAAATAATTAATATAAAATTCACCCCTTAAATATTAATTCAATATTCTGAATCATTATGTTAAATATATAAAATGATATATAATATTGAAGAATATCTTTCTTTTTCTGTTGATAATATCTGATGGATACAAATCAAACTAATTTTCTGTTACTATCAAATATCCTCAAATCCTTTCCATAACTAATCTGATAACCATTATGATCAAAAAATCTTTCTGTTCCTGCCAATACCTCAGGAAACAGAGTTGCATTAGGAGTTTCTGCTGCCATTTGTGATTTCAAACAACTGGGAGTAAAGATGGAAGAAGATCGCTGCTTGGGTAGTGGGTGCTGCGATTTCTTGCGCCTTCTTTTTTGCTTAGGAAGGGGGCGGAGAAGCTATGGAGTCAACTGTGAACATCCTCTGCCAGAAGAAAGGGCAGAGGAGTGCTGGTCTGCCGATCCTGTGACTGATGATGTGGGGGAGCACAGGTCTGATTTTGTTGGTGACGATGATGCTGATCATGTAGGGATTGATTTCTCAGGCACGGTTGCACAGGAGAGTAACCCTGACTGTGTTGGTGCTGTAAATGAGGTTAAGGAAGGAGCTGGTATTGGTATTGCTGGTGAGTCTTCCCCTCAGAATTCTGATAAGAGTGGGGTAGAAGCAGAGGATACCTCTTATCCGGTCAAGGAAGCTGCTGGGCTAGATATATCTCCATCTGACTGTGTTGGAAACGTCAATGATGCAACGGAGATGCTGTTTAGCATTCAAGATCGCAGTTTCTTTAGTCAATGCTCTGATTTAGCTCCTATGCCTTGCAATATTTTAAATGCAGATGCTGAGCCTGCATATGAACAGAGCAAGCTGTATTTGTTATGGGGCGATCCCAATGCAAACAGGGATAACAAGTCTGGGCACGCCCAATATGGCAAAGGTGAGTAGTGTAGTGCATTATGTTTCTTCCTTTATTTTTTGAATGTGATCCAACTTTTTCATGGTTTGTTATAGAAACTTCATCAGAAGGGCTGGTCAAGCGACAAGTTATATCTCCTGCTGAGGAAGAAGCAGCTTCTATTACGGATATGGTGTGTGCAGTGTCTCTCAAGCTCCCCCTGCCTCCAAATAAAACAGCGGGATGAAAGATAAACTTCTCTTGTTTTCTCTTGATTATTACACTTTCTTGTGCTCATTTTCTTCTCTTAAATTCAGCCCTTGAATATCAAATCCGAAATGAAGGATTTTGACTCTCCGCAAGCTGATGGCATGGGCAATTCACAGGTCAAAAGATTGTGTTTGTTGTTTTGAGGATTTTTTTTATTTGGCTGGCCTACTAACCAAGGCTCTCACTGTTTTTGGGTACTGTCAGGTTATTAGGAACAGTGATCTTCAAGAGCCGCAAGAGCATTCCTATGAACAGGGCAAGCTCTATATGTTATGGGGCGATCCCAATGCAAACCGGGATAACAATTTTGTGCAAGGCCAATGTTCAAAAGGTCAGTAGTGGATTCTCTTATATTTTTCTTTATTTATTGAATATGATATAACTTTTACATGTTTTCTTATTGACACTTATTCAGAAGAGCTGATGAAGCAAAAATTTATTTCTCCAGCTGAAGGATTGGCAGCCCATATGGTGTGCACGGTGTCTTTCTAGCCAACCTCCCTGCCCCCCCCCAAAAAAAAAAAAACAAAAAGGAATATACTACTCTGGTCTTCTTTTGATTATCATACTTGTAATCGTTATCTTCTCTGAATCTCAGGCCCTTAATACGAAATTGGAGAAGAAAGATTTTGGCTCTCAGCTACCTGATTGCATGGGCAATTTGCAGGTCAAACGATTTTGTTCCTTTTTACTGGAACTGTTATGAAGATTTTTTTTTTTACCTGGCTGGCCTACTAACCACAAAGCTATTACTTTTTTGGGGGTACTGTCAGATTATTAAAAACAATGATCTTCAATATCTGCGAGAGTTAGGCTATGGCACCTTCTGTGCTGTTTATCATGGAAAATGGAGGGGCTGTGATGTGGCCATCAAGTGGTTCAATGATGTGGTCAGGCTCTCTGTCCATAATTTTCTACATGCACCGAAGCTTTCTGCTTTCTTTCTTATCAGTCTACTGTGTTTGCCTGATCAGAGAGAGGATTTCTGGAATGAAGCTATAAATCTTGCTGGGTTGCGCCATCCAAATGTGGTTGCTTTCTATGGTGTAGTTCTGGATGGCCCAGGGGGTTCTGGGGCTATAGTGGCTGAGTACATGCTCCATGGTTCTCTCAACAGTGCTCTGCAAAATGCACGGTATTTAATTCTCTTTCCTTGCTATTTTATGAAACATTCCGGAGTTCACTGTTTCCGAAGTGTGATGACTCATTTTGGATTTAAAAAGAAGTGAGCATCCCTGGATAAAAAAAGATTAACAGCTTTGTATTTTTTAATTACCAGAAATGTCAATATGCGGACACGACTCTTGATTGCCCTTGATGTGGCCTTTGGGATGGAGTACTTGCATTCGAAAAATGTTGTCCACTTCGACTTGAAAAGTGAAAACCTGCTGGTCGATCTCCGGGATCCACAGAGACCTATATGCAAGGTTGGTTGCCGGCTTAGATTTTTATCTGTTTTCAGTTGATGCGATGTCCTTTGGAAACTGTAGTATGATTGGCCTTCCTGTTTGTGATTGGTAGATTGGTGATCTGGGTCTATCTAAAGTGAGATGCACGGCACTAATATCAGCCAGTTTTAGGGGTACATATCCGTGGATGGCACCTGAGCTTCTGAATTCTACCACTAGTCTAGTCTCAGAAAAGGTAGCTAGATATATAGCCAGATTGTCTATATATTTTGCTCTCCCTGATTAATTAATTGCAGGGCTGATCCTGTTTTAGCCGTTGGATTTTTCTCTGTGGTAAATTCAGGTTGATGTTTTCTCATTTGGGATGGTGATGTGGGAACTTGTGTCCGGCGAACGACCACATGCTGACTTGGACTACGACACTGTTATTGGTAAAATTGCAGCATTCTGTTCTTAAGCTATTTTGAAATATTGAATGCCGATTGCTGGTTTTGATGAAAATCAGGAGGTGTTTTGTGCAACACATTGAGGCCACCTGTTCCATACTACTGTGACCCGGGCTGGAGATCATTGATGGAGAGGTGCTGGTCACACAGGCCGTCCGAGAGACCGAGCTTCAGTGAGATTGCCCTAGAGCTGCGGGCCATGATAGCTTAGCTTCCGGTCAAAGTAGAAATAGTTGGAGATTTGTTAGATTTCATCCGAATTTGTAGCTGCCAAAACTCTTGTACGCGGATTTGTTGCAAATAGTGAAACCTCCTACTTCGTCCGTGGTTTTTTTCCCTTCGGGGTTTTTCCACGTAAATTTGGTGTCTCATTTTACTGATGTTTATTGTTTTATCTAGTTGTTAATATCTGATATTCCCAATATAACCGATTAGGGAGAATGGCACACGGCACTTAGCATTCGATTGAGTTAGACAATCCGTGCCGGCTAGAATTTGTCAATGTGAGTCAGTACACTAATCAAAATCAATAAAGGCAATGAGAATCTAAACCCTTCCCAGTTTACTTATCCTAAAACTGAGCCTTACTTGCGTCAGGTATATTTCATTCGTCGCTAAGTAGGAGATTGTTTATGCACCATTCTCGGTAACTGTAAATGTTCAATGGTTTTAGGCAAAAGTTATTTTTTGTTGTAGAGTTCTCATTAATGGCATCTCTCAAGCATTGTGTTTCTCGTTCTTTCGACCCTGGCAAACACAGCCGAAATTAGCTCGAAAGCTTTTACAACGTAATAAAGTATTTAAACAAAGAAAACAAAATGTTTTTTTTATTTTTATTTTGCCTTCTTTATTAGTTTATTACCATTCAAAATATCAAAACAAAACGGGCATTTTAGTCTATGAAATAATTCATGGAAGCCATATTCAATCATCGTTCTAAAATGTATTTTCGTCACAACATTGTTCCTCATAGAAATTTCACAGCGCATTTATTTATTTGTTTTTCTCCCTAAATTATACTTCAAAATCGACTTAATAATCAGAATTGTACATAATCTTTGTTATCCAATATTAGGATTTTCCTTTGAAGTTTTTTTTAAAAAAATACATGATTGGTTTTTAAATAAATAAATATATATATATATTTATTATTATACAAGACTATTTTTACACAATATGTGGGTATCGTATTTATAAAGAGTTATGCCATATATCTAAAATTTACAAGATAATTTAAAAAAAAATAAAAAATATTGCATTTAGAAACTCTAAAAAATTGAAAAACAAAAGATTAGATATTGGATGACTTTCTTTAAAAAATAAACTAATTTAAAAATAACATAAAATACAATAAATTTAAATAAAGATAAAACAAATAATCATAAAGTAAAGTAAATACCTTGTTTTCTAAGTGTAATAATTTTGGGCAGATACAGAAAATAACAGTGTAGCAATAAGATAAAATTAATCAATCACTGTTGTAATCTATTTCTTATCAACGGCTAAAACGATGAAAAATATCAAATAAATTGAGACAGATAAGAAAATAAAAATATAATTATAATAAATTAAAACAATTAGAAAATCTTTAAAATTAGGATTCTAGTATTGATCAATTTTTTTTTTTATTTTTTTAAAGAAAATTTTTTATTTAGAATTTACATCTCTAAAAATATAAAATTAAAATAAATAAATAAAAACCAACAAAAATAACATAATCAGATAAAAAATAATAATAAATAAATATGAACAAAATTATAATTTTTAGCATTTATTATACTTCATTCTTATTCGTTGCTAGTCTATTAACACTGATAAAAAATTTAAAGAATATTAAATTTTAAATTAAATAAAATTACTACTTCTGTATATATTACTATTACATCTAATACATGCAAAAAGCCTTTAAAATATCAATTGTCCCTTGTGAACGAGTGTTGTCTCGTGACATATACTAGTTAATAATAGCCGTGGACGAGTATTTCTTAAGCTAACAAATTTTATGAAGCCATTTTTTTTACCTTGCATCTTTTTTCTATCTATTTATATTAACAATAAATGTATCTCACTGCATGACATATATAAGTTAATTTGTCATTATGGGTTGAGTTAAAAAATATAATCACAAACTATAAATTTATATAAATTTTTTTAATTGTCCACGAGGTAAATAACAATAATAATTTATATATGCAGGAATCATTTATGAATTCGAATCAAATAGATCAAATGATTAAAAATCAAATTTCAAATAATAGATAAATAATAAATTTTAAACCCGAATATAACAAACTAAATATACGTGGGGCCCAAATATAACCCATACGAGACCTTATTGAACAACCATTCGGATAATATAAATATGACTTCCTCTAAACAGTTGTAATGAAAATACCCAAATGATAACAACTTATCCACATGATGAAATAAATCCATAAATTCTCAATACACTGTCCAAGGGCCTACATTCAGCTATCTCCAATGTCTAAAGATAGTTCAAAATAAAATCTATTCCATGACAATCAAAATACAGTGGACGCCATCCATATCCAAATAGATATAATACTCACCAAAAAATATAAAATCACGTCAAATCTTATTCAGCTTCTATAATATATTTAAACTCTCTAATTTTAATGGATAAAATAGAAAATGTGAGTTTAAAATTTAATAAATATATATATATATATATATATTGATAATGATATTCGATAAATCAAATGGAAGATTTATAAACATATATCAATAGCAAATAACAAATCTATGATTCATAAATTTTATAACTCTAACAAGGATTAAAGAATAATATTCTGTTTGTAAGTAGGAAGACTTTATTTCTAATTTGGGAGACAAATTTAATGACAAAATTATACAGAATAAAGTTGGAAATTATACTATATATATATTTAAAATAAATAATACCTGAAATAAATAAGCTCCCACTTAACCTCAATAATATATATTATCTAATGTTTTAGTGTTTGTTTACTCTGAGTTCGGACAAGCTTCTTTTCTCAGCGTGATTTAAGGCTTATTCGTTTAATTGTACTATGTAATTTGGTAATTTTTATTTTGAATATAAAAAACATTAAAAAAAATAGTGATCAACTATGGCTCTATTTATTTCTCGAATAATTATTTATTGAAAAATATTTTTTATTTTTTAATATTTAGCTAATATAAAAAAATATTTTTTATGTATCTTGATATTTGACATATATACAAAAATAAGTCAATAAAAGTATTTATTTAATAAAAGTAAAATGATGTATCATGAATCCAAATTTCGAACAGATTCCGATCAAATTGTCCGACTAAATCCGATTTTATCCACTGAGTCTGGATCCGTACACCACAATTGCGAACAAGAGGTCAGGTAACGGCGGGAGCTGTCCCACCGAAAATATTTCGATACTTAAATCAGTAAACAACCTTCAAAGTAAGAAGGTAAATGCAAAGGGATGCAATATGTATGCAATGAGTGTCTGTTATGTGGGAGTGCTCTCGTAAGCAAATAGGCTTTGGCTACTCGTGAGGAGTAAGATCTCTAAGTATTAAGTTCGTTGGGAATGTAATAGCAGAGTACATTGATGGTGTATAATTTGTACAATTAAAAAAATATTGTGGGTAACCTTAGTCATGAAAGAGATAGAGTACATTGATGGTTAAATATGTTGGGCTAATTTGCATTTGATATGATCTAATGTTATTGGAATATGTGTAACCATTCATTAAATTAGTTTTTAAATAAATAAAATTCAAATTTGGTACATAATTTGTATTTCTATATTGATTTGTATTGGATTTTGATTGATTCGATTGCACCATTTTTAGAAGTGACATTTGTTAACAATGATGGGCACACCTTTTCGATAAGTTACCCTTCTCCAGTGTTCACATACTTTTATGTATTAAACCCGTTTCATTTCAAACTTCCCACGCTCTCCTTCCAAAAAAATATTCTAAGTGTTCTATTTCATTCCTACTTCCATTTCCATTGCCCATTCTGTTACTTAAATCGCTTATGTAATCAAGGCCAGTGAAATGAAAGAGTTATACGTCGAGCACAATATTTCTAAGTAGATCGTCTTTCGGTTGCCCGGTGATGAGGACAGGACATGCTTCCCCCCAGAGTTGTATCATTGTGTACGATGCCCACTTGAGAAGTGGGGTACATCTTTCGATTTTTGATGAGCTGATGGATATCTTTACTGCTTTTCATATTCTTATCGCACAGCTCCATGCTAAGGCTGTGTGATACCTATACTCGCTTTGCATGTTTCTCCACCACCATTCACGACTGTTGACGGCGGAGGCGGTTAGGGTGATGTTCAAGTTCACCAAGAGTGGGGATTTGGTTTCCCTATCCCACGAGGGCTCCAGATCAGCGGCTCCATCTATGACTCTTTGAAGAACTGAAATGATAGGTTTTTCTACGTGCACATTGATGAGTCTTGGCCATTGTTCAAAGATTAGGGTAGGATGCCCAACACTTTCATCGGAATGCCCACGGACAAGGAGATGGCTGCTGTGGGACCACTTTTGAAGCTGGTGAAGGACCATCTCTATGAGTTTTGGAGATATTACTTGGTTTCCCATGAGGAAGCCAAGAGGGACCACTAGGGACCACCCTCTCCAGCCCTGAAGATGAGGGTTCCTTCTTGTAAGAGGAATGCTTGCACCATCACCATTGAGCCTGCGGACGCACCTTCCACCGAAGAAGCTCCCATAAGTCCAAAGTAAAAGAAGGCGGCAACGATTGCGCTTTCTTTTTCTTCTTCCATAGAGTCGGACTATGTTTTTGTTGGTCAGCTTACTGGAACAGGAGAACGCTCCAGTGTAGAGGCCACTGTGGAGGCGTACAAGGCCAAGCTACATCATTGTTGACATATCGCTTCCAAAAAAGGTACAGTCAAATCAAATCTTCTCACACATTAATTATCGGGATCTTAAATTCACTACATGTTGACATGTGGCCAACTTTTTGATTGATAGTCCGACGACATGATGGTGCGTCATTTCAACTCCTACCAGTTCTCCGAATTTTGGTCCAAAAGGGTTAGATCGGTCAACACTTTTCTTCAAGGTTCTAGGATTCTAGTCTAAACGGTCAACGAATCAGGTCAACACTTACTTCAACTGTTCTCCGAATTCTAGCCTAGATGGTCAATGAATCAGGTTAACGCTTCCTTCAATAGTTCTCTGAATTCTAGCCTAGACGATCAACGAATCTGGTCAACGCTTCCTTCGCCAGTTCTCTGGAATCCGGCCTAGATGGTCAACGAGTTCGATGAACATTTTGTCGGTAATTCTCGGTTCTCTAGGGACGGTCAACGACTGATCAATGATCTTTCCAAATTCTTCGAACTACTTTTCAAAGCTTTCAAAGCTTTGCTCTCCGAATATTAACTTTACGGTTAGCAACTGCAAGTAACGCGATCAACAGACCAAGAGTCATTACTAACTTCATCACCAAGGTGTTCTAGTCAGGCATGTCCTATCATGAATATGTTAGAGGCAGAAATTTCAGACCACCAGTATGGGAGGCTAGTAATAGATACGCTAGTAACAGGTTGGCTCACGAAGGAGGAATGACCAGATTCTCGGACCCATTTGATGGTCAACTTTGGCCGTTGACAGACGAAAGGCCAATGAGTAGCAAAAGCCGAAGAGCAGGACGGTCCACTTGGGTCCAAGACGGTCAACGTTTTCGTTGATTGAAAACGTTGCTAGAAGACCGGCTGAAGATTAGGACTCACGCGGCCGAAGTCTCGATTGTCCACGTATCCGTCTTTAAGCCACAACGGTCTTCTTCCCTGATTTCGTACTCTCCATAGAAAGCAACCCCTATTGTAACATTTACCTCTAGAATCAATGGGTATCCCTGAAGGAAGGCGCCAGAATCTACTCATTGTCTGTTGGAAACCCTAGTGGTTATAGAGCGTAAAAGGAAGGAAATCAATCTAATAACAGTTACTGTCACGAATTTGAACCAAACAAGTCAATTTAAATATTTAATTATAATTTCTAAGATGTAAAATCCTAAATAATTTTAAATAAATAACTCTAAATTCTAAAATCCAGGTATGACAAACCAATAAATAGGACTCGACACCAATTAAAATCTACACGGGAATTATCAGATAATCATTCAGATAAAATAAATACGACCTACTTTACAATCATCATAAGGAAAGTAACAATTCCAACCAAAATCATAAATTAGACATAGTATAATATCTAACTATTTTTAAAATATATCCATCAACCTATACCCGGCCAATTCCATAATCCGATTACATAAATACTAATTTAAATCATAATAGAATCAAAACTCACCAAATCAGATGAATGACTGACAGATCATGACCATACTCTGCAATGCATCCGAATCTTCTACTCTGAAGGAATAAAATAGGAAAAGTGAGACTAATGCCCAACAAGTATCATAATTAAACAAAAAGAGTCGAATAAATTAGAGGAAATATTAAATGGATAAAAATTCGTTCAAATGACAGGATAAATTCAAATTGTCGATAAAATAGATCCAATAAAAAATCCAAGATCCAAAATTTAATTGTAGTCTCGTATATAAATCAAATATCCAAATAAAAAATAATTATCCAAATTATAAAACTATCCTCGTCAGGGCGTGTACATATATAAAAATATATATATATAAATACAATAGAAGTGATCCGGACCGATTCCAATAGGTAAATAGTCGATTCCATATCTAATCCTAGTCCAAGTACAAATTCGAGTCCGAGTCCGAGTCCAAGTCCAAGGCCTGATCAGCTTGTGATTTTGGGCAAAATCCAATAGCTAGATGCTCTAATAGCGTGCGCAAGAAATCAAAGCAGCATTGTAGTAGATATTTCAAAGGTTCGAATCAGAATATATAATCAAAATCGTTTGAACGAGACATACTAAGATCCAACTGAGAACAAAATCGATGAATTTTAAATCCAAATTCAAATTAAACTCCAATACAAATAAATACAGAGACATAAATCATGTATCAAATTTGAGTTTTGATTATTTAAAGACTAACTTGAGGAAGAGTTACACATAATCCCGATAATTTTAGGCAAAATCAAATACAAATTAGGGCAATATGTATGGCCACCCATGTATACTATACCCATTGGTAATGTTGCTCACGATTATTTACTACCCGCGACTTTAAGTACAATTCTCAAGTTTGTCAGATATATTAGGACGTCCGAATATATATTCTAATGTCAAATCAAATTATCTAAATAGAAAGTGTCACTATTTCAAACATTTCTTGCCGACGAAAAGAAATTTTTAATTAACAAAAATCTCCCTTTCGGGAGGTGGTCAGAAAATTCAACAATTCAAATCCAAATGTAGTGACGACAGCCAGACATGCACATGTGATTGCACAGTCCATATAAAGTTTCATACTCATTTTTATATAAATATACTAATATAAAAATATACAATATCTAATAAATTATTTAATTTTTTAGAAAAATATTAAACCCTCTAAAATCATAAAGCCTAATCCAGAAACATTCCAATTAGCCAATGAACTACACATATATGTCCGGATTAAACAGATCAAATAAATAAAATTATATATATGTTAATAAAAATTTAAAAATAGTCTAAAATATTTTAAATATTAAATCGATCAAAGAGGAGGTTTCAAATAATTGCTTGGATTTCATACTTTTACAAATCTAAAGAAATAATATCCCAAAAATATCCTAATCGGGCGATCCTCTCTCCTTTGTTGTGCCCTCTCTCTCCTCTCGTGCGCCGCCTCAACCGCGTGCACTCCACCACCGCCGCCTCGCCCGCGCTGCCGCGCCTTGCGTGGTCGTCGTTGGCCTCCCGTCATCACCCCATCGGCGTTAGTGTCGCTGCGCTGCTGCCGTTGCTCTCCTCGTGCAGCTTCACCATTGTTCGCTCTCCTCCATGCAACCCTTGTGTTGCCGCCACACTCCACTTCCTCCACTCACCACCGTTGGCCACCCGCGCACCGCCATCTCCATCGATCACCTCTCTCCTCCTCTCCCTTCTTCTTCTTCCTTTTTTTTGCCTGCGAACCCTAACCCCCTTCTCACTCACTCTCTTTCTCCCTCTTTCTCCCCGATTTCCTTTCCTTATTTCTTTTTTTCTTTTTCTTTTTCTTTTTTTATATATTATTATTATTATTGTTGCTGTTATTATTTTCTTTTTAGTTTTTCTTTTATTATAAAATTCAAATCGATATTCGGGTGATAAGACGAGGCATATCTCGGATGCCAAACTAGTGATCCAAATATCATTTCAAATTATATAATATTAAATTAATCTTTGTCATGTTTAAATTATCTAAATTCATAATTAATATTAAATTAATTTAAATAAAAATTTAAAATATTACAGTTACAGCCATAAATGCTTCACACCAGAAAAGGCAACGATCCCAACAAAGCGTGGATATCAAACACTTCTACACAAGGAAGGTAGCCTAGCACAGTGACTATAAAAGGTTATTGAGTTTTCATTTTTAGGGTATATTCTCACTTGCCTACAAAAGGTTTTCTCTTGAAAAGCAATCACACTTTCAGCGTTGAGCATCCTTATGCTCTCTCTCTCTTTCTGTTACTATATTTCCAACGAACTCAATACTTAGAGATCTCGCTACTCATGAGTAACCAAAACTTCTCTACTTATAAGAGTACTCCTACATAACAGACACTCATCGCATATATATTGTATCCCTTTGCATTCATCTTCTTACTTTGAATGTTGTTTACCGAGTTGAGTGTCAGAGTGTTTTCGGTTGGATAACCTTCCACCATCACTTGACCTCTTATTTACAATTGTGGTATGTAGGATTTAGGCTTAGTGGACAGAATCGGACTCAGATGGATGATTTAACCGAATTTATTCAAAATTTGAATCTAACACGCATCACAAAATAATGCTTGCATTTTTTTTAAAATAAGTTTTTTAATTTTCAGAACTCATCGCCCATTTAATAATAACCACCACTATCCACTAATGAATTTTTTACCTATCTTTGTGGTCCATAATGCCCCAACCTACTACCGATCACTGATTAGTGATGTTTTAGCCGCCACTATCAATCATCAGACATCAAACTAGCCACCGTCGGTCACTATTGGGTATGCAATGCTACTAGCTTGCACCATCTATCACTGATGCTCGGCATTCCATGCCCAATTGCCATTATCTAAAATTGAAATTGTTGTTTATCGGCTTGCACAACTTAACCTAGGACTGCCACAATTTTGAGCATCGAACATCGATAACTGACATCTCTATCCCCTCATCACCGATCATCTATCGATGACACATCGGGGTAGCCCTGTTGGTCATTGGACAGCTCGTCTCTACCCCATCCCGTTAGTTGTCAATGCTTATTGCTAGTTATTGATGCCTCTATCCATGAGCAACTAATAGTGTCTTATTTGAGAATATCAGAGACTAATCATCAGTTTGTTTTTAAATAATTTATTGATCGTAAGATGCCAATAATATTCCAAAATATAATATCACAATAAATAATAGTAAATATTGAGCAACAAAGATAAATTTATATATTAAAATGGTAGTCATAAATTTAATTTTAACTATTATATGTTAAATTAACACGGTATATAATTTTATGAACAAAGTAGTTCTCCTAAATTTTACTTTAAACTCGTAAAATAAAAATTCTTTATAGCATACTCTATTTTATATATATAATATATATAATCCTGTTCATTTGAGTTAAAGATGGCATCAGTCTTTATTTTATTACAAATTATTATTTATTTATATTCTTTATTTTTTATTTTTATATTAAAGATTATAATTCTAATATAAATAAATGTATGATTAATTATATAAATAGTATTGGTTTTGTTTTATATGTGTTTGTTTTCTCGTGAGGTAAAAATAAAAATAATAATATAATAAAAAATATATATATAATATTATAATTGTGTAGTTGAGGATTAATTTTTTTAATTGAAAGTAAATTAGAGATTTATTATTTTTTATTGATTATTATAATTAGGGAATGAATTACCGAAAAAATATTAAAGAAAAAAGAGAGAGAGAGATCACCTACCGTAGCACGTGTCCGAATCAATAATGCTGATGGGTTGCAATAACCACGTGCACTACCCACCATCACCGAGCTGGGACGCTGTTTAATTTAAAAACCGAAGATATCTTTTTTTTTTTAAATGAATTTTTTTTAAAAAAATTATATGTATAGAAAATACATATATTTTTTTACAAGTCTCATTTATATAGTAATATTTTAATAATTTACCATTACAAAAATATTATTTTATTTGCTTATCAATGTAAACATATATAAATTTCACAATAATATTTTTAATAAATAATAAAAATTATTACACTTATATTTTTTGATTAAAAAACTTTATATAATATATTAAATTGATATAAATTAGGTTTTACATTTATAAATACAACTATAATAATTAATATAAATATTTAAAACCATAATCCTTTTATTAATATTTAGATTTAATATCAAGTATATTACTATTTAATATTTTGTATAGAGGATGTCCCGAATCACCCTAATCGAGCCATTCTCATTTTTCTAGACGCGCACCCACTTGTGCATAGCTTCCCTCCTCTGCACGGTGCCTCCCACGCTGCTGCTGCATGTTGCCTCAAACGGTCGTCGCCGATTTTTTCCAACGACGACCGTCACCGCCGTTTCCTTTCCTGACGACCACCATTGCCACAGCTTCCTTCCTCGGTGAGCCTTCTCTCTCCTCACCGTACGCCCTTCTCTCACACAGCTCATCTTTCTCATGCGCAACTCACTCCTACTCCCTTGTTGCTCACCCACGGTCGACGCAGGTCACCAGCGCTACCGCTCATTTGCGCCGTCGTTGCCTCCTTTCTCTCCCTTCTCCTTCTTCCATCTTCTCCTCCCGAAACCCTCACTCTCTCTCTCCTCGATCTTATCTTCATCTGATTTTTTTATTTTCTTTTCTTCCTTATATATATATATATATTGACCTTGTAAAATAAATTAGCGGAAGCAATGTAAAAATTAAATATTCAATATATATAAAGAATATTTGTTTCTATATAATACGAGAGATACAAGTATAAAAATAAAGTAATAATAATAATAATAAAGATAAGGTTTTTTGGTAACGAAAGAAAAATTCAATACTTACGATAATCAAGAAAAACTCTCTGAGCTTCAACGGTTAGGAAAGAAATACACAATAAATTTTAATTTATAGACCGAATAATAACGACGCGCTAACCTAACTGACTTACTCCCATCTTGTGATCCTTATCAAAGAACTCATTGAATTTTTATGTGACAACGGAACCGGACATCTTCGATTTTCACGTCAATCTTTTCTCTCGAGCCATTTGAATTGCCAAACATGACCGGATCTCCTTCTTCAACGTACCAACGTCACCAACAAAGGTAGAAGGGTAGAGGTGATGGATTGATAAAGAGAAATGTTGAGAAAACCCGTCAGAGCATGAAGCACGATGTTGTAGTTTTGGTTTTCTCCAATGGAGCAAGATTAATGGAGTAAAAATTAGGTTATTCTCAAGTGGGCGCTCCAAACAAGTCTGCCGGGGGTCTTAGGGTTTCAAAAATATAAGACAATTATTTATAGGGGGCACAAAAAAATTGAAAAATTTTTTTTTCGTTACCCTACGCTCGAGCACAGAACGAGCGTGCAGCGAGCGCACAGAGGGTTACGGAGAAAACTCTACTGGCGCTCGAGCATAGAGGAGGCGAGCCGCAGGCGGGGGTTTCTGGAATTTGCGCTCGAACTGTGCTCGAGCGCAAGGTGAGCGCCGAGTTTCTAGATTATCCACTTGAGCATGTGTCAGGCAAGATGCAAGCGCGGTGCATATTTGATTTGGAAACGGGATGCCCCAAGAATATGTTGATGCAGCACTTCAATGAAACACAGCTCGACAATGACACATGATTATATACGGTCACGGAATATGCCAATCATAAAATGACCCTAATAATATGTATATTAAATTTTCTTTTATTCTAAAATCTAAACTGATATCCGATCAATAATACGGGCAGACATTGGGCGCTAGCCTGACTGATCAAATATATTTTAAAATTTTTTTAAATATTTAATTAATTTCGTCATGTCTAATTTATCCAAAATTATAGTTAATATTAAATCAACCCGAATGAAAATTCAAAATATTACAGCGGGTTGAATTGAAATGGGTTTGACCTTCGTCACTACTAACTTGAAACCTGCGCACTATAAATTAAAAATGAGATGTCAAAGGATTGACGAGTCTCACTTTCAGGGTTTACCTCTGATATTGAGATTAGAAATCTTTCTCAAAATAATGAAAAGACGTAAAGAAGATATGAAAGAATGCAGTGATGGACATATGCTGGGACTGAGAAAGGCGGCTTGGGCTTCTATAGTGCACTAGACGGGAGTGGTGTAAAAGAGTGGAGGACTAGGCTCCAATGTATCGCACTTAGTGGATGACTCACTAGAGTGTACTCGATGGGTAATGGCTTTGCAAGGAAAAGAAAAAGTTGTGTAATGAAAGAGAGTTTAGTTCATTTTGAGCCCTTGTATCTCGCTCGAGAGTGGCTTTTCACTGTGGATTACTTGATCCCTTATTTTGTGAATTGTAAGGAAATTTATAGTGCTTCATGAAAAAGGTTTTGGCGCTAAAACTAACAACATGTGTTCTACTAAAATTTGTCGACTGTTGGGGTGTTGGTAAGAGCTATTGTATCAGATGTCGTATTATGGCGGTGACGTGATCGCAACGGCCGGTGGTGGCCGATAAGGGCTAGGTTGCTTCTCCCGTAGGTTGGTGAGGTTGCCGTTGGTCGACGGGTACGGTGATTCCTTATGGTTAACAGCCATCACCATTGGTTGAGACTTGTTACACCAACGTCTTCTACACTACCAAACTGCTATCGTTAAGGTGGAGGGTGAACTTTACTGTGATTAACTCATCCGTAAAGATTACCCCTTGACTCTGAGTCGCTAGTCCTCTATGGGGCGATTGGATGATTCCTGAGCCATGTTTTGTGTTGAGCTTTACTAGCTAATGGGTTAGCTGCCCGATTGGTCCTTGTCATACTAGATTGGCCAATGTCGTAGCTAAACCCATCAAATGTATATATCTATATATAAGATTATAAATAAATTAAGTATCATTTAATATTGATTTCAATAATTAATTTAAAGAATATAAAATTAAAGTCAAACTTTCACTCATCAATTTAATATTAACTATGCATCTACCATCACATTACTTAAAAACATTTATAAGTTGTTTTGAGTGTAGTTATGATTACCTTATTCAAATAAGATACACCACGGTAGCCAATAGGTTTCAACCTTAAAACTTCACAGTATAAACTAATTTAATTTATTTTGAATTATAATTATACGATTCAGTCCATTAAATTTATAACTATAATTTTTTAAAAATAAACATTTCTTCCTTTTGCATAGAGTGAGGAATATTGCTATGGTCATTCCATTATATATGCTCTTATATCTATTAAATGATTAATATTAAAATTTTAAAAAATAATAATAATTTATAATTATTTAAATTATTTAATATAAGGTCTATTATTTATTTTTTACTTTTAATTATCATCTTTAAATAAAAAATAAAAACCTAACTATAAATGTCACATCCCTAATTATGAAATTGAGTTTATTAATTAATTTACTATAAATTCAATCATTCATCTCACCAATAGAATAAAATCTATAATAAATATCAAGATACAAACATAAAAATTAAATATCATTTAATGATTCAAAATAATATAACATTTATATCATAAGATCAAAATATCACACCCATAAGTGACTTTAAAAATGACAATTACCTAACTTTGAATTATATATAAAGAAAAACAGTTTACTAATATTAGAATATTAAAACTAACTTTCAAGTATTCTGAAATTAAACTTAAACATCGACATCAATACATCATCATCGACTGGATACAATAATGTAAAGGTGAAAATTTAATATCCTAAAATATTAATTTTGATGTGTTTCTAAATCCGAATTATTGAACGGATTAATGAACTACCAGATCTTTCACGGCGGGTTAAATTGAAGTGGATCCGATCTCCATCTCTATAAATCAGGATTTTGTACAACACAATGAACAAATAAGAGGTTAGAGGATTGACAAAAATCACTTTTCGGTATATCCTCTAATATTCAAATTAGAAATCTTTTTCATATAGATAAAAAAATAGGATGAATAAATAAATAATGCTTAAATGTATGTAATGGGGGATTAAAATCCTTTAATGCGCTCAGTTAGTGAGCGATTTTAGAAGATGAAGAACAGAGCTTCGATGAATACGTCCGGTTAAGTGGCAACTTTGAGAGAATTCAAATTAGGCTCCACTAAGTACGCTTGACTAGGAGACGGCTTACTAGAGAGAGAGAATTCTATACTCTCTGGGGAGTGCTTGGTTGATAAATGTACTCACAGACAGGTGGCTAACAAAATGAGGTAAAGATCCATAGGCATTGGTAATGAGTATAGAAACGATTGTCGATCTCGACTCTGGTTACAAACAGAGGGGCTTTCTTCGCCACGCTCTACGAGTCGCCTTTATCGGTCTTGCAGTGCGAGGATTAGAGTCGGCAGAATGCTTGCACAATCATCAACCAGAGCAACAGAATGAGGCTGTAAGATCTCGGATTTTCGTTCGGATTAATTTAATATTAATTATGATTTTAGGTAATTTGAGTGTGGTAAAAATTAATTAATATTAAAAAATTTTAAAGAATATTTAGATCAGTCGGGTTGACGCCCAATGTGTGCACGTACTACACCCAAATATCAATTTGGATTTTTTTAAAAAAATAAAATAGAAAATAATAATAATAATATATTAATAATATAGTATATATATATATATAATAAAAAACCGAAAAAAAAAGCTAAGAGCAGTGCAGTAGAGGATTTCGGGGAGAGAGAGGGGAGAAAAGAGGAGAGAGAGGGGAGATTGGTGTGAACTACCGCCGCCGCCGTCGCAAGAGGTCCCAATGTTGGAGATGAAAGCCGGCAAAGCCCACTTAATGGTGGTACCATCCATTTTGTCTATCGGTGGTTGTTGAAGGAGAAATCGGGAGCCAAAACCAAACGGTCGTCATCCATTCGCCGTTATTTTCGGAAGAAATTGGTGAAATTAAGATAAGTAAATCTTTCCATTCTCCTTGTGGATGTTAATTTTGGGGTTACATGTGATGATTTTGTAAAAATCGGCTGATATTTTGTTGGATTTGGGTAATAAGGGACGCCTACGGTTGCGGCCCAAGGAGAGAGAGAAGCCGATGTCTGCCATTGGGTTGCTGTCGCCGTGCTCACCACCGTTGCCTGTGCCAAAGCTAGAGCCGTTGCCAGCAATGGTGGAGATAGAGAGAGGCAGAAGCGTGCGATAGAGAGAGGACGGGAGGAGGGAGAAAGGGTCACGAGCCGATAGGAGAGAGATAGGTGCCGTTCGGGCACTTTTAGACATCCTTTCTTCAAATCCATAAAGTATAAGGTCAAGACAAGTATCTGTAAACCTTCTTTTTTGTTTGAATTAACATCTGCTGTATTTTAAATACTGTTTAGAATTTTTACTAACATGCATGTAATTTTATATATCTGATTTATTTATTTTGGACATACATATTAGTTTATCGGATGATTTGGAAATTTTTGGATTGGGTTTTATGATTATGGAGGATTTAATATTTTTTTAAAAGTTTAAGTAATTTATCGGATACTGTATATGTTTATATTACTATCTGTATACGAAAATGTGTACAAATTTTGCATAGGTTATACAGTCGCATGCATGTGTCGAGTTGTTGTCACTACATTTGAAATTGGATATTGAATATTCTGGCCAACTTTTGATTGGGAGATTTGTTTGGAAATCCTTTTTCCCCGGTAGAAAAGGTTTTGAGTAGTGACTATTCTCATTTGGATAATTTAATTTGATCTTAGAATATATTTAGACGTCCTAATATATATAATAAGCTTAAGGATTGTACGCAATGTCATTGGTGGCAAATAATAGTGAGCAACTTTACCCATTGGTACAGAGTACATTGGTGGCCATCTATGTTGGTTTAATTTGTATTTGATTTAGCCTAAGGTTACTGAAATTATTTGTAACTCTTCCGCAAACTAATTTTTAAATAATCGAAATTCAAACTTAATGCATGATTTGTATCTCTGCATTTATGTGTATTTCAGTTTGATTTAAATTTAGATTTTAGATTTGGATTTAAAATTCATCGATTTTGCATACAATTAAGTTTGATATGTCTCATACAAATAATTTTGTACTATATATTTTGATCTGAACCCTTAGAATATCTGCTATGACGCTATTTCGATTTCTGTGTACGTTATTGGATCATTTGACTATCGAATTCTGCCCAAAATTATAAGCTGATCAAGTCTTGGATTCAGATTCGAACTCGGACTTAAACTTGGAATTGGCTATTTGCCTATTGAAATTTGTAATATATACATATCCTGATGAAGACTATTTTACGATTTAGACATTTGTTTTAGATATAGATATTTGATTTGAGTACGATATTACCATTAAATTTTGAATCTTAGATATTGGATTTTCATTGGATTTATTTTATCGACAATTTGGATCTATTCTGTCAGTTAAATAAATTTTTTATTTGATATTCTTTCTATTTTATTGGACTCCTTTTTATTTAAATATGATACTTATTGAATATTAGGCTCACTTTTCCTATTTTATCCTTTTAGAGTAGAAGATTCAGACACATTGATAGAGTATGGTCGTAATTTGTCAGCCATTCGTCTGATTTGGTGTGTTTTGATTTTATTATTGTTTAAATTAGTATTTGATATGATTGGATTATAGTATTGGCCGGGTATATGCTTATTATTATATTTCAGAAATAATTGAGATATTATGTTATATTTGATAATAATTTTTAATTGGATCATTACCTCCCTTACGATAATGGTAGAGCAGATCATGATTATTTTATCCAGACAGTTATCCAATGAGATCTTGTGTGAATTTTTGATTTGTTGGATCATATGTATTTGGCTTGTCACACCCAAATTTTAAAACTCTGTATTATTTGTCAAATTTATTTAGGATTTTAATTTTTAAGAATTATAATTAATTATTTAAATTGACCTGTTTGGTTCGGGTTCGTGATAGTGACCTTACGAGAAATGAGAAGGGAGTAAGCAAGCGAGATATTCCTGTCTGTAAGCTCCTTTTCTCATTTTCCTCTCTTTTCTCTCTCTACTTTTGTCTCACTGGGAACTCCTTACCGATAGGGACGAAGAAATATTTATAGTGTTAGAGTCGATCAAACCTTGTTTAGGCACCAAGGCTAAATGTGAGATAGTCCTTCCTTTCTTGGGTTGATTATGAAAATTACCACGTGGGGATTGCTTTTTTGGGAAGATTTGCTAAATCGTGACTCTCATTTTGGAGGTACGCGATTTCATGCAGAATATTTTAAAAATATTTGTTGAACTGTCCAGGGTGATTTTGACAAATATTGCCCGGCTGATGTGTTTGAGCCTCAAAGTGGGCATTGTTATGATGCGCTTGCGGACTTGGAGGGAGTTCAATCGGGTTGTTGATCCGCTATAATTCGAACTCTGGGCCAACCTACCATACCGGACCCATTAGATTTACAAGTGAAATATTTAATCAATTATAGCCATATAAGCTAACAATCACTTGGTAAATCTTTCAATCCAACATTCCTACATGTAATCCAGATATGCTAATTTAAAACCATTAATGAAGTAAAAGTAAGAGTAAACTAATTACTAAATAAGATGTATATATACGGGATTTAATACCGCTTTTTAACCTATAGATAATAAATGTGATGTTTAAATTACTTATAATATATTTTGACACATTCAAATATATTCTAATAATTATTTATAATAATTTATATATAATTAAATTAAAAACTCTATTCAAATACGAATATATTCTTAAGTTTTCTCAAACCGAAAAGAATACAATTATCATTAAAATTATATAGAACTTTCAACTTTATTTCTTTGAATATATGACATTAAATAAAATATAAATTATGCAATAACTTTAGTATTCATTTTAAAAATATACAAGAGCTGTATCATTTAATTTACAAACATGCTGAACTTACTTATTATAGAAATTATAGGAATTAATATAGTTAATATAATTTCATCAATTCATTTTATAAAAATATGTATGAATAGTTAGCTGAAAATTCAAACATACATAAATATATATTTAAGAATTGAAAACATATAAGAACAATATTGTAAAAATCAAACACTTAAGTATAATGTATATGGATTTAAAATATTAGTTTCATAAAATTTTATGAAATAAGAATGAGATCACATATATGCAATCATTTTATCTACAAAAATATCATATGTATGAATATTTAAAATAATAAATATTTAAAAATATTAAAAAATAACAACAATAACAAAAATAGAATTTAAATATACTTATCTTTACTTAATTTTACCTAAAAACCTCTTGATTTCTCATTAAATTATTATTCTCCTTATTTTCTCTCTTCTCCTATTCTCTCTCTTTCTATTCTCCTAAAGATCAACTCAAATTGATCCATAATCAATTAAGGGGTTTATTTATAAAAAATTAAAGCACATGCATTCATCAAGTTCAGATTAGGCGTCACAGCAACCCCATAATCAGTTGAATTTTGTTGATTTTCTTTTAATGTTTCAAATCTATTATTTCGTTTATCCATATTCTAATAACTGGTTTTTATCTGTGATTTACTTTTGTTGATTTATCAAATTTGTGACTTCGATATGGTGGATTTTGTCTATGGATTTGCTTGTTTTTCGATCCTATATTTTTCCTTTGTTGTTGATTTTGGCATATTGTTCCGGCTTCCACTTGATTATTGTGAATCATGGGGTAAATTTATATAATTTTGTTTGTGCATTGTAGTCAAAGTATAATCGGAATGGTTTGATTAGGCATGTTGTCTGGTTCATGATATGCTTGAATGGAAATTTTTTTCCAGATTGTAGTGAAGTTTGAATATGAATTTCTTTGGTTCGGTTCATGAATGAGTTGACTGAATTTAGGCATGTTGTTTGGTTTGTGATAGAAATTTTTTGCTCAGATTATTTTTCTCAAATTGTTTTCAATACAAGTCTAATATCGGGGAGCCAACATTGATTAAATTGGCTAATAAATTTGAGGAAGCTCTCCCTCCTACTAAGTTGATCTTTTGAAATGAGTTCTCTCATTGAGTTTGTACTTATAATATTTGGTACTTTTATTGAGACCCTTGCCTGAAAATGGCTACCTATAAAAAATTCTGACCGACAAAGGAACTGATTGGAAAAGCCAAGTAAAGCGCCGAGTGAAGCGTTGCTGAGTAAAGTGTTATAGAGTGCCAACCGACGAAGTTGCGATTGTCGATGTGGAATGGTATGATATGAGTTTCATGTCGGTGAGCGAACATTGAGTGAGTTGGCTTATAAGTTTGAAGGGTCTCTCTCTTTTAATATAAGTGGCCAAATTTTTTTCATAGCATACATTGAGAAATCCTTTCATTAGTGTGGAAAGGCAACTCAATGAGCTTGTGATCATGAAAAATGAAACACATAAAAGGCGACAATTCAGTCGGATTCGATCAAAGCAGAAATAATAAAGATGAAGTCGAGGTGTGAATCTTATAGCCGGTTGCCTCGTTTGCAATTGCGGCACGCAAAATGAAATAATTTTTATCATTACCCAGTAATTTGTATTAGTTTTGTAACCTCATCTTTATCTGGGAATTGTTTTTGCCAAAATGTATTTATAATTTAATGTGAATTATAATGCTATATATATATATACTTGTATATATGTACTAATGGATTATACGTACATATATACTTGTAGATTTAGTATACTTATATATACTAATGCGAGCGCACACACACGTGTGTATTTCACGCCAGTCCTGGATAATGATTTAGACCTAAAATTAGCATCTGAATAATGATTAATTTTTATTTTAAAAACCCATCTTATGCTACACAGTATTTAATTTTTATTTTAAAATGGTGCCTAACAAATTAGAGAACTATTGGCCGACTGAGAGAATACCTACGAACTATTAATTTTCATTTTGAATACCAGTTCATACAGTTCAGCATATAATTTGATAGATTTATATACGTACATATTTTCATAAATTTTTGATATATTTTTATTACATAGTTGCCTTACTCAAATTAAAAAAATGTATTTTTATGAAATTGCTGATCATTCGAAAGTAATATATTTTCAATCATCGTCACTCCATTAGTCAGCATCCAATCATTTCCAGTCGTTATTACTTCAATATAGTCTGCGTAAATCCTTTAAGTAATTTGGTCTAAAAAGGTCGTATGGAGTCCCTGAAAAACAACAATTGACATTTTTAAGGATATAGCATGTACATATTCTATATTATGATAATATGTAGATATCAATTACATATTGTTAATATGAAATTTGTTGTTGAGACCACAAATCATCTCTCTGCTGGGAAGTACTGCTTTCCACATTAGTGGGTGCACATCAAGAGGCAACAATTTAAGAGTGAACAATCTCCCATCATAACAAAAATAACATTGTGAAAAAGATTCACTACAGGTGAACCAAGGAAGCTAGCGTGGAATGTGTCAGTGTGGATCACTGCAAGGGTAAATGAGGGGCACTGCAATGCGGGCGCTATACGGCACCCGTATGATACCTCATCACAACCTTTGAATAAAAATCTAATGCCTCTCGTTTAATTCATTTTATTTAAAAAAATATTTTATTTTATTTTATTAATAACAAAAAAATAAGCATTAGATCTCTATCCAACAATTGTGATGTGACATTGTTCAGGCATCTTACGGTGCCATGTTGCAATGTCCCTTAATCTCCTACAAGGGAACCAGCATGGTGTAACATGCTTGTGTCAGTGTAACTTTTCCCGGTATGGAAAAATTAGTTACTAGCCTTGATACAAAATATGTCACATTTATTTATAGTATAGTCTCTTTTTTAAAATTTTCTTCTTTCTAAACAGTTTTTCAATTATTTTATAGTCCTTCATCCACCTCCATGTTTCACACCCTTCACAATCCTATTCACAATTTGTGTTGAATTATACTCACTCGGATAAAAATCAGACCCAACACCTGAAAAACCTTGAATGATTTGTTTAATTGCAACAACTTTTTTTTTTATCTTTCCTCTGTATATACAATCACATACAATCCTCAAACAACTATGCATTAACTTTGATGACATAGAGCCTAGACAGGTTTATGAGTCCTTTACAATAAGCAATCATACGGTTGCATATTTAGAGCATTATCTTTTACTTTTTTATTATATATTTATTCAGTTTAGATCTTATATTATATTTGTTAAACTCTTTAAATGTATATGAATATAAGATCTCTGATGTCTCAAATGGTAGGTTTCCACACTTCATCTTTTGTGTTTGTACATCAAAAGAAATAGTAAATGCAGAATTTAGGTCCATAAGCAACCTTAAAACATAAATAGATTCTTATCGAAAAAGTATATACAAAGTTGACACTTCCATCAACTCAACTTAATAAACTAAAAAATTTGTTAAATTATCTTCATTATCCACTTATATGTCATTGAAAAATAAAGAGTTATTTAATTTTTTATTCTAGAAGAAAGTATGGCCACTTCCACACCTTGCTCTATATTGCATTGTCTCACCTTACACATAGAGATGATTTTTGGCTCTCAGTTATGTATTTAGCATTATTCATACTTTTAACCTTTATAGCCATGAGCTCGTGAGCTTTAAATGATCTCAACTCAGCAACATAATCTATATAATTACATGGTCTTGTGCTTATGATATCACCCTATATGATCCAGTAATGTGTCTCATTTTTAGATATTTAAGTTTATGATTGTATTTTCTCATAAAATTTTTAACAATAACTTTTAAAATTTTTAAATAAGAATACAATCCATTTTAAATGGACAGCTACAATATATTTTTCACTGTTATGCATGTTCATGAGTTATTTTATCCAACAAATACAACCCTTAAACAAGAAAATATTTAATATGCAACATATACCAATTGAAAAACAAAATATCCTAGACATAATTATTTTATTAATATTATGTTTTCTAATTATGTATTTTCATATTGATAATTCCATTTGGTTATTATATTACTTCCAATACCCTTAAATATTATCCATATCATCAAAACACATACCAATTGAAAAGATTGGCCGGATATCCATATAAAAACTAAATATACAATTACAATAAATAAAAAATGAGACACTCAAATCTTTTTTGGGGGTAATTAACATATATGGATTAAAGAGATACTCAAATCTGTTAATTGAAAAACAAAATTCACTAGAATCTGTGTACAAGAATGACAAATGTGTTGTAGACTGTGTACATGAATATGTACAAGGAAGTATGCATAAAACACACCCGCCAAAATCTCGATACAAACAAAAATATTTATTAAAATTATATTCCATACCGAACGAAAATGAATAAGAACAAACGAAAGCATGATAAATCGTCCGATATAATCGTGTATGAGACTGTGTATAATAATCTGTACAAATAAATACGTATAAAATATACCCATTGAAATCTTGCTACAAACAAAAATGTGTACTGAAATCATATGTTATACTCGAGTGAAAATTAATAAGAACAAACGGAAGCATGATAAATCCCAACATTTAGATAAATTTTTGTACCGAAATGTGAATAGCAACAAAATCTTTGGATGAACCAATTTAAGGGCCCTATAAAGGACCGAACCTATGAAGATAGTTTAATGTGATTTGAAGTTACTTACTGAACCAGTGGAGAGGGATTGCGTCGTCTTCTGAGTTTAGAGGCTTCATTGCAACGAATCGGTGAGATAAACAGTGATTTATGCACAACCTGATCCAAACATAATGCAGCAGCTCCATTATATTCCCGTCGTAACCATCCTCTTTCCTATTCTTTGCAACCTTCCTTCCTTCCTCCTCCCTTTGCGCCGTCGAAGACGAAGGTAAACAATGGAAGGAAGCCCTAACCCGTCGATTTATTACTCGAATGCACGGCTTTCGATCTTCAACCATAATCCGACGGACACAAGCGCCGTTGATTACAAAATAATCTCAGCCGTTGATGTTAAAATTGTCATCAACGACTGCAATTTATTGTCAGCCGTCGTGAGTCATTTGGCCTACGACGCCAAAAGGCCGTATCAGAAATGATAAGTGCACAGTCAGCGCTGACTCGGCTGGGCCCCACACAAGCGCGTTGTTTATGCTCCGTCGCCTCACGTACCACAAGAGGCCAAACAACACCTGCCGTAACAGACGTCAGCTAAACTTTCACAGGTACGGGCCCCACCTCGGGCTGACACAGCACCTGATTGGTCCTTCACCTGGCGCTGTCCCAAGTTGAGTCACCCAGATCATTTTAGAATTTAACAAATTGGAGAAAGAACGCGAATATTATTTTTAATATGTCAATTTTATTTAATTAAATTTATTTTTGATATTAATTTTAATCTAACTAGTTTTTTTGGCATCAGATACGTAAATTTTCTTTAAAATAAATATTATTTTAAAATTTTTATAGTTTGGGTATAGCTATGATGTCATAATACGGCAATTTGACATAAAATTATATTTGTAGACAATAACAAAGCCAATAAAAATTTACTAAAATTTAAAATATTTTAATAAGTTTTTAGACTCTTTAAATTTAATTATAGTCATATGTATTAATTGTTTATTTTTTAAAAAAATTTAATTATTATCATATATATTAATTATTTATTTTTGATAAATAATTTTAAAATAAGATTACATCATTCACCTACATACTTTAAATTTTATTTTTTTTTCTGACGTGGAATCCACTCGTCTTGAGGTGGACTGGGCCACTTGGGTCCTAAGTGTGGGCCCCGCGAGCCCAGTTCAAACCCTAATAGGTACAGAAAAAGAAAAACAAAAAGGTTATTTCGTGGCTTATTTGATTAAATACTAGAACTGTTTTACTTCTCAACCAACATTAATTAATAATTAACTAAATATTATAGTGATGATTATGTGTAGACAGCCCAACCGGCCAAGTAAATTGATGATGTTAAGGCTTTTATCTTCAGATTTAGACAGTTTATTTTTTTAATAAATTATTATAATTTAATAATTAATTTTTAAATAGTTAAATTATAATTATTAATTTAAAAATAAATAGTTTAGATATAAAGAATAATCTCTTCCATCTCTTTACAAAATAAATCTCTATTTAATTTAAGTAATTTGAATAGTAAAAGTCATTATCTTATGGTGTTTTAAAAAGGGAAAAAATAATTAACCCATTTAAATTTTATAATTATAGTGATTTAATCTATGTCTTATGAGTAAAACTCATAAACTAAGATGATTTTCCTAAATAAAAAATAAATTAAGAAAAACATGGTGAAAAAATAAGCTAGGTTTATGGATTAAAGTAGCAATTAATTGAACACATGGAAAGTCTATTTTGTATTCTAATTAAAAGGATCTATGAAGTCTAAATTGGTACATCAATGATGATATTATGAGATTATATGATTGTATTGTGTTATAATTTTAGCTATGTTGTTATGCCTGATATATTATGATATGGTATAAAGTATTAGTTTTGCTCAATAAGTAAATAAATTTAAAAATAAAATTGTCTTTTATTTTATGTATAACCACTCGAATTAAGTTGAAGAAATTCTAACTTGTTGATCTTGACTGACTAATGACATGTTTAAGCATCTTTTTTTAAATCGTGTTTAACACGATTTTGTTAATTAAAAAACGTTCTAAATGTAAAATAAAATATTCCCTATCTTATGACATATTCCATTTGACTTGTTTCAGCATCTTTTCCTAATTGTTCATCTCTTTTATCACTTATATGTTTTTGATAGATATATACTTTTTTATTTTTATTAAAATTTGAGGTTGAAATTGTTTCTATTCAAATATGTTATCCGCTTTAAAATAAGGCATGAGCTGTAATCGATTTTGAATTGTGTCTAACACGATTTTGTCGTCTAAAATATGTCTTAAATGAAAAATAAAATTTTTATAATGTAAACAAAAATTAATCTTTTCTACTATATAAATCTGGGATAGCTCTACGACATTAGACCATACTATTTTATTCAGGGGTATCGCTATGGATGTTTACAAAGGATTTCAATTATAATTTTGAATATGTCAACAAGAAATTATTATAGTGTGATGTTCCACATTAGATGGGGAGGGAAACGAAGCATGCTTTATAAGGGCGTAGATACCTCTCCCTTGTGAACGTATCTTGGAAAATTTAGGGGGCCGCCAGAACAAAACCCTACGGCCTATGTGATTGGAAGGAACAATATCCACCACGCTGTGCCTGTGTGGTTACTGTGGACTCTGATGGTTGAGAAAATGTGTGTTTCTCTAGTGGACGCGTCCTAGGAGGAACAATAGGAGGTTTGCCAGGAAAAAGCCTTGAGACCTATGTGTGGCCAAAGAGGACAATATCCCACCATGCGGATAGTTGTGCACTTTAATGAGGACATGTTTGTGTCTTAGGGGACGCGTTTTGAGGGCGGTGGAGGCCGTCTGTCAGGAACAAAACCGTGCGCCTGTGTAGTAAAGTGGACAATATTCACAAGCGGGTACCCGAGGACGTTACAAATGGTATCAGAGATGTAACCCGATTCGGTGTGCCACCGCGGACGCTGGGCTCCCAACGGGGGCAGATTGTGATGTCCCACATTTGATGGAGAGAAAAACAAAGCGTATCTTATAAGGGTATGGATAATTCTCTCTTATGGACGTGTCTTGGGACCTGTGGGGGGTTACCGAAATAAAATTCTACAGCCTGTGTGGTTGGAAGGGACAATATCCACCACGCTGTGTGCCTGTATGGTTGCTGCGGACTTTGATGATTGAGAGGCTGTGTGTTTTTCTGGTGGATGCGTCCTGGGAGCCCGTGGGAGGTTCGCCAATAAAAAGCATTGAGGCTTATGTGTGGTCAAAGAGAACAATATCCCACCATGTGGGCCGCTGTGCACTCTGATGAGGACATGTGTGTGTTTTAGGAGACGTGTTTTGGGGGTGGTAGAGGTTGTCTGTTAGGAATAAAACCGTACGTCTGTATGGCAAAGCAAATAATATTCATAAGCGGTTACTCGGGGACATTACATATAGTGTATTAAATAAGATTAATTAGACAAATTTATTTATTTTATTTCATTCAATTTGATAAATATTCTTTAAAAAAAGGACTATTTTTTATTATTTTAATTAATTTATCAGTCAATTTAATTCAGCCACCCCATCATACCAAACTAATGTAAGACTTAGAGTAAGGAAGAACAATCTTAATTGTCTACCCATACCCTTATCCATGGGCTAGGTGAGCCTCACAATGAGACCTCACGGTTCTCAAATAGGACACATAGGAAGAGTCAGATGTATTAAACTAATTATATTTTTAATACAAGTTATAATAAATTATGATAGATGACATGAATTTAAAATAAAAACATCATTAATAGTGAAATTATTTATAGCCAACCAAATAAAGAAAAATAGATAAAATAAATATAAAGATAAAAATAATTAAATATAGATATTTTTTCATCTATTTAAGCTTACCGATCAGATCTCATACGACCACTCAACAAACAAACAACTTCAACCACTCATTCTTCGCGAAAGAGTCCAAATTCAATCAAAAAGAAAAAAGAACATCAAAAGAAAAATTAATTTCAAGATTTTATATTATAATTATATAGAATACATATCAAATATATTCATAAATGTGTTAAAATAAAATATTATTATAAATATTTTAGTAGATAGGCTATCAGATATAACTAATATTTATATTATAAAATTAAAATTTTGAAAAAAATTATTTTAATTATTTGTCATAATTTATATTATTTACTATTTTTTTCAATGATAAAATATGAGATGAATATAAAAATATACATAATAAGCTGTCCACGACAACACTGACTTAAAACACTGTGCGATGGCAATAATTCATCTCCTCGGCTGCTTTCCGGCTCGGCTTTCGGTGTAACAGTTTTCCTTGGATTATCGTACGTCTCATATTTTGTAAGAGTGTCACAATCCCACAATATAACACCGCAAAAGACGCCCCATGATCGATCAGTAATCCTTGGCCTTTGGGGGATTGGATAAGTGTACGGTTCAGATTCATCGGGGGACAATCGTGATCGAACTTTGCATAATTGACATTTTTTGTTTATAGCAATTATTAAAGTTATCTGACCTAAATATTTGGGTGGGTCATACCTGTTACATATATAATATAGTTTGTTTGATTTAATTTGAGTTTTGATTGTTATTTTATAATATCTTGCTAGAATTTAATATGATTTACTTTTAACTGATAGTTTATTAATATAGGGATGTGATTTTTTAATTGAGATTCAAATTAAAAATATTGATTGTTGATAAATATTCAATGAAAGGTCGAGTTGGCATTGACATAAATTCATAATTTAATATGTAAATTTTTTATAAAATTGACATTACAGAGGTATTAACAGTCTTGTCAAAAACCGTTCACGCTCCGAGACTTTGCCAAATACTTGACGTAATTCTAATACATAAAAAGGGTGTGGTAGGGTTTGAATTGCACATTAAATCATTGATTAAATTAAAAATTAATAATTTAATATTATTAAATTTAATAAATTAGATGTTATTAAAATATAAAGATTCAATAATGACTATAGATTTATATAATAGTCTAATATATTTTGATTAACCCTTCACATTTATATACTTATTTTTGCTTCAAAATTTAAAAGTTTAAACTTTTCGACAGACATTTAAATGGTAAAAGTATGATTAACTCTTTACTATGGTCCGTGGGACTTCAATCCTTTGATGCATTCGTTTATAAAATAAAAAAATGCCCTTACGCATGAATAATAATGCACGATTTTTTTTAGTATTAAAATGTTTTATCAACAAAGCGGCAATTTAATGAGTTCCATAAATTGATTTTCATTTTATATTATTTTTCTACTATCATTTATGAAACTTTACTCATTCTGTATATCTATCCGTAAAAATAAAGAATGCCCATAATCCACAATAGAAAAACTTGAATAATAGCAAATAATAGTTGGTTTTTTTCTAGTATAAAAACACTTCATCAATGGAGTAGTGGTTTCAGTGGTTCAATTGAACTTGGATTCAATTTAAATTATCCCTTTATTATCACTTATGAGATTTTACTCATTCGGTGCATTCATCCATAAAATAAAACATGCCCTCAAACTACAACCAAAAAAATATAGTTGATATAGTCTTTTCTATGTAAAAAATAAGAAAAAAAAATTGTCTATATAGTATAAAATATTGTGTTGGATAGAAACTACATAAAAAATATGCATGGATATAAAAATATGGATATAATACAAGTAATAAAAATGCAGATAAAACCTCTCACTAATTCAACATCTCCCAATGAACAATCAAGTCTTTAGAACTGGGTCGGTTAGAGAAAATAACTCAGAGATGTGGTGTTTGATTTGCTAAGAAGGGGGGGCCGTTGCAATCAAAGTTTCATAGTTAGACATTGATATCAAACCTAAATAGAGTTTATAAAAAAATATCTATTTTTAACACATTATAGTGTCTTAAATGATATTAATATAATAATGTTATTTTCAATTTTACGTTAGATATATAAGTCATGAAAATATAAATTGAAAATTTAAATTAATACGTTTTAAGAATTTAAATTGTCGTATAAATTAGAAAGTCAATTATTTTGCTTAAATATCTGAACACAAAAAAGTTCAGTCTTCGTAATTATGAATCAAATCTTACGCACTATAATAAAATAAATTGAAGATAAGAGATATACGAAATTTGTTTCTCGATATATCCTCAAACGCTTAAATCAATTATATTTTTAATAAATATGGAAAAATTTTAAAAAACAAAATACAAAGAATGAGAAAGTATTGAAATGAGTGTATGTTTTGAGGGTTGTACTCCTTTTGCATACTTATATGATTGAGTAATATTTTTTCTTTTTTTCTTATTTGGATGAGAGGTTTTATTTATAGATAGAGATATCGTTTAACTAATTGGCATTTGAGATTAATGCGCATATATGATGCCGCTTCGAATAAATAGTAAGAGGCGTTGCTAGCAACGTATAATAGCCGTCTCTATTTAATGATAAAATAACATTATTTTTAGGTATGATATTCTTTGACCGTTTATTATGGTTATTAAATATCTGGATATTTAGACTTTATCCCTTTCATTTAGGCGTTCGATTAGTATTACTTGATAAGTTTTGTGACATCATTTATTAAGACGTTTGGATCAGTAGTAAAAGATATTATTAGCAGCGTATAATTACCATCTTTATTTAATAATAAGATAACTTTTTTTTAGGTACAGTGTCACTTTAATCGTTTATTATAACTTTTAAATGTCTAAATATTTAAACTTTATCTATTTTATTTAGGCGTTCAATTAGTATTACTTGGTAAGTTACCTGGCATCATTTATTAATCATTAGCATTTTAACATTTTATCTAACTGTATATTGGGACGCCTCGTTTTCGGTTGTATTCATCAAAAGATATCCACGTGTTCATTCTACAAATTTCTTTCGTGTTAAAACACCTCTTAAATTCGCCAAAATATATTTTACTAATTTAATGAGATGCAAATGGAGAAAAGAAAGCGAGCGGCCAATTTTACGTATCCACGTGTCATGATCTAGAGACATCCGGCTGACCAAACTTGTCCGAACTTTAACGCCAACGCTGGTATTTAAACCCTGCTGGCTGGTTTCTCATCTCATCCTCATTGAAGCTGTGTGTGCTGTCGATCCTGGATCTGTTCCCTTTTTTTATTCACTCGGAGAAGAAGCATTCCACTTGGAATGCACTTCTGTTGAGCGATAGTGGTTTCTTTCTCGCCTCTCTTCTCCTTCTAGGTTCCTATAAAGAAGCATCGCTCAATCTTCAGACAGGAAGGAGTAACAGAGTTTCAGAGTCGAGACCAGTAAGAGACCTGTATCTCTGCCCTTCTCTCTCTCTCTCTCTCTTTTGTTTTTCTAAGTTTTGGTTTGGTTCGACGAAGTATAATGTTGTGTAGCTTCGACTCTGTTTTTTCGTGTTTAGTCACTTCGAGAACTGTTGATTTCGTGATATGGTTAGAGAAAGGGACATGAGAGGCTGGTTTAGGAGACTGATTTTGAAGAATCGGAGCTGAGTTCTCGAAATTTATTTGACGGTTATTTTTCCCTGTCTATTGGTGTTCCTGCTTTGAAAGAGGCGAACTTCGGTGTCGGTTCTGCCGACGTAATCAGCCTCTACTCTGTTTTCTTCTTTGAAAACGAAGAGCTGTATAGATGATCAGTACAGTCCTACCACGAGATCTTCTTTTGGTTTCTGTGATAGATCATAGATCTGCTTGATTTTGATGGATGTTTGAGTCCACAATTGCTCTCTTTCGTGATCATTTGGTCAACTTTCACACAGATTGTGACGATCTCCGATGATGATCAAAGCAACTAGGTTATTTCCAGGCGATCTGTTTTGTTTGAATTTAATTTTCTCTTTTGATTTTAACGTCTGTAATGATTTTAGTTTTTAGAAAAGTTAATTGTCCTTTTGTGATCTCTCTTATGAGTTTCAGAAAAGCTTTGTTTCATGAAACAGTCCATTTCAAAACTTTTGCGCTTTTCTGTGAATCTTCCAAAATTTTTATTTTCTATGATGGTTGCTACTGATTTTGAAAGTGTTTTTTACCCCTTAAAAGAGCATCTTGCAAAACATCTTTAGGTGATTTAAAAAAAAAAATCACTTGAGTTAAAATTTCTTGAAAGTTTTAAAATTTTATAGAGATTTTCATTAACGATTTTTAAAAAATATTTATATATTTATCTAAAAATTATATTTCAAAAACTACAACTAACCGCCTCATTTCCTAATATTCTCAGCAACAATTCTCTTGTTAAAGCATAAAACGACGACTCTGTGCCCATTGGATTCGGGGGACCGCATGGATGATTTTATAAAATCGGCACACACACGTTTTAAATAGATAATATAACGTGGACCGTTCGATTTTAAATTTAATCATCCAACATACGTGGTAGCCGGTTTAAGAAGGAGAATGGCCGGTCTTCTTCCTTATGGAGAAGGACGCCCCCTCATCCTGATTCTCATATGAGCCTTCCGGTTTATTTCACGTGAATCCTTGTTGATTGGCTCCTTTCGTCCGTTTTATTTGTCACCGGATTTGCTATTATTTGTGCGTTGAATATTCTCTCCTTTGATTAAATGTTCCTGTTGTTGCCAGCAGGAAGCGCCGTTAGCTTTCATTTCTCCATAGGCCGCTACATTTTTATAGAGATTATGCCCACATATCTTCCAATGCAAACATACATTTAAATAAATGGAAATGATTTAATTAATTATTTAAAAATTGAAAATTATTAATTTTAAAACGACTAAATAAGAAATGTACTTCGGATTGGTAAATGAACACATAAATTCTTTAAAACTTTTAAAAATGGAGTTGTTTATTCTTTTTTTGCTTTTCTTTGCAGGGAAATAATTCTACATTAGTTCATTATCGTCCTGGGAAAAGTTTGGATTTTTTATATAAAAATTCCAACCAATGTTATAATGGAGCTTATTCCAAATTTATGGTTTGACGGTTAGGTGACATTTGTAGCTTGCCCCCAAACGCTTCCCACAGCATCCACCTCTTCGACTCCAGGCCGTGACTGGAGTATTTGCTGGGAAAATCCTCATGGACTTGCCCAAGGTTTGGTTTGTGCTATGATCCTTCACGAATGAAAAAATATGCACATAATCAACGTAGGAAAAATGTACTATTGAATTCCTTATCAATTGTTGGCTACCAAGCACTACGAGAGCACAAGGAACAAAATCATGTAATGATGTATATACAACTTGCATGATAATATTTAACATGAAAAATTTCTTTCATACAAAGAAAAAATTATGATACAAAATCTAAAATAATTTATTATAAAAGTATTCGGTTACAAATATAACCCATTTCGAGGCCCTTTTATAACAATCCGTGTAAATGACTGGTTTAATACAATCAAAATACATTTAGCAACCCACTAAAGAAAATACATTATAAAAAACAAATAATTTAATAGTAACACGTCTTAAAAATAAATTTATAACAGTATACCCGACCTTGGCGCATAATAGAGTTTGAATCAAATTTTAATCGGATGCCACAACTCTTCATCCTTTGTCTTTTTTCTATTATTTCTCTCCGTGTGGCATTCATTTGTGTTGATATGACCTCTCATATTTCCTAAAATCAAAATAGGGTTTTTTATAGTCTACGTTGTTGCATGAGTGGCTAGCTCGTGGTTATCTCGTGTTGTATCACTAGAAATCCTCCAATCTTGGCACTTATGTAGCTAGCTCGCGCTTTTCTCGTGGATAGCTACCAAAAACCCTTCTCAACCTGGCTTTTAAGCTGCTAGCTTGCAGCCTTCTTGCGAAGCTTTTTGTGAACATTTTTGCTTGAAAAAAATTACACGGAATTCCTTGATAGTTTTAAAAGTGAAAAACAACGTTTATCCTTATTAGTTTGGCATTTAAGCCGGAAGCTTATAGCTTTCATGTGGAACTTGAGGCTCGCATTGAACACCCTGACAGCTCCAAAAATAGAAAATAGTACCTTTTAATGGGTATGAAATTTACAATAGAGTGATCCAAAACTCAAGAAATCATCTCCAGACAATTGAGAGATGATCATGGACTTGTTAAAAGTGTTTAACTATCATTTTGCTCAAAAAACAAAAATAAAAAGAGTTTTGGGGGGGCGGCTACGCAATGGAAAACTGAGAAAACAAAAATACATGATCGTAATTTGGCAGAGAATTGAAATCAGACACAGAATGCCATATGAATCATCAAGGATATAATCTGTTATTCTTCGATAGCTCAGATAAATGATCCTATGTGGAGTTCTGCTTTGGCTTAGGTTTACCTTTTTTTTTTTGAAGCCAAATATATACAATTGGAACTGGCATAGGCAAACATTTAAATTTAGCAGTGACTGATCTCTGTTGAAATTCTTTGGCAGCAGTAAGGTGTGCTAAGATGACGATTACACCAAAGATCTGCATCAATGACGGTAACCTTGTGGTTCACGGGAAGACCATATTGACTGGAGTGCCAGATAACATCATCTTGACACCAGGCACAGGTGTGGGGCTGGTTGATGGTGCGTTCATCGGAGCCACTTCTTCTCATAGTAAAAGCCTCCATGTCTTTCCTATGGGCACTTTAGAGTAAGTATATACATATAATCCTATTTTTATTTGCTTTATTATGAAGTTTATGTGCTTCTTTGATTCCTGAGTTAATTCCTTGAGTATAATAATATCAATCAAAATTGAAACAGGGAAAATCTTCTAATTTTTCTCTTTCTTGTTTCAATTTGTATCTGGCGGTCTTTGTTCCTTTATATAAAATCTCACATGGTGGAAAGTAAAGTTCATTACTTCAAGAAGGTACTTTTGTCTAATAAAAGTTGCCTCTTCGAGTTGGCATTTTACACTACAAATACTTTGCACCTATAATTACTAGTGCATCAGACATCAGCTGTATTTTTACTATGGCCATTCCATTGTTGAGGTTCTAGGCCCAAAGTCCTCTGCCCTTGAATTTTCAGTTTACATTAATACATCATGCCAATATGAAAGCAAATTTGGCTGCCCATTGGGGAAATCTTCTTCTCTCTTTCATTCATCATGTTAGTGCATCAGAAACATCTGATTAACACGTGTGTATTCCCAACGGCGATATTCTAAGAGGACTTGATATTGCATACTATAGCGATTTTGTTTTCAACATGACTTTGTTGCTTGAATACTAATCAAAATGGGGTTATTGCCATAGAAAAAGATTGTGAGACTAGATTATGACTCAAATAGTAGTTTAAGTTAGATATTGCTACTAATCATTGGTTTTAGGGAATGTGTTCCCTTCACAACATTTCTAGGTGAAGGACTCCGTGAGAGAGATTTTTGACTATATATATATATATATATATATATGTAGTCTAAAAGGGTGAGCATACAAACGTAAAGATTGAAAGAGTTTTCTTCCAACCAGAAGATAAAGCTCCGTATATCTCATTCTCCAGGAACCGCGATGTAGAAAGCCTCTGTGCATCCTACCCCCTTCCAGTCTTCTACGAGTTGCTTTTAGATATGATTCAACAAGCTTACCTGCGTTGATTGCCCTCCACCCCAAAAGAAAAAGAAGACAGAGCTGCTTACAGTGGTAGGATAAATTGAGTGAACTCAACCATTTAAAACCTGAAGTATGATTAAAAAAATGTCAGAATTGAGTGAAAAGTCATGAATTGTAGTAAACAATGACATGGTGTCCAAAGGTGCTACTTTTGCTCACCTTCTTCTATCATTTTGAGACAGTTTCAACACACAAATAAACAGACACAGGAAGAAATTGATTGACCGTATGGGTATAGAGACTTGGGTGTACTACACTACTTTTGCTGCTTCCGTAAAAGACTTCTTAAATTTGTCTTACGGTGCCAGGGGCCTACGGTTCATGTGTCTTTTCCGGTTCAAGCTATGGTGGATGACTCAGAGGATGGGAACATGCGGAAAGGATGTTCCTCTAGAAACTCAATTTATCATTGTAGAGAGCAAGGATGGCACTACGGGAGAGCCAGACGATGCTCCCACCATCTACACAGTCTTTCTTCCCCTTCTGGAGGGACAATTTCGTGCTGCTCTTCAAGGAAATGAGAAGAATGAAATGGAGATTTGTGTTGAAAGTGGTGAGTATAGATCAAGGCCATCCAAAAATTATGCGGTGTTCATAAATGAAAAATATTAGTATCAGTATTGATATCGATTGCATATATATTGGTATCGGATAATATCAAATTTTTTCATAAAAATTATAAATTGACGGAGTTGTATTGACTGATATATCGTGAATAATTACAGCATATCGCGATATTATTGTGGTTTAAAAAAATATTGGTATGGGTGGCCCAATACCAATATTAATCAGCCAATATTGTAAATGTAGGCCCATATTTACAACACTGTTGGTGCCCCATTGCACTACATTCTGCCCCCCGAATAGGCTATACCATCCATTATTTCAGTCCCACACCTACCCGTTCAACAATTTATAGAGTATCTCAAATCCAAATGTAATGAAGGTAGACTGTGATCAATGCATATACAGTCACGATGGAGAAATGGACCAATCGATCTATCATTCAAAAGTTGAATAATTGCAATACGTAGGATTTGGCAGATCAAGTTCAAAATAAGTACAACTTCGTTCTTTTTGGTGCGTGATCTCATTTTGCAGGAGACATTGCCGTTGAAACTGACCATGGGCTTTACCTACTCTACATGCATGCTGGGACCAATCCATTTGAAGTTATCAGCCAGGCCATCAAGTTCGTTCCTCATTTTTCTATTTCTCAAAGTAGACTTTGCTACATTGCTTTTTTTTTTTTTTTTTTTGATAAGTAATATTATTATTATTATTGGTAAGTAAGTACATTGCTTATTTTACAATCTATTTTTGGCACATTATGCAAGTAAATCCAGCAAAATCGGTGATGGCATATCTAGTTGTTTTGATAGATGTATAAAATTATTTTTGTACCTTCACCTAAAATTTTTAAGCTGTTGGGGACGAGTTAGTTCCTTGACATGCTTCATTTATTTCATGGTTTAAGTCTGATCACCTAGTCAAGATGCTTACATTAATTTCAATAATTTATTTCTAAATTGTGCTGGAATGAGGCCTTAATAACTGATTTTCCATGACACAGGGCTGTAGAAAAACATATGAAAACTTTTGTAAGCAGGGAGAAGAAAAAGGTAAGAGATATCTCCTTGTATTATTTGGTGAAGAATTTAATGTTTAGCCACTATGTGGTTGGGGCATCTGTATTAACATTCATTTCATTTTCTGTTGGTTTCTTGCAGTTGCCTTCTTTTGTTGACTGGTTTGGTTGGTGTACTTGGGATGCTTTCTACACTGATGTCACAGCTGAGGATGTGGAAGAAGGCCTCAAAAGGTATGTGTATAGGTTAGTAAGTCTATGCCATTTATGATGCTGTTAGATTCGAATGACTCAGTTGTCGTCCATTTCTTTTGCAGTTTGTCAGAAGCGGGGACTCCGCCACGCTTCTTGATCATAGATGATGGCTGGCAGCAGATTGGTAATGAGGCCAAGGATAGTAATGTTGTTGTGCAAGAAGGGGCACAGTAAGTGAAATTTTCTCATCCTTCTGTGCAGACGCATCGTTAAACTGAAAAGGAAAAGAGGAACATGGTTAAGCAGAAAAAAATTCTTAATAGCCTTAAAAATTTATCATGCAAGAGATGCCCAAATCAGTAACCTGAAAAAAGTAGTGTTAAATTGTTCTATTTTTGTTAAAGTTTTACCAAGTCATCAAGTATATCTTCTTTCTGCAGATTTGCAAACAGATTAACTGGAATTAAAGAGAATGCTAAGTTCCAAAAGACAAAGAATGGCCAGGCTAACGATCAGGTTCCAGGCCTGAAACTCGTAGTGGATGAAGCTAAACAACAGCACAAAGTGAAGTAAGTAGCAGATTTATCCTCTGCTCTAGTTGTTTTGTTCTTTCATCAGCTTGTTTCCTTTTGAACGGTGAGCCCTTAGATGCAAAAAGCTTCTATGGTTTGCCCTTGAGCTTCTCCGGGCCTCCCAGACCCCCCAGCATGTCAGCAAGTATTAGGAATAGAAGCACTTAAGGAGAATTATTCATTATTTTTTAGCTAAATAGTTCTACACTGTTTTAAGCTATCTCCAATTTCCCAAGTACAAAAATTAGATCTGTTGCACGTGGTAGATATTTTGTTCATTGGAAGACCCTACATTTGACAGGGTTCTGTTTAACAAAAATCTAATTTATTCAACTCCATGGCAAACTCTGCCTAATAAAACCCATTCCTTGATTTCAGAACCTTTCTTTTAATAGTAAATGCAGAAGCTTAGCGTGTTAATCAATTGCTTAATGATTTGAAATATTTACTTTTAAAAAGTTCTCTTCATGATAAGTATGTGTGCATATATGGATGCTGCTGCCCTTGATGACCGAACCTTGTTATTATGGCTTCAACACTGACCCTAGTCTGTCAAACTGCACAACCTTAGTCAGTTCTACCAGTACCTCAAATTTATAATGTCCATTTTACGATTGGAAGTTTTCCTGTGTGATGTATCCCAGATCTAAGTGGAATTAGTTGGCAGAAATCAGAACATCTTGATTAGAGGGTAGTGGAGCAAATAGCTTAATAGCGATCACTATATGACATTTTATTTCTATTGGGTTTGATTCTCCATCCTTTTTCATGGCTTTCTTTATACTCAGGTATGTCTACGTCTGGCATGCTCTAGCTGGCTACTGGGGTGGAGTAAAGCCAGCAGCTGCTGGTATGGAACACTATGACACTGCACTCGCATATCCTTTGCAGTCTCCGGGTGTAATGGGCAACCAACCAGATATTGTCATGGACAGCCTTTCTGTTCATGGTCTCGGTTTGGTGCATCCAAAGAAAGTCTTCAACTTCTACAACGAGCTTCATGCCTACCTAGCTTCATGTGGAGTAGATGGAGTGAAAGTCGACGTGCAGAACATTATAGAAACCCTTGGTGCTGGCCATGGTGGCAGAGTTGCTCTTACCCATGCCTATCACCAGGGCCTTGAAGCGTCCATTGCCCGAAACTTCCCCGACAACGGATGCATTGCTTGCATGTGCCACAACACAGACAGTATATATAATGCCAAGCAGACTGCCGTTGTAAGAGCTTCCGATGATTTCTACCCTCGTGATCCGGCTTCCCATACCATCCATATCTCCTCCGTGGCTTACAACTCGTTCTTCCTTGGGGAGTTCATGCAACCTGATTGGGATATGTTCCATGTAAGTAGTATAACCATTATAAGTTGAAGATTTTTCTCCACTCTCCTTTGGAACTATAATCAAGATAGCACTCAACGTCAATCCCCTCACGTCCATAGAATTAGGGATACATCAGCAGTTTAAAAAAAGATTTGAGACTTTTCTTCCGGCGAAGAACTCTAGCCCCCCGGTGGTGGAATCGAACTGGCATGGTAGATCAAAATACGATAACCAAATGCTTTAATACCATATCAATTTTGATGAACCAAATTCAAATTTAAAAATTAGAAAACCTAACCTTTAAGATCATAATCCTATCTAAATGTTCCATAACAGTATGATGATTCATTAACATCTAAACTAACTGATTCTTCTGCTAGATTATTTACCTTGCTTTTCCTGCCACATGACACCAAGTGAATGAGGGAGGAGGGTTTTTGTATCAGGGTTTTAGTTGGGGTAGATTGTCAAGCTGTAATCATTTTCTTCTGATGTTATTTAAGCTGTAGGCATTAATTTGAGGATCCCTCTTGCAGAGCTTGCACCCGGCGGCGGAGTACCATGCAGCTGCTCGTGCTATTGGTGGTTGTCCAATCTATGTCAGGTATGGAAAATATCCTTTGGAGAAATTTATTTTATACCATAGACTTCGAATATGCCCAGAAAAATTGAGTCTTCTACTCATTACAGTGACAAGCCCGGGAACCACAATGTTGAGCTTCTGAAGAAGCTAGTCCTCCCTGATGGCTCAGTGCTCCGTGCTCAATTGGCTGGAAGGCCAACTCGTGACTGCCTCTTCGTTGATCCGGCCAGAGACGGGATCAGGTGCTATAGCTATCCATCTTGAATCCTTGATGCTTTTGCTTTCATTTTTTTTGGGCACTTGAATAACTTTGCTCCTATCTGAAAACATCAATCTGCACTGTCAGCTTGCTCAAAATATGGAATGCAAACAAATGCTCCGGGGTCGTCGGCGTGTTCAACTGCCAAGGTGCCGGCTGGTGCAGGATAGCCAAAAAGACGCGTATCCATGATGCATCCCCAGGAACCCTCACTAGTTCTGTCTGTGCCACCGATGTCGATAACATTTCCCAAGTTGCTGGACCAAATTGGAACGGGGATTCGGTTGTTTACACTCAAAGATCAGGTAAATTACCTAAAAACAATACCAATAACTAGGAATATTTCTCTTGGTTTGAGTGATTTCATACGATTTATGAACTGCAACTTGGTAAGAATATCACAATGTGAATTTCAGGTGAGCTAGTTCGGTTACTGAAAGGAGCTTCCCTGCCCGTGACTCTCAAGGTTCTGGAGTTTGAAGTTTTCCATTTCTGCCCCATCAAGGTGAGTGCTACTAATGTTGGGAACATTAGAAACTAAAAAATGATGGTGCTCTTTAACACTATGTTCGACTCCCTATAAATGTAAAACGGAGACACAAATTACCTTAAAGATAACCAATGATAGCATTTATTCGATTGTATTTTGCACTATTATAATCAGCCCCAAAACCCTCAATGAAAATCAAGATTCTATCGTTTTTAGGAGCAATCAATTTAAATGAAATTACTTTGCTATTTGTTTTATAACATTCACTTGAAACCTGCCTTATATGAGCCGTAGTTGCATATAATTATGTATGTTTAAGGTCTTGATTTTGTCCATTATGATAGCTGGTCCATTTAAACCTGATCGCAATATTAGTGAGAAGTCTTAACCAAAAAGAGCATGAAATAAGTACAGCACCATATATGTCTAAAACAGGTTATATGTGGGTTTGTCCAAGCATTTATGATTTACATAAGTAAAATAGTTTTACTAAAGACAAATTACACTACAAAGTACAATTTCACATATAAATATAAATGAAGCTTGGGTGTTTTTCTCGGGTGGAGCCTTTTGCTGTTTGAGACCCATCAAGATTGCCTACTTTGTCAATCAGATGACCAGGCGGCTCACCATCCTTTACCATCTTCGAATGCAGGAAATCACGAGCAACATTGCCTTTGCACCGATCGGCTTGCTTGACATGTTCAATTCTAGCGGTGCAGTGGACCACTTCGAAGTCCAGTCGTCCCCTGACAAGCAAACAGGAGCGTTAGATGATGGAGAAGTTGCCCCTGAACTGACAACCGCACCCAGCAACAACCGATCTCCAGCTGCAACCATCACCCTCAAAGTCAGAGGCTGCGGCCGATTGGGTGCTTACTCATCCCAGCCTCCGCTTAAATGCCGTGTTGGTGGGTCCGAGACCGAGTTCAACTACGACCCGGCCACCGCGCTGGTGACCCTGACCCTCCCAGTCCCGGAGGAGGACATGTACAGATGGCTCGTTGAGATCCTGGTTTAATGTTCCTGATGGGCGAGAGGAAAAATATTGCCTTTCATGGAGTGGGAAGTGACCTGGAAGGAGGGAGGGTTATGCCTTTGCTACTGTGGCGGTTGGTTACTCTTGGAGAGAGAGAGAGAGAGAGAGAGACCCGTAAGTATGTGATGATGGCTCATGACTTGCAGGTAATAAAGATAGAGTTGAGGGGTTTTAAGAAATAATTGTTTTTCTTTTTATTTTTCTTTTTTTTGGTAAGTTGAGTAATACTTGTTGGGGGGAGAGTATGTTGTATGCTGTTCTTCCTCGTCTTCTTCTGGCATTAATAATATTCCGTCCTTGAATTATTCTTTCCCTGGGGTCAAGTGTTGCAGAGTTGTGAATTTTTCCTTCTAAGCCAGTAAATTGAGTGACCTTTTAAAAGTTACCGAGGAAATTTAATATTTTTATAGTTTTTTTTTTTTTTTTTACAGAACAAATTTTAAAAAATTAGATTAAAATTAAATTATTTCAGAGATTTAAAATTTTATAGAGTATAATTAATATATATAAATATTATTGATAAATATTGTTAAAAAATTAATCTCTTATTATATGTAAAAAAATTGTCAGAGATTTGATGTTTTAAAACTCTTTTATCTCTCTATATTATTAGATAAATGAATATTATTTGTCAAAATAAATATCACCATCAACGTTTACCTTTAATTAACCCGTTAATTTTATTACCAGTAATATTTATACATATAATAGTTATGAAGTAAATAATATAATATTTTTGTTCTAAGTAACAAGCATTTTGTTAATGTTGTATTTTATTATATTAAGCAAATCTATTCTGCTTGTATGTATTTAAAAGGTGATCTAGATAATATTTTATATAAAATGAAGTTAAAAGGGTTTTGACTGTTTCAAAGCTAAAATAGTACGGTGGCTAACGGTCGAAAAAGTGTCCATATTAAATGCGCTACAGACATACCGAAACGAACCAAACGGTAGAAAAATCGGTCGGGATCGTCCTCGTCATAATCCCAATTGGAAGAGAGAAAAATGAAACTTCGATGAGCGAAGAAAGTGGGTGTGATGCAATTTGCATACCGGAAAGATAGAGGGAGGGAGTGTTCATAAATTGCGCCGGTGTGGAATGCCGGAAATTTGGTACATTATTGCATAGTCCCAACGTTTCTCCGGCCTCGGCTCTGATTTCCCCAAGCATCGGTTCTTAGGTATACGTTACTCAATTTTCCTTTCACTTCGTTTTTTCTTTGCTTCCTCTCTCTAGATTCAAACTCTCAAATTCAAGGCAATGGTAGTTGATAGTGTTTATGTTTTAATCCGTTACAGATTCCATGATGTCGATCTGATGGATGTGATGATATTTTTGCGTATTTATTGTTTGGATTCAAGTTTTGTGACTTGAAGTTATTTGATGTAGGCTGATTCCGTATAGCAGAAGGTGTTCGTTTTAATTGAGAGCTTTTTTCTTCTTCTCCCTACTAGGGATTCACGAATTTTGAATTTTCGATCGATGAATAAGGGAAAGAAAGCGCGAATCTCTTAAAGAGATCGAGAGTTTTTTTCGTGTTCTTTCATGATTGTACATATTTGTCATTGAAGGAAAAAGAGTGTTGTTTCGAGCGTAATTTCTAGACAAGTTTTGCCAGCATGCGGGCATATTTGTTTCTTTTGCCCTGCAATGAGGGCAAGGTCCAGGCAACCCTGTCAAGAGGTACAAGAAACTGGTGGCGAATATTTTACCCAGATCCCAGGTTAGATTGTGACAATGTATGCTATTTTAATGTATTCATCTGCTCTTACTGCAATTTGCATTTTGTGTTCTTTTCCAAGAAAAGAATTTCTAATTAAATGAGCTCTCACTCGGTTGATATAAATGCTTTTGTAAGGTGCTTGATTGGTAGAATTCTGAAATTGTTCAGTAAAGCTATTGCTCTTGACTCACATAAGCCAACTCAAAAAGGGCCATTCTTCAGCCAGCCACTCACTCCTCCTAATGTCAGCTTACCCAACATTCTAATTGATCACTTGTGACGAGGATCCTCAATGTAGTGGATAAACCTGTTGGGAGGTCACTCCCATGTGAAATTCCTGATAACGGGATAAATCAGACGAAGCTCATGGACTGTGAAATTAATAAGTAGAAGGAATTCCAGTCAACAAAGTTGACCAGATATTATTGGACGGGTAATAATGTCTGGTCAATATGTTTACCGGCAGGTGGCATAAGCCCTGCATTGTTGAAAGATCCCTGAAGGATTGCAGACCGATCTCCTAAGGAATTGGAGGTCATGTGGAAAGGATGGTCAACGGGCGTTGACCGGTCTTGTGAAGAACGCGAGCGTTGGAATGTTGGTCGTCCGTCAAGAGATCCAGAATGGTGCCAGTTCAGAAGATCTTCTGAGCGTATGTGATCTGAGACGATTTTGCAGAAACCATTTTTATACAGAGCAAATTCATATTATTGGTAATGGCAGATTTCGTCGGGGAATAAAGAATATTCCTCCGATTTGCTGAATATTGGCGTCTGTTATTTTAAGGGTTCATAGTGTGAGTGAAAGACGGAAGAAAAGAGAGAGTTGTGTAGAGTCCCACATCGGATGGGAGGTGAACGGCACGCACGATAAAGGGTGTGGATACCTCTTCCATTGGCGGCCCAGCGTTTTGGGGGCCGTGAGGGTTCTGTGATGGCCAGTCCAAAGCGGACAATATTTTAAAGCGTTCGAGATGGTATAGTGTTCGGTGTGAAAGGTCCTGTAGGGGTGGAGAAAGTCGATCGGATGGGGAGGTGTCGATAAAGGGTGTGGATACCTCTTCCGACAGCGTTTTGGGGGCCGTTGCCAGAACAAACCGTGATTGACGGCCTTGGCGGGGCGGTCCAAAGCGGCCGATATCGTGACGGAACTCTCGGGACGCATTCTGAGTTGTGATAAACGAAGTGTGTTTTGTGTTACTTGTACTCTGTTCTTCAGTCTTCTTTCTCTTGTCCAAGATGATGCAGTGCATCTTTCTAGGCTACAGGAAGATGAGTTGGGTTATAAATTTTATGACCCAACTGAGAGAAGGCTTGTCCGATCAATGGACGTGACTTTCGTTGAGAATGAAACGATTGTGGATATCAGCAGGATGACCAATTCTGATGTTGCTCGAACGGATAAAGTGAGTGTCGAAATTGTTCGTCCAATATTCCTAGAGGACGAGGACAATAGTCCTGAAGTGGCCGAGGAGAATGGTGAGACGGTTCTGGCACCTGATGAAGACCAAGATGAGGCTATTTCTCAACCAGCCGAAGATGTTCTTGTCAGACGATCCTCATGAAATAGACGACCGTCCGTCCGTCTGTCACCTAATGAGTATGTTATGTTCACTAATATTGGAGAGCCTGAAACTTGTGAAGAGGCTATGGAGGACGAGAGTAAGGAGAAATGGTGGAAGCCATAAAGGATAAAATGTGTTCTCTCCATGAAACTCACACATTTGATTTAGCCAAACTTCCTAAGGAAAGAGAGCTCTAAAGAACAAGTGCATCTTTTGATTGAAGACGTCCGAGGACATTATGCAGCCGAGATACAAGGTGTGACTAGTGGAAAAAGGTTTTAGTCAACGAAAGAGAGTTGATTTTGATGAGATTTTTATTCAATGGTAAAGATGTCTTCCATAAGGTTGTGCTTGGATTGACAGTCACCCAGAATCTGGAAGTGGAGTAGATGGATGTCCGGACAGCCTTCCTTCATGGTGAACTAGAAGAAGAAATTTACATGGAATAGTCAGAAGGGTTTAAGGTTAAGAGAAGGAGCGACTCGTTTCTGTCATCTAAAGAAGAGTCTGTATGGGTTGAAACAAGCTCCAAGATAGTGGAACAAGAAGTTTGAGTCGGTCATGGTAAATCAAGGGTACCGGCAGACTACTTGTGATCACTGTGTATTCACACAGAGGTTTTTCGAAGATGATTTTGTTATCCTTTTCTTGTACGTGGATGACAAGTTGATTGTTGGATGAAATAGCGCTTGGATAAAAAAGTTGAAAGAGTAACTTGGACGATCTTTTGCCATGAAAGACCTGGGACCGGCGAAACAGATTCTTAGCGTCAGAATTATTCGCGATCGGGAGGCAGGGAGACTATGGTTGTCCCAAGAAAGTTACATTGAGAATGTGCTCCAACGCTTCAACATGGACAAGTCCAAGCGTGTCAGCACTCCACTGGCAAACCACTATAGGCTGAGCAGTCGTTAGTGTCTGTCCTCGGACGAAGAGAAAACATACATGAGAGACGTTCCCTATTCCTTAGCTGTTGAAAACCTGATGTATGTCCTAATATGCACAAGGTCGGACATAGCACATGCTGTGGGCACAGTCAGCTGTTTTCTATCAAACCGAAGAAAGGAGTACTGGTCCACGGTTAAGTGGATCATGAGATATATCCGATGAACTTTCAAGAAATGCTTGTGTCTTGAAAGTGACGAGTCTCAATTGGTGGGTTACTTGGATGCTGATATGGCAGGGGACATTGATAGTCGTAGGTTCACTTCGGGATACTTAGTAAAGTTTGTTGGGGGCGCAATTTCCTGGCAGTCCAAGTTGCAGAAGTACGTCGCCCTTTCTACTACAGAGGCCGAGTATATTGTCGTGACAGAAGCTTGTAAAGAAATATTGTTGATGAAGAAGTTCATTCAGGAATTGGCCTCAGACAGGAAAAGTATGCAGTACTTTGTGATTATCAGGGTGCCATACATCTCTATAAGAACTCCTCATTTCATTCCAGATCGAAGCATATCGATGTTCGATATCATTGGGTGAGGAATGTGCTTGAAACCAGTCTACTGTTACTAGAGAAGATTGACACTGAAGAAAATGGGACGGACATGATGACCAAAATTCTACTAAAAAGGAAGAATGAAGCTTGTTGTAAGCTAGCTGGGTTGATGGACTTAACTTTTCCACAGTTGTGAGGGAAAGTTTGTTGGGAGGTCACTCCCATGTGAAAGTCCTAATAATCGGAGGACTCAGACGGAGCTCATGAACTGTGAAGCAAATAAGTAGAAGGAATTCCAATCAACAAACTGAAAATTATTGGATGGGCAACAATGTCTGATCAATATGTTGACCGGCGGGTGGCATAAGCTGCCTTGCATTGTTAAAAGATCCCTGAATGACTGCAGACCGATCTTCTAAGGGATTGGCGATCATGTGAAAAGGACGGTTAACGGGCATTGACCGGTCTTGTGAAGAGCACGGGCGTTGGAATATTAGCCGTCCGTCAGGAAATCCGGAATGATGTCAGCTCAGAAGATCTTTTGAGCGTATGTGATCTTAGACGATTTTGCAGGAACCGTTTTTATTCAGAGTATATTCATATTATTAGTAAGGACAGATTTTGTCGAGGAATAAAGAATATTCCTCTAATTTGCTGAAAATTAGCATCTGTTATTTTAAGGGTTTGTAGTGTGAGTGAAAGACAGGGAAGAAAAGAGAGAGAGTTGTGAGCGAAACGAAGTGTGTTTTGTATTACTTGTGTTCCGTTCTTCGGTCTTCTTTCTCTTGTGCCAGTGTAATTGTGGGATATTATACACAACCTCACACATAGTGAAATTGATTTGTGGACGAATGTCCCGTGGTTTTTCCTTACTTGATAAGGGTTTTTCACGAAAAATTTGTATGTTTATCTTCTTCTTCTTCATTCATTTACTTTGTTTGTTTGTTTGTAGAGTTCGACGTCCTGCTATCCGCCCGATCACGTCTCCTTTGAGACAACAAAACCAAACATGTTAACTATTCAAATATTTGAAGTAAATTGATGAAATTTCAGCTCCCAACACCTGAATGAAATAACTTGACTACATTGCAGTTCCATTTCATGATTAAGTCCTGGACAATGGCATTTGCCACCACTTGATCATTACGGTGTTCTGTATTTAGCTAGCTTGTTTAACTCATTGAACTAACTTTAGTTCTCAAGGTTTTATTTTCTGAAATGCATCTTACTGGATTCCCAAGGTACATCTTTACTTTTCAGGCTGTGTAATGCACCCCTCTAGAAGGCAAATGCACTGTACGACTTTGGAAAAACATTTTCATGTCTGCTTGTAAGAGAATTATATGATTCGTCTCCCAATAAACAGAACTATCTCATGTGTTGTGTTAACCTCTTAAATGAGAGCGTTTTAGAGATCTGCTTTTGAACAATAAAATATATTTGTCAATCATGCTAAGAACTTTGAAATTTTATTTAATTGCCCTATGAATTAGACCTGCACGTGTACGCTCTCAAGTACAGGACATGGTTTTATATCTAACATATTAGTAGCATTTGTATTTGGGGTAGGCAGACAATATGTTGGGTATTTTGTACTATAAAATTTCAAACAAGAAGATTGTTGTTATCAACAAGGTGTGTTAGGTTCTAGATGTCAAAGCTTTATTCACAAAGTCGAGAACTAATCTTTTTGAGAATTCTTTCCGAACCCTTTGTTTGAACCCGTGAGAAGATGCACACTATGAAAAACAATAATCACAAATAATGAGATTAATGTTTTACGTGGAAAATCTTTTTTGAAATAAAAGAAAAAAATATAGGACTATAAGTCTAAAAAATATCCATTAGGCATTGCACTTCGATTACAAAAACCTTTAGTAAATGCAAGGATACAATACCTTATAAAAATAAACTTAAGCAATGGAGAATACAAGACGAATGGGAACAAAAATGACCAATAAAATATCCTTCATAATAATAAGAATAACGTATCCAAGGTCGATGGATAATAAAATACGATTCAAAACTTAAACGGATGAGTAGATCTTCCTCTTCTTGCTTTTCTTTTTCTTCTTGTTCTTTTACTCATAGTGTCGACATTCAAGAACACAAAAAGACCGTAATAAATATCCTAAAATCGTCAGGTATAATTTATATCAGAATTGACACACGAGCACATCTTAAGTGCGCATTAGGAGTGGATAAACTGGGCCAACAACATATGAGCACCTCTCAGGCACACATTAGGGGTGATCTTTCATGAAAAAAATATGTATGCTTCTCAAGTGCGCATTAGGTACTATTATTCTAGTCAAAAGGTGCACATACTCAATTTAAGCATCTATTATGCGCTACTAGTAATTGCTTTCAATTAAGTCAAGTCTCATGCAATATCGAGTATGCTACTAGACAACATATCAAATGGATGTGGGATTTACAATGGAATGACCTAAAATTCAACAAATTTTTCCTCATGACCCTGTAGGGGCAATTACCTTTTTGACTATCATTCGGTAAGTTTTAAACTTTTTTATTTACACTATTTTTGTCATCATATCAAACCCATTTTTTTCATTCTTGACCTTATCGATCCTCAATAACTTAAAATCAATAGTATTCTCCATTCAATGATATCGAATATCAATGTGCTTTTATTTGGAATGAAATAATGAGTTATTGTAAAGGTGAATAATGTTTTGATTATCATAAAGTACCACATATCACTCTTACTTGAAATTGAGTTCTCGAATAAATTTTATTATCCACAAAATCTCCTTACTTTCGTTACTACAATATATTTCACTTCATTGGTAGAGAGAGTAACACATTTTTGCAGCATTGACTGCTACAATATAACTTTTTTCGCAAACATAATTAGATAACTTGAGGGAAACTTTTGAGAGTCAATATTGTCTGCATCAGTGTACCCAACCAAAAGCAGCTTGCTATTTTTGAAATATAGGGACATCTTTGAAGTTCCATAAAGATACCTCTGTATTTATTTTACTGAAGACCAAGGTTCTTTTCTAGGATTGAAAAGAAATCAGTTAACTATTTCAACTGCATGAATTATATCCAATCTTGTACACACATCACATACATCAAACTACCAACGAATGAAGAGTAAGAAATGTCTTTCATGCCATCCTTCTCATCATCCATAGAAGGACACTACCGAGTGCTTAGTTTAAAGTGATTTACAAGCGGAATACTCACTGGTTTGGACTTCTCCATATTGAAATATTAAAGCAACTTTTCATTGTAATTTTTTTTGGAACATCCAAAATTTTTTTACTTTTTAATCGCAAAAGATTTTTATATCAATAATTTACTTTGTTGGTCTCAAATTTTTTAATGGCAAAAGAATTCCCAAGATGTTTCTTTGACTCTACAATTTGTGAGGAGGCGCCCCACAATAAGCATGCCATCTATAAACTTTTGAATAAAGATACAACAGTCTAAAGTAGTCTTTCGGTAGTCTTGACTCGCCATCACAAACTCAAACTTTTTATAACATTGTCTAGGGACTTACTTTAGTCTGTAAAGACTCTTCTTTAAATGGCATACCAAATGCTCATTTCCCTTAATTCAAAATTCCTTTGGTTGCTTCATGTAAATTTATCATGTCCTAGAACTCGATCCCGTCATCAATAATTAACAAGATTAATCATGAACAAATAATAAACCCAATAATCCATGAATGTGAGTTTTACGTTGATACTTCGATCGATTAAAATAAAAATAATAAAACATAACCACAAGATCCGAAATGTCACGTTATCGGGTGGCTAGAACACTAATCATACTATGATATTAGATCATACGTAAAGAGTCATGTCTAAACCAAAAATCAAAGTAGCTGAACAATCAGAATAAAAATCAGAGTCCAACAACATTACTCATTATACATTGTCATAATTAAGTTAATACAAAACCAAATTGTTCGAAATAAAATATATTGTCATAATTAACTTATCATCTAGTAGGTTATATTTGTTTCCTACTAGCGACTAAGGATATATTACCGACTAATAATCGAATAATTAAAACCCGGTTTATATTTGTTTTCACACAATCAAGGCCTTACCTTACTATTCAAGACTTGTAAATGGGTCGTTGTACATATAATTTTATAAATAGGGTCGAACGCCGCTTTCACCGCGGATGATAGGTTCAAATATCGACCCCCATTACAATAAGTTAAGGTATGTCACAATATACCAATCACTAATTCTTTTACAATAGTTCAATATATAAATAAATAAAAAATTATACACAATTTCACATAATTCTTGTATTTTCTCATATTGGAGAAAATATTCTTAATTTCTTAATAAATTATAGAGTTCTTTAAATTCCTAGAATTCTTTATCATGCAATGACTTAAGTATCTACAAGATTTTAAACATGCTGGTTTTAAAGTATGAAATGCTACATGCTAGAGTTTTTCAAATATATGATCTCCTATAATAAAATTTCAGGTAAAATCAGTAAAATCCTATCATATTAACATCTCCTTTCAAATATAAAGCATGTAGGGACAATTTATAGCAAATTTGAGACATGTAAAGCATATAAAACCATTAAAATGATGATTTAAAACATGCTTGAGCATTAGTGTAGAAACTAGTTGATGAACATAATTTATGTACAATAAGAGTATATATTTCATAAAAGTTCTAGAGAAAAGGGGATGTGAACTCATGTATGTGAAATATTAATACTTTAAATATAAAATTATAACATACATGAACATTAAAATAAGGTATAAAGTCATACATGATAAATAAGGGCATAAATTTTCATGAAAAGTTCATAGAATTGGAATAGGATCATATGGATACAAATTATAAACCTTTTAGCTCCAAAATTATGATATGTATAAGTATTTAAAATAAGAAATATCCTAAAAAGTAGAAAGAATTTAGTAATAAAGGAAATGAGGTTTGGAATGTACTTGCCTTAACTTCAGGTAAAATCAATAAAATGTTATCATATTAACATCTCCTTTCAAATATAAAGCATATAGGGACAATTTATAGCAAATTTAAGACATGTAAAGCATATAAAAGCATTAGAATGATAATTTAAAACATGCTTGAGCATTAGTGTAAAAACTAGTTGAGGAACATAATGTATGTATAATAAGAGTATAAATTTCATAAACGTTCCAGAGAAAAGGGGATGTGAACTCATGTATGTGAAATATCAATACTTTAACTATAAAATTATAACATACATGAACATTAAAATAAGGTATAAAGTCATACATGATCAATAAGGGCATAAATTTTCATGAAAAGTTCATGGAATTGGAATAGGATCATATGGATATAAATTATAAACCTTGTATTTTCAAAATTATGACATATATAAGTATTTAAAATAAGAAATACCCTAAAAAGTAGAAAGAATTCAATAATAAAGAAAATGAGGTTTGGAATACACTTGCCTTAATTTCAAATTATAAAAATTGTGCTTTGATCCACTTGAATTTGGCTTCTTTAGCTTCGTCTCTTTCTTCTCATCTTCTCCTTCTCTCTCTTCTATCAAAATCTGGTAGAAAATAACAAAAATTAGTCAGATGTAACTTAAATAGTAGAGTGGCACACGAGTCGCGTTGGGCGTCAATCAAACATCCATCCACTCACATAACCCGGTCTAAAATTAACTTTTGACCCAATTTTTTCCTCTTTTGACCTCAACTTTAATTAACTTTAATTATCTCAATTAATCATGATTAATGTAAAAATTTAAACTCGTTCTTGACAAGATTTTCTCATTTAAATCACCATGAAGGAAAGCAATCCGCACATCTAATTGTTTTATTTTTAGATCAAGCGTTACAGCATTCGAGAACCCTAATAAAAAACATCTTCACAAAAGATCTCTTCAAAATCAATGCCCTTCCGTTAGTTAAACTCGTTTATAACTAATCTCACCTTATATCTTAATTTAGAATTATTTTCATCAGATTTCAAACAAATGACCCATTTGTTTTTCAAAACTCTCTTGCCCTTAGGCAATTTGGTCAGCTCAAAAGTATGATTTTCATACAATAATTTTATTTCATCTTATATAACTTTTATCCACTCAGTCTTGTATTTATGCTCCATTTTTTCATTAAAATATTCAAGTTTTTCGCCATCGATAAGTAACACATACTCATCAGCTAATTGGCAAGAAAATAGTTGTTAATCTCTCTAGGATTGTCGAAATGGAATAGTTGATGTAGGTTTGAAAATATCATAATGAGCATCATTATGAGTGTTAATATCCACATCAACATCATTCACCTCATCAAGGATGAGAATCTCACGATCTTCATCGCCTTCAAGATCTTATTGAGCATTGTCTTCAGCTTGAATTGACATTGGTGTCAAAAATTCAAAATTTATATCGTAAAAGTGTATATTAGGGTGAGGGTTACTTTATAGTGATAATGGTCATTATCTGGTTGAGGGCTTTTCGGATATTAATTGGTTAGGTCACCATATGATGGAAAATTTACCACCAACTATTGTATTTTTGTCAAAACAAATCTTATGTTATGGAAGAGTATGATATAAAATATAGTAGTCAAGTCAAGTACGAAATCAAAATATTATATATTGACACATGTTATCTATGAAATTATATAGCTTCAACAATTACTTGAATCTCTTGGTTGTGATGCGATAATCAAGCAATTATCCATATTACATCAAGTTCGATATTTCATGAGCGTATAGAATATATTGAAATAAATTATCACTTTATTCGTGAGAAGTTCTAACAAGACATAATTTATATTGTCATGTGAAGATTAGAGATCAGTTTGCATATATTCTCACCAAATCTTTCACTGTAATTCGAGTTACATTTATAATAAGTTAGGCATAATCAATATCTATACTCCAATTTGAGAGAAAAGTATTAGAATATATTAGGAGTTAGGCTATTATGATATATTCTTTATAATGATAGCTTAATATTTTTAGTACTTATAAATAATCCTAGTGTGGGGTTTTTCTATTTTCTTCATCTCTTATACTCTAAAATATTTGAATACCTCACCTTGTGAGGATGCCTATTACTATATAGAATTATGTACCCCAATAATTTCAACAATTACATTTAAATAAATATGAAAGATACTTATTACAATAAATTACAACAATCAATATTTATGTTAATTATGGCATAATAAATATTATTAATGTCAGACTGTCAAGGGAGCTAAAGCCAATAACTAATCCCAATGCCCCAAAACCTACTCCCCCTTTAGCCCAAAATACTGCTTTTAGCTTGGCAAATGAACTGCCAACTTAATTGGTTGTCTAAAACTTGTCACCCAATTTGAGTAAAATTACATATTGTTTTTTAACAACAGAACTGAGTTTCTATTAGTTTGAGCAGCTGGCAGATCAGTGTCCTTCTTTCTTCAATTTGGGCACGGTCCATTTCTCTGAAAACATGCCTGACGACTATGAAGCAGTTGCTCATACTTACAGCCTTGCGTTGATGTTTTCTCCCAAGCCAAGGTAACTGCTAAATGTCTACTTCATGATCTCAGTTTATATAGCCTTGTGTTTCTGTTTTCTCAGACAAAGGTAATTTCTGGACATCCAAAGTATGATTACCACCGTTTTTAACGTTTTTCATACTTCTCTCCTTTAGTATTTCTTGGATAGCAATATTACATTCTGGGCACGTTTGCCTTGTGATTTTGCTGGGTGTTGGTTTTTCTTCGTGTTCTCTTTTGGGATGTGCTTGTGTCCTCAAATCTTTCAGCTTGATTCTGAAGTCTAGATGACCACTATCTCACTTCAAAACTCTCGTTTTTTGTTGACCGCAATTTGCAGAGATCCCTCGCTCTTGTCCATAAGTTTCACATGTATTTTGTGGTGATCTAACTTGTTTAGCCAAACCCAATCTGCAGGGAAAAATTTACAGCTAGTAGTATCTTCTTCTGTGTGAAAAAAAGTGTAGGGGGGGATTTATAACTAGTAGTATCTTTTTCTGTGTGAGGTAAACTCTAATTGATTGCCAAATTTTGCATAGAATAAACATTGACTTAAAATTAGCTACCTTATAGATGTTGTTCCACTTTTTTTAGAGTCTCGGGTGATTGGGAAAAAGAAGTGTGAAAACAAAGTGCTCTGTGAAAGAGAGGAAGTTTATGTTCTCTTTGTGCCATAGCTATCGAGAAATGAATTCATGGCCATTTTCCTGCTCCTCATTTTATGTTTAGAGTTGATGGTTCTTATGGCAAAACAAACGAAAGCCTTTATAATGACATAGGTCTTTAATACAGCTTTTGCTATGATACTAGATCTTAACGCCAGTATATGTGATGTAAATGTGTCAGTATCTTTATTGCTTGTTGAACTTCTTAGTTGTCAAGAAACTGCATCAATTAAACTGATTAAGTAAATAGAAAAAACTAAGTAGAGAAAACAAAATTTAAGAAACTGTATTTGCTGGTTGGACATGCAATCACAGTAAGCAAGAGAAATTAATTTGATAGAAGGTTGGCAATGTTATGCATTTATATATATAAAACTGCTGACAATTGATGTGCATGTTACTAGGTGTTATGACATTTCCCCCCAATGCACAAAAAAAACTTAAAAAAGTAAAATGTATAAATGGGTAGACACTTTGGCGTCCCTGATGCATAATAAGCTTAGAGATGATATAGGCACACCTGATACTCTTTTAGAATGTAAAACCCAGATTTTTATTTAAAATTATTTTGGTATTATTTGTAATTTTTGATAATTAGGATATATTGAAATTAATTTTATATTGTGAAATTTTGAAAGGAATCAGATCGATCGGTTGCCGCTCAAAGCAAACTAGCGTTGGTACTGAGTGCTGATTGAATAATAAAACAAAAAAAAAAAGAAAGAAGAAAATAAAAAGTAAAAGGAAAAAAAGGATAAAATGGGAGAGAAGCGGTGCGGTAGCAAAGAGCAGGAAGAAAGGAAAAGAGAAGGAGAGGAAGAGGAGAAGAAAAGCAATGCGCGAGAGAGAGAAAGGAAGGAGAGAGAGGAGGAAGAAGAGGTGTGCACGGGAGAAGCAAAAGGAGAGGAAGAGAGGAGGAGAAGGTAGGATGCACGAGGAAGAGGAGAGAATGTAGAGTTCGGATAGTTCGGAGTATCCTTTTGTCAGATTTGCTTTGTATAAGGTTCAAAGCAAATATTTATAAGCCCTATTTTTAGTCTATTTCAATATCTAATGTATTTCTAACTATATTTGGAGATTTTACTTACATTCATTTTATTTTTATACACTCTTTTTGTTTATTATGTACATGCATATATGATTTAACGATCAATTTAGGGTTCTATTTAGATTTTTGATTTTTTGAGGGTTTTACTATTTATGGAAGTCCGAAAAATATTTGATACTACTCAGGGATTGTGGTCATTATCTGTTATTAATTGCTGTTTCTGTGACGAGATCGTATCTACGACTATCTATTATTAATTGCCGCAATCTCTGTGTTGAAACTGTATCTGAGGCTATCTATTATTAACCGCCATCTCTGTGACGATGTCGTATTTGTGGCTATCTATTATTAACCGCCACTTCTGTGGCGATGCCGTATCTGTGACTATCTGTTATTTACCGCCACCTCTGTGGTGAGGCCGTATCTATGGCTATTTGTTATTAACTATCATCTCTGTGGTGATATATTTGTGGCTATCTATTATTAACCGTTGTCTCTATGACGCGGCCATATCTGTGGCTATCTATTATTTACCACCGTATCTATGGCAAGGCCGTATCTGTGGCTATCTGTTATTAACTGACGTCTTTATGGGGATGTCATATTTGTGGCTATCTATTATTAACCGCTGTCTATATGACACGGCCGTATCTGGGCTATTCTGTTATTAACCAACGTATTTGTGGCGTGGTGTCGTTTCTGTGGACCTCTCCCGACGGGGAGACTCTATTCCCTTTCCGCCAATAGGAAAGTTTGAGTTCTATTTGTAGTTGATCTGCCCTGTCTGTCTGATATTTGAACAAAGATTTTATAATATATTTAGACATCTGATTTATATCCGTTATTTGTTTTAGAATCTATTTATGGACCATCCTAATTTATCGAACATATTATATATATATATATACTTCATGAATTTTAGACTCATATTTTCTATTTTATTCCTTCAAAATAGAGGGTTTGGACACTTTGTAAGAGTTGTATGAGATATGACGTACTATCACATATTTGGTGAACATCATATCTGTGATGGACCATAACATGATCGGACCTCGGCAAGGAACCGCCTAAAAATGTCTATCAAAACTAAATACAATCCACAAGAATTCACTTGTGTAAATATATATATCACACAATACACACAAGATCCAAAAGTGCCACAATATATTCATGGCTCCAACGTTGTAGCTCGGACAACTTCGGAGCAGAGAGAGATACTCACTAGGTACCTGAATATAAATTATAATAACCTGCGGAAGTATATAAAATCATCGATATACGGTGAAAACTAAAATGATCTAAATACATCAGCATATCCATCCAATACATATACAAGTCCTCCATACATAAGCACAAATCCACAAAATCCAAGTTTACAAAATTATCTTCCAAGTCCTCAGCCTAGCCAATTGGAACCTCTACTCCATCTCATCAGGCATCTAAAGGTAAGAAAAATAGTAAGAGAGTGAGCCGAATACTCAATAAGATATAAATATAAGTAAGAACAGATACAATATATTTAAAATAAATCAAGGGAATGAAACAGGAGCATAATATAAATGCATAAACATGAAACATGATTAAATGTATTTTCGGAACGCATTTTAACTTTTCACGTTTTATATATGATTCCTTTAGATTCTAAAACATGTAGAAATTCTTTCATATTTAGGGATTAGAGTTAAAAGGCATTACCAACTAACTAAATAACGAAAGGAATGCCAAGTTTTGGAAAGGAATGTCATTAACATGTCATGCGCTAGGAGGAGTACAAGGCTAACAACAACCGCCCAAATTTCGGGATTATTAAGCTTTTTAAATATATTACTTTATTATTATTTACTTTTTAGGAAAATATTAAAATCGTTAGGATATTTTAATTACTTAGTTACAACCATATACCTACCGATTTCTCAAGGATATTACTTTCTATTAAATGGACCAAAATACACACTGTAATAAATTTGCTTGGAAAGCATAATGCAGTTAAGAAATAAAATATCTTTTCCTCTACCCTATTCTCTCTCACTTCCCTCTTATCTCTCTCAAAAATCTCGATTTCGACCGACTCTTCCTTCTCTTCACTACCCTTCGTAAGGAGATAGATAATCCGACTCTCCATTATAAATCAAAATCAAACATAGCGGATGGGAACAAATATAGAGGAATCAATTATTCCCAAATTGAATGAGGTCAATGCTCACTATATATGCCGTGAAGAGGGTCTCATCGTCCACACCACCACGATTGGATCAAATATCAATACAAACCATAATCGAGCCAAATTAAGCGCCCACTGTCACCTCTTCCTCCCTTATTAACGCCTCCTCATTCATGGCATCCCCCGTTATCTCACCTCCATCCAAAACCCCGCCATTGATGTGCCCGTCTCAAACCGATGGTCAGATCTTTGCTTATACACGACTTCAAGCTCGAAATTCCTTTTTTCGTCGGTAAAAACGTCGTTGGGTGGCTATTTCAAATCGAAAGGTTTTTTCCTATCATGATACTCCTGGGTGAAAAATCGCCGCTTCTCTACCAAGATAATTGCGGTGGTCCAATGGATGCATGCAAAAGCGATTATCTACTTGGGAGATTTTCTCCAGGACCGAGCTACGCAAGATCCAAATTTCAAAATTCAAGCTCCGCCTGCACCACATCAAATGGTATCGAATCAAACACAAACAATAGGTTTGACCACTATTAATATCTTTAATTGTTTCATCCTCGCTTATGTGATAACATATGAGAGCTATTTTATATGAAGCCAACATCACTTCCCAAAAATTGGTATGGTGAATCAGGAAGAGAAAATTCCAGGGAAACACACCACATGGGGTCCACCCTTATCTAAGTCCGTTCCTAACCCTTTTCCAAATCCCAAAACCTTTTGCACCTCATAACCCCTTAATCAAACTACCCATCGAAGATTGACTCCGGTAGAGATGGCTTCCCACCGGTACAAGGAATCTTTAATTGTGATGAACGTTTTCCAAGCCACCATTCAAAACCACAATTTTTATGCACGACCTTTGATGATGACCAGTTCCGGTCAAATGCCACCACTAGAAGAAATTGAGACCACAGAGATGGAGACACACGCTTGCTATCCGCAAGACACAATTCCCTTACCACTAGTCACAAACATTACACCAACTATATCCCTAATCAGGAAAATTCTTTACCTTACGACTCCAAGGAGTGCTGTCAAGGCCATTCAATATAGGCAAAGTGGATAAACTCAAATTTCCAAGTCCAAAAATGGGCGTCTCCATCCAACCTTCACAACATCTCAATGGGGGAAATGGTGATTCCTCAAATTAAGGCCGAAAATACACCCCGAGTTCCACTAGATTTCTGGTGGATCTATATCTACTACTAATTTATGGAGTAGACCTCGTCTTGGGGGTCCAATGGCTAGCTACAATTGGACCGGTATTATTTGATTATAAGGCCCTCTGGATGTGATTCTATCACGATGGAAAACAAGTCACTCTACATGGGCTTCAGCATGCAATAATCTCCTCTATGTCCTTGGGACAAGTAAGACAAGGAGAGCTCATATTTTGCCTCTACATATTTCTGGGTGACATTCTGCAAGTTTGAAGCTTCTTAGTGACGTCCAAGATAGTATCTCCTTCACAGCTTGCCTCAAGATATTAATCGCCAAATGGCATTTTTAAGGATGTCTTCTCTATTCCTCACGGTTACCCCCTCACCGCGCCTGGCGGACCAAGGGATTTCTTCAAGCCTCGTCCGCCCTATTAAGGTTAGACCATATCGTTGTCCACATTTTCGGAAATGGAAATGGAAAAATTGAAATCCAAATGTGGCAAAAGGCATAATTCGGCCTAGTACTATGAAAATGCATGAAAATGCACGGCCAATGCAAATTTTGTGTATATTTTCAATCCTGATATCGATATAAATATACATCGAGTCCAATAAATTATCGGGCTTTAGGAAAATATCAAATTCTCTAAAATCATAAAACCTACCCAACAATCGCCAAACATCCAATGAATTACATGCATGTCCGGAATAAATAATTCGGGCATATAAAAATACATGCATAATAGCAAAAAAAATCCAAACAAAGATCCAAAATATATCGGAATTGAAATTAGACCAAAGAGGGGGTTCATGATACTCTTTTGGACCTCACGTTGCATCTGAAGAAATGATGTCCCGAAGCGCTCCAATCGAGCCTTTCTCTCTCCCACTGCCGTGCGTCCTCTCTCTCTCTCCTCGTTTCTCTTCGCGCTCGGCCTCTGCCGCCGTTGCCGTCGCAGATCCATTTGCTCGGCCGCTCACAGCCACCACCGCCTCACCAGTAAAGACCGGGCGCCACAGAGTCGCCGTCTTCCTCCTCGTGCGGCCGTTCTCTCTCTCTTTTCGCGCACGTCGTAGAACACCCACGAGCGACCACCGTGCCGGCGCCCACAAAGAACGGCTGGCCGACCACCGTCGCAGCATCTCCCTTTGCGCCGCCCGTCAAGAGCGTTGCCGACTAAACGCCGTGCCTCTCGATCGGTTGTCTCTTCGCGAAACCATCGCCGCAAAAATTCAACCACCGGCCAAATCACACCGCCGACAACCACGGCATCGTCGCCCTCGCCGCTCATCGCGTCGCCGACGAACGGCCGCCTCACCCTTCTCCTTCTCTCTTCTTCTTCTCCGCTGAAACCCTACTCTCTCTCCCCGATATCTCTTCTCTCCTCCTTTCTTTTTCTTTTTCCTTTTCTTTCTTTTTGTTTTCTTTTCGTTTTACATATATATATATATATATATATATATTATTATATATATATTTCATTTTAGATTTCTTTTAATCCAAAATTCCAAATCGATATTTGGGCAACACCGGCGAACCCCGGGCGCCAGCCCAACCGATCCAAATATCTTCCAAAAATTTCTCAATATTTAATTAATTTCGCCACGTCCAATTTTCCCAAAAATTGTAATTAATATTAATTTAATCTGAACAAAGATCCGGGATATTACATTACAAGTTTTGTAAATTCAGACACCATCATGGCAACTGATGCGCAGCACTACCGGAGGAGTACAAGGCTAACCCAGCAACCGTCCAAATTTCGGGATTATTATTAAGCTTTTTATACTGCATATTATACTTTATTATTATTTACTTTTAGGATACATATTATACTGTTAGGATATTTTAATTACTTATTGTTACAACCATATACCTACTGATTTCTGGTAGGATATTACTTTTGTTTAATGGAATCTGAAGCCTTGTACACGTCATTGTATATAGGCGTTGCTTGGGAAGCATAATGCAGTTAAGAAATAAAATATCTTTTCCTCTACCCTATTCTCTCTCACTTCCCTCTTCTATCTCTCTCGAACTCTCTCGATCTCTCTTCTATCAGACTCTTCCTTCTCTTCCCCACCCTTCATTCTTTGTCTGCAGCAGCACTGTGTAGAGCGACGTCCCGCTCTCTGCATCATAGGTGCTTTCATTGAGACATAGCAGAAAAGATGACCACACGCTACAAAGCGCTAGAGGAATCCATAGCCGGGCTATCGGCCAAATTGAATGAGGTCGCTGCCACTGTTCAGCGCCACGAAGAGGGTCTCATCGTCCACACCACCACGACTGAGCAGATCTAACAATCTCTTGCCGAAATCCGTCAATCCTTGAGCCGAATTGAGCATCCACCGTCACCTCTTCCTCCCTTATTACCCACATCTCCCTCATTCATGTCATCCCCCACTGTTATCTCACCTCCTTCGTCGCAAACCCTACCACTAATGTGCCTGTCTCAAACCGATGGTCAGATCTCTGCTTATACGCGACTTCCCAACGTAAAAACGTCATTGGGTGGCTATTTCAAATCGAAAGGTTTTTTCCCTATCATGATACTCCTCCTGAACAGAAACTCCTCGTCGCCGCCTTCTACATGACTGGGGCTGCATTGCAGTGGTACCAATGGATGCATGCAACCAAGCAGTTATCTACTTGGGAGATTTTCTCCCGGGACCTGGAGCTACGTTTTGGGCCTTCCTCCTACCTCAATCCTGAAGCTACCTTGTACAAGCTCCGCCAGACCACATTAGTCGCAGCGTATATGGTCGAGTTCAAATCACTGTCGACATAAACAATAGTTTTGACTACTATTAATCTCCTTAATTGTTTCATCTCTGACTTATGTGATGACATCTGTTGAGAGCTATTTTTGCCGAAGCCAACATCACTTCCCAAAGCCATTGGTATGGTGAAGCTTGTGGAAGAGAAAATTGAAGCAGGGAAACACACCACACCGCGTCCACCCTTATCTAAACTCGTTCCTAACCCTTTCACAAATCCACCAAAACCTTCTGCACCTCATAACCCCTTAATCAAACTACCCATCAAAAGATCGACTCCAGCCGAGATGGCTGCCCACTGGGACAAGGAACTGTGCTTTAATTGTGATGAACGTTTTACGGTCGGCCACCGTTGTAAACCACAATTTTTATGCCTGACCTTTGATGATGACGGTCTGGTCAAATGCCACCACTAGAAGAAATTGAGACCACAAAGATGGAGACACCTGCTTGCTATCCGCAAGACACAATTCCCTTACCACTAGTCACGGACATTACACCAACTATATCCCTCCATGCCCTAGAGGGCCATTCTGTTCCCTCTACCTTACGACTCCAAGGAGTGCTGTCTAGCCATTCAGTGGTAGTGTTAGTGGATTGCGGTTCTACCCACAATTTCCTGCAAACTCGATTGGCCAAGCACCTAGGCGTCTCCATCGAACCTTCACAACATCTCAATGTCACAGTGGGAAATGGTGATTCCCTCCAATGTGAAGGCCGATGCACTAATGTTCCCATCACCCTGAGTTCCACAAGATTTCTGGTGGATCTATATCTACTACTAATTTATGGAGCAGACCTCGTCTTGGAATGGCTAGCTACAATTGGACCAATATTATTTGATTATAAGGCCCTCTGGATGTGATTCTATCATGATGGAAAACAACTCACTCTACATGGGCTTCAGCATGCGATAATCTCCACTATGTCCTTGGGACAAGCGAGACAAGGAGAGCTCACGCACTCAGCCTCTACATATTTCCAATTGACATTCACCCCGGTCATGGAAGCTTCTCTAGATAGCAGCTCGAAGATGGTCCTGTCTCCTTCACAGTTGCCTCAAGATATTAATTCTGCAGTTCTGGCCAAATTGCACGGCATTCTTAACTCCTTTGCGGATGTCTTCTCTATTCCTCATGGGTTACCCCCTCACCGTGCCACAAACCACCGGATTCTCTTGAGGCCTCATGCTCCGCCTATTAAGGTTAGACCATATCGTTATCCACATTTTCAGAAGGCGGAAATGGAAAATTTGATACAAGAGATGCCGGCAAAAGGCATTATTCGGCCTAGTACTAGCCCATTTTCTTCTCCAGTCCTTCTGGTTAAGAAAAAGGATGGTAGCTGGCGCTTCTGTGTGGACTATCGTGCTCTCAATGCGTTAACAATAAAAGACAGCTTCCCTATTCCAACCGTTGATGAATTATTAGATGAGCTATATGGCGCTCAAGTATTCTCTAAGCTGGATCTGCGTGCAGGTTATCATCAATTAAGCGTGCAGCTTCCCTATTCCAACCGTTGATGAATTATTAGATGAGCTACATGACGCTCAAGTATTCTCTAAGCTGGATCTGCGTGCAGGTTATCATCAATTAAGCGTGCAGCTTCCCTATTCCAACCGTTGATGAATTATTAGATGAGCTACATGACGCTCAAGTATTCTCTAAGCTGGATCTGTGTGCAAGTTATCATCAATTAAGAGTGCATGCAGATGATGTACACAAGACAGCCTTCCGGACACATGAAGGGCATTATGAATTCTTTATTATGCCCTTCAGATTATGCAATGTACCTTCTTCCTTCCAGTCTGAGATGAATGCAATTTTTCGGCCGATGTTGCGAAAATTTGTGTTGGTGTTCTTTGACGAAATTTTAGTATACAGCCCTTCATGGGAATTGATCTGGAGCATCTCTCACGGGTCCTTCACATCCTACGGGAGAATCAATTCTTTGCGAAATTGTCCAAGTGCGAATTTGGCCGAAGCTCTTTATCCTACTTGGGCCACATTGTCTTTGGAATGGGAGTGGCAGCTGAACCCAATAAAGTGGCTGCAGTGCAAGATTGGCCAACACCCACTAATATCAAACAATTACGGGGCTTTCTCGAACTCACTGGATATTATAGGCGATTTGTGTCACATTATGCACAGATTGCAGCACCACTAATGCAATTGTTACTGAAAAATGCTTTTATCTGGAATAGAGAAGCTGAGTCTGCCTTCAATGGCCTCAAAACTGCCCTCTCTTTCACACCGGTCCTAGCCTTGCCTAGTTTTTCTAAACCATTCGTCATCGAAGCTGATGCATCAGACCATGGTATCGGCACTGTGCTCATGCGGTCAAGACAACCTATCGCATTCTTTAGCCGACCGCTCAGTCCCCGGCTACAAGCGGCCTCCACTTACATTCGGGAACTATATTCCATCGTGGGAAGCGGTTAAAAATGGCGACAATATTTAGTGGGTGTCAAATTCACAATTCGGACAGATCATCAACCACTTAAAGAGCTCTTCAATCAAGCCATCCACACTCTCGAGCAACAACGATGGGTCACCAAATTGATGGGCTACGAATTTGACATCGTCTACTGGCCAGGGAAGGAGAACACCCTAGCAGATGTCTTGTCTAGACTACCTAAGGCCATTTGTCATGTCCTACAGGCTGTTTCTAAGCCTGTGGTAGCCCTCGTGACAGCGCTTCGACAATTCTATGATCGTCACCCAGCTTCGAGGGAGTTGATTACGACCCAGCAGGAGCAACCAGATGATCACGAACACTACGCTTTGCGAGATGGACTCATATTGTACAAAAATTGAATCCTGGTTCTACTCGAGTCTGCTCTATCTAAGCTAATTCTACAGGAATATCATAATTTACCCATGGGAGGTCATGCTGTGTTCCAGCGCACTTTAGCTGGAGTTGTTGCGTCTTTCTATTGGCCTAATATGCGTCATGATGTACGGGCGTTCGTGAACCGCTACTCAACCTGCCACCCGGTAAAATCTATCAATGCTACCCTTGCTGAACTTCTCCAATGCTACGAAAGACTATCAATGCTACCCTTGCTGAACTTCTCCAACCTCTCCCTGTGCCCAAAAAAATTTGGGAATCCATTTCCATCGATTTTATTACACACTTATCTCCTTCAAATGAAAAGACTGTAATCTTTGCGGTTGTGGACCAGTTGTCCAAATATGCTCACTTCCTCTCATTGGACACTCACCTCACTGTTGCGAAAGTGGCAGAAGTGTTTGTAGTTGAAATTTGCGATTTGCACGGGGTTCCCACCGATATTGTTTCTGACCATGACCCCGTTTTTATGAGCATGTTTTGGAGAGAATTGTTTAGATTGTAGGGCACAAGCTGTCCACGAGTAGCTCCTACCATCCCCAAACCGATTGACAAACTGAGGTTCTAAATCGTTGCCTCGAAGACTATCTATGCTATTTTGTTGTTGATAATCCCTCGATATGGGTAAATATTTGACATGAGCGGAGTGGAGCTAGAATACGGCGTGACATTTGTCCATCCGAATGAGCCCCTTTGAAGCTGTTTATGGTAGACAGCCCCCGGCGCTAATTGACTATGCGTAGGGGTCCTCTTCGGTCGCCGTTGTTGATGAATTGCTCACTTCATTCCCACCTTCTCATAGCTCTCAAGAATAATCTACAACGATCCCAACTATGTATGAAAATCAAAATGATGCTCGCCGAATAGATCGTGAATTCCAAATAGGTGATTGGGTATTTGTCAAACTCCAGCCCTATTGGCAATCCACCGTTGCACGTCGACAGTCCAATAAGCTAGCCAAACATTACTACGGACCCTTCATCATCACTGAGCAAATTGAACCTGTTGCTTATAAGTTGGACCTTCCGGCTTATGCTAAAATCCACAATGTCTTTCATGTTTCTCTATTGAAGAAGTGTTATGGCAATCCGGCTGAACAACACATTGCATTACCTCTGGATGCACGTGGTTCCCAGCCTCTCTTGTACCCTCACCAAATCCTGGGCGTCTGGAAGGTGCTGCAACAGGGCAAATTTCTTCCTCAGCTGCTGGTCCAGTGGGAATCCCATTCCCCTGCCAAAGCCACGTGGGAATCAGCGGCAGAATTTATTCGAGATTATCCCACATTCAACATTGAGGACAAGGTTCTTTTCGATGACGGCGGCACTATTATAGGTTTTGTAAATTCGGACACCATCACAGCAACTGATGCGCCGCACTTCCGGAGGAGTACAAGGCTGACCTGGCAACCATCCAAATTCCAAGATTATCTTTAAGCTTTTTATATTGCATATTATACTTTATTATTATTTACTTTTAGGATACATATTATACTGTTAGGATATTTTAATTACTTACTGTTACAACCATATACCTACTGATTTCTATTAGGATATTACTTTCTGTTAAATGGAATCTGAAGCCTTGTACATGCCACTGTATATAGGCGTTGCTTAGGAAGCATAATGCAGACTCTCAAACTCTCTCGATCTCTCTTCTGTCAGACTCTTCCTTCTCTTCTCTACCCTTCATTCTTTGTTTGCAGCAGCACTGTGCAAAGCGACGTCCGGCTCTTTGCATCAGAATGTGTATACTTCCACACATTTTAAGGCACTGCCCACATAATTCAATACCCCATAGTGAGCGGTATACCTTTCACCTGATATACGAAACTATAATAGCATCTCCCGTGGTTCAAGAGTATTCCTCGATTTACCACTATAATATTTTAAGGTATATCAGGGAATATCACCCTCTAAAATATAAATCTTTGGTCCAATTTTTTTGATTACTTATTCTTAAGAAAAATTTCACACATAATTCTTAATACATAGTTCTCACTCCCTCGAGAACGATTCATCAAACTTAACAAATTGTGGGGTTCCTTTCTTATACTTTTCATAATTTTTATATTTTTTAGGTATAGATACAGATTGCCATAATCTTGCAAGTTTAAGTCTTCACATGATTTCAAATACATACACAAATTAACATAAAGCTTAAGAAAAATTAAGAAATTCTTATCATATTGAGCGAAACAAAACTTTATGATTTTCGGATAACAAATCCATTCAGAAAAAGTATCCAACATAATTTTCAGAATATACAAAAGGATATAAACAAAATACATGTAAATAAATATCAAATAATTAAGGTAAAAACGTTCATGAAGCTAAGGTTCAAAATTTTAAAGCCACATTACACATATACCCCAAAATAATCGAGAGAAATGGCGAGGCATGGGGTTAGGGTTTCCAACAAAACACAATACCTCACAAAACTTTCAAATCGAATACAAAATCAACATATATGCATACTTAACACATGGATATTTTAAAATACATGCTTAGACGGGCATTTGAATAAAAATACCCAAAAAAATGGAATAGAAAAGACCAACAGGAGAAAGAAAAGCATATGGGTGCATTTTCCTCAACCCGATCTACAGCTTTCTCAACTAGCTTAACCCAGAAATTAACTCGAAAGCCTCGAACTCCCTTCTCTCTCTTCTCCACGGTGCTCTCTCTCTCTCTCCTCTCTCCCTGCTTTGTCGAAAATGGTGAAAGAAAACTGATCGCATGCTTAAATATGCAGATTAGCACTTGAGCACCGGTTGGACGAGCTTCGGGCGCGGCAGCACTGGAAGGAGCGCTCAAGCGCGCCGGCAATGTGCATCAGGCGGACCCAAATTGGAATTTGCACTTCGGGCGCTCATAAGGGAGCCTTTCGACGCCACATTCTGGAATTCATGCTCTGGGCACACCTCGGGCATGATTCAAGCAACGGTTCTTCCTCTTCCAATTTACTTTCGTAACTTAATTTCCCGCATATATTATGCCTTATTTTGGTTACATTAACTTAATTACTCTTAATTACTATATTTTGAAAATCGATACCTTACAATATCTGTCTAGATTGGCGGTGTCGGCTGTTTTCTATTCCTTTTGGGTTGGGTTTGTTATGGAATGTATCTTTGGATATTGGGTATATCTTCAAAGTAGAGGGTTTGGACATTTTGTAGGAGTTGAATGAGATTTGACATAGCATCACATATTCGGTGAGCATCATATCTGTCTAGATTGGCGGTGTCAGGTTATTTTCTGTTCCTTTTGGATTGGGTTTGCTATGGGATATATATTTGGATATTGGAATTGGCTTAGAGTAGGCCTTTGGTTAATGTATTAAAAAATTGTTGGATTTATTGCATTATGTAGATAAGTTGTTGTCATTGTTTGGTTATTTTCCTTACAATTGTTTGGAGCAGGTCATGTTTATGTTATCTGGATGGTTATTCAATAAGATCTTGTATGGGCTATGATTGAGTCCCATATATGTTTGGTTTGTCACCCTGGGTTTGGAATTTTTTTGTTCATTATTACATTTATTTGGGATTTTAATTTTAAAAAATATTATTTATTAATTAAACATGTTTGGTTCGAGTTCTTGATATACAATGCTTATCTAAGTAAGTTAGAGAAATAATCATGTCTGTCTCCTGAATGTGCAGAAGATGATCCAATCTTTCAATACTGTGCATCCAGGAATATGTCCAACTATTCAATCTTAAATTCCATTGGATTTTATAGTCATTCTTAGAAACATCTACAGGAGTTGAGTTATAAACATTGGATGACATATGCCCAGTTCGACCCCACTGTTCCAACCAACTCCCTTATTTGCAATTATATAATATCTTTTTTATAATTACTCTAGATGGCATTTGCATATTTCTGATCAGATTAACTTAAGTTGAGCGCACCTTGATAGTTGGTCTAAGCTTAACTGGAAAAGAAACACTCTTTCAAAATCCAATCAATGATGACATTCCATGTATGGCATATGTGGACATGTATGACATTCCGTGCTCTCCAGTCTTGCCCACATTCCCATTAATTCCCATTTACCCAAATAAGCCAGTTGTCCAGATAGAGGGTTACATCCCCACCTGCCCTACATCTGGTCCGGAACAACAATGGGGCAGACTGCAGAGCATAATCGATTCCTACCCTACTCAAATGGGGCAAAGGTTAGTTTGACCACTGACCACCTCATCTTCAATATGGGGAATCGTTGATTGCGGCATCTTGCATTAATCCCACATTTAAGTCAGGGTATGTCCAATCCATTGTTATGGCAGATCCATCAGTGATGTAGTCCTTTCAGTGATGTAGTCCTTTTTCAATATAATTATGGAAATGTATGCACCAATCTAGACTTTTTTAATGCTGCTTTCAATTGGGGTTTTGTACAATGAAATCATTATCATCTCCGTAGAGTTCTACTGCATCCGTGATTGATGGTGCTACTTGCTGCATCTAAATAAAAGAACTTCCTTTTGTATTGTTTGTGCTCCCTCTCCCCTCATTTTTCTTATATTATGATAATTTTTTGTGGCTCACAGAATTTCAGTACTGATGCACTAGTCAGAAGTTTTCAGCTGGCATTTTCCTTGAGAAGCATTTCTCTTGCAAGAGGTACCTATTTATGTTATATATGACTTAATACTTGTATTTTGTGGATAATCTTGAGTGAATTTTTGTTCATTTCTTGACACAAGGTAAATGCTCATTGGTCAAAGAATCAGGCCCTATTTGAATCCTACAAATTTGAAGGGGAAAAAGTCCAAAGAAGAAAATATGATAAAAGAAACTCTAGAAAAATTACCATCGTGGTTCTTTCCTTTCCACAATTTTTAAGGAATCTAAATAGCACCAGAATGTTGTTCTGGTGCTAAAAAGAAGTGCTACATTAGCTGAAATTGTCTGGCGAATGCTGTGTATTGTCCTACCTCAAGTCATATTCCTGCCAGAATGACCTTCCATATTAACGGAGATGTTTAAGTCCCATCTCAAGTCTGATTTCTGCCACTCCTTTGACAGGGCCGTCGCCGCCATCACGTCATCATTCACTCTTCCTCTTGTCAACTTTGATGATTGTCTTTTCATCCAAAGCGTACAATATTCCGCCACTACTAAACAATAAAATGTTACGTTGCTGTTTACAACGTTTTGCTCGAGTTTCATTTTCTTGAGCTAGATCTTCAATATTACAACTCGTTTAATCTTATGTCCTGACTTCAGTAACATTTCAATGTTTGTTTCAGGTCGGTCCTTTTCTATGTTTGGTTAGAGATAGCAAATTAGAAGCTAATAACAAAAATTCTGAGCAATCCTCCATAGTATTTGATCTAAAGAAGATGATAGTTTTGCTGAGAGATATCTATCAGATGTTGAAATCACAGGAGACCAGACTAGAGAATCCTTTGTTTCAGTGATTGTTGAAAGTCTCGAACATTTGCCGAATGTAAGTAAATGTGACCAGTTTTGCAATATAAATGATAGTTAGGAGCTATTCATTGTTAACATCATTTTGGTTCTGTAGATAGGTCTCACTATACACAGCTGGTGATACATGTAACCTATACAAAACACACCCATTGCATGAGGTTAAATCAATCAGCCAATTTAGGATCTAGGATTTTGTCCCAGTTGGATCCATACACAAAATGAATTTATGAAAATTATCATGGAAAATTCAATACTTTCAGAGTTTCTGCTGTTTTTTAATAGAATATATTAAAAACAATTATGTTATTATTTTTAAAAGGAAGATGTTGGAAATCAATTAGTCTTAGGGAAATAAGTTAGTCACGTGGGTTAATAAGTTAATTTAGTGAGGCCAATAAAAATTTTAAATGAAGTCAACAAAAAATTTCAATTTAATCATTGATATATTTATCTATAGTTACCATCTCACCCCACTTAGTAGAATGTAGATCCACCCTGATATGCATGAAAACAGCCTCATCATTCACGGGGCCAGAAGATTTACTTGTTCATTGATGTCTTCAGGCTTCCCCACTCTTTTGAATAGATGACGATGATCTGCCAGAGAGTCAATCCAAGCAGGAGATGCAATTTGACCATGGAAATTTCAACTCTGTTAAGCGTGAATCAACTTATTGAATCGGTATGTTGCTATTGCTTGCACTTCTTTTCATTTAATTTTGCTGGACTGACTATTAATAAAAAACAAGTGTGATCTTGAGCTATTTTGATAATTATCATCAAAACAAGTATGATCCCGTACATCATAGAGAAATTATTTTTATAATATAGACTCATTCTCTAGGTCACAATGGAATAATTTTGCTAATGTGCCAATTTGTGTCTCTTAGTTTGATTATCCTCAATAATTTTACTACAATTGTTTAAATTTTCTTTTAGGTAATTATCCTTAATAAAATGAGCTGGTATCTCCTCATTGTGACTTTAAGTTCATAGGTTAAAAGCACATATATGTCTTAATACATAGTGGTGAGATTGTATAAATCTGGCCATCCTTAAGCCGACAACTAAAGCTCCTCCATTGTTCCTCCTGACTCATTAATTTAAGTTAAAATGCGTACTGATCTCTATATGATATAGAGGTAAAATTTGATATATCTAACTTTTTCTTAGTGTGCAATGTATGAGACTGTGCATTACGATGCTTTTAAGTCTACAATTAATCTAACCATATTTAAGCCTATGATTAAAGCTCCTCCATTATTCCTGCTGATTTTTTAATCTAAGTTAAAACATTTAATAGTCTCTATATGATATGAAAGTAAAGTTGTATACATCTAACTTTTTCCTAATCATGCAATGTGTTGAATATAGATATTCTCAAGAGTTAATAAACTTTTCATAAAATTTTTCTCAATATAGATATTTTAAGTGTTCCTGTATGAAATTATTTCGATAAACTTAAATATATAAGTAAATATATAAATAATATCACTCTAACAAAGGATAAATATAAGAAAATAAGTCGTTCAAAAGATAAAACATATCAGTAGACCCAAAAAAATGTTAAGATATCACATCAATCTATAGTAATGTTTTTACATTCTAATTTTTTACCTAAATCTTTATATAAGTATAAAACTATTATATTATTTAAACTTAAATTATAAAAACAACCCTTTTCTTACACAAATAAGACTATTGAATATATTTGGTATTTTTATATTTTGTATATATCTAACAAAAGTTAGTGACCAATGTTAACTCTTAACAAAAGGTTTAATACAAAAAGACAAAAAGGAAAAAGAAAGAAATCTCATCCGTCCATACATCTTTGGCAAAAACATGGACACGTGGAGCATGCATGTGAATCACATCGTGATGGGCCCCCGCCACCATCTCCTCCTATCTGGTGACCGGTAGGCATAGTTATTATTTCTCTAAGTTAGATTTTCTCAAAATTGATGAAATAATTGCTTATTTTTTATCCCTCTATTATAAATATGATTTTCTATTTATTTATTTATGTTTTTATACCATAAAATACAATCACATCTCAAGAGTATTTTCTTTTATTTTCATTTAGAGAAAAAATTAAGTGATTTCATACAAATAGATTTTATCCCACCGGCCTTCATTTATATTTGAATGACATGCTTGATTATTAAAATATAATATGATAAAAATATATTAGAATAAAATAAAAATAAAGTTAATTTTTTTATTTTTATATTTAATTAGTAAGATATAATAAGTTGAGAATTAGTATTTTAATATTTAATATATAATAATAATATAAAAAATATAGTAAAAATTTATACTAATAACTTTTTTATCATTATTTAAGTAAAAAATTCTAAAAGTCAAAAAAGTGTATACAATACCTAAAACAATGCTCATCCTTTTTGGCACATTCAAATGCGAGAATCGGTTCGCAATAGTTTATTTTTGTTATAACCTTGACATACTCAGGCACATGGTACAAGTGAAATGGTACTTTGAAAGTTTTGCTAATGAACATTTTTGTTATGTGGGCAAACAGCAATCAATCAAGAGTGGTTTTCTTTAAATATAATGATAAGAAAAAATTCATACATTTAAAACTAATAGATTTTATACGAATTATGAATTTAGAAGGCGTTAAATCAAAAAAGAAAAGAATGATAAACAACTGAAAAACAAAAAACGAAAAAGGAAACGGCCAAAGTTTTAAACGAAGGATAAAAAGACAACGGATAAAATAATAATAATTGTAAAAATAGTTATTTTTTGGATATAAAGTATAAATAATATTTAAAAAAATTTAATATTTTTTTATTTTTTAAATTAAAAAAATATTTATTTTTAAAAAATAATTATTTTATATTAAAAAAATAAATATAAAAATAAATATTTTATTAATAATAAAATAAAAATAAAATTATTTATTCACAATAATTAAATATGTTTGAAGGGTTATTATTATTATTGGAGGGTCATTTCGTTGCTTTTGTGAATATGTACGGACCTGAAAAGTATGTACGGTCAGGATCCTCCGTGCGTGATGAATAGAGCTGCTGGTTTTTGAATCTGTGGAGCTGTGCCGCATAATTCGTGGCGTTCACATGCTCAGAGTACGATGAAGAAAATTTATGATTTTTTTTTTTTTTTTTTTGTTACCAAAGATTTCTCTAAATCTACCAACAATATTATATAATCCTCGTGTAATATATGATATTTAAAAATACAATTATTTATTTTATTTTTTTCATAATTTTAAGTTTTTTCAACCATCATGAGTATCCTGTGACATAAATTTAATTATTAAAAATAAATAAATCATATAAATATATAAAATATCAAAGTATAAAACGGCCAAAGTTTTTTTCATAAGAAAAAGGCAAAATGAGTAAAAATATTGATAATCAGTAAAAAAAGTTCGGGATGGATTAAAGCGTTAAATATATTAAATTTTATTCATATTTTTAATAAAATAAAATTTTTCGCCCAAAAGCTTTTCTATTTAATATTTTATATTTAAAAATTAAATATAAAAATAAATATTTTATTAATAATAAAATAAAAATCCTTTTTATTTATAATTAAATATATTTGAAGGGTTATTATGATTATTCAACTTTCATTTCGTTGCTTTTGTGAATATGTAAGGACCTGAAAAGTATGTACGGTCAGTTTCCTCCCACAAATGATGAAGAGAGCTGCTGGTTTTGAATATTTGGAGCTGTGCCGCATAATTCGTGGCGTTCACATGCTCAGAGTACGATGAAGAAAATTTTTATTTTTTTATTTTTACTTTTTTTGTTACCAAAGATTTCTCTAAATCTACCAACAATATTATATAATCCTCGTGTAATATATGGCATTTAAAAATACAATTATTTATTTTATTTTTTCATAAAAGAAAGTTCGGATTCACCATCATGAGTATCATCTTGACCTCTCAAATTTAATTATTAAAAATAAATAAATAAATCCTATATATAGAGAAAATTATAAAAGTAAAAAAGAATCTACCAACATTCTCCACAAACCCAAGGTTGGACCGTTCTGCTTCCCATGATTTATCGAGACATCACGAGGTCTCTTACATCCGGGACAAAACCAGGATTTTGTCTCTCTTTCTCTCAAAAAGAATTTCTTCCTGACTTTGCACGACATTGTTCCACTTTACTGGCGTGGAGATTTTCGGTGGAGCAACTTTTCACCGAACACGCCGACCTCTATTTAATTAGTGGTGTGCGTGATCCAAGTTGGGCTCAATTATCCGTAACAGAATGACAAGATTATCATCCAAACCGCACGGAAGTTCGAATCCAAAGACGCATCATTATAAAAAATTATAAAAAGTTACAAATGGGTGTAATATTTGCTGCTATTGTTGCTCATATAAAATTTGTGCACAAGTTTATTATATAAATTTTATTAATTAGTGCTGATGATCAATGGTAATGAATGAATTAGCTTTGAATAATAATTTTTCATTTTGAAATTAAAAATTGATTTTTAAAAAAAAATTAATGTCATATTTTTTTATTAATTTATTTTTTATATTTGCCCAATACAGAAAAATATGGATATTTAAGACGCCGTACATGGCACAAAAGATTTTATTTTTCGAGGCACTAACCCTTCATGAGGGACTTTTTCAAACCTCCCCAGAATATATTAATAGCAAACTTGAAAGAACAATCGATTCTCAACCTGAATATTGACTGCCACTGAAGTCTGGGAATTCACAGTTGATCACCGATGGAGTGACTTCGGAGAGAGGAATCCCATCTTTAATTCAGCTCTGCTTAATCTCTCGAAGCATTTCCGCCACCTTTTTCATCTTGGGGCGCTTGGCCGGAGTTGTATCTGTGCAGAGCAATGCGATCTTGAGGGCTGCGAGCATCTCTTTCCTCCAAGCAAACGAAACCGTGCTGAGCTTCGCGTCGAGGATCTGCTCCGGCGTCTCGCCTCTCGCGGAAGCACCGTGAACCCATTTCACCAAATCCGTTGCCTCCCCAAATGCCTCGTCCACAGGCAACCGGGTCGTCAGGATCTCGAGCAGAATGACGCCGTAGCTATACACATTTCCCGGTGCTGTTACTTGCATTGTGAATGCATATTCTGGTTTCAAAAACAGAGGACAGAGGACTTAAAACCTTGCTCTGTTTATTTTAAACACCTAAATTCTTAGGCCAAAGGAAACTCTTATTGTAAAAAATGAGTTAATTGTCACCAAAAAAAAATAGAGAAATAAAAATTTTTTAAAATAAAGTGATAAAAAATATTTAAAATTGCTTATATTGGCGTTGGATACAGCTGCCAAGGGTGGAGGCACACCTGGAGGAATATAACCGAAAGAGCCAGCAACTGCACTAATACTAGCAGTTCCTTTGGATGGGTCTAGGAGCTTCGAAATCTCAATTTCTGCAACCAGAGGACGAAAATTGGCATCTAGAAGTACGTTACCAGAAGAGATATCGAGGTGGATAACAGCCAAGCTATGAAGGAAAGCTAATCCTTCTGCAACTCCATTGGCAATGGATAGTCTCCTTGGCCAGTCAGCCTCATATTCAGGCTGCCTGCTAAAGTGATGGAGGAGCTGAGCTAGAGTTCCATTAGGCATGTTCTCGTGTAGCAATAAAACGACGTCCTCGTAGATCAAGAATCCAACGGGACTCATTAGATTATCATGAGACAGTCGACTTAATCTCTCGAGCTCCCTGATCATTTTGCTCTGGTGATGGATAAGGGTTTTATCCATCGATTTAAGACTCCGCACCAGGAGTACCAGGCCAGACGGCATAGTGGCTTTGTAGACAACGCTGAAAGTTCCGCTGCTGAGCTTGTTTGAATCCTTGATTGTCGCTTTGACGACGGCATCAAAATCAATTGCTTGTTGAAGGTTCTCGATGAAGACATTGCCTGCTGTAACTAAGGGACGATTATTGGAATCGTCCTCTATGATTCCTGCATCTTTGGCCAGTTTTTCTCGTCTCTCCCTCATCATAAACACCAGAACAACCACCGTCACCGACACAACAACAGCTAGTCCAGAACCAATAACGGCCAATACAATCTTGTAAGAAACCTTTCGAGGGTAGTTTTCACGGCTGACATCGCCGTCACAAGGAGAGCTCAGTGGCTGTCCACAGAGCCCTTTGTTTCCCAGAAAACTTGAAATGGGACTCTGTTGAAACGGTACAAATGTTGGTATCGGCCCAGTGAAGAGATTATTTGAGAAATTAACCTCGATCAAACTCAGCATGCCCTGAAGTGCTTGAGGGATAGTCCCCGATAGCTGATTGTTGGACACATCCAGAGAAACCAACTTGTCGAGCTTTCCCAACTCCAGAGGGAGCGGTCCATCGAGATGATTGAAGCTCACATTCAATGCTATCTGCAGGTTCTTCAAATGGCCTACTTCAGGTGGGATGGTCCCAGTCAGATAGTTTCTACCCAGCTGCAACTCCAGCAGTTTTATGCACTTCCCAATTCCGTGAGGTATTTCTCCTCTCATGGAATTCTCTCCCAACAGCAAGAACTGCAACCTGGCCATGTTGCAGATCTCTTCCGGTATGGTTCCATTGAATCTGTTGCTGCTTAAATCAAGCTTATTCAGATTCTTGCACCTGAGAATCGATTCAGGTATATCTCCAAATAGAGTATTGCCTGAAAAGATCAATTCCTGCAGATTCGTAAGCCCACCAAATTCGGGAGGAATCGTACCGGTAAACCCGTTCGAAGCTAAATTCAACAGCGTCAGATTAGAGCATCGAGCAAACTCCATAACTATCTCCCCAGAAAGATTGTTGTTATCGGCTTCAAAGTATGTGAGGCTGCTAATATTTCCTACTGTCTTGGGGATGTTACCCGTAAGATTGTTATTCCCAATTCGGATACTTGAAAGATCCTTACACTCACCAACTGATTCGGGTATAGTACCAGACAGTCTATTTTGTGTAAGTATCAAAACCTGCAGCTTCCTGTTGGCAAAAATGCTCCCTGGTATAGAGCCCTCCAGCTGATTTGAGTGAAGGTTCAGAAGCTGAATTTCAGAAACTGAACCCAAATTATCAGGGATTTCACCAGCTAACTTGTTCTCATAAGCTGAAAGAACTCTAAGGTCGATCAGATTTCCAACCCAATATGGAATTAATCCGTTTAAATGGTTTCCTGATATTTGAAAATCCTGCAATCTCACTAAACCCTCAAGTTCGTCAGGTATTTTACCTGTCAACATATTGTTGGAAAGGTTCAATGATCTGAGGTTGCTGAGCTTACCCAACTCCAAAGGAATGGAATTCCCAAACTTGTTTGAAGATAAATCGAGAAATTCAAGCTCAGACAAGTTCCCAAAAGCAGCGGGAATCGATCCATAGAATAAATTGTTGGAAAGGTCAAGCCATTTCAATGCTTTGAGCTGAGAAATTAGAGTGACATTACCTCGAAGCCCATGGCGCGAAAGATCAAGCCTCTCCACAGTTTGATTTAGACTACAGAGAATGCCAGGCCAGTAGCAATAGTCCAAGTTATTGACGTCCCATTCTGGCACTCCAATCTCCCTGTTGATACCAAACATGATGCTTTGATCAGGAAGCTCGTGAGGTTTCACAAACTGAGTCGTTATTATTAGAAACCAAACTACCAAAAGAGACCAGCAGCATGGTATTTTCACGAACAGGTTCTCTGCTTTTCTCGGGTACATTGCTCTTCAGGTGAAATCACATTGACTAATGAGGGATTAAGCAATTAATTTGGGTATCTACCCTTCGTTTCCCCACTTTACGTGCCATTTCGATCTCTTAGAACCGCAAGCGTTCACTTTTCTTTACTTGATAAAGAAGATCACTCAGCATATCTCGAAGGGATTGAGAATCAAGACCTTCGAGTGAAGTTCAGTGAGGCATTTCATCAAAAACAAACCATGAACATCAAAACCCAGATGACAGCTTCACTCCCGAAGAAAAACCAGTTCACCCATACTACTGAAACTACAAACTAATCTACACCGGACCCAGTGGCAGAAATTCATGGGAATGTAGTCTATAAAGCAAAAGAAAAGCGACGTTGTAAAGTCAAAGACAACGAGAAAACCACAAGTGAAAGGAGCTAGCTGAAATGGGCCACCTTTTCCTTCTTCTTGTAGCTGAAAATGAAAGCAAAACTCAGGGAGAAATTCGTTGTGCAACATGGGTTCTAAAGCAAATAGCCATTTTTAGCAACGGATTCATTGGTTGAAGAACCAAACCATAACCATAACTTCTTTTTGGAAGAGAAAAGGAACGTGAAAAATTAGAACGCCTTTCACGGCCCAGGTGATTTCCTCTGTCCAAGAGAGAGCGATGGACAGACAGGTGGTGGTGGAGGGGCAAAGAGACGAGAAATGCAAACATAAATTCTTCTTCTTCAATAAAAAAAGGAAAAAGAAACCATGGCATCACGAGAAATGGGCAGTCATGAGTCAATGTAACTGCAGTCACTGAGGGGACAGGATATATTGGCAGCCCAGACTACATTCTTTTGAGAAATATTCGGATATGAATTTTATTAATTTTTGAAATATTCTTAATTAATATCTTAATTTAGTTAAACACTTTTATTTAATTATATATATACATTTTTTTAAGATTTCTGAAAGGAAGGCGCCCGAGGTTTTAGCCCGACATCGCTTTCTTGTCATTGTCCTAAAAAAACCCCAAAATGACTTTGGCGTTGCTGGTGAAAGTTACAGACTAGTGGTTATGTTTGTCTTGGTATATTTAGGAAATTCAACCAAAAATAATAAAATAATTATATAGCATATTATTTATAGTGCTAATTTATTACAAATATATATATATATATATAATTGTTGTCAAAATATACGTTGAATTTATTTTACTATTAGAATTTATGGTTGTTATATAGTTTTAATATCTAATTAGTGATATAAAAAATTTAATTAAAAAAACAGTACCTACATAACATGTAATTAATCTAAGAACTGTATAAAATCATATCGTGTGGGAAATATGTTGACCTTTAGCACCACCTTAAAGTTAATGCCACTGTCCAATTTAAAACTTCAGCATTGGCTTATAAAAAATAGCATAGTGAGTACACTTCATCATTTGAACTGACCTTTTTAGCTTTTTCTATTTTGAATATTTTGCAAAAGGAATCATATGATTTTGATACAAAAAATATATATATATATATCTTTTAAACCCATTAGCATTATTTGGGCACATAACTTTTTGACTCTAAAAAATAATCCATTAGCATTATTTTAACAGTTAAGGAGCATTTTTCTTTAAAAAAAATAATAAATTTAACTTCTCTTAATAATTATTATTTAATATTAATTAAATAATTTTATTATTTTTTTAAATAAAAGTTAACAATTTTATAAAAAAATTTTAATCGTTTAATATTAATCAAACGGTTATAATTAAAAATGATAAAAACTTTAAATTCAGAGATTTTAACTTTAATTTCTTAAATAAGTATTTTTTAAAATTTTATTATACTAAAAAATAAAATAATTAATGATAATACTTAAAATATTTAAAAAATATTTAGAGCAAACTTAAGATATATAATATATTTATTTAAAAAATTATAACAATTATAAATCTAAGTATGATATTTTAATAAATTTTTGTCAATTTTACTAATACAATGCAAAATTGTTTAGCTATAACATATTGAATTGAGGAAAGCCATACCTCTTAAAAAATAGATATAGTTATTTTTTATTTAAATTATTTATTTTTAAATAAATAATTATAATTTAATTATTTTAAAATAATTAATTTAATTTTTAAAAATTAATTTAATTATAATTATTTATTAAGTAAGTTTTCCACCTAATCAATAATTAATTTATTAAAAAAATAGGGGCTTTTCTTATTATTATAATTATATAATAATTATATAACTATTATACACGCGGTAATAGCTATTTGTTGAGATTCAAAAATAATTATTTTTTTGAATACTTATTTTTTATTAAAAAATAATTAAATAATAAAATAAATATTTTAATAAAAATAATATAAAAATATAAATTTTATTTTTACCAATCAAATATAACCTTAATATTAAATTATTTTAAATGAAGTGGTGATGAAAACTCTGGAAGCCACTATTATGTGGGGTCCATCTTGGATTTGGAGGGGTGCAACGCCTTTACTGTCGTTTGATTGAAAAATTTAATCGCCACATTTTATATATAAAAAATTATTTTAAATTATTTTGTTTGTTATTATTATTTTTTTATATTTGATATAAAAAAATATTATATATATTTTTTATTTTTATTATTAAAAAAAAAAAGGCATCAGATTTTAAATCTGATGGCTCTGATTTCCGTCCCAGCCCCGGCGCTCGTCATTCTCATCCTCTTTTCGTGGGTATTTTTTGTAATTTGTTTGTAGTTATTCAATTATTTATTATATTATTTTTTTGGGAGGGGGTATTAGAGTTTAAAAATCATGTTTCTCTACGATATTATTTATTTTAATTTAATTATCAAATTAAAATTTAATAAGTAAATTTTAAAAATAAAAAAAATATTAAAAATAATTATATTTTTAAAATTTTAAAATAATATTGACATCCAATAAATATTAAATTTAATATGTGACAATAATATAATAAATAAACTACTTAGAATCTATTATTTAATATTTAAATTGTTAAATTTTTAAAAATTTAACAATTTATATTTATATATATATATAAGAAAGAGAGATTCTATTTATTAAATTAAAAAATCTAGCAGTTAAAATATCAAATAATACTATTTAAATAGTAATTTTTATTAATATTAAATTTAATATTTGATAGAAATTAATATTATAAAAATTTTAAAATATAATTATCTTAAATATTTTTTTATTTTTAAATATTAATTATAAAATTTTAATCTAATAATCTTTTTCAAAAATAAGATATGGAATTCCTATTTTACATCTATGAGGGCATGATCCCACATTGACATATGCTATGTCATTGTTAAATTATCTATCAAGCACTGATTTATTTTCAGCGTAATTTTAAAATAAATAATTTATTTCACATATATATATATATATATATTATAAATAAATAAAATATTGAATTAATTTTTTTTCCTAAGGTCTATAAATTACGGAAACGAAGAAGCAATGCATGTGCGGGAGAGGGGGAAGGTGGGGGGAAGGAAAGGGACTGGAAAAGCAAATGGAGAATTTCACTGTTAGTTGATTGACACTGAGCTTTCCCTTTAGCAGACATGCATCATGAGCTTTGTTTCACGCATCGTCTCTTTCTCATGAAAATTCATACACAATTATTTATTATCAACGATATTTTTTTAATTAATTGTATTTATTTAAATTACTAACAGAAAATTCTTGCTATTAAAAAAAAAAAAACCGATACTTTAAGATGTAAGAATTTTGACAGGTTCTTAGTGGATACCTGGTTCACCGTGTTTGGCCTGATAAATGAGATAATAAAAATATATATCAATTGTATTTTTCAGTAGTATTTTTTATATATTGCTAAGATAAAATTTAATGTCCGAAAATGAAATACTAGTTAGCAACATATTTAGTATCAAGAAATAGTAAAATTAGCTACTCAATATAAAGTAGTTATTTTGTATTGATGCGCTTTGATGATCGAAATTATTGTATGAATTAGAGAGTTGTATCATCGTATCTGAATGTTTGAATAGAAATAGATCTGATGTTCGTAATTTAAAATTTAAATTTTTTGCATCATAATAAGACAAACAATAAGTAAAAAGTATACGAGACTCGTCCCTTAAAATATTATCCAACACTCAAATTAAAATTTTTTTATTTAGATGAGAAAAATGTAAGAAAATAAATGTAAAAATATATAAATTAGGGAGTCGTCTCATCACACTTGGATGTTTGATTAGAAATGGGTCTGATGTTTGTAATTTAAAATTTGAATATTTCACACCATAATAAGATAAATAATAAGTAAATGGTATATGAGACTCGCTGGCTAAAATATTATTATCTTAATATATTTTTTATTTTTAAAATATTAATTATAAAATTTTAATCTAATAATCTTTTCAAAAATAAGATATGGAATTCCTATTTTACATCTATGAGGGCATGATCCCACATTGACATATGCTATGTCATTGTTAAATTATCTATCAAGCACTAATTTATTTTCAGCGTAATTTTAAAATAAATAATTTATTTCACATATATATATATATATATATATATTATAAATAAATAAAATATTGAATTAATTTTTTTTCCTAAGGTCTATAAATTACGGAAACGAAGAAGCAATGCATGTGCGGGAGAGGGGGAAGGTGGGGGGAAAGAAAGGGACTGGAAAAGCAAATGGAGAATTTCACTGTTAGTTGATTGACACTGAGCTTTCCCTTTAGCAGACATGCATCATGAGCTTTGTTTCACGCATCGTCTCTTTCTCATGAAAATTCATACACAATTATTTATTATCAACAATATTTTTTTAATTAATTGTGTTTATTTAAATTACTAAAAGAAAATTTTTGCTTTTAAAAATTGATCGTCGCGAATTGACTTGAGCAGTTCGAATCTCTTCCTGGATGGTTTAACTATTTCAGTTCACTCCACAAATCCTTGCACATTACTAAACAAACAAGAAGTCGGCGTTGCAGGCGGGATGTAATCCCACCGATATGTTCAAACGTATTCGAAGTCGATAAATGCCCTTGATGGAAGGAATTGAAAGTAGAAAGCGATGAAAGGAGGAAAGGAGTGTCTTGCTCAGGACGCCGAAATGCGTCGTTTTGGTATGCAGATGGTGGGAAAAACGTGAAGGCATGCCAGGGCCGTTCGCCGCTTTCTTGGAGTTGGTGTGTTTGAGTGTTTTGGGTTTGGCTCTTTGGGAATCGGGAAGTTATTTCTCGAGCACTTAGGGTTTTACTGTCTCGTCGTTGCTTGAAAGAGTCTCAGTATGCCAAGTGTTTGGATAGAGAGTTATCGGTGAAAACTCGAGGAAAGTGTCGATTAAAGTATCTTAGAAAAGCGTGCCCTGATCCGGATCAGGGCCTCTTTCCCATGAAAGATGGTGATCTTCCTCCTTTGGAAGGAATCACCGTCCCGTGATCTCGCGGTAGGCGCCCCTTCCGAGGTCGATCTTGTTGCCCGATTGTGGTGGATTGTTTCCCCGGGGGCAACCACCACCTTGAAGATTTTCTTCCACCGTTGGGGTTTTTTTATTGTAGGAGTTGGAAGGATCCGCGCCTTCTTATTTGAAGGCGCGATCTTTAATATTCCCTTTTAAGATCGTGGAATATCCTTGAAAGATCGTATTTGGCTTTGTTATGGTGATGGGCCTAAGCGAGTCCAGTAAGATTCTTATTAAGCTTTTCGGGGGCCCGATGTGCGGAAATGGACGGTCGACGCACGGTGTTGGCCGAAATCTGCGTGAGTGTTGGCCGCCTCTCATGAAAGGCGTTCGTGGGTGGACTCCATTTGGACTATGGGCTGGTGAGTCGGGCAGTCATTGTAAAGGGCCTCGTTTGGGCCTAGTGTGTAGAGACGGGCAACGTGTGTGCCGGTTGCCAATCGGCTTGTTGGCCGTCTTCGTGGAGACGAAAAGAGGCGGGCGGGCGTAATGATGGGTTAATGAGCCTTTGAATGGAATAGGCCATTAGTATTCTGTAAACTTCCGGGCGCCCAGCCGAAGTGGCCAACACCGGGTTGGCCGTTGCGAGCAAGCCGGCCCGTCACGGACGGTCAAGCCTTGGCGTTGACCGGGCCCAGGCCTCTCGATTCGCAGGCCCATCTCTTACCGGGTAGATTAGAATGCGTTGGTAGCGCCTGTCGAGCTTTCAGGGCTTCTTTAATGGCGCATTAGGCTCCATCAAAAAATAAAAAAAATGATCACTTTAAGATATAAGAATTTTAACAGGTTCTTAGTGGATTCCTGGTTCACCGTGTTTGGCCTGATAAATGAGATAATAAATATATATATCAATTGTATTTTTTAGTAGCATTTTTAATATATTGCTAAGATAAAAATTAATGTCTGAAAATGAAATACTAGTTAGCAGCATATTTAGTATCAAGAAATAGTAAAATTAGCAACTCAATATAAAGTAGTTATTTTGTAATGATGCGTTTTGATGATCGAAATTATTGTATGAATTAGAGAGTCGTATCACTATACCTGAATGTTTGAATAGAAAAGGGTCTGATATTCGTAATTTAAAATTTGAATCTTTCGTATCATAATAAGACAAACAATAAGTAAAAGGTATACGAGACTCGCCCCTTAAATTTAAAATCTTTTTATTTAGATAATAAAAATATAAGAAAATGAATGCAAAAATACATAAATTCGGGAGTCGTCTCACTGCACCTGAATGTTTGAATATAAATGGGTCTGATGTTCGTAATTTAAAATTTGAATCTTTCACACCATAATAAGACAAACAATAAGTAAAAGGTATATGCGACTCGCCATTTAAAATATTATCCAATACTCAAATTAAAACAATTTTTATTTAGACGAAAAAAATATAAGAAAATAAATGCAAAAATACAGAGAGAATGGTCATAAATGTTTGCTTGAAAAGTGATACTCTATTTGGTGCACTTGGCTAGTGGAGTGATTTTGATTGATGTACCCGACTAACGGAGTGTCTAGTTTTGAGAATTAAACACTCAAATGGTGAAATATATTTTTGCCTTACGTAAGTATAGTTAGGCGTAGATTCATTTACTCTCTATCTATTCTCATTTTTCCATGAGGGAGTGACTATGTTTATAATAAAAGATATCGTTTGATTTACGAACCCCTAAATTAATGTATGAGCATGATGTCTCTTCAGTAGTTAGGGGTGATATTTGTTTGTATAACGGTTACTCTCATTTTATGGCTGAATCGCTTAACTTCCAACTGTTAGAATTATTACATTTGCTGTATGAAGTAGTTTACTTAATATTTCATTACAATCCTTCAATACTTAGCGGTTCAGGTTGTATTTCTCAGTTCAACCATTGTGTCTTCTGTCTCATGAATTTAGAGGCATTTTTTATTTGACCATCGTTACTTGAGTCTCTTATCCTTGGGTGCATTGGATTTGGCATGACCTAATTCTTATTGTACCAACATGTATTAATTTGTATATATTTTTATTGTTATTTTTGAATGCCAATCCCCAGAAAAATAATTATTAAAGAAATAATTGAATATAAAAATATTTTTTTTGACTTTTTTTTATAATAGTTATTATGTTCTTATATAATTTATTATTACAACAAAACGTGACAGCTGTGTCATGTAGGCACTAAAATGTTGCAACTAGATGCACTTATGCGTATTATAATGCATGCATACTTATATATGTTGGACGCTACAGTTGTTCCAACATAAATGGTCAATGTTTTAGTTTGACTGCTGGAATTCTTTCACTCACGTTATAATATCTCATCAGTTGCAACTGAAGTAATAAGTGTGGCTCATGTTAATTGTTGATGACCTTTTATTAAGCCCCATTTATTTTCTTTGGCTTTTCGTTGGTAATGATCAATAAGGCAATTGATGAAATTGCCTTATAAATTATGATAATTGATTTTGTCTTTGGTACCAATTCTCTGCAATACACCATTTGGAAGAGGAAAGAAGTGTCCAGAAACTTAAAATCAGGCGAATCCAGGTCCGAAAAAACAGAGTAGGCAATGGCGGGAAGATTAGTACGCGATCCTTTATTCCACTTTTGTAATTATTTATGTCACATAAATTGCTAATAATATATTCTTACATGTGTGTTTTATCAATGTATTTACCCATTTTTATTCAGGGAAAGCAAAAATAATAGTGATAGGAACACTATTAGATTTTCTTACAATTTATTTGATAAGATAAAAAAAATATTTTATTTTCTATAAAATTATTATTTTATTATTTAATTATTCTAAAGATAAAAATAACATTTTTAAATAATTGATATTTTTATTTCTACTTATCAATAAATAATATTATAAAATATTTTTTCTATTTACCATTACCCCAAATTAGATTTAATAAAAATTAGATTCAGGTTGGATACGGGTTGATTTCAATCAAAAATTATGACTGCTAAATTAGATCGATTTAAATATATTTATAATCAAAATCGAGTCAATTTGAGTGGAGATATAAATTTTTTATTTTTAAGTATTTTTTTAAAATTGATAGATGCATAAAAATATTTAAAAAATATAACTATTTTTAAAAATTATAATATATATATTAAAATATTATTTAATTATATAATTTAAATAAAAAATTTATATTAAAATTATTAATTATACGAAGATATATCTAAGTACATTTAAATAAAAAATATTAATATAAAAATTATTAATTACATGAATGTATAATTTATTGAGATAATTTTTTAAATTTAATATTTATTTAAAATAAATATTATATTTATAAAAATATTTATAATTCAAGCTAAGTTAGCTCAAATCAGTTACTTTCACCTATAATTATACATTACCTAAAAAATAATGGAACATTATTGATTATATCCGTTTATAACACTGATATATTTTGACCAAATTATATAAAATTTTTGATTGGTAAAACTAAATATATCAATTGATTTAATTTTAATTATATTTATTCAAACATTTTAATATATATCAAAATATTATTTATTTAATTAGAAATAAAATAATCATTTTTATACTAATTTTTTGGGTGTTCTTTTCATTGTAATTGCATGCAACGTATTAAAAAGTTAATTTCTATTTCATTTTTACTTATTTCAAGAGATTAAATAAATAATAAAATATTAATTTTAAATTAATTTTATTTTTATTTTATTACTATAAATAATTATTATATTTTTACCTCATTTTATTTTAACATTCAAATATAATATTAAAGGTTTTTAATGGGCAGAATGTTGGAATAATTTAGCTTACAGCCCTAAATTTACTCATTGAAGGGCCAATTGAGGTGAACATGGGTATATCTAGATGGATTTTTTGAAAAAGAAAAACTACTTAATATTTTTTAAAAATATATCTACTATTTAATATTAATTAAATAATTATAATTAAAAATATTTATAATTAATTATTCTTTTAATACGGCCACCCTTGCAATTGGGCTCGATCACAAAACCCCGCTCCTCCCTCTGGATTAGGGGATCCTGCTTCTCCTTAGGGTGAAGCAAAATTTGTTTTTCTTATTTTTACCGTTGGATATTTTTAATCCAACGGTAAAAATTTAAAATTTATATAATAATATTTAAATAAATATTTTTATTAAAAATAACTGTATATAATATATTTTTATTTTTTAAACTTTCACCGTTGGATTTTCATCCAATGGTGAAAGATGGAAAAGCAAATCCTGCTTCTCCCTAAGGAGAAGCAGGATCCCCCATTTGCTCCTCCCTCCCAGGGCGTCTTTGTGATAATGATAATGTTGATTGCATATGCAATATATGGAGTAATATTATTATAAATTTAATAATTAAATTTATAAGTGAAAAAGGTAAATATAATTATATTTTTAATTTTATTATAATGTTACTATTTATCAAATTTTAGATTCAGTATTAAAAATAACTATTTAAATATATTATTTATTATTTAAATTTTATCCATTAAGTTCTTTCAACAAAATAAGTAAGATATCAGAAGCATAATCATATACAACATTAAAATAAGCACGATTTCCAAGTCTTCCAAAAACCGCACCCAAAATATATACTTATAAAAAAATATTATATCTGATAATATTATCGTACGGAATTAAATGATACGGGTCAAGCCCGAAACAATTCAGTCAAACATCCGTTTACAATAGGGGGACCCGAGACATTAATGAGTTGTTCTATTTATCTGTTTCTCTCAGCTAGAAAGGTCGTTATACGTCACTAGTAGCAGGAGACATTCGATGTAATTCATATATTTACTCATATTAAAATCATTAAAATAAATATTATATTATTTATTTTTATAATATTTTTAATAATTTTAATATAATTAAATATGTAAATATTATTTATTTAGAAATATATAAAGGTAGGATTTTCAATTCCTTCATGCATTAAGATTACAGGTGCCTGCAAATGTTAATTATACCCATTTGGATATACTGATATGCTATTTTAATCTTGCCTGGTGACGTTGTTGTAACACCCCCCTTAGAATTTAACTCAAAAATAGCAATTTGGTTATTCTATATGATAGATATTATTATTAATGGTCCTATCGATAATAAGGCATACAAATAAAGTAAATGCCCAATGAATATTATTTCACCTCAGAGCCTGAAATGGGCTATCCAAAATGAGTAATAATTATTTAGATAATTTCTCATATTTTAATTTGAAAAAAATTGGCTGTAATTGACTGAAATTGATATGGCAAACCGGTTGCCCTTATCCAATGTGGTTCTCCCGCCGATGAAATTATTCATTGTCGTTATAAATACTCTACTAATAACTAATTGCAAAGGGGAGAAAGAGAGAAGAAAAAAATGCCCAAAAGAAAAAAGGCATTCAAAAAAGAATTTGGTCATTTACAAAGACTAATCATCTAATCTATATCATATGCATAACACTGAACCCATTACTTAGTTAGACGTAATACAATGTTAGATTCTTATGCTAAATACATTCGATCGAAATTATGCTATTGTATCTTTTACTTTTTTTGATAAATATTTATTATTTTAAGTGTTAGAGGGTATGTTGGAGAGTAAATATTGTCAATCATCTAATCTGTTATTTTTTAAGAATCTATATTTGGAAAAACAATGAACCAGATAAGATCTAGTTTAACTTGGGTTTAAAAATGCAATACTATATAAGTTTGAGAAAATTTTTTAACTAGTTCAACTCAAATGATTTTTAAAGCTCATTGGGAGTAATTTTGATAAATACGATTATATATGTATATATAAAAAGCACTGTCATAATAAAAATAATAATAAAGTTTTTTTGATTTTAGATGATATTTTTAAAAGATAAAGCTAATACAATTATTAGTTAAGGTTTAATATTTTATGACATTATCGTTTTATTTTTTAAAAAATATTATTTATGTTTTACAATTATAAAAAATGTGTTTTTCTTTTATAAGGAGTTATAAATAAGTTAAAAGTTTTATAAAAGAAATTGATTGAATCTTAATAGGTGTGATTTTTTTTAATATTGTAAGTTTATAAGGATTCAATATACTTTTTTGATTAGTCGAATATCATATATATATATATATATATATATATATATGAAGTTAATTTTTTATTTAAAAATAATTTTATAATTATTTATATTTTAAAAATATTTAATAAAAAATAAAATATTAGATTGGTGATAATTAGAAAGGTAGCAACGGTTGTGGTATGGCAATAGAGTTAATTAAAAGGTATAAAAAAAATTAAATAATAAAATTTTAAATTATTAAAAATTAAAATACTTATAATGGTTATATCGTCCTATAAAGATATATATTAAAATATATAAAATCAAAGTACGAAAATATAAAACTCTAATAGTAGTAATAATTCAATTATCTAAGACTCAAAAAATAAAAAGATAGTAAATATAGTGTGTTGCGTCCTCGAGCTCCGGCTGCCATACAACAAGGGTCTGAGTTCGCTATTTAGATGCCATCGGACAGACGAAATCGTGCAATACAAAAATAATTGTTAAATTTGACGAGAATGACGTTTCAGGAAAGGAAATGGGAGAAGAGTACAAAACACGAGAATTTTATGTGGAAAACTCCTTTTTGAATGAAAGAGGAAAAAACCACGGTGGCGAACGCTAGGCCCGTAAGGTTCCACTATCTTTATAGTGGAATACAATTGGTCACAATGGCACTTTTTGTTGCCACACAAAGTTACAATGTAAGGGATCCGTTCTCCCTTTTCTCTTCTAACTTTCTTGCCTTTTCACTTTAGTTGCTGCTCGCAGTTTGCCTTTTTCTCTTTCTCTTTCCTACTCTTGGATTTTGTTCGCAGTGAGTGGGAGAAATGTTGGCTGTTGACAATGTGCATGCAAATGTTAGCCATTAGAACCCTTTCGTCGGATGGGCTTGAATGCTTTATAAAGGCGTATTTATCCAGGTGTGGAAATCAGGGCGGTGGATTGAAATGGGGACACGTGGCGTTGGTGTGTGTTTGGGGCGTCTGTTCCAACTCTCAAAAGCGGGACAATATCGCGGTGTGAATGCGTAGGGCGTTACGGGTGCCAGGGTTAGCAGGTGATAATCGTGGGTCCCTTTGGGGGTTTGTGATTTCGGATGGGGAGGTGACGAAGCGTGCCTTATAAAGGCGTGGAACCTCTTCGTTGTGCGTCTTTTTGGGGCGGTGGATGAATCCAACAAACCGCAAATGCGTGCGTGTTCGCGCGTAATGTGCCATTTTTCCACTGATTTGACAATCTTGATTACAAGAACCCTTTCTATGAAGAGATTTATCAGGGGAATCATGCTATTGAAATGGGGAACATTATGTTGGCGGTCTGGGACGCCTGCCACCAACTCTATTGATTCATTGGGCATATTCTATGATAAGTTGGGTCTTTGAGGCCGTGATTTCTTGGAAAGTGGCGTGTTTGCTAAAGGCGTGCTCAGTAAGGATGAAGTGTTATATTATCTACTTTCATGTCTTTTTTGGGATTTTTCATTAGTGATGTTGGTCTCTTACGGTCTTTGCAAAATCATTGGGCATATTGAGTTGGGTCCTCAGACAATACTTGGAAGTTTCGCCTGCTAAAGGCTCTCGGGATTTCAGTGTTATATTATCGACTTCATGTCATTGGGATTTCATTAGTGATGTTGGTCTCTTATGGCGTTCTCGGGCCTCTTGGGTCAAATTGATCTTCGGAGCACTCTTATTTAAGTTATTGGAACTTAGCGAGGTCGCCCAGGCCTCTGGGGCTATCTTAACCTGGTAAGTTAAAGCCCATTGGGCTTTGACGTGAGTGACTAACTTTGGGATTTTTGGGCCAAATTATCCTTGCGAGTCTATTGATTCGTGGACTTAACTCTTGGGCCTTTCTTTTTGGGCCTTTGATACTGGGACCCATCACAAATGCTATTATCAAATCCTTTTACAATCATCTCATAATTTATTTTTTTATATGCATGTTTTATTTATTTCTTATTTATTTATTTTGGCTTGTCAAATTTTAATAAGTCATACGCATTAAAAAAAAAAAATTACGAGTCAATTGTGAATGGATAGAAACATAGAGTAAATATAAATATATATTATATATATTATATATGGCAAATACCCGCAACAATACAAACAACCAAAAATTGAAAAATGACCATAAAATTGAAAAAGATAATCGTTGTAGGACTGGCCGATCGTCAGCTTGGGGAGTCCTCACCGAGAGGGTTCTTATAGAATTTCGCAATTTCGGAAGCCCTCTTTCTTGCCCCCACCGCGGTAAGCACCACTTCGTCTCTCAGAGGCTTGGAAGAGAAATGGCGGTGGGGAAGGAGGAGTTGTCGGAGATCGTCAAGCCACGCACCGACAAGAGAGAGTACAAGAGGATTGTACTTGGCAACGCTCTCGAAGTGCTTCTGATCAGCGATCCTGATACTGATAAGGTAAACGTAACGATATGGAAGCCCTTTTTTATTTTTATTTTTTGTTTCAGACTTCTTTTATTTTCAGGAGATTTGCGCCCTTCGCGACGTCCGCTTGATTTTTATTTGGCAATTATGGTAACTGTGATTACTTTTTTGACAGTGTGCTGCTTCGATGAATGTTCACGTTGGTTCTTTTAGCGATCCTCCGGGTCTAGAAGGACTAGCTCATTTTCTCGGTAACATTCCCTTCTAACTGCTTATTCATCGACGGCTGTTTTCTCTTCATATTTCCCCTCGTGGGCTTATTTTAATTTGATGATTTGAGTTGTTTTATATGCCGCAGCCAGTACTAAATCTTTGTCTCAATAGAAGATCAAAGCATTGATCTATGTTAAAAAAAAAGGAACATAGGTCAGTGTTGTCCTTGTTTAACTTGGTTGAAGTGCTGTTCAAGTGGAGCTTTTGGAGGAATGGTGAAGAGTATTAGAATATGGATACCCGTCTTTGATTTATAATTTTATTGGTTTTCAATATGTGGCAAGCTGCTCTCAGAATCTGAAAATTTTAAAAGCTCGTAGAGCTTCTTTCGTTGCCAAAATTTCTAATATGTGATGGTGCTAATTGTACTGTGAATAGGATGGTTATGTCCTTAACAAGGACCATACAACAAGTATATAAAGTTAAATTTAAAAGTTAGACTTAGAGCACTTGAGTGAATAACATTTTACAACCTGTAGGTACGAGATGATTTTTTGTATTTAGGAGTTCAGAATGTCATTAATCTTAAAATGAATAATCAATTAAAAATAGTCCTCAAGAGGCAATTTGGATCGTTCTGCTAATTAGCACAAAAAGTTTATTTGATGGCCCTCTTTTGTTTTGAAAATGAAAAAGAGCTAAAACATGTTCCCAACATAGGCTTTGACAAAGGCTGTATGAATGACACGTAGGATCTAGATGTATACTTTCTAAGATCTATACTTACTAAATTTTTTACCAGTCCAAAGTTGGACTAAATCAGCAGGAAATTGCAATAAATGCTCAATCTATCTTCTCCCCAACACCTAGAAAATGGATGAAAATATCGGTATTAGTTGCGGCTATATTAGTATCTCATATGTTGGACAATTCATATTTGTATCTAATATATCCGAAGGAAAAATTTTTTTTTGAGAATTGTAAATTGATTTGACCATATCAGCAAAATTTCAAGTATATTGGCATATATTTTGAATATTGATCGATATATCGTGATATGTTGTTGATACAATAATATATGGTGATATTATCGCAGTATTAGGGAATATAGGATTAGGGGCGTAAATAACAATAGATGTTGGCCCATACTTGCATCCGTGAATGTAAAATGGGCTATAAAGAGATTCACATAGCTTACCATTTCTTTTGCTCTTGTTGACTATGCATTTGCTCATTTATTTACTTTTTACAAACTTGCAATTATAAGATCACTCAAGGGCTTAAACTTAAACTCTACATAATAATGTGGCATTTGTAAACTTAACACCAAAGTTTCTTGGTGGCCTTTTTTGTGCCTTACTCCAAAGTTTTCGGATTATATCTTGATTTGAGAACTTCAGGGCTATGATTTGGTGCTCTTTGTGATGCATTGAAGGTGTGGGTTTACCAGGGTTAGAGTTTATTGACTTAATCCTTCTGAGAAGAAACCTAGAGATTTTAGTGAACTAGTCTGAAATCCTAGAGGTGTGGATGGAACCACAGGTGCTGGAGTACTCCTTTGGCAGGATGAACCACTATAAAGACTATGTCCATTTTTCTTCTTCTCCTTTTCTTGTTATTGAGCAAGTATCGTAGTCAGCTTAGATTATATTTAGCTTTGTAATTAGTTCAAATTTGTAAAAATTGTAAAATGAGTCATCACCAAACTCACCTCCCTTATCATACAGCAGATCAAAATTGATATGACGATATATATTCAATTGACCTTGTCAAAATTGATGATCTCATTATTCAAAGTATATCACATGAGTCGAAACACAAATCATACTGTGTTCCAAGTGGATTTCCCCTTTGTAGAACTTACAAAAAACCTCTGGTTCAATACCATATTAGATTGTGAAATTTGGAGGGAAGATAAAGTGGTTTATCGATAAGAAAGTGTTTGGTTCATATTAGAGGTGACTTGAATAAACCTTAGGCTCATGCAGCTCGATATTCAAAACTTTCAAAGAACTATGTGCTATAAATTGGAAAAATATTCTTTTTGTCTTTCAATTTCTTGAGTGTACTTTTCTTTTGGAGCAAAAGTAGGGGGGGAATAAACTAAAATGACATGGCTTTAGATATTGGAGAATTGTTGATGATGTGCTGGAAGCCTAGAACTAATTGGGTAGTGATACAGATGGACTTGAGGATTGACCGTCGATGTTGTGATTTGACTAGTGGTAATTCTTCCACATGCATTATGGTTAAGGAAAAAATAAAACTATCCTTCCCTTAAGAGCTTTTTGGGAAGGTTGCCATTGAATGAAATCTGAATCTCCCCTTTCTGTACAAGATTCACTTGGGCGCTAGATTTTTTGTCAACAACTTTTGCTAGTTACCAATTACTCGTTTCATGGGATTCTTTCACAGTTATCTTTTTAGGCTCATTGTCCTCCTCAATGTTGTTTTTTTATGTTTCTCTGTATGCATGGATTATCTCATAGATGATTTTTCTGCATGATATTTTCATACATATTAGTTGTTCTCTTCATCGTAAACCTCCAATCCATATGGATCTGTTTCCCCTTCTCTCTGTGGCATTTAGGAGTCTGACTGTTGGGATGGTTTGGGTGGCTTTCCATCGGAGATGTCTCTTATATGTATCTGCATCCTTTAAAATTCATTTATTTATATTTACTTTGCCATTTTGCAGAGCACATGTTATTTTATGCCAGTGAAAAGTATCCCTTGGAAGATAGTTACTCCAAGTACATCACAGAGGTAGTTGCCAGAATAGCTTGGCAGATCTACGTAGTAATATTTTCTGAATGATATATTTACATGTTGCATTGGTGTTATATTTTATTGAAAATTTGTTAAATATCCTCTAGAGCCTATCATATTTTAATTTGAAGAATGAGGTGTCAAAAGATGGTGTGTGTGATACCCTCCGAGATAATCTGGAGAACATGCAACCTAGAATGCTTTTAATGGCAGGAATTTTCCAGAGTCATGAGGTCATTGAGGATGCTAATTAGAGGAGTGTCTATGATTTGATGGATATGACAGGTTCACAATTCAGTTTCTTCTTCCTCACTTAAGCAGCATGTTTTACTTCTGTATGCCAAATGCTTAATTGGATATATGGCTGCAACTCATTGTGAGATATCTCAACATAGATTATCAAATTTGCTCACACGCATTAGGCTTAATTTTTTTTTTTACTTGTGAATTGTGATAGTACCAATAGGATTTGGATTGTTTTGGAGATGGTAACTCCTAGTCCTGGGAGCAGGAATTGCTGATGACAGACTTAGTAAGATGATGTTGCTCATTGAACATACAAAAATTACATTTATATGAGTACTCTTTTGATAACATGCAGTGAGCCATCATGTCCCACCCTTTTCAGTTCTGGGTAGATTCATTTGTCATTTGAAACATCTTTTTTTCTTTTTTTTTTATTTTTTTTTGTGAAGACCACTTTTTCGTCACTTTAAAAAGAGGTCTTAGCAGAATAAAGATGAGACATAAAAATTCAAGATTTAAAGAAATGGACTTCTGCAACATGATGGTTTCCTGCAGTTGATTGTATTATAGATGTACTTTGTTGTTGTTAAAAGAACCTTGCTCTTTTTATTTGTAAATGAAATAATTTTATATGTTTTTATTTATCATTTTAGTCAAAGGATTTGTACGTGCATGGTAAGCAGAATAATAAACTTAATGGAAGGAACAAAATTCGCTGATCGTTTAGAGATGTGCAGATTATGTTCCCTCGGTATGGACCAACATGAAGCCAGCATTAACATCCTTCAAACTTTTAAGTACACTTCCCCTTTGATTTAAGTACTTTGTGCGTCATTGGATGGGAGAGGAAGATTTGTGTTGCTGACCCGACATTATTATGAGTGGAGATTAGGGTTAGTGTTATATGTCTTGTCAAAACATAGTTGGGTGTGGATTGAAGCTCAAATATGATTCAATATGTCAAGTAATACTTGTAAATAAAAGGGAAAAGGCAATGATGACGTAGTAATGTAAAAGAGTCTGAAAATCAGTAGTAGTTTTAAAATTGCACAGGACAAGGAATTTGGTGGGTCTATGTGGTGTTGGTTATATTGCCATGAGAGGATTTAATTATGTATAGTTTTGTGATGCCTTTCACAACCACCTCCTTTGGTTTTCACTTTTTTGGCACACTATTCACTGCATGACGACTACCAAAGAATTTAACTCTGTGATTGATGCTCCATCTTGAAGATTTTCTTTTTGCAAGTGGAGTTGCTCAGGCGACGTGGTGTTTGAATAATGGAAATATACGGCTTCTGTGTAATGTTATAAGCTGTGTAATATAACTTATGTAGAATGTACAATATTCTCATGCAGTGGTATATGCATTGTAATTTGTCCTTTGTTGGTATCATACTTTGGCATGCCTTCTCCCAACTTTCTCAATCAAAATGACACATAAGTTGCATGTTTCTAATTAAATGATAACAGATCAAATTCGATTTGATAATTATTTCTTATATGATTTGAGGTTGGGAGTATAGGAGAAGAAATAAATGATGGAAAAAGGGGGAGGACAAAGAAAGAATAGGGATAATACTTGAGAGAAAATTGTAGGGACCGAAATTGTGAAGGGGGATAGAGGGAGGGCGAGAGAGATCAATAGCAGTGCCATTGGTAACCATGGGGGAGGAGCTACCAGAGTAGCAGCTCTATGCCTTCTCTGTTAAATTGTTTTCCGCCATCCAACTATGCTCCACTAATACATAATGCAATTCCAGATTTATCTTCTGCCACCACTGTAACAAAAAGTTAATTGACCATTTTTTTAGTTTTTACTGTCATGCCACCAGACCAAACCCAACACTATAGGGTCACCATTGACTACTTCACCTCCATCTAACTACCACAGTTATCACCTCTATCTTTTTTCACCTGACATTCATATCTGGCCATTAGTGCCAACAAGGCACCAGCATCTCTATTCATTAGTGCCAGCCAAGGCACCATCAATGTGACTATCACCACCTTTTGTGACCTGGTTTAGTTGTCCTTTTCTCTCTCGAATGACTGTTTGCCTCTGAATGATTCTTCCTCGTGATTTTTCCTCAAGGATGGTAAAAAGTCAGTGCTTCTTAATTAGTGAATAATTGATTATTTTGATTTGATATGTACTAAATAGGTGCCAAGGGTGCAGTACCATAGATCAAAATATGGCCTGATATGTACCAATAACTGGTGGTCCTGTCATGCTATTAAAGTGCAAGCACAACTGAACAGCAGCTGCAAATAATTGTCAGCTTAAGAAATTGGCCGCAGCAAGTAGTGCAGAGAGGCAGTGATAGTAGCAAATTGTACAATAGACTGTTAATATGTCATGATAGTAACCATATGTTGTATAATTCTGTTATGAATAGTTAGCTTGTTCCTTTAAAACAGTTAGGAGAGGTGTTAGCTGAATAGGAGATTGTAACAGAAGTGTAAGTGTAGCTGCTATTGATGTAAAAACGTGTGATAGAAACTGCATCTGAATTCTGAGATTCCTTGAAACCCCCAAACACTTCTGATGTTTCTGGATTCACTTCTTCTGTTAAACTTCTCTGTTGTTCTCTTCTCTTTGCATAATCAACAGCAAGACTTCCTTTGTGATTTGTAATCAGTTCATTTCAAGAATCATAACCGGTTTTGATAGCATTGTTTCCTGATACTCGGTGATTGTTGCTGTATCAGGGATATACTAGTCATTATTTGTGCTTTTTAGAAGCCTAAATCTACACATTGGGACTTTTTGGTTTTTGTTTTTGTTTTTTTTTCCAATTACCATGGAGGATTCCAAACTCAAGTTTGATAAAAAATTGACTGAGTCTTCAAATATGTAAATATATGAATAATGTTGGATTTTAGTATATAACATAGTTCTGATGTGGATAGGGAAAAAAATTGACACTTGCGCTGTTCGACATTGATACATATTAGCTGACACTAATATGGCTCTGATCGCTATGATACCCATACCAATATCTTAGTACTTGGGAATTACCTATAAATAACCTGTATATGAAATTTTGTAATGTGTACTCATTCAATAAAAAATTCATATTGTGATTGGTTTGGAGGGAAAATGTAGAACTCTGATGATATTTTTAGCAACTACTGAAGTTAAAGGTGCCATGGTGGGTCTGTGATTGTTAATGGAAGTTGACTTCTAGATGGCTCACTCAAAAAATGCATTTGGCTGATGCATGGATCACGCACCTTGGTTTCTTTGCTCGTCATATAAGGTTTCTAATTAATTATGGCTTCCATGGGGAATTGAGGAGCATTCAAGGATGGCTTTGATGACAAGATAAAGTTCGTTGCATCCATTGATTTTGCGATGAATGTAATTAACCCCACATCGGAAACTCACTTGTATTAACTAAGTAGAACAGATCTTGTATCTACTTAATGAGAGTAGGGCGGCCATTAAGTGCATACACACTGGTTGAGTATAGAGTTCACACTAGCAAAACAGCTGAGTAGGTTGTGTCTACACTAGGCGGGTGTGTGGGTTCTTTACAAAACAGCCAAGCATTAGCTTGTTGAGGTGAGTTTGATGAGTTCCTTTTATACTTTTGGAACTTGGATTCGACGTGATTCCATCACTTGTACTCTTCTGATAATAAAATCATAATTATCTTGCTGCCCGTAGATGTCGTTCTCATCTTGAGAGTGACCCACATAAATTTATTATCTTGTATATTTGAATTTTTTTCATAATTCCACACTATTCACAATAATTTTCTGAGAAGTGTTTTCTGGTGTGAAAGTGGATTGTTGTTTGTTCAGTGTTCTGGTCATTTGTTGATGAAGGTTCCTATGCAATCATTTCAAAATGAGTTATATCATTTTTTGTGCAATATGTGGTTGTGAACTTAGGCTATTCATTACTTTTTATGCAATTCATTACTTTTCACCATGCTTCTTTTCATAATCCACAGCATGGAGGTGGTACAAATGCTTTCACAGCATCGGAGCACACAAACTTTTATTTTGATGTCAACAGTGATGCTTTTGAGGAGGCTTTGGACAGGTAGGTACTAGTTTTGGTTTTCCTATAGCTATTAACTTTCTCATTCACTCTCAGTGTGTGTGTTTATGAACCTCTATCTTTCATTGTCTGCCGTTCAGATTTGCGCAATTCTTCATCAAGCCATTACTGTCACCTGATGCTACCATGAGGGAAATTAAAGCTGTGGATTCTGGTATACTACTTTGTGATGGGGCTGTCCCATAGATTTTCTAAATTCTTGCTGAGTCTCTTTTGTTGTTACAGAGCATCAGAAGAACTTGCTTTCTGATGCATGGCGAATGGGCCAGGTAAAGCTACTTCATTCTTATTGCTATAAGTGCTTATCTGTTTTGGATTCTGCTTCTTCTTTCTCACATTTTTCTTTGAATTTCTTTACGTGTCTTGCTGAACTGTACCTATATAATTACCAAGGTTTAGATGCCACAAAATGCATTCACAATTGCTAGCAGCTGTTAATTTGTTTTATTGGATGAATAGGTTTAATATTTTCTTGGTTTGCAACTTCCAGCTCCTTCATTTTGCTTGCTTTTATGAGTGGCATTGTTGATTCTCTCTCTGATTGCTGCTAATGGTAAAGGATCACTAATATATCTGACTATTTGAGACATGTCTTGGGTTGAAGGTTTTATTGACATTGCCGGATTGTTTGGTTGACATTTTCTCTTGTTACTTGGTAGTTGGTATTGCGTATAATGGCTTATGCTTTATGTTTGTGTTTCAATTGGCAACATTTAGAAAAAAAATTCAAAAAAAATCATTGTTTGCTAAACTTCTTCATTTTTTATTCTAGTTAAACAGCATACTATATTTTTAAAGAAGTTGAAGCAAAAAAGTAACGTTGTTAAACTCAAAATACTATAATGATCATTAAAGAATGATGAAAATTTTCCATGTATTTTCTCGTCATCTCCTATTTCGTCTTTCCCCATCCTTCTTCATTTTCTGCTTTTATTGAGGTCCATCTATTTTCAGTCTTTTGCAAATCATCTGTCTTTCTAGAAATGGAAGAATCAGTTCTGTTTACTTCATAATAAAGTATGAAGTACAAAATCTTCTTGAACAAAAAAAGTATGATATTTGCCATGTCTTACTCCTTGTTTTACTTGATATTAATCTACTTATCTTGTGGTCAAAGGATAAATAGGACTGAAATTGGGTATTAGTGTCCCTGCATTTGATACTTATTGGGTGTTGCAAGTAGCTGATTTCAAACATTGCTGCTCCATAATATGAAGATGTGAAAACTGTGCATGACATTTATCTTATGAAATGAACTGTTTAGGATTGAAGGATGTAGTCTTTCTTGCTAGGGCAGAATCTTAAAAGGTTGCAGGCTCATTATTATTCCACTGGGTTGCGCAATATTTGAATTTGTTGTTTTTCCAAAAATGTCTTCCACTCGTCCTGTATGTCATCAATTTAGAGGTCATCCTACTGTTTAAATTTAGGGTGAGTCCTGGCGTAGCTGTAAATTTGCTTCATAATGATCTATAGGTCACTAGTTTAACCTACAAAATAGCCTCTCAGCAATGTTAATGTAGCGCAATCTGACACTTGCTAATGCTTGCAATCCTAGTGGTTTCTTGTACTGAGCTACCTTTTACTGGTCCTTGATTTTTCAAGTTAAGCTATTTTTTATCCTTTATCAACTGCTTTTCTGACTCATATTATTTACATGTCATGCATTCGCATTCATCACTGGTTGCTTGTTTCTTACTTCAATTGTAACTATTAGTTTCTAACACCTTTGTAATTTTCTAAAATTATGTGCAGCTTCAGAGACATCTAAGTTCATCAAGGCATCCATATAGCAATTTTAGTACAGGTAAAACAAAGACAATTTTTTTACAGGATTGTGTCAATTAGTAATTTGTGTCACATAAAATAGATGATGCTTGAGGCATCACATAGAACATACTAATTAAATATTCTGGGGGCTGGAGTGATGAATAGCTCATGGATGTTATTATTTAAACTTATTTCTATCTTCATTGATGGTATGAGTCCCAACCGAGCTACCTTTGGAAATGATGTTTTATGCGCTGATTAAAACAAAAAAAGAAAATTAAACTGATGTTCTACTTTACTGGAGTTTTAGGTATTACTCAGTTATCCATCCATCCTTTTCCAAATTAGTAAAATATAGTGAAAATATATATTATTTCACAGATTTATTTCTTGACGGCTTCATGGATGCTAATTTTACAAAATTTGCAATATATCCCCAAAACAGGGAATTGGGAGACTTTGGAGGTCTGCCCAAAAGCAAAGGGGCTGGATACTAGGGAGGAATTAATTAAATTCTATCAGGGGAACTATTCGGCTAACCTCATGCATCTTGTTGTATACACCAAAGGTCTGTACTAACAAATGATTTTGATGCTATCAATGGCTTGATGAAAAGTCATTGCTAAATTGTTGATTTCTCTTTCATGAGAATTGCAGAGAGCCTTGACAATATTCAAAGGCTGGTGGAGTGCAAATTCCAAGACATTCCCAATTCTGATCTAAATCCTCTCTGTTTTCCTGGCCAACCTTGCATGGCAGAACATCTTGAGGTATTTTCAATCCTGGTGAATTTTTTTTTTTCTGAAGTATTTCCATGTGATCTGTTTTGGAGGTTCTAGAATTATAGGAATGTTGTGTATCTGTTGTCATTTTCTGTTATATTGTGTTTTAGATTCTTGTCAAAGCTGTCCCTATCAAACAAGGTCACAAATTGATGATTGCATGGCCTATAACTCCAGGCATTCGATACTACCAGGAAGGACCATGCAGGTATCTTGGTCACCTTATTGGCCATGAAGGAGAAGGATCTTTGTTTTATGTCTTGAAGACGTTGGGTGGGTTTGTCTCGTCCTTCACATGCTCCATCGAATAAATTTCTCACCAGTGTCCTTTCAACATGCTAGAATTTTGAATATTCACAAGTGTCTATCTATAATTTTGTGGCTGTGATTTCTGTAACTAATGCATTACTTGGCTAATTTTTGATAACCCTGTAGATATCAATAGAAATTCACAAGTGGTTGTTTTCTGTTTTTGGTACATTTTGAGAGTATTTCCTCTCCAGGGATGTAGATACCTTTTAATTTTAGCTTCAAAAATTGGAATCATTTGGGGCCCATGAAAAGGAATGCAACCTTATTGTTTAATGTCGTGTGATTTCCTGGGCCCCCCCTTTAATTTCAAGTCAATCTCCTGAGCTTAAAAATCCAAGACAAAGAGCAATTCTATGCATGAAGTTTTTACATTGAGGGACTTGGATTAGGTCAGATTTCTGTAGCCTTTCCACTATTATAGAAAGATTGTTTTCGGGTCTACACATCCTTATAATTACACTGAAGCTGACTGTGTTTCGAAATATTTCTTTAAGTTCTAGTATTTGAGAAATGGTGTATCTTGTGATGTTGATGGAGAATAATTTTGTCATTCATATTTTCTTTCCTTCATATTTTGTGCCTTGAAAGATGGATGAAGAGAAGTGTGAACAGCAAAAAGCTGGAGTGCCAAATTATTGTAATTTTGTAATCTATCTTTGAAGGTATTTTATGATATATACTATCATGATGGCTAGATGATTTCTAGCAGAATTTAAGTATTTTGATTCCTATTAGTACAGAAATAATTTTTTAGTTTTTTACTTAAATTTTTGTGGTCTCTATCCTATATATATGAGTAATAATCTATTGATATGGGCCATAACACCCATGTGAAAAAAAGTTAATAATTCTTAATCTCCTGTTGTTTAGTGATTCCCTTAATTCTTCCTCTTTTCATCCTGAGCAAATCTCCTCCCTGATTTTCTAGTATATCATCCCGAGTCTTCTAGTCTTGTCAATTTTTTTGCTTATCTGTTATCCCTGATTTTCATCATTTTTGAAATCTGATTTCATCTACCCTCTCCATATTTTTTTCTATAGGTATCATCCTGATCCTTTTTGCCCATCATTATTATTTTTTATCTATTTCTTATCCTTGTACACATTTGTCTGCATCAGATTTTATTTTTTCTAACACTCTCCTTTATGTATTTTTGTTGAACGGACTAGAATTTGTCATTTGATATGACCCTATGGTAAGTGAATATCCTGGCTCCAGTGTTTCGTGTGTACACTCTGGCAACATTTCTCTTAGGATATGTGGGATCCTCCTATTAAGTGGGGCCTAATGTGCAACAATACCCAATTAGGGTCCTCCTGGTGTCCAGCCATGCTAGGGGGAGAGGGAGTTAGAGGAGTAGCCCACACTACTCTCTGACTTGCTAATTCAATTTCCTAGTCAGACACCATAAGTCACTTTTGCGTCAATGTATTTGTCTAAGGTACAGTGGAAGTAAGTTTGAGCTGGTTGTTCTTGGGCTTGCATTTTCCTTCTAATGGTCATCTTCCTTCTGCTATTTTTATTAACTGTGCTTGCATGTACTGTTGTCTTTGCCATCATGTGGTGCTTTTTTCATTACCTTGTATTGAAGTTGTGGAGTTTCTCTTGATTCATTTTACATGTGATTGGCAGGATGGGCTACAAGTTTAATGGCTGCTGAAATGGATTGGACTACTGAGTTCTCTTTCTTCAAAGTAATTATTGATCTGACAGATTTAGGTCATGGTGAGTGTCGACTATTCTTCTTGCTGCTGAGTGGAAATGCATTGCAACTTCTTGCACTCAACTATATTAAGCAATGTAGCAAAGTTAACCTTGTCCACCTTTTCCATCCTTGCCGGCACACATTAATATGGGCACAAGTGGTGCTACAATGTTACTAGGTTCTTAATAGGCAGAAAACTGTAGTTCAGTTTATGTGAAGCTTAAATGCTTCAGCCTACGCCCACCTTTTGTGCCCTACTAGGCCAAGTGGCATTCAAGTTGCATTTTGCTTGAAGGTGGCCCACTTCCCTCCAATCCTCGGAAAGAAATTTTTTTGTACATTTCTCAGATTAAGTGTATCCAGCTGTACAGCCCTCCTGCAGACTTGTGGACCCAAAATTACTAGAAGACTACTTGATGCGGATATTGAAAATATTTCAAATTAGAAGAGATTTGATTTAATGGAAAAAAAAATTATTTTATTTTATTTGCGATTAGAAAAGATTTTATTGTTCCCTTGTGGGTTGCTCAATAATTGGAGGTGTCATTAGAAGATCACACAGGGCTTGTGCGAAGTTCGAAGTGTTGTAAATTGATTGCAGTAAAGACCGGAGAGGTCGATTTGCTGGAGTGGGTAAATGTTGGAGTGGCAATTGCTGGCAGTGCCGACAAGGCCGCAGCCAATAGGGCTGCAAGAGGACGGTCAGGTAGCAAAAAGCTGGTTAGGGAGACTGGCCGATCAAGCTGAGATGAGACCAACCAAGAGCACTAATGATAAAGGGCGATTAGGCAACGCCAGTTCAGAGGAGTCGACCTGGCGGAGTTGGTAAATGACTTTGCAGAGTGGGCACCAGGCTCTGAGAAGTAGGTGGCAGACTTTTCAGAGTAGGTAATTGATTTTCAGAGTTAGTAAGCTGACTTTACAGAGCATACGCTATTTATACTGAGCAGGTTGACTTACAAGGCACCCGTCCAAGTTGGCAGAGTATGCTCCTTCTAGGGAAGCACGGGAATTGGTGAAGACGTAGAAAATGACGTGACAAATTATATGTAAGATCAGGTCATGTGAGCAGATGTGATTTGGAGTCGGCGTCATTATAAAAGCGTACTAGACGCTTCAGAGGAGGTGCAGCAGCGGTGGAACGTGGAACGGATGGTGGAATGGAACAGAATGCGGAAGGGAGCTCTATTTGTTCGCCGTTTGTTGCCACTCTTGTAAAATTAGTGAGTGAAAAATACCATTAATGAGAGGAATGAGAGAAGAAAAACAGATAGAAAAAGAGGGAAGAAGAGTTTCTTTACTTTGGAGATTATTTTTCTTATTTTGTGTTGGGTGGGTTGATGGTATTGTCTTTGGATTGTTTGTAACCGATTTTACATATTGAAATTTTTAGGAGTTTGTCCCATAAGTTTTTTTCTTTGATTGAGAAAGTTTTTTACGTTAAAAATCGTTGTGCATTCCTTTGTTCATTGTGCCCATTAAATTGATAGTTGATGGTCGACGGGGGGTTCGGGTTTTTTCTGCTGCGTCGGGTTACGTGTAAATTCGGGTGTCGAATCCCAGCATTTATTTCATTTGATTTTATTTTATTTGTAAGATTTTATTTTTAATTTAGGAAATTATATCATATTTAGTTAGAAAAGATTTGATTTGTTTCCAAATTATCCTAGGATTAGAGTTTCTCTATATAAGGATTCTAAACTCTATTATTTGAGCATGATTGATGAGTTGAATAAAATATTGAGTGATTGTGATTTCCTTCTCTTTCTCATAATCTCTCTACTTCATTTCTTTCTAGTTCCTTCTCTCTCTCCTAATCTTTATTTCTCTGCTCTCCCATCTTCCTTCTGTTTTCCCCCTCCTCTTAGTTTCTTCTCCTTCTCCTCCCCTACTTTCCCCTTCCCTGCATCACTGCTTCTCTAAAAGTCAAATTTCGCAGCATGGTTCCTTCTTCTCATCTTATCTATTTCTCGTAGGCAATAGAAAATTGCAAAGGAGAACCGACATAGTTATATCCCAATTAACAGAAGGATAATATTTGGTGTTTCCAAGGCCTCAATGATGTGTCCAGTTCTTAAGTCATCACTCTCTTTATTAATACTGGTCTCCATTTACTGATTTGCAGAGCACATGCAAGATGTTGTAGGTTTGCTGTTCAAATATATTCATCTCCTGCAGCAGTCTGGTGTTTGTGAATGGATTTTCAATGAGGTATGCCTTGCATGTAATTTTTGTTGTATTCTAATCTGGCACTGAATCTTGCTCAGATGTTGAATAATCTTGGTGCCTCCGTGAGCCTTCCTTTCCTCGTCCAGTATTTTTTATGTGGGACTGGGACCCCATCGAACAACGCCTAGTGATTTCCCTTTTCCTGCCAACTGTTTCTATCTGTCTCTGTGTGTTTGTGGACCTACTAGTAACATAGACTAGCTGGGCCATGCATCTTACGGAAAGATAACATTAAGAGAGCATTGTAATTAAAAGTGTTCTAGGTTTTTTTGCATGCTAATAAATGGTTTTTGAGTGAGGAAACTAAGAAATGAGGGGATCATCATCCCTGCTTCTTGAGTCATATTAACTTGTTCATGAAAAAATCATGATCATAGCATGAGGTCAACAAAGTAGCTTTACATCACCAAGGTACGAGCTTATCCTTTGTCAAGGCGCTTCTTGACAATTCTGATGGAGTTGAATTACAGCAGAGAGTGCTAGCTTTCTTGAAACCATCACCTTGCAAGCACACTCCCTATTGTTTGTTTGATGATCTTGCTAATGTACTTCATGGCCTCGTTGGCAACTAGCCAGCAGAACTCCCAGGTGATGTTAGGTAGCCAATCATTTGTGTGAAAGCAATGTGTATAATCTCCTCTTTGATCATGTTATGTGACGGCTGGAAAAAATTGACTAAACTTTTGACCATATTCAATACTTTAGGATAGCATGGAGAAAGGTGCTGCTCTAATTCCTTGTGTATTATAGTATTGCACAATTTTCACTTGTACTCCTAAAGAAAAAGGTGGTAGGGTTGGCCCAATGTACAAGGCTTGCCGTATTGTAGGCTCTCGGGAGGGTAGGTTTTATGTAACCTTATTGGTGCATCACAGAGAGGCTGCTGCCATGGTTTGTGCCCTTGACCTCCAGGTTATTTATCCACCTTACAGATAAAAAAATATTTCCCGATACTTCACAGTAAGTTCTAATTTGACTACTTTTTCAGTGGTTGGAAATTATAATCAGTGGGTCTGCTGTATCACTTTGTTATCAATAAATCCCAGTGTGTTAAATTGTCTGTACTTCCATATTGTGTGGATGGCTTTCATTATACTTCACAGTAAGTTCTATAATGGCTACTTTTACTGTGGTTGGAAATTGGTATTAGTGGATCTGCTGTGTCAATATGTTATCAATAAATCCCAGTGTGTAGAATTGTCTGGACTTGCATATAGTGTGGAGGAATTTCACCGTTGTATATTAATCCCCACAAACAGTTGTGCAATGCATTGATGATAATATAGTTTTCTGGTGATGCATATGCACAAGCGCACGTGCACACGAGTGTTCGCCGCTTGTGGGCGTGCACACACACTCAGATGGGTTATTATGCCTTGTATTTTATCTGCTACGGTATTGATTTCCTATTCACCTTCATTTACTTCAACTCATTGGATTCTAACAAACTGTTCTTCTGAAAGCTTGCAGCTATCTGTGAGACTATGTTCCATTATCAGGACAAAATTCGTCCTATTGATTTTGTTGTTAATGTTGCATTAAATATGCAGGTACGTTGTTTTTCTTCTTGTTTTGCTCCTTTTGTTTTCCTGATGCATGTCTCTTACAGACCATATATTAGTCTTTGTTCTCTTCTGTAGAAATTTATCTTATACACTGTTCAGAAATTGTACCATGCCTAAGTCCCAAACACATCTCAGAATCTAGTTATGGCTTATTGCAAAATTGCGAACAAATTGCTAGCAAGTGTTAAGTTATCTGCATCAATGTCATTTTTGATCGGAAAGATAGATGAAATCTTATTAATAAGTTGTTATCACCGTCAACTAAATATAAAAGAACTGTTACCTGCATAAATTAACTTTCTGTAAGTGGAAAGAACACAGTTCATTTTTTGAAATGCCCAACTGCTACATTGTGGTGGGCTTCAGCAATATGCTAGTCACTATCAAATGTACTCTATTCTGGATAGCGTATCCCAGGAGAGCTGCTGGCTGCAAAAATCACAACCTGGCCAGAAGTTGTAAGGGAGAGTGAAGCTGTTTTACAGCATAAGCAGAAATGAGTTTGAAGACTAGAGTTAAGGATGAAATGAGTGAATCAATATTCTGCAATGAAAGGTCCATTGGGAACTGGCCTATGATCTGGTTTGGTTTCCCCTTAAACGGGGAGTGGTTAAGTAAGCTGAGACCCACTCTGATCATCTGAGCATTTCAACTTGGAGTGGATAGAGAACTGATTTATATCATTAGCACCAAGTTGCTTAACAAGAAGAAATTCAGCTCAAACAAATTGAACCCTTCTCAGTCCAGTTGGAATGCATGGTTAAATTTTGCTATGGCAGCACTAGTTTTAGTTTTATTGTATTGTTTAGAGTATTTTTGTGGTTTTTGTTGAAGTCATTTGATATATAGGCCCCTGATGAGTTATTAAGCTCTTTCTGTAAATAGATATATAACAGAAGCAAACCACTAGACCATGTTGCTACATGTGAGAACATTGAAGGATGTTATATTCCATCAGTGTGACAGGTGAGTTATTGAAAAACTATAACAACAGCTTGAAACCAGGTCAACTGATTGTCAAACCAAGTTTGAGGAATCCTTGATTTATGATTCTCCACATTTTTGTAAAACTTGCTAAAAATTTTTCCCTTTTTTACCGGGAGTTGTTTAAACATGATTAGTCCATATTTTCACCAAATATCATACAGAAGATGTATTTGTGTTGCCCAGATACAAATAAGTGATATTTGCTTCAATTTATGGGTCCCTTGGGTGTTGTCCAGATACAAATAAGTGATATTAGTTTCAATTTATGGGTCCCTTGGGTTTCTAAGTCCAGAGAACTCAGAACAATTGTTTACGTGCAAGTGTTTTTTGTTCTCTCTATAATTTCATTGTTTCTTGTGTATCTTTTTTTGGCAAAATATGAACCGATGAACTTACGAATTTGTGATTTTGTTTTTTCACAATTGTTCTGTTAGTTAAGAATAGTATTGTCATTGATCACATGTTTCTTTGGGTGATCATTTGCAAGTATCTTTTCAGTTATATCCACCAAAAGATTGGCTAGTGGGATCGTCCTTGCCTTCAAAGTTCAACCCTAGCAGTATTCAAATGATATTGGATGACCTTACCCAGAACAATGTCAGGTATGTTTATTGGCACTATTTGTAGCTATTCGATGTCTCCCTTCCTGTAGTCATGAGACATTACTACATTCTACCATTGAAGTCTTCTTCCTGCTTTCTAGAAATTTCCCTTATTTTCCTGGTTCATTTCATGGAAAGGGATCAATGCAAAGCATGTCTAGGCATGAAAATGTATGGTTTTAGTAATGCTTTGAGGATATAGAAAAAATAATAAATCAAAGGAAACAATATGGGTCTTTTGTTTTGTTTGATTCTGTTATTTGGGTAAAGGATGATATTGTCATCACCCATATAATTCTATAAATATGGGAATTTAATACTTATTGAGTACAAAGCCTTTTCCTCTATTTCTCTCCCTTCTCTATGTTTAACATGGTGTCAGAGCTAGAGTTTCAAAAATCATAGCCACCCCAATGCCATCGCTGCATCACCGTCAATCATCACTGCTAGCTCAAGGAAAAACCAAACCTCTTGTGCCTGAAGCGTGAATCATACCTCTAGTACAAGCACCTTCACCACTAAGAAAACTCATGCAGAGAAAAACCACACACTACCGCTGTTGTTGTCATCACACACCACCGCGGCTGCCATCGCCGCACTTTCACTACCCTCCACAACCTAGGTATGCTTAATCTCGGCACCATATGCTCATATCTTTGCCCCTAAACTCCCAAAAACATTACAAGCACCGTTGCCCCATATCTCGATCTTATTTTTTTTCATATTTACAACAATTCATCAACCTAATAAAAAATCTACCACCACCATTATGGTTGACAAGGAGCGACACACCAAATCCTAGAAGCCCAATCTCTTGCGCCTCTGCATGCGCTGCCACTCCTCATTTTTCTTCGGTTGTCTATCACCACATTTTTTCAAATATACAACAAACCGCGAAGTTAACCAAAAAATCAATTGGCCCAAGGTGGTCACCTAAAAAGCCGCACGGAATAACAAGGGCCGCCCAAGCGCCACCACACATACTTGCAGACTGCTGCAGCTCTATTCATGGATTTTTTGTCTCTATTGGGTGTCTTGTCCAACTTTTATACCCATGACGTTTTTAGCATCATTTACTTACTCAAATTCGTTGCATAAGCCCTATGCATGGGCTTGTTTAATGAAAGTAGAAAACTGCTTCATAGTTGTTTGATATCGACAGCTATCTTATGATTAGTAATAATTCAGGGGACCACAAATATATTATTCATAGTGTATTTTGGGCGTTCTATTTCGGATTTTTTCTATTGACATTTCTAAGTATTCTGTTGATATCATGACGAGTGACATGACAACATTAGTTGTCACTTCTAGTTTTTTGGGTACTTTAATTTTTACCACTACCAAACTAAATGGCAGAAATTATTCACATTGGGCAACTGTCATTGAAATTTGGTTTATTGGTCAAGGATTGGAAGATCACTTTTACACTGAACTTGTTGAATGCTTATCTCCTACTAATAGCAAGTAATGGAAGTGTGTTGATAAACAATCATTGAGTTTACTGTGGCAGTCTATTGATAACGAATTACAGAATTTATTCCAAGTCTGTCGATCATATTAGTTTGCGCGGTTGACTATTCGAGATACACATACTGGTGATATCATTTGCATTTATAACGTAGTTAATGATTTGAGTTGACTACAACTAAATAATCGTGGCTTGGCAAGATTGTTTGGACAGATTAGGAGTTTGACGGCTGAATTTAATGAGATCTTTTCATTGAGAGCATATATTCGCACCTTACAAACATAACTTAAGTAGTTATTTATCATTCATATATTTCAAGCTCTTCCTTTTGAGTATGAGCCTATCTGTGCCCAGATATTGTGCATTCTATGCTTCCTACACTTACCAAGGCATTCTCTTGGATTAGGAGTGTAAGTCCTTAGTCTAATGCAGTTTCATTACCTGTCGGCTGTTCATCTCTTGTGACATATTTTACCAGTTGTGATGAAATTGGCTCTTTGGCAAGAAGTGGTAGAGGCCGTGGTGTAGGACGATTTAGTGGTACAGGAAATTGTCGTACTATTTGGTATTCTTTTGTAACAAGTTAGACTATGTACCCAATACTTGTTAGTTCTACATGGTCGACGACCTATTGTGGCAAATGCAACCCGACTTGATACTATAGAGACTATCTCTGCCTCCGGATCACCAACATCTACACTTTTTATTTGGGTATCTGCGGAGGAATAAACTAAGTTCTTACAATTTTAGGTTTCACAATAGGCCAATCATCCTGTTGCACCACTTATTGCCTCACTTGTCCAAACAAGTCATGGATCCTCAATGGCATATTTATTGCAGACTACAACATATCAAAGTCCATGGGTGATTGATTCTGCTGCCACAGATTACATGAGTGGTGATGTCACGTCATTTTTTTCATATTCATTACTCAGATACCCTACCTAATGTCAAGTTTATAAATGGCTCTTCCATTTTTGTAAGTGGGATTGGGTTCGTTTGTCCATCTTCTTTGATATCTTTACAATCTATTCTTTATCTCCCTAGATTTCCATTCAACTTGTTATTAGTTAGCAAATTAATCAAACTTCTTAATTGCTCAGTAACTTTCTCTATTGATTTTGTTATTGCTCATGATTCAAGGACATGTAGGAAGATTGGTTTCAGGAATAAATTCCAAGGCCTGTACTATTTGTATATTAAAGCCCCTATTGCTTGTACCACTTCACTCACACTGGAACAAATACAAAGTCGTATTGGTCATACATCTCTATTGTTAGGAAAGTATAGTCGTAGTTCTTTTATGTCATGTCAACAAACGGGCTTTTGCCAATTTTTGTTAGTTAATTATGACATTTGGGGTCCTAGTCACATTCTCTCTAAGGTTGGTTGTCATTATTTTGTTATATTCATTGATGATTACTCTCGAATGACTTGGTTATATTTAATGAAAGATCGATCAGAAGTGTTTTCTATTATTTTTGCCTTTTCTGCTGAGATCTATGCACAATTTCATGTTTCCATTCCAATGTTGAAGTCATAATGTTAAAGAATATTTTTTTGCCTCGTTTTGTTCCTTTATGCCTAACACGATATCACTTACCAATTATCTTGCTTTTACACTCCACAACAAAATGGGATGACTGAAAGAAATAATAGACACCTTATCAAAACTGCTCATACATTACTCCTTCACATGCATACACGTTTGATTGTTTGGGATGTAGTCCTTATTGTCTGTTATCTAATTGATCGTTTGCCCTCATTTATGCTCCCACTATCGAATTCCATTTTCTATTTTTCTCCCAGTGATCTTTTCTACTCGTTACCTCCACGTTTTTTTGGATGCATATGCATCGTTCATAAACTATATCTCGATTATGATAAATTAGCTCTCCGATCGTTCAAATGTATTTTTCTTGATTATGCTAGACACCAGAAGGGATATTGTTGTTATTTTCCTCAATTACACAAAATTTTTACTCTGTAAATGTAACTTTGTTTTTAGCCTATCCCCTCTACCTTCTTTTGATTTTGTGATTGAGACTTTTCCTCTTTCCGTTCCTCTACTTCCTCTTTTGGAGTTCCTTTGCACCATCTACTACCCTGGAGGGTATATTTGAATCCGAACTAGTAGAGAGCTCCTCCCAATTGAACTTATCAAATATCCATGTGTATGTACAATGCCCTCGTTCTCCTCCTTAAAACATGCCGGCACCGGTCACTTCACTTCCTCCAAATCTTTGACTAGTCCGCCATCCATTTAATTTGGACTACCCAATTACACAACATAAGGTACTTGTCATTGTATAACCTCACATCCTATTTTCATTGTTGTCTCCTACAATTCCTTGCCATCCACATTTTTATTGCTTTCTTATGTTTTGTCTCTATTCTTCAATTTGTTAATGAAACCTTTGTGTAGTCAGGGTGGCGTATTGTTATCTTGGTTGAAATGTTTGGTATCTGGAAATTAGTCTTTTTTTCTCCTAGCAAGACTACCATAGGTTGTCGATGGGTCTACACCATGAAGCTTTCCCATAATGGTACTATTAATTGCTTTAAGGCTTGCATGGTGGCCAAGAGTTATACCCAAGTTTATGGGCTTGATTATAGTGATGCCTTTTATCTGGTTGCTAAGTGTCTTCTATTTGTATTTTTTGGCATTTGCTATTATGTATTATTGGCCTTTGCACTAATTGGACATAAAAATGCCTTTTGAATTGTGATTTATTGGAGGAAGTTCATATGGATCAATCACTTGGGTTTGTAGCTCAGGGAGTCTGTCAATGTTTGTTTTCTTAAAAGTCTTTATATGGCTTAAAGCAATGTTCTTGAGTATGGTTTGGTTATTTTAGTATGCCCATTTAACAATTTTGATTAAAATAGTGTGGTGTCGACCATTTAGTGTTTTATAAACATTCATCTATAGGAAAACGTTTATGGTTAATCGTTTGGAGATGACGTTGAAGGTATAAGAGGGTTAAAAACTTTTCTATGACAACAATTTCAGAAAAAAGATTTAGAACCATTGAGGTACTTCTTAGGGATTGAAATTGTAAGATCAAAACAATAAATATTTATTTCTCAACGCAAATATACTCTTTACACCTTGAGTGAAAGAGTTATGTTAGCCTTTGGATTGTATGACTTGCCAATAGATCCCAATATCAAGTTGCTACGTGATGAAGGAAACTTGATTCCTTATTCAGGATTATATAGAAGATTGGTTGACAAACTTAACTATCTTGCTGTAAGACATCCAAATGTTTCTTTTCTAGTAAGTGTAGTGATTTTGTTCTTAGATTCCCCACGAAAAAGTCATTTGGAAGTTGTCATGCATTCTTTGATACATTAAATGAGCTCCTAACAAAGAGTTATTCTGTGGGAATAAAGGGCATTTTGACATTACATATTATTTAGATGTTGATTGGGTAGAATCTCTAGTTGACTATCATTCCACATTTGGGTATTGTGTATTCATAGGTGAAAATTTATAATCTTTTTTAAAAAAGAAGGTAGTGGTATCATATTCTAGTGCAGAGTCTCAATGTTGCTCGATGGCACTAATTACGTGTGAGTTGATTTGCATAAAGGGGTTCCGCACGAAGCTAGGAGTGGACTATTCTTCATCAATGAAAAATCAAGCAGCCTTGCTCATCATCTCAGTCATTGTATTTCATGAGTAAACTATGCATATCGAAATTGATTTTTATTTTGTATAAGAGAAACTGTTAACAATGGAGATAACTATTTCCTATTTTAGTTTAAACGATCAACTTGGTAATCTATTTACTAAATCCTTAAGAGGTCCTAGAGTTGAACATATCGGTAACATGTTTTGCACATATGATATATATACACCAATTTGAGGGGAAGTGTTATTTGGATAAATGATAGTATTGTAATTATACTCATAATTCTATAAATATAGGAGTTTAGTGCTCATTGAGCACGAAGCATTTTCCTCTACTTCTCTCCCTTCTTTATACTCTCTTCTCTATACTTACCAGATTCAATGCTAAATATCGAGTTCCATACTGCCCGTTGCTAATAATTATTGTTTAACTGGCAAAATATATGCTTCTTACTGCCTCGTAAAATCTGATAGATTAACTGGTGTGTAATTAATTTCTCATACAAGTCCTTATTTTAACAGAATATTTTGGGAATCAAAAGACTTTGAAGGTCATACTGACTTGGTCGAGCCCTGGTATAGAACTCCATACTCCATTGAGAAGATATCTGGCTCAGTCATTCAGGTTTCATCATCTCTTTATATGTATCACATGTATAATAGCGACAATGAGATACTTTTTATCTGATCTTGTCTGTCTTTTGTTGTGTAGCTTCATTTATTTAACTGAACAAAGATTGAAGCACCTTGATGATTCTTGAATCCCCCCCTTTTTATTTCTTTTTAGCAGTGGATGCATGCAGCTCCAAATGAACATCTGCATCTACCGGCAGCTAATGTGTTTATTCCTACAGATCTATCAATAAGGGAGCTTAAGGAAAAGGTTTATAACAGCTGTTCATATTATACTTCTGCATATTTATAATATTGTTTGGCTTATCCTGCCAGTTTAATCATTTACATGGGCACCAAGACAGGTCATATCCCCCATCATGTTGAGGAAGTCATCTTATTCGAGATTATGGTACAAGGCTGACACAATATTCTCCATCCCTAAGGCTTATGTGAAAATAGATTTCAACTGTCCATGCACTAGCTACTCTCCTGAATCAGAAGTTCTTACTGAGATCTTTACCCGGTTGTTGACAGATTACTTGAATGAATATGGTATGCTGCCAAATCGTTCATCTGATAACTGAATGATGCCTTTTTGTGTTCTTGGTTGAAATTTATGCAAAACTGCCTTTAAGTTGTTTCTCCATATCTAAGTTGGATTTAATTGATATTTATGAGTGAAGATTTTATTTATGTGTGAGGTAAACTAAAATTTTTGATTTGTTTCTGTCTCAGCTTACTATGCTCAGGTTGCTGGTCTAAATTATGCAATTACCAGTACAGACAGTGGTTTTGAGGTAATCTATCCTGCATCTTTGGGCGCATAGGTTGGCAATTTTATCCAAACCCACAGGTAATTACCTGTATCTTCCCTGCTTAGGCTTGTTTGGGGGAGTTAAAATGGGTATGAGTATGATGCTGATGCATTGACAATATCCATTCTAGGTAGGTTACACGCCTATACCTACCCCACCTTCTACCTTTGTGCAGTTTGTGCCTCTTAATAATATTAAGAGAACAACCCCAAGTGAGTGTGCATTTGTGTGAGAACATACTTTTGTGTTCTATATTGTTAGATATTCTCAATCTTATTGTGTTACTCTCTCCTTACTGAGTTAATGTCTGCCAATTTCTTTCTAAAGAGACTACTTTTACTCAATTACCATATGTTCCCTTTGCCTCTCTTGCTGTTTATACTACTGCATAGCAAAAAAATATAGCTCTAAAATTGGGTGTGTTTTAATGTTTTATCCAAGAATGAAATAGCAGTTCGGTTTCCAAAAAATAGGGTGCTTCTCATGCTAACAAGGCCTCATTTGACTTTTTAGTCCTCTAAAAATTTAGCTTTATGGATATTGGCATTGGGTACCATTATGGGCTGGTTACAATTAATGTACCTGTGGGTATGATTGAGACGAACCTAATGGTATGAGGATGATTATAAAGTTCCCCACCAAACATATTTCTGTAGATACTTGTATCTAAGTTGGTATGCTATCTTTTCTAAGCGCACAGGCATGGCTTCATGCATGCTGGAATAGAAAATGAAAATTCAATCCCTCTGGGGCCGTGGTTATTTCATCCCTTTGTGCACCCTGAAGTACCAAATTCAAATTTCGTGTTACACTTGGACTCTTCAATATGTAAACACCTTTTTGGAGAATTGCCAATTCTGAAATGTGGTCATATGTCCATATTGGAAACCCATGCCTGGTTCACAGCAGTATAGTATATGACAATAAGATGAGCTTGTGGGTAGGATATCTGGTCAAAAGAGAAAAGTAGGATGTGAAGTGTTAGGGGTGGGATTGATTGACAAAGTTCATGTCTGATTGGTTGGTATTTCCCTGAAAATTTTGTGAAATCTGTGAAGGTGGGATGAGATGAATACAACATTGTACACATGCTTGCACGGTACAGTTTACAGGCAATTTATATGTTTGGCATCATTCTTCTGCTATCATAGTGTTGAGCTTAATTGGGGAATGGCATATAGCTGTGTGCTTTTACCTCTCTATCTTTTTGGTGTTCTTCATATACTACCATTGTTATCATTCCAGAATAGGCAGTCCAAAAACTTTGCATTCTTTGGCTTACTGTCTGGCTTTCGTTATTGGGCATTCTTCCCCATGCTTTACTTTGGTTGTGCTGAGAGATGTTCATCGGAGGATGAATGGATTCTTGTTGCTTTAATGTTTGGCAGTTTGTCCTAAATGTTGTCTCTTTTGTAGGTCACCGTGTTTGGTTATAACCACAAAATGATGATTTTATTGGAAACTGTGGTTGATAAAATAGCAAAATTCACTGTAAAACCAGACAGGTTTCAGGTGATAAAGGTAATTACCCTGTGCTTCTATTAGGGGCATCTCAATTCTTTTCTATGTTTCTGTTAATTGAACGTTGCTTTTGGCGAATCAGTCTCAAGTTGACTTAGTGTATTAGAATTGTTTTCCAATCTCAACATTATTGCGGTGCTTCATTTTTCTCCATTTCTCTCCCAAGATTTGAGGAAAAAAGGATAAAAAAATGTTGTTTTATCATTTTATTTTGTCTGAATCTATCTTTTCTTCTATCCATGACTAAAATTGTGTTTGAAAGTGTCTCAATCAATGACTTCTGATTTATGCTAGTGTTCTTTTTGATGAGTTTGCTTGATTTCTTTGGCTCTTCTTGATGATAGCTCATGTATAATTTTCTTGTCTCTACCTGTTATGATTGAATGGATTTACATTCATTTATAAAAGCATAAAAGGGACTCAGTGCATGAGGATTCCCATTCTTGGAAGGGTTAAACGCACTCAGCTTTTACCTTGCATTACAGAACGGTGTTTCCATGGATCCTTTTTTTACTTATGTGTTCATTACAAAACGTGTTCTACATTCTAGGAAACAATTTCAGATCTAGTAGTCAAATTTTACTAATTGTTTTTTTGCTTCAGGAGATGGTAATAAAGGATTATGAAAATTATAAGTTTCAACAGCCATATCAGCAAGCTATGTACTACTGTTCATTGATACTGCAAGATAACTCACGGCCTTGGATGGAACAAGCTGAAGTCCTACCCCATTTGGAAGCTGGTCACCTCGCTGAATTCATTCCCATGCTTCTCTCAAGGGCCTTCTTGGAGTGTTATATAGCCGGTTCTTATCCCAAAGATTCCCAATTTCTCTTTCAACTCTAAATATGTAGTTATATCTGATTTGTGTAAGTCGGTTTTTTTAACTTTTCTGATTATCTTTCAGGGAACATTGAGGCTAATGAGGCCAAGTCAATGATTGAACAAGTTGAAGATGTTTTGTTCAAGGGATCTCACCCTATCTGTAAACCTGTATTCCCTTCTCAGCATACGACTAATAGAGTTGTTAAGCTTGAAAAAGGCAAAAGTTACTGCTATTTTGCAAACGGCTTGAATCCAAATGATGAGAATTCTGCTCTTGTTCACTATATTCAGGTGATTAAGTTTTCTAGACGAAGAAACCAGCAGTAGTTGCTTATTCTGAACATTTAATTACTTATATTTGTTGTTTCAATATTTTCAATTTATGCTGCGACTGTTTGATATTGAAAAATGTTGGTTGTTTGCTTTTCACAGTCAATTAGACATTCTTTCTCTTCTTCTCTGTGCTCTAATTTTAAGTAGTCCTGTCAACCCTCTCAGATAATGAGAGACATTTCTTGCAGTTCAATATTTTAATTTAAAATCTATGAAAATCTAAAGAAATTTAGCCTTTTCATTTTTATTTTGGAGGGCTTCTCTAGTTGCTGCTGATGATCCATATTGTGACTGGTCTGATTGATGGAGGTTGGCAAGGAAGGGATCAATGTCATCAAAGAAGGAATCAATCTATATATGGTGTAATCATTGCTAATATTCTGTAAAATATTATCATTTTTACTTTTCTAATTTGGGTACAGATTTGAATTATTAGCTGATTCTTAGCCATATGATACGCTTAGTAATTTCTATATGATGAGAAGCACCTTCACGGTGAAGGTTATTGAGTATTCAAGCTACTTGACATGGTATCAGAGACAATTCTGAATCATACCTCTTGGCCAGTCGTCGAATCATTGAAGAAAGTCGACAATCTCTCAGTGATTTCTAGCATTGGATGCTCATCATCCATTTCTGGTACCTTCATTATTGTTCTGAATCTTATAGTTTGAATCTGAGTGGTCATTTGAGTTTGTGTTAGTCTATACCCTCCATTGGTGTCGTCTCTATGGTGGTTGTGAGCCAAAGACTTAATTTCTTGATTTCGTAGACAGTGTATAGAGAAGAAGAATGTAGGACTTGCGGGCAGGTGTGCGGGCGATTTTTCCTTGCCGGCACTCGATTTCATGTTTCGGCTTCTAGCATTGACTAATTGACATTGCTTGGCGGTTTCGTCTGTGGCAGTGTTGCTTGGCAACTTCTTATGTGACCACTTCTCCATCGGATTTCCTCTTTCTATGGTAATTGAAGTTGCCTCTTCTTCCTCACATATATTCTTCTCTGTGCTCCTATTTCCTTTTTGTGGCAGCGTGGCATAAGCTAGGCTGTATTCCGTTGGACAAATAATGCAGGTTGTGTTTGGAGAGAGAGAGACCTCTGAGCTTGCCGTATGGTGGGTTGAATTCCACTGGACAATTAATCAAGCTGTGAGGTGTTATTTTTGGACAAGTTTGTGTTCATGATCTTTTTTACAAGGGGACACAATTATCTCTCTCATTATTTTCGATTATATTAATCATGTGTTCAAGCAACTTAGATATTTTTGGAGTATGGTTTATACGTAAAAACAATTCTACCCATGAATTCCAATTTCAAGTATTTATCACAAGAAAAGATCTGTGGGGTAGTATAGATAGTAGTAATGTTCCACCTATAGATACTTTAAAATTAGCCAAATGAAAGGTTAAAGATGCCCTAATGATGACCTAGATTTTGGGATCTATTGGTCCTTATTATTCTTAACTTGAGATTATGTAAAACTATGAAAAGTATGCTAGGTTGTCTTGAAAAAATATATCATCGTGACAATACCGCATGGTCTTTTCAAGTGGAATATAAAATATCTCGTTACACGTAGGAGGGCTTTTCTATTCAAGATATTTTCTCTAAGTTTCAAAACTTATGGATTGAATTTGTTGATATGATTTATGCTAAAATATTTGCCAAATCTCTTGTTGTTTAGAACGTTTCATGAACAATGCAAGCATTATCAATTTTTAATGAAGCTTTGACCTGAATTTGAGGCCACTCTCTCAAATCTTATGAATTATGTCCCTTCTCTATCTTTGGATGTGTGTTTTGGGGAGTTACTTTGGGAAGAGCAATGTATTGCCACACAGGTCTCTTTTTAGCAAAATGGTATACCATCTAATGTTGTAGTGTATACGGCTCTTGGGAAAGTCAAGGGTAGAGATGTGTAAGGTTTAATGTTTTATTTGCAAAGAATATGGGTATTTTGCGTGCAGAGAAATCGTGCAATTACTGCAAAAGAATCATACCTGTCCCAACAACGACAAGCTAACGCCTATCAAACTGCAGAGGATCAAGGTTTGGTTGGCTCTTCTGTTGCGAATTATACTATTGGTGGTCAATCTACCCTTACTCTTGCCATGGTTCAACAAATGATCATTTTAGCCTTCTTAGCTTTAGGGCTTCAAGGTAACAATATTTCATCCTTTTTATCTTGGCTTATTAATTCAAGGGTATTTAATCATATGACTAGCTCGCCTAATAATCTTGGCAAGGTTCGAGCATAGTATAGGATATCTCACATTTAGATTACTAATGGTACTTGTTTACCCATTCATGTCATTGGTGATATTAATTTTGCTATTAGATATGTTTTTGTATCTCCTAAGCTTTCAACTAGTCTCTATTCAATAGGCTAGTTGGTTGGTAATAATTATAATGTTTAATTTTCTCTTAATGGTTTTGTGTATGATTAGATGTCTGGAAAGATATTTGTAATGGAGCCTAAAGTTGGATGCTTGTTTCCTTTGCATTTTTCAATTCCTAATTTTATCTCATTAGCCTGTACTACCTTGAATAATAAGAGTGAAGTATGACACAAACGTTTGGATTATCATATCTCTATTATTCTATCTCATTCAATGAACCTTAATTTTTTTGGCAATAAAAATCAATTTTCATCTCGTCTTTCTTTTAATTGCTCCATATGCAAATTAGGTAAGAGTGAATCTCTTTCACACCCTTCCTTTGGCATTTGTGTTGCAAAATGTTTTGATATTACTCCTAGTCATGTAAGGAAATTGCTCCTATTATATCTCATGCTAATTATAAATGTTTTGTGACTTTTATTGATGGAAACAGTAAGTATACATGGATTTGTTTCATTCATTCTAAATCTATGGTATTTTCGCGTTTTAAAAATTTGTGGCCACACTTTCATTTCCATTGCCGCCTTACAGGGATGACTTCTTTATCAAATGGATGTTAAAAATGCTTTTCTTCATGGTGATCTCAAAGAAGAGGTTCTTATGGCTCTGCCACCGAGCTTGTTTTCTATTTGCTCTTTTGACGTATGTAAATTTCAAATATCTTTATATCGATTAAAGCACGCTTTTTGAACATGGTGTGATAAATTTCATTCTACAGTACTTCATTTTTCATTAAGGAAATCAACGTGACACATCTCTCTTCCTCTACAAGACAACCATGGGTATTGTTCTTCTTCTTGTTCACGTTGATAATAATTTTTTAATTAGGATGGACTTTACCTTGATTGCTAATCTATGGCTGCATTTTCACCCCCCATTTTATATGAAAGATGTTGGCCATCATACTTACTAGGTTGAAGTTCATAAGGATTCTACAATGGTCTTCTTAATTTAACATAAATACACTCAAAATTTGATTAGTTTAGTTGACCTTCAAGATTCCTATCTTGTGGATACTCCTCTAAAATTGTTCTCAAATGTTGCAGTGATGAGTGTAATCTCCTTTCTAAACCTATTGTATTCCGATAGATTGTAGGCAATTTAAACTATCTGACTATTACTCGGCCAGATATTTCTTTTGCTATTCAGCAAGTTAGGCCCTCTATGCACATACCTCGTCACCTACATTTAGTTGCAGTTCGTTACATTATTCGCTATCTTCATGGGAGACTTGTAGTTTGTTCTTCCTAGCTGGCTCACCTCGTGAGATATAGTGATGTGGATTAGGCTAGATGCTTGGATATACGACTGTCTATCACGGGATGGTGCATGTTTCTTGAAAATTCATTGATCTCATGGAATAGCAAGAAGCAAGGGTGAGTTTTCGAATTGTCCACTATATTGTGCAATGTTTGTTGCTTGTTTTGAGATTTTTTGGCTTCATGGGCTTCTAGTGGAGATTGGATTTCTCCAATGCGATCCCTTTTCTTTCCATGCTGATAATACTAGCACTATTCTGATTGTTGCTAACCTCATTTATCATGAGTATACGAAACATATTGAAGTGGACTGTCATCATATAGGAGAAGCATCTAAAAATGGCATAATTTTTCTTCGCCATATCTCTAGTGATCCACAAATTGCAAATGTCTTTACCAAATCTATGACCCAACAGTATTATCAATTCCTTATGAGCAAATTGTTATTTCTTGATCGACTAGTATCAATTTGAGGAAGGATATTAGTAAAAAAAAAAAAAAATCTCTTTGTCATTAAGGAAGGAATCAATTTATTTATGGGGTATTCATTGTAAATATTTTGTAAATATATTATCATTATTGCTTTCCTAATTTAGGCATAATTTGATTTATTGGCTAATTCTTAGCCTTATAATACACTTAGTAATTTCTATATAATGAGAAGCATCCTCACAATGGAGGGTATCGAGTATTCAAGCTACTTGATGGGAGAGACATGCGAGGTAGGTGCTAAAGATGGAAATTGCTAGGATTGAAAAAGATGACCGCACCCCAATTGATGGACTAAATAAAGATGATCAGTCCATTCAATTTATTCAGTCAAGCCTCTTTCAAAGTGGCTGTTGACCGTAACCCTAATGCGAGTCTATTTCTAACTTAACAAATATTTCATTCCTTTCTAGCATACATTACAATTATTTTTATGTGGACTTATTGGTATTCCATGATGCAATGTGGATGGGTGTACATTGAATGATGGCAGATAAATATTTTAGCCTTGACCATATATGAATTTGAAAGCCTTAACCTTAGTTCTCTTTGGAGCTTCTCAGTAGTTACATTTTCTAATACTCATTGGTATCTTCAATTAGAGTGCAAAGAAACTGGGACTTCTTGTGATTTTGCATTGTGTGATTTTATTTGATGAGTAACAATTTTCAGAGTTTTTTTTTTATATGAAAAATCCCTTTTCCATGAAACTAGGTACATCAAGACAATTTCCTGAGGAATGTGAAGCTTGAACTTCTCGCTCTTGTGGCAAAGCACCGTGCCTTTCATCAACTCCGATCAGTTGAGCAACTTGGGTACATAACTGTACTCTTGAAGAGGTACAGGAACTAATTTTTTCTTTCACCAGAACTCTTTATTTATCATGTCTCTTTTCTTTATAGGTTTTATTGTGCAGGAATTATTTTGGCATCCATGGACTGCAATTTATTATTCAATCCACTGTGAAGGTGCATAAACACCATTATTTCTGCCTGCACGTTGATATTGGCATAGACATTAAACTTCACTGCTTATTGGGTTTAACAGGGTCCGGGTAAAATTGATCAGAGAGTCGAAGCATTTCTGGACATGTTTAAGTCTGAACTCCATGAGATGACTGGTGATGAATTCAAGGTAAGCTGGTACTTAATTCAAGATTCTACAGCGGATAGTTTAGGAAGCTTTTGGAGTTTGGATCACATAATGGGAGCAAGTCAATGCTTGCAAGATTCTACGGAGTAGGAAATTGTCTCCAAATGAGCGGCATCTTTTATACTTTGGAACCCTTTTTACATTGAAAACAATGGACCTAGCATTTGAGACAACTTTCCAATATCAATGTATAAAGGTGAAAGTCAAATCCATGGGTTCCTCCTAAAAAATGCTCCAATTCAATTGAGAGATGCAAAGAGACATAGACATTATTTGATTGTAAGATGCCCATAGTATTGGCTAATTAGAATTGGAATGCAAACGATAGCTGTCAGCAATACGCACAAGTCACATAAAATTCAAAACTTTGCATAATACACTCGTGAACAAAAATATTATAATTCATACAAAGTGTGCATGTAGAAAGCTTCCTTTTTCATAGGATGGGTAAGAGAAAAGGGATGAACCCTTGTCATTGGTATGTGAAGCTTTTAGATAGCTCTCTTCCTTAGCATAATCTTGATGTTAGAATAAATTAGTGTACATCTGTTGCTGAGAAATGAGACATCTGATAGGCTGACTGAAAACTAGGATAATGTAAGTTGTGGATAGATAAATAGACGTGGGACTGATATTCTTAATGATTGTGAAATTACTGCTCTCCGTAATTGTTCGTCTTTCCTGTTATAGCTGTTGACCTCTTTGCTATAATAGAGAAATGTCGATGCACTAATCCAAGTGAAGCTGGAGAAGTTCAAGAATTTGAGTGAAGAATCTAAGTTCTACTGGCAAGAAATTGTCAATGGCACCTTCAAATTCGATAGGAGAGAGTCCGAGGTACCGACATTAAACAAAGAAGGAAAAAAAAAAGAGAGATTTCCCTTTTTCTTTTCTTGGCATTCTAATAGTTTGGTAATTCTTGCATAATGATTGTCGCAGATTGCAGCTCTGAGGCAGCTAACCCTAGAGGAACTGAGAGATTTCTTCGGCGAATATATCAAAGTTGGCGCACGGCAAAGGAAGAATCTGAGTGTTAGGGTTTATGGTGCCGTGCATTCTTCGGAATATGAAGCTGACAAAAGTAGCGTTGATCAAATCCGCTGCATCAAGGTCGATGATATCTTGAGTTTCAGAAGATCTCAGCCTCTTTATGGATCATTTAAAGGAGGATTGGGTCAGATGAAACTGTAGAATAGCAAGGTAAGAGATCACAAGGTAATCCTTTTGCTCTTCCCTTTCGTAAGCACCTTGCCCCTGTTCAAATCAATCAGGACATCAATCAAGCGAGCCATTTCGAGTTGATTTGTGCGTTTCATTTGTTAATCCAAAATCAGGATGTTACAAGCTCTCTAGCTATGTACCTAATAGAAGCTGAAGCTTTTATTGTCAAAAAATTAAAGTAACTACCTTGGTTTGGTGGGAACAATAAGTAATACTGTAAATAAAGTAAGAATAAATATTATGTTGTTTGGTCTATAAGAGAAATGACGGTCTATGTTGATGCAGATAACATTGGTGGCTGTATAGGCAGAGGGGTGGGGTGGGTGTGATTGGTGATTAATATTCATTTTTATGCGACTATAGATAAATTTACCTTTTATTTTTTTCTCATGTGATAAAGTTGGAATAAATATAATTGGTATTTGTGTTTTTTGGCCCTATTATTCCCAAATTAAACAGCCTATACGGGTGTAAAATTACAATGTGGGGAATTTTTTTTTACTAATTTAGAATAAAAATATTAACTTTGTTCAATTTAATTGCATTGAAGAACAGGACCGAACTTTTAGATGTGCAAAATTATTGCAAAATGGTTATGTTACCCATCTCCTCAGACTAACATTTCATGGGAATTTCAATATATTAATAACTCCCATGAAACATTAATTGCTCTGTAAATATATCCAAGCATTTGGCGAATTCTCAGCGTGTAGTGGCGTCCTCAAAGAGCATTGCACTCTAAAGAACAAATATTGAAGAACAACAGGGAAGAATCAGTCGCTTGGCTGACGAAACATAGGATATTTGACTAGGTGAAAATCCATTCAGTATGGGGCTTTTAAACGGCTAACAATGTTTACTGCTTACCTGTACAACTTCTATTTAACATAATCCCATGGACTAGAAATTTAAAATGGAAGTAAACAACGAAAGCAATCACTTGATGGATATAGCTATTGGGAAGAATTGTGGAAGAAGGTTTGCGGAATCAGCTAACACGGTAGAAGGCGGCTTGCTAACCTAGAGAGATTTGCAGCGGAGAAGGGACAAAGTCGTCAGCAATGGTGAGCGTTGGACGATAGTAAGGCTTCCTATGGTGCAGCAGGGATGATCTTCTTTGGGATTTTTCCGCTGCTTCTGTGGGGCGAAATGATGAGGCAGAGGCTGAAGAGGAGGGCAGTGAGAAATGTTTGGCGGCAATGAGCTAACGAGACGGGTGCCAGCCCGCCCTTTTGGGATTTGGGAGAGCAATCGGGGTTGATTGCATGGCGTCGTTCGGTGCGGCCGCCATGGCTTTTCTGCAAATTCTCCTCCTGGTGGGACTGCCGTTGCTGAAGCTAATGCCTATGAAGAAACCATGAACAGATTTGGGAGGAAAAAGTGATAATAAGACGTATCAAAATGGAACAAGATTCAAGCGATTGAAGAGAAAAGGGCTTATCACTGTGAAAAAAGGCTCCTGCATCCATCTAGGAATTACAGTTCTACGTGATGGCAAAAAATTAAAAGTACTCAATTTTTATAATGAGATATCTTATTTTTTATAATACTAAAATTTAAATTAAACTTGCTAGAAGTTTTAGAAAAATTTAAAAATGAAAAAAATGGTATATAAAAATTTAAATGATTCGATTTGGATTCTAGCAGGTATAGAAAAGGGCTTTAGCTTGTTCGAGTGCATGTTTCCTCACGTAATTCCGGTCTTCTGGTTCTTCAAGAAGCTCGGCCACCATTTTCACTGCCCGGTCAAGGCGTTCATCTGTCATTCAAAGAATACCTTCAGTAGAAGTGAATAACCATCTCCTATAGCATAAGGCATCAGCAACACTCCAACACCATATCCATTTGGGGATGCAAACAAGCTTAGTTTAGCTAATAATGAGTTGCTCAGGGCTAGCTCTCTGTTTAACGAGCTTCTTAAGTAAAACGAGAGAGAGAGAGAGAGAAACTGATTGATGAACGAGTCTCTGAATACTCCTGAGTAGTTGACAACAACATCGATCCGCTGCCTTCCAAGCTCCTCAAGACTAACTGGCTCCACCCTGTTGACTCTCCCAAAGGCATCAGCAACCGGCCTTACCCGAGTGATCCACAGAACTTGAACCAGCGACTCTCCGTAAGTCTTGAGATTCTCAGTTCCCCACAATGCAGGTGCAACCGTTTCAGGATAATTTCCTCCATTATCAGCCTTTTGGTGCTCGGGCAAGCAGTCCACGGCAATCTTAGCACTCTGCATTGCAGCTGTTGCTGGAATAGCTTGTGGGTCCAACGCATGGACATTCTTTCCAGTAGGCAGAATTTTCGGTTTTCTAATCGGTTCTCTAGGCTCAACATATTTACCCTCCAAAGCCTGCTTCAAACTCCCGAGCTCATTATCGGCCAAAACCAGCTTCAAGCACCCCCCTTAGAAAGCCGAAAAGGGTTCTCAAATTTTCCCTGTTAGGCCGTAAAACTTAGTGCTGGACAAGTATTGGATCCATGGCTCATTCGATACAAACCCAAGCACTGAGCTCAGCTCGTCGGCCCCATCAACAACTTGACCCTTATTTTAGTCGCCCTGTCCATAAATGCGGAAATACCTCCCTGGGATATCTCTGTTATCTGTCTTAAGCAGCTCAACGTCTCTCAAAGGTCCTAGGTCATTCCCCCTGTAGACATCCTCAATGTCCGTTCCAACGGTATCAGCCAATATAACTGGGAGGGATGAACTCCCTTCTTCAGGACGGTCTAAAGAAGTAATATTAAACAGGGTTACTATTGCTTCCATGGCTGTAGGTGGGCTCGCCAATCACGTGGAGGCCACAAGGCAAGAGCCGGGGTTCAGTTTCCATGATCTTAGAATACACCTTCCCAACCACAAGATCATGGTCTTTGGCTAAGATTTCCTGCCCTTCTTGAAGAAGGTCCACATCCTTGTCGAGATTGCACTTCTTGGCCGTCCTAATTATGGAGTTGACAATCTGAGGGTCGCCGCCTGTTATCTTCAAGGGATGGATAAGAGGAATAAGCTCACTCTGCTGTTTGAGCCCTTTGTAAAGGACGGCACTCTCAACTGGAGGAGTCAGGTTGCTGATGGTATATTTGCACAGCTGCGGCGTTTGGCAATGGTGGCTTCTGTTGGTTGTTGGCTGCGTAGTATTAAACGTTTGGGATAATAAACATCGCTCACCCCCACCTGCTATCCGGGCAAGAATTCAGGGAGCCAAGAGTGCTAAACTGTAAAACAGCATCAGCTCCAAATGTCTTCTCCACAAAAGAGTAATAAGTGGAAAATCTGTGATGTGGGCTAGCTGATTTGTAGAAGAGTAGGCGCATAGTATCGCCCTCATAGCCAAAGGTAGGCTGAACGCCTACGAAGACATTCCCATAATGTTTTCCATAAATCAACAGATTCTCTCCATCAGAATTCAAATTGCCAGGAGGCTTACCCCAGCTTTCTTCTAATAATGTTGCATAAGGAGTCAGCCTTTGGTACTCTCGGATGCTCATTTTATAAGCGATGTTGAGATTTAGGGTGCTGAATTGTGCCTCCTTTTCGTGAGTGGAAGGCCTTCGACATTTTAGCCATCCTTCTTGAGTTCTTTCAAGACAGAGAAGATTGAGGAGGAAACATTTAGGTAAGCTGCAGTTCCAACATTTCCTTTGTCAGGAGGGAAACTGAAGACTGTGATGGCTATCTTCTTCTCTATCATACAAAGAAGAATATTAGGAGTAGCCACCTGGAAAATAATTAGTCAAACAAGCAACAAGTATGAAACTCACAGATGTGTCTCATATTCCCATTCTAAATCAAATCAAGATAGCAACTGGGGAAAATATGAAAAAGAAAGCAAACAAAGGATGCATTTGATAGGCAAAAGGAAGTACCTTGGAACTTCTTCTCTTAATTTGGGCTATTCGTTTTTAAGTTGTGATTTAACAAATGATTTTAAAGTGATGGAACTCCACTGATTCCTCTTATTTCATCGGGTCAAGACCATCAGATCAGATATCAGCTTCATAAGACATTCCCATAATGTAGGCAAATAGAATATTTAAATCTCAAATATTACTTCTCAAGAAAGTAAGCATGACCAGAGCATGAACCAACAGCTTCTGGGCAGCATATGGGAGAGCAGAGAGGGGAGATTTTAGAATGATTAGGGGTAGGTTTAGATTGGGATCTAGTGAGAAAAATAACATTTTGTAGTTCTTATATTTTATTTCAATAGTTAATTATTAAAGTTTTTTTAATTTTTATCAGTATAATTACATTAATTTTAATTTACGTATGAGAGTTTGATGTAAAGTCTAAATAAAAGATTTTTCTTAAAAAAAATAAAAAGAAACTGACCAATGTTATCTTAGTGGGAACTAGTAGTAGAAAGAAAAAATTGAAAGAAAAGATGATGCATAAAAGTAATAAAAAAAAAAAAAAAGAGGAAGAGATTAAAAAAAATGGAGAAAAAGGAAAGAAAGAAAGAATCAATAGAAATTTTTTATAAAAAAAAAGAAAAAAAAAAGAAAAGTTGCTGTGCAGGGTATGGGAGATCATGGGGGGGACGATTTTAGGGAGATATTTAGAATAATTAGGGTTAGGTTAGAGTAGGATAGAGTGCAAAAAATAATATTTTATAGTTTTTATATTTTTATCTTAGTAGTTAATTATTAAAGTTCTTTTAATTTTTATTAATATAAATACAATAATTTTAATTTACGTAAAAAAAATTTGATTATTAATTTAAATTTTGCTAAATTGATTGTAAATTTGGTAAATTTTTTATTATTAATGAAATTCCTCTAATTTTATGCAAATTAAAGTTACATTTTTATTAGCTTAATCATTATTTTTACCTTTATAGTTTCTTATTATTCATTTGGTTTGGCCATATTTTCACAAAGATTATTTCTTTTACATTTAAATATTATTTTTTGTAATTTATTTTTTTCATGCTATACACTATTTTTCAATATTTTGTTATTAGCTTTTTACCAATTTGAATTGTTATAATTTAATCCATTTATATGTGTACCAGAATCCTAATTTTAAAGATTTCTTAATTGTTTTAATTTCTTATATTTAATCCATTTATTTTTACATTAGTTTATTCTGGTTGAAAAGTCCTCCAATATCTAATCTTTTGTTTTTGATTTTTTTGGAGTTTCTAAATGCAATATTTTATATGTTTTAAATTATCTCATAAATTTTAGATAAAAGACATAACATTTTATAAATACAATACCCACATATTGTGTAAAAATAATCTTATATATATATAAGGACTATAATAGCCATTGATAAGAACTCCGTACTCCAAAAAACAACTCAATCTAAAACTATTGAACATTAACGGTTACCGAGAATGAAGAATAAACAATCTATTATTTAGCGATGAATTAAAAATAACTGGGGCAAGTAAGGCACATTTTTAGGAAAAATAAACTGGGAAGGGTTTAGATTCTCATTGCCTTTACTGATTTTGATTAGTGTACTGTACTCACATTGACAAATTCTAGCCGGCACAGATGTCTAACTCAATCGAATGCTAAGTGCCATGTGCCCCACTCCCTGATTGATTATATTGGGAATTTCAGATAATAGCAACTAGATAAAACAATAAACACCTGTAAAATGAGACACCAAATTTACGTGGAAAAACCCCGAAGGGAAAAAAACCACGGACGAAGTAGGAGGTTTCACTATTTGCAACAAATCTGCGTACAAGAGTTTTGGCAGCTACAAATTCGGATGAAATCTATCAAATCTCCAACTATTTCTACTTTGACTGGAAGCTAAGCTATCATGGCCCGCAGCTCTAGGGCAATCTCACTGAAGCTCGGTCTCTCGCACGGCCTGTGTGACCAGCACCTCTCCATCAATGATCTCCAGCCCGGGTCACAGTAGTATGGAACAGGTGGCCTCAATGTGTTGCACAAAACACCTCCTGATTTTCATCAGAACCAGCAATCAGTATTCAATATTTGATAGATAACAGCTTAAGAACAGAATCCGCAATTTTACCAATAATGGCGTCGTAGTCCAAGTCAGCATGTGGTTGTTCGCCGGATACAAGTTCCCACATCACCATCCCAAATGAGAAAACATCGACCTGAATTTACCACAAAGAGAAAAATCCAACCGCTAAAACAGGATCAGCCCTGCAATTAATTAATCAGGGAGAGCAAAGTATATAAGACAATCTGGCTATATATCTAGCTATATATCTAGCTACCTTTTCTGAGACTAGACTAGTGGTAGAATTCAGAAGCTCGGGTGCCATCCATGGATATGTACCCCTAAAACTGGCTGAGATTAGTGCCGTGCATCTCACTTTAGATAGACCCAAATCACCAATCTATCAAACACAAACAGGAAACCCAATCACGCCACAATTTCCAAAGGACATCACATCAACTGAATACGGATAAAAATCTAAGCCGGCAACCAACCTTGCATATAGGTCTATGTGGATCCCGGAGATCGACCAGCAGGTTTTCACTTTTCAAGTCGAAGTGGACAACATTTTTCGAATGCAAGTACTCCATCCCAAAGGCCACATCCAGGGCAATCAAGAGTCGTGTCCGCATATCAAGATTTCTGGTAATAAAAAAAAACAAATCTGTTAAACACTTTTTATCCAGGGATGCTCACTTCTTTTTAAATCCAAAGTGCATCATCACACTTTGGAAACAGCAAAATCCAGAACGTTTCATAAAATAGAAAGGCAAGAGAATTAAATACCGTGCATTTTGGAGAGCACTGTTGAGAGAACCATGGAGCATGTACTCAGCCACTATAGCCCCAGAACCCTCTGGGCCATCCAGAACTACACCATAGAAAGCAACCACATTTGGATGGCGCAACTCAGCAAGATTTACAGCTTCATTCCAGAAATCCTCTCCCTGATCAGGCAAGCATGGTAGACTGATAAGAAAGAAAGCTGAAAACTTCAGTGCATGTAGAAAATTATGGACAGAGAGACCCACCACATCATTGAACCACTTGATGGCCACATCACAGCCCCTCCATTTTCCATGATAAACGGCGCAGAAGGTGCCATAACCTAACTCTCGCAGATATTGAAGATCATTGTACTTAATAATCTGACAGTACCCCAAAAAAAGTAATACCTTTGTGGTTAGTAGGCCAGCCGGGTTAAAAAAAAGAAGAAAAATCTTCATCACAGTTCGAGTAACAAGGAACAAAATCGTTTGACCTGCAAATTGCCCAGGCAATCAGGTAGTGGAGAGCCAAAATCTTTCATCTCCAATTTCGTATTGGGAACCTGAGATTAAGAGAAGATTACGATTACAAGTATGATAATCAGAAGAAGACTGAAGTAGTTTATTCCACAATTTTTATGTTGGGGGCGGGGGGGAGGTTGGCCTGAAAGACACTGTGCACACCGTATGCGCTGCCGCTCCTTCACCTGGAGAAATAAATTTTTGCTTCATCAGCGCTTCTGAGTAAGTGTCAATAAGAAAACATGTAAAAGTCAAATCATATACAATAAATAAAGAAAAATATAACAGAATCCACTACTGACCTTTTGAACATTGGCCTTGCACAAAATTGTTATCCCCGTTTGTATTGGGATTGCCCCATAACAGATAGAGCTTGCCCTGTTCATAGGAATGCTCTTGCGGCTCTTGAAGATCACTGTTCCTAATAACCTGACAGTACCCAAAAACAGTGAGAGCCTTGGTTAGTAGGCCAGCCAAATAAAAAAAATCCTCAAAACAACAAACACAATCTTTTGACCTGTGAATTGCCCATGCCATCAGCTTGCAGAGAGTCAAAATCCTTCATTTCGGATTTGATATTCAAGGGCTGAATTTAAGAGAAGAAAATGAGCACAAGAAAGTGTAATAATCAAGAGAAAACAAGAGCAGTTTATCTTTCATCCCGCTGTTTTATTTGGGGGCAGGGGGAGCTTGAGAGACACTACACACACCATATCCGTAATAGAAGCTGCTTCTCCATCAGCAGGAGATATAACTTGTCGCTTGACCAGCCCTTCTGATGAAGTTTCTATAACAAACCATGAAAAAGTTGAATCACATTCAAAAAATAAAGGAAGAAACATAATGGACTACACTACTCACCTTTGCCATATTGGGCGTGCCCAGACTTGTTATCCCTGTTTGCATTGGGAACGCCCCATAACAGATACAGCTTGCTCTGTTCATATGCAGGCTCAGCATCTGCATTTAAAATATTGCAAGGCATAGGAGCTAAATCAGAGGATTGACCAAAGAAACTGCGATCTTCAATACTAAACAGCATCTCCGTTGCATCATTGACGTTTCCAACACAGTCAGATGGAGATATATCTAGCCCAGCAGCTTCCTTGACCAGATAAGAGCTGTCCTCAGCTTCTACCCCACTCTTATCGGAATTCTGAGTGCAAGACTCACCAGCAATACCAATACCAGCTCCTTCCTTAACCTCATTTACAGCACCGACACGGTCAGGGTTACTCTCCTGTGCAACCGTGCCTGAGAAATCAATCCCTACATGATCAGCATCATCGTCACCAACAAAATCAGACCTGCGCTCCCCCACATCATCAGTCACAGGATTGGCAGACCAGCACTCCTCTGCCCTTTCTTCTGGCAGAGGATGTTCACAGTTGACTCCACAGCTTCTCCGCCCCCTTCCTAAGCAAAAAAGAAGGCGCAAGAAATCGCAGCACCCACTACCCAAGCAGCGATCTTCTTCCATCTTTACTCCCTGTTGTTCGAAATCACAAATGGCAGCAGAAACTCCTAATGCAACTCTGTTTCCTGAGGTATTGGGAGGAACAGAAAGATTTTTTGATCATAATGGTTATCAGATTAGTTATGGAAAGGATTTGAGGATATTTGATAGTAACAGAAAATTAGTTTGATTTGTATCTATCAGATATTATCAACAGAAAAAGAAAGATATTCATCAATATTATATATCAATTTATATATTTAACATAATGATTCAGAATATTGAATTAATATTTAAGGGGTAAATTTTATATTAATTATTTTACTCTAAAAAGGGCCTAAAATTTATAAAATGGGAAGAAATTATGCATTTCTTTCGGAGATGACAGTTATTTTTGGACATAAAGAAAGCTTTTGATCAAGTAGATAAATCTGGGGATATTTTAGTTAGTTTTGATATCCTAGCCAGATTAGATAAGGAAAAGATTTGATTAGATTCCACAGGTAGAAATTAAACAAACCTGAGAAGTATCAACGAATTCCATTGAGATTTAGAATGGATTAACAAATGATTAATCGATTAAGTGCAAATTATAATATTGATGTTCAAAAATATATCAAAACAATATATCCATTTCACATGATGTCTGCACACGGTAAACCTATGTTAAGGTCTAGGTCAAATTTTTATATTTATTATTTTTACTTTATAAGATAGCCTACAATTAAAGAAGTGAATTGAAATAAACGGATGTTGTTGATTAGTGATAAATATTAAGTCGTTGATGGTAAAATTAAACTAACCTCCTGATATTATCCAGAAGTTAAAATCTCTCTAATATGATTAATCTTGCCATGAGAGATCTTTGGAGATTTTGTAGATTTTGGATGATTATAAAATTAAATCCTAAGCTCCCAATATCATGTAGAGATTAAAATCTTTCTAATAACACTAATCTTGCGATGAGAGATTGTTGGAGATCTTTTATGATGATGATGGAAAATTTTTGCATCATATAGAAAGAATAAAACTTGGGAAAGATTTCCGTTAGTTTTTATAGCTAGTTTGCTGATAGATATGGAAAAAGATTCAGTAGATTTCATATAAAGAAAAAAAACAGGCCACATTTTAGACTAACAACTAAAATACTCAAAAAATTCTGACTCTGACTGTGAGGAATGTTGCCCCTGACAGAACCCCTAGAGTTTGTATTGAATTTGGCTGTAACAGGACACAATCCAACAGAATTTAGATTCTTTTAGCCAAGGTAAGGAAGCTACTTCATTAATCCTACTGATGTTCTATATATGCCAGCAACTAAAAGTCCATGTATAGTGGAACTAGCATTATAGTAAGTAATCTAACCATGTAAATTGCATATAACGTCAGAGTTTGAGTTTCTGGAAAAAAACTGACCTGAAAAGCATATGTATAGGCCAAGAACCAGTCCACCGGCCTTGTGTAGAGAAACAAGTTGACCAGAGGAATCCAACTCCACTGTCAGTGAAGTTTCCATTATAGAATATTTCTCTTTTGTTGGGTCAGCTAAAATGTAGTTCACGTGAAGCATGCATGTCAGTGAATATGTAATGTTACTAGGCATGACCTTCTTCATCTTTCTTCACTGGTTCCATTCTCAATGCGTCTCCTTTCCCTTCCTTGGACACAATAACCATTCCAACCTTATCATTCGAGGAAAACAACAGGATTTGCACAAAAAGAAAATGAATTTTTACAAAATTATTGCACTTGCACCATAAATATGCTCCACTGCATTATAATCATGACTTTTCCATTACTAACAAGAAAATAGACTCAATAGATGCAATATTACTGTTGCATATACTCGATATAGTTCTCAATTTTAGCCAAATCACATGAATCTAATGTCACGTCCTCATTAATCTCACAATTCTCATGAATGACTAATCATTAATTTTGATTTGTTCATTATAAAATTCAACATTTTAATTTTTTTCTACATCTGCTCTACTTTAATCAATTAAAGCAATATCATAGGCAAATAACAAACACAGAAAACACAATTTCAACATCTATCGTAGATTTATCAAAATTAAGGTATATAGGTACGGACTCAAAGTAGACAATTGACAAACTACTATTATGCTAAGAAAATAATTGATATTTCAAACGATAGCACTAAAAATAGTCATTTCGCCAAAACAATTTATTTTATTTTATTTTATTTTATTACATCTATATATTTTCTACCAGCTTCAAATAAAGCCTTATGCATTACATAAGGAAGATAATTAGATGACCTGTGTCCATATTATAGAGCAATAAGTTTCAATATTCGGCATAGAGTGGCTGTTCTCAAGTTTAAAAGACTTGCTTAACAGAGTAAACCGTTCACAAAAAACAGAAACCATGTCGGCAAAATGAATAGCCATTTCCATGCCATAAGATAGTTTCAAATAACTATGCTGACATAACAGGTCCTGCCGCAGCCGGCCTTCCGGGCCTAGCAAGGGAAGAACATATGGAAGTTGGCGTCTGCAGATGACAGAAATTATACTTTCTGTAGCCTAAATGCAAATACCAATTGCCACAAGGAAAATCAGAAAGCCAGGATAAGCATGGTGTGAAGACAGTTAGCCAATGTTGCCATCATCGAGTTCTGGCAGCTCTGTTATATGTGTCATCACTTCCATTTAATGGCAACAAGCATAGTCAGCACAGTAACAAAAGGAAAGCAAACAACCCTAAGGGCAACAAACAAACCAAAGATTCTTAGAATGTGACTAGCAAATTATAGATCACATAGAATTCACATAAACTGACATAGCGCTTTGAATAAATAAATAAATAAATAAGGGAAATAGGTATCCAAGCACAACCAAAGTGTAAGAGATTACTCACATCATCACTTACAGTGCAACCAATGTTCACAATTGCTGAAGCTTCAACAAATGAAACAGCCCCTGTGACATAAATTTAAGCCAGCGCAAATTTAATACATCGGTCAAAGAAAGGGAAAACGTTGCCAGGGCAGTAAAATGACTCTAACCAACAAAGGATGCCTACGGCTTGTCAGAGTGGTCTTGCACCAAGGAGTAAAGATTAGCCAAGCGAGGCTCAAATAACAGAAGAGGAAAGAGTTGCCTAAAGGCATCACCCTCCATCTCTTCAGACAAATCTCCAGAAGAATTGGATGGCACCATCATTTCCTATTTCAGCCTTTCTCCTGATATAACAACACAAAGTATAAATGAAAACAAATTTTACAGTTGACACAAATCTGACAGGCTTATGAACCGGGGAAATTTGAAGGCCAAATCAAAATATGTGATGAACCGCATGAAGGCAAAAATCGCGCTTAACACCAGTCAAAGTAAAGTGAAACTACATATGTTAACTGAATAAGAACAATATGCCATAGTTCTTGTCCGCAATATCAGAACCCCATTTTTTTTTTTTTTTGCTTCTTAGAATCCTGAATGCTTCGCGGCCTTTCATGTCCAAGAAGGATAAAAGGCTAATTTTTAATACATTTGACTAAAACTCTTTAAAAATATTTTCCTAAGCCTAGCAACAAAATTGAAGATGCATTTAGTTCCTCAGAAAACACCACCTAAAGCCCCATCTGAGTTGTATCTAGGGAGCATTGTCTAAGTAAGGCACGCTAAATGCCATTCCAGACAAGGTACATAGAAAAGACCAACAAAAGATGTGCCATCTTACAGTCGGGAAAAACCAGCAACAGTCAAAAGTAATTCAGCATTAAAAAGCACCATCAACATCCAAACAATATATATATATATATATGTACAACAGTAACAAAAAATTAAAAATGAATAAAAAGGTAAATATGAGTGTAGGAAGTTAATCCTTCTAATTTATTTCATGAAAGTAGGGCTGCAAATGTTCTCTTGTCTGCAACCAAAACAACATCTTATCGGTCTTCCAAACTGAAAGAAATAGAACTACTTTTAGCCATGACAATTTATTCCTGTCGAGCTTTCATCCGAGGTGGCCTCATAAAGTGTATTTTCAAGCCTGAAATTCTGCAATGCTATTCAAATTTGCTCTTTTGCAGAATTTTGTGCTACTGTCATTGCCATGTGACAATTTATTCCTAGCCAATGAAAATTGTAAATGTCAAAGTTTACCGAAAGTGGGCACCAATGTCACTGGCACGGGCAAGAATGAAAACGAGAGACAGCTCTTGAACTAAACGGCATAAAAAAATTATGCAGACATAGAGAAAAAATTATCATGCGGAAAATCCAAGCAACTTTGTCATAGAACAAAGATAGCTCTATTAAATTAATCATGCCAGAAGTTCACGTTAAAATTCAGCCATCATCCAAACAGGTGCTAATAAGGTGTAACATCCTGATGAGAGAACTAATTAAAGAAAAATTGATGGGTGCACAGAGAGAAGCTTGTAAAGCAAGGCAACAAGAAAAGGTTAGGTTTGTTCACCTAGGGTTTATCAAATGAATCTTCAAATCTCATCAACGATGCTGACAAACTTAATCCTTAAAAAAGAATGGATAAAAATGAAAAAATTGGACCAAGGTCGCTTTAGAAATGGGGGGGAGGGGTCCTGGTAGTTAGAAATACTGCATTTAATTCCCAATAAATATAACCACTATGGTTTAAAAGCATTATACTTTTATAAAAAAAAATCGGTGTCAATATTCTTGGCCTTTTGGTTTACCTAGGGTTCACATAACCTGCATCTAAATCATAGAGCCACAAATTTGCACATTTGAGATAAATTGGATGTTCAGGATTCTGGAAGACTTGTATAACAGGGCAAGGTATACCGATAACAAAAAGCACATCAGCTAAACAATAGCCATTCGCAAGCCTTATGATAGTGTAAACTGCTTTCAAAGAACTGACCCAGCCATAGCAGGCCTTCAAGACCACATAATGGGAGAACATATAGGAGCCATGGGGAAATCGGCAGCAGAATATCATGGAAGTTACTATTTCGAATAACCAGAATGCAAATACCAACTTGTGCAAAGAAAACCAGAATGCCATGATAAGCATATGGTCAAAACAGACATAAAGTTGCCCTTATCTGGCAATTCTGTTGTGCGGTCATGACTTCCATTTTAGTGGCAGCTAAACTCAAATAGTCTATACAAGTATACAAGGAAAGAACAAAGTGAGCTAAACAAAAGAACCTAATACTTTTAAAAATGTAATATCTCAGCGGTCATTAGCTTAAACTCCTAAGGATCGATGAACAGGTGCTTTAAAGAAATCGAAGCAAAAAATTAAAATATCACAAAAGCAAGATATTCAAGCACAAGGCAAAGATGCAATACTACATTATTCACATCATTACTTCCAGTGTAACAAATCTTAGCGAGAGTCGAACGTTTAGCAGATTCAATCCAGTGATGCAAAATTAAGCCATCATGGATATGATATATCCAGGGAAGCAAAAGGGAAGAACGTAGTCAGTACACCAAACAAATACTACCAACCAAGGACAACGTCAGTTCCCTTGCTCGGTGTGGAGATCTAGCATCAGGCTTTAAAGATCAGCAAGATGGCATTCACAGAATCGAAGAGAGAAGACATCTAAAGGCATACAATTGCACCTCTGCAGACAAATTGCCAAAAGAATTTGTCCACCCAGTCATTTCCTATTTCAATCTTCTTCTGAGTTCTCAACACCGTGTACTATAAAAGGCCTATTTATCTTATTAATGTAGATGTGCAAACACAAGAACCAGGCAGAAAGAAAATTGGCACCCAAATCAAGATATGTGATTATCTGGTTGACGACGAGCTTATTTATCTGAGGTGAAAGTAATAAGAGATGTTATATAGCTAAACTTAAATAGGACAATCATAGAGTTCTGCCGGGCTATTTGCTCCTGACACTTGAAATTAAAAAGCATTAGAGACTCTGACATGGAGGATGAAGAAAGATATATCCAATTGAAACCTCTCTTACGGTAACCCAACTTATTGACTTGCCACTGGTCATAGCTGAAACTATGAAAGCACATCAATTCTACCACCCTTGACCGTCAATGTTGATCTCATCCATCATCAAGGTTATTGTCCTCAGACCATTATTTTTAAAGAAAGTTGCAAATGTTGTGGACTGCAGAACATCCAACAACAGCATTCCACATAATTTAATGGCGAAGGAACATTATGTATCCTCTTAGAATGAGGTCGATAAACCCTTTGGCTGAATTGCTTATTGCCGAGGCCATGGAACCAAGATCCCCCCAAACTTCACCAAGCAATTGAAAATCTTAGAAAGGGTAAATTATTGTACACAATACAACGTTGGAAGTGATTGACATGAAACAGTATGACTTAATATAAGAATTTAACCACATGGAAAGCGGCATTGAATGATAAATGAACATAAAATACAAACGAGTTTTTTTAGATGCGATGTGGAAGTAGGCTAAAAGTCCGACCACAATGAATCTAGCTACAAAATGCTTGACATTAAATCCATCTAAGTGGACACCAAATCATTTTCATTTACACACTTAATACTTCAATTTGTCTTGCCAATGAGACAAACAATCACCAAATTGACTAAAACCAGATGAAACACGGCAGAGAAAACAACCAAAAGGAAAGTTCTGGTTACTCACAAATCAAACAAGAAAAAAGTTTCAGAAAGCGCAATAACTCGAAAGCTAGGAGAAAACAACAAATTACACCTAAGCTTTGTGGCCAAATCATGCACAAAACAGAAAAACAGAGACCGAAAGACGAGAGACGAGAGGGAAACGGGTACAAGAGACTCTGACTGCCGAACAGCGCCGGAGAAGCAGATAAGCAAGCAAATCAGAGTCAGCACAAATCCCCGGCGAAGGTTTCTACGATTCAAAGTTGGGCGACTAATTTAGACACAACTAGCACAATGCACACATGCTTATAACTAAAAATCAGTGGCATGGGCGTGCTGTCAATATTTTTTGTGTGTGAGCGGGATTGTAATCATATCCACCACCATTATCGCCACTTACTTACCACGTAAAAGGAAATTATCGCCAGGAATTTGTTCGTTGCCCAAGAGAGAGAAGACCTCACGGAACTCTTCAGTATAAGCCTTGGGAGGCCCAGTTTGAGCTCGTCCGCGGATTCTTCAGTACTGAAGGAATTGGGTAGACCGTGATCCACTCCATCACAGCGACGAGAGGGAATCGAGAACCCTTAAGGTTCCGCCCCCCCCTCCCTTGCCTCTCGCCGTCGGCCTCCCGCTCCTGCTGCTGCTCCTGCGGTGGCTTCCTACCCTAGCCCCATGTTTTGGAAGAATAACGTGAGAATAAGTTGGGACTAAAATTTTTATTTTTAAAAAACAAATATTATTTTATTTAATTATAAAATTTACTAAAAAAATATATATATTTATAAAATATTTATTTTTACATAAAAGGTAAAAATAACTATTTTTATAAATATAAAAATAGCTATTATTATTATTATATTTTATAATAATTATTATTATTATATACTGTTATTATTATTATATTTTATTATTATTTATAATTATAATAATAATAATTATTTATTATTATTATATTTAATTATTATTATATTTTATTATTATTATTGTTATTACGTTTTGTAATAATAATAATAATTATTATTATTATTATTATTATTATTATTATTATGTGTTATGATTATTATTTATAATTATAATTATTATTATATTTTATTATTATTATATTTTATAATAATAATTATTATTATAATTATTATTATTACTATTATTATTATTATTATTATCGCTATTCTCACCTTATTTCTTATACTATTCTACGAACCAAATAAAAAAATATTAATTTTTACCTTATTTTATTCTAACAACTAAATATGATAATAATAATTTTAACTATATTCTCATCCTATTCTATTATCTGAAATAACTATTCTATTCTCACCTTATTTAATTCCTTAAAAGTTTCTGCAGAGTTTTCTAATTTTATATCATTATTACCACAAAAGTTTTTTTGTAAAAAAATTAAAATTACAAATAATACTAATAATAATAAACAATTAGTTTTAAAAATTTTAACTACTCACACGCTAATTAAATAATAAAAAATAATTACTATTATTTAAATAAATTTAAAATATTTAATAAGATTTTTATATTAATTTTAATAATATTTCAAATAATAATATTTATTTATTTAAATTATAATTTTTTATATTTTTAATGCCAAATTATTTTATATAAGATATACATACTATATTATTAATTTTTATGTCAATAATATTTTGTTATTTATTTATTAGGATAATTTTTTGAAAATAGCAATTTAAGTTGTCATGTCGATAAAATAAATTAAGTTACCAAAAAATAAAAATTAGCTATCCAACACAATAAAATTTGATTTTAACCATTTTTCTTGATGAACATATCTCAATTGCTAGCCAATTTTAATATCAATTGCAAGATAATTAAAATAATTGAATATTCTTATAAATAATTTACTTTATTATTAACGAATTTATAGGTACTCATTACGTTTTGTAAAATCTACAATTGTGTCAATTATTATTATCTACTGACAACTCTTATTTGGACTCTAGTTTGAGATTTATCGATTTTGTCTATAAATAGAACTTAGTATGTCTCGTACATTTCATTTTGATTGTACGTTTTGATCTGAATTTTGAATTATTTATTTATGGTATTGATTTGATTTTTTATATATTGCTCACACAATCTGATTATTTGGCTAACTGATTTTATCCGAATTACGATTTGATTGGACATCTGATTTGATTGGACATCTCATTATTTAATTTGACATTTAAATTGTTTTTACTCTGTATATGTCCTAAGAGAATGATTTTTTGATCTGATATACGATTTGAACGTGATATTACCATTGGCTTCTGATATTTGATTATATTTTTGATTTCATGATTTGAAATCTACAATCGGCGATTTAAATCTATTATCTACGTTTGATATATGTTTATAAATCCGCCATCATATTTATCAAACATTATTATTATTATATATATCTATACAATAGTTACTATACTTTAAGCTCAAGCTTTCTATTTCATTTCTTTATAGTAGAGGTTTGGATATATTTTAGGAGTTGAACAAGATCGAACGCGGCTTCATATTTTCTGGTTAGTAGTATATCTATTTAGATATAGATGGCGTCTATTGTATTTCGATTACTATGGATAGATTTTGTTTTGAGCTGTCTTTGGACATTGGAGTTGGCTGAATGTAGATCTTTGGACAGTATATTGAGGATTTATGAATTTATTTTATTACGTGGATGAATTGTTGTTATTATTTGATTTTTTCTTTTTTATTGTTTGGAAGATGTTGTGTTTATGTTGTCCAAATGGTTGTTCGATGAATTCCCATGCGGGTCATGTTTGGGTTCCATATATATTTGATTTGTTATACCGAAATTTAAATTTTATTATTTATCTATTATTTGATATTTAATAATTTAACGTGTTTGATTCGAATTCACGACATGATTTATGCACATATAAATTATTAATATTTACCCTGTGGATAATTAAAAGATATTTTTATATATATTTAACGTTTGTAATTATTTTTTCAACTCACCCCGTAATGACAAATTAACTTATATATGTCATGCAGTGAGATACATTTATTATTAGGATAGATGGGTAGATAAAACGCAAACGGCGCCATAAAATTTATTGGTTTGAGAATTTTAATATTTTTGTGAGTATTCTTCTTCCATAAAAAAGAAAAAAAATAAAAAATAAAATTCTTGTGCTTGTGGGTGTGCTAAAAAAATAATAATAAGTAGGGTGGTTCTGATTTAAAAAATAATTATTTTTAATATTTTTTATATTTCATACAACTTTTTTTCAAAACACAAACATATAATGGAGTTACAACTATTAATGACCTAAAAGCACATTAGTGAAATATGTTCTATACCCATAAAATGATCTCACTTGCTTAGTTTAATTAAAATTGTATATAAATTTTATTTCATAAAATTGTAACAAGTTGTCCATCTTATTATAACATTCTTTACAATAGAGTTGTGCCACTTTGAGTTATTTAAATGCACAGCTATTGAGAGTTGCTCGCCAATTCGACCATCATTGCTAGAGTGATTGTTTAGTGGGCTTTGGAATCGGTCCCAAAAGATAAATTTTGTGTGTACTAACATGAAATTGGTCTTAACAGGATACATTTGTGCAGATAATTAGACTCTCTAAAAGATTGATTTGAGACTGAATATGATATACGCTGCACTAGATGATGCGAAATTCGGCTGAATTCAAAGGGAGAAATTAGAGAGGGGAGTTCTGGCGAGGAAGCCGGGAGAAGCAGACAGAGCTGGAAGAGCAGACAGACAAAGAGAGGAGGGAAAGGTAGTCAGGAAGAAAGTCGAAATTTTTCTTGCCTTCTCATTGAACAGTGTATGTTTTGTATACAGTAATGGGTCGTGGGCCGTGTAAGCAGCTAACTGAAGTAGAACAGAAACGGTGAACTTGTGTGGCATGTGCAGTGAACAAAAATCAAAAGCATGAATGAAATAGAAAGGAACAGCAGCATGTGTAAGCAACCAAAAACAACAGAATGCAGCTAGTTAAATGTAATCTTTGAATTTCAATGGGACCCGTGTGGTTCGATTGCTGTGTCGGCTGGTACGTGTAGCAGTTGTTGGAGGAGAAGGAGCCGTCTCTGAAAGTGAATTGTTAATGCCGGTAACATAATAAGACATATTTCTATTTTTATTTTGCGATTAAATTATATTGTTAACTAGATAAATAGTTGACACCTTGACATTCATGTAATGTTTATAAAGAACCTGAGATATTTTTGGATATTATTGCTGGAAGTCCTCACGAGACAACACACGTCCACAAGGGACAATTAGTACTTTAAAGGCTTCTTGCATCTACTAGATGTAATCATGATATATATACGAAAGTAATGATTTAATTTAAGTTAAAATTTAATATTCTTTAAATTTTTATCATTGTCAATAGACTAGTAAGGAATAAGAATGAAGTATAATGAACATAAAAGATTATAATTTTGTATATATTTATTTATTATTATTTTTTAGCGAATTAAGTTATTTTTGTTGGTTTATTTATCTATTTAAATTTTATACTTTTAGAGATGTAAATCCTAAATAAAAAGTTTACCTTAGAAAAATCCTATTAAGGTGCACTTGACGGGATGCGGCTTAAAGAGGAGGAA